>JAYRBT010000001.1:3817218-3896916 GCA_036023395.1 Myiotriccus ornatus
GCTTTCTATACAGAAGTAATATTTAAAATGTGGAATCTTACCCGCAAAAATTTTGAAGTTTTGAAATTCTTCAGAAGATTTAACCTGAGAGAGAAGTTGTGCTGTTTGACGTGTCTCTAATAGGTTCTGTTAGCTGTGGAGACTCTAAAGAGCCCTTATTATTTGTCAAATTGTTAAGCTCCTTAAAAACAAACAAACAAACAAAAAAACCAAAACCAAATATAAATCCGATAAAAATTATTCAGCTCTGATTTTCAAGAAGCTCCTCTTAGCCTTCCTCTTTTTCTGTGTTGTTTGGCTGGCTTAGCTTGATTGCTACAGACTGGGCAGAGCTGACATTTTCCTGTAGCTTGCTTTGTTTTGCTAATCCTTTATAAGGACTCAGGTCATTAGTTTTATTGGGAAACACAGGAAAAATTCCCAACATGTCCTGGAAGGACTTCCCAGTGTGGGCTGCTGCCAGGTCTCCAGCCTGTGTCCCCTCGCTCGCTGAGAATAGAATTTAAACTCTTGTGGTGTCCTCAGGTGTCAAGACTTGGTCTTGCTAAGCCTTAGATTTAATTAAGTGGAAGTTCTTATCAGTTTCTCTGAAAAGCAAACAAGCAAGCAAACAGACTGAAAAGCAAATACAAAGAAAAGAACAGTATTTTGGACTGGGTGATTTGGCGTTTTTTCCTTTCTTTTTCCCCAGTAAGTTTTATTCTCACTAAGGAATTTAGATGGGAGGTGTGAAATTTTTCATTAAGCAGTTTGGGCTGGGAAGGTCTTTTGGGAGCTTTTTGGAGCCAGAATTTGCCACCTTTGCTTTTCCAATGCAGATACTCCTCACTGTCTTTTCAGTTCTAAAACCTTCCAAAAGCAGTTTGAGGACTAAGCTGAGAATACTTTCTCTGTTGTGCTTTATATTTAGTTGTTCCGCTGAGATACAACTTAACAATGCTTTTTTCTCCATTCTGTAGTGATATTTAACAAAGTGATGTGTAGCCAGAAGTAATTCTGTTTCCAGCAGACCTCTTTGCTTTTTCTCCCTCCACTCAACCTTGTGTACAATACTGATGAAACTCTTCAAATTTAGGAAGGGATTTAGTTGGAGAACTCTCAGTTTCTGCAAGGGGAAAGTGTGTGATTTCTTGGTAGGGAAAAAGAGCCTACATAGAAGACTAAAACGTCTTTACTTCAGTTTGGAGGTGGCTGCCAGTATGATTGTACTCTAATGACTTGAGACTTGCTCTTGTGTGATTCTGCACTGTTCTTTCCATGCAGATGGAATAGTTTCTATTTTTCAGAATAGCTTCACCTTCCTTTTCTTTCTGAACTGGAACAAAAACAACTATTGCCCAGCTATGCAACTTTCTTCTGAAATGCTTTCATTTATTAGAAAGATACAAGTTTTGGAAAAGTGCATGTTTAAATAGTCCAAACCACGAGTCTTCTACATTCTTCTCACCAAATAAAACGTGACAAAGCTAAATAAAACTGTTTCTGTGATGAGACCCCAACAAAATAACAAGTGGAAGGGGAATAGAATGTCAGCCTGTAACAAACTTTTGTACTTTATGAGCTTTAACATACTGTGCTGGACACAAGTCAGTAGGTTTTTTCACTGGGGTTAATATACTAAAGGAACTTTTCTCTCAGCAATAAACATTCATAATTCTATTCATTACTGATAGGGAATTATGTACAGATACTTTTGGACTAGAAGTATAAAGCAAGTATGAGGAGAGAAGTTGCTACAACCCAAAGCCGTGCAGAGGAAATGACAATCCTATCAACTGCATTGATCCTAAGGGTGAAAGGCTTTTCTTAGGGCTGTAATTTCAGTCTGCTGAGTACACAAAGTGGTAGCAAAGGTACTGAAAATGTTTCCTATCAACAGATTTACAGGAGACAGCAATGATTATTTGGAACCACAAAACAAAATACGTACTGTCAGTCATTCTAAATCTCTCATGGTGAGGAGTTTCCTTTGCCATATGTGATTCCTTTTCTTATGTTTTAGGATTTCAAGATTGAGATTTGCTGTCGTGAAATAGGGAGATGATTTTTCTTTGATATGGGTCAGGAACACGCCTCTGCTGCAGGGTTCCTGTTTTTATCAACAGGAACAAAACACACAACAGTTAATAGTACCTCCTTCAAAATCCGTCACCACAAGCTCAGTACCGTTTATGGAAAGCTGAATGGCAACTAAAAATATTCTAAATTGAAGATCAAGACCACCTACAACCTATTATTTTCTCAGTATCTAGACTTAAATTTGTTGATTTCAGTGATCTACAAATCAGTTTTGTTCCTACTTCCAGTGGAAACATGTATGTGATTAATATTGCAGACAAGAGATCAGAGTATTTATTTTCTAAGCACTTACCTAATGTGAAAATCCTCAAAATCTATCCCTGATGTTGCTATTTTAATGTCACCATGCAGTGATATACGTTTATAAGCTCGTGAGAAACCTTTAGGGGCATAAAAACCTCAATTTCCCCAGATCAAGGATGCCTGTTTTTCCCCTTGGAAGAGGAAAGCATAAGGATGTTTGCTCCAATATTAGCATTTTGCCTCAGGGCGAGTGGCAACATAATCCCTCTCATTTTTACCTCCTGCTGCTCCCCTGGGAAAACGCGATCCAGCCAGGCGTGTGTCTGTGGCTCTGCCTTTCAGTTGTGTTCCTGCCGTGCCTGTGCTGAAACGGGACAGCAGCAGGTGGCACAAATAAAGGAGACACGTGCAGAAAACTCCAGCCAGCCTCTGAGACTTCCAATCCGACCATGCTGTGGAGTGCCATCATCTCCAGGAGAAACAAACAGTTGTTTTTTGTCCAAACTCTGCTTTCAGTGCAGCGAGGACCGACCCCCCACCCTTTATGAGGAAGCAAACATAAAAGTCATGTTTTCATTGCTCCTGAGAACATCGTTTCATGATCAGAGGGTGTTTGTGGCTGTGTTTTCCACTGCTGTCAAGCTTTGAAACTGCTCTAAAATGAAATTTGGACTCACTATGAGTGAATGGGAAAGGAATTCCACTATCCCTGTAATACTGTTCTTCCACTTGTTACCTGTGGAATGGCTTCACTGGTTCCCACAAAAGAAAAGAATTATTTTAGTTTCAGGTCTTTTGGTAGTTGATTAAAATAGATTCCCATCAAAGCAGAGAGCTGAGGATGCACCGTGCCCAACAACCTGATAAAATGTACATTTGCTGTGTCAGAGAATATTTTGGCATTGCTTTTCTTTCCATAGCAGAACAAAAGCATTTATTGTCCAGCTATCCTAGGACAGCTGCAGAACATTAATTTAACAGGACAACAAAAATAAAAGTTTGATTTTTTTTTTCTTTTAGGAATACACATTAAATCTGTGAAATTTCGTGACAGGATACTAACAGGGAAAAAACGTCTTATAAGCAAAATGGCTTGTAATTTTATGGAACACTTTAAATAATTTTAAATTAGTATATCTCAGTTTAGCTTCATACTTGTCTTTTATACTTAGTGGATTTTCTGACTGAGAGTTTCTCGTGTCTTGTTAACTTTGTTATTTCATTTAGAACATCTCACGTATCAGAATATATTTCAATACATAGGTCAACAATTCAGACACAAGATTTCAATTTGTTCTGAAAAATGTGGCTTAAAGCATCTGTGTTTTTTCTAGTTTTCATTGCTGGCAGTATTGGCTTGCCATGTTTGTTTATTTGTAATTCTAAAAGGTACTGATATAAATTTTAATTGCATCCCTGAATTTGCTTTGCAGTGTAAATAAAGAGTAGCTTTCAGGACAGTGAATCTGTCTGCATGGCAACTGGTTACCTGTGCTTTACCAGTGGTAATAATTTGACTGGAAATTTATAGGAATAAGTGAAAAATTTGCTGGAAAAAGTGAAGCCACTGAAATCTAAATAAGTGACAAAAAAAAGTTGAAATCACAAATATGCCTCTGTGAATCTGAAGTGTATCGAGTGCTTCAGTCACCTCGGTAGGCTGATAACAGAAGACAATATATAACACTTAGAGGAGTAAAACTGAAGTGACAGCCTTTGCTCTGGCAAAGTATGACCACAAATAATTAAAGTGAAGAATGAAGCTGTTGTAGTCTCTCGAAACATCATGGGCGTTAGGAAAACTGAGTAACACAACATTTCCTGCTTTGCATCCTACAGAAGGATGAACATCTCATGATCAGTGAGCAGAGAATTACACTTAAATGTGGAGCATAAACAGACTGATGTTGATGATTTTCAGTAAGATTAGACAAAGAAACTCAGCCACAGAAAATCGTATGTTCCCTGACCCAATATACAGAGCAGAAAATGAACAGATTGGATAAGGGGATTTCTCTGGCCTCTCTTTTGCTTAGAGTGAAGCAAATTATTGAAAAACTTCACTCTGAGATTGTTAAACTTGGCATGTGTGACATAGTTCACAGTACTTAGGAACAATGCCACGTGTCAAGGAGTTTCTGAGCATCCAGACAGATGAGGAGAGAGGTGTTGAGCTGCTTCTGTTCCCAGGAGGGATGGTAGGATGGGACCAAAATATTTATAGTGGAAACTGTTTCGAAAAACACAAGTTTTCAAGAAAACAAACAAACTGATTTCTCTTAGTCTGTGTTTTGCAGTGTTTGTTTAGGTAACAAACGATACATGTGATAATGTGTCAGTGATGGAAGAGACTGACTTTTTACCATTCAGAGTGAATGGGAGAGGAATGCAAAAAATGCAGCAGTGCTAAACCACTGGAGGTGCCTGGGGAGCATCAGTATCAGTCAGAGGGACTCCTGGAAGTCCAATGAATAGGAAGTTGAAAACATAATTACAACATGAAAATGAAGAAGAATAATGCCAGGTTTTTATTTTGTTGGTGTTAACTGACAAGATTTACTCTTTAGACTCCAAAGTCCCCGAGCATCAGTGGGAATGAAGCATCATCCATAGTTTTGGAAAATGGAGCCTGGGAGCCCTAGATGTAGATGTGGAGCAGCCCATGGCAGCAGAGGGGATGCACTCAAGGGTGCTGAGGTCTGGTTCTCTGGCAGCATTTGGTTCTGTCAGATATAAGTGGCGAGCTTCAGCTGACTAAGCAAAATGCCTAGTGCTGGTTTAAACACTGTGCAGTATTCTCTGTTTTCCAGCTGCTTCCCCCAGAGGGCATGGGTAAGTCACAGCTCCTGGGCTGTTTGCTCGTGCTGTGCACTCACCTCCACACGGGAGAACAGTTCACACTGGAGCAGCACCACGCAGGTTCGTCTCATCAGCTGTGTCAGTGAATGTGGCTGTGCTGTTTGGCTTCATTCAAGGCCACTGTCCTGTACAGGTGTTAGCAGACAGTGGAGTTTTGTGTCTTGGTTGTGGCCTTTCCCAGTTTCTGATGCTGTCCCTCCTTCCAGCCGGGATATCTGAGGGAAGCCAGAAGGAAAACCAGAAAGTGTTGCATCTTTTTTTCTTGCTGCTCCTTGCTGGTTGTCACTGCTGAGGGTCCACAGGACCCTTGTTTAATTTCTGAGCCCTAATCATCCAACTGTGCCTGAATCCACCACGAGGACTGCTCTGCCTCCATCTGCCACCTTCCTTAGTGCCATTCTGTAGGATGGCATCTCTTTTTCCATACAGGGTGCTGCGTGTATATGTGAGTCTCATTCCTCAGCCTTGGAGAAAATGGATAAATATGATGTCAGTCAGGGCAAATAAAACTCTGCTTCCTTTGTCTCTCTGTATTTGTCAGGCTTGTGCATTAGCTTTTCATTTGCATCTCTATATTTCCTTAATGTGACTGTGTTTTTTTATATTCATTTGTTATTTGATGGATAATGGTGTCCAGTAAGAGGTTTCTTCTTTTCTTCTGTGTATCTCAATCACAGTAAATATATCTCCCTGCTACTAGACACAAAAACATGTTAGGAATTGAAACTATCAACCTTAAAATTCTCTCTGCTGTACTTTCCTAGAAGATGTCAGTAAGAGGACAAGGATTTTCAAATGTTGGCTTATTTTTATTTTAAAAGCTTCTATTCCATATGCATTAGTTATATCACTTTAAATTACAAAGTTATATCACTTTAAATTACAAAGCAGTCGTAATTTTTATTATACAAAATGTTTGTTTATCCTCAACATTGTACTTGCTCCTTTGGGAAGTGACATTTTCACTCCAGATGGGACAGAATTCCCCGAATTCCGCGAGTCAGTCGGGGTTTCTGTGAGAGGCTGGAGAGCTGGAAGAGGAGTTTGTCTGTCTGAAAAAGAGAGAGATTGCATGAGGTAATTTGTTTCTTTGGAGTGCTCCATTACACATCCCTGCACAGAGGGGATTAGCAGCGTTCTCCCAGGTTCTCCAAGGTGGAACTGATCACTGCATTCTGATTGAGGGGAAAACCACATCAACCAGGCCATCTTATTTTGCTTTATACTCTTTTTCACTCTTCTTTTCCCATCACCTTTAACGTCATAATTTCTTCAACAATTAATTATTATTAATTAATAATATTATTAATTATCTTTAAATGGAAAGCCTAAAAAAACTCCATTGTTTTGTTCTGTGTAAGTCAAATGCTGGGCTTGAGAACAGGTGATTATCTGTAGACTTCCTCAGGCATGTGGCCATTTGCATATTTTATAGAGAGGTTGCAGATATTTTTACATTCTAGAGAAGATTTACTACTTGTGGTAGCACTTGAGAGTGTGAAGTATCTGCCTACTTTATTTTAAAAATTTAATCGTGCTGAAGTGGTTGGAAATCAATTTAAAGGTGTGGGTTGAAAATGAGGAATGTTCATCCAATATTTTCGTGATAAGTAGGGAATAATTCGCTTCAGCACACTCATACTTGAAATATAAACCCATTTAAAGCCTATTATTGTAATTGCATCAGCTAATACAACAGAACTAGTCAGATTGACTCTGAAAAATATATATTGAAGTTGATAACTTCTGCGGGAAGAAAATCTGTTGACCACTTCTAGTGCAAACTGTGTATTAAATTTAAGTATTTGAAGTTTTAATTCTTTGTTATGCTCGAGATTTAGCTCCCAGACTTTTTTTTTTTTCATGATGCTGAAGAATACAATAGGTGAAGGAATCATCGTATCCTAATGATCCGGGATAACAGCAGGACTCAGTTTTCACACTGGGATGAGAAGTTAAAAGACACAACATTATCTGAGTCACCATTCTTTAGAAGGGGAGGTAATGTTGTATCTCTGTCAAACACAGGATGTAGCAGAGCGATAATTTTGAACCAGTGGGGGAGTCTCGGTGTGTTCTTGTGTCAATAACCTGTGCTGGGTCAGGTTTAGTGCTCAAGAGGCAAAGAGGTTGATAGGAAGTGTGCAGCATCTACTGCTCCATCTCCCAGTTACACCGTTTGCCTTCTCGTTGACGGCTCTGTCATTCCCCGAGTTTGGAGGCAGCTGAATAAACCCCAGCTTGTGTGTGCTCTGATGCCAGCAGTGGAACCTCCTGGCCGTTCCCTGGGGGTCCGTGCTGGAGTGCTGAGCCAGCCCGGAGCTGCTGGGGCACATGGGCCACAGGCTCAGCCTCGCATCAGGTTTGTGTCCTTCAAGATCCTTTGGAGACGTCCAGAAAGATCAGCTCCTGCACTGTGAGCTTGGAATGTAAATCTGTGCCTTTGGAAATATTTAGAATTTGGCCTGACTACCAGTTTTAACTGTCTTCTCATTAAGGTAGATTTTCACTCAAAAGGACAATATAATTTAAATTGAATTCAGATTAGGAGGGGAAATTGATTTTAAACCCTGTTGAAAGATGCTTTGATTATGTCACATTTCCAACCTGTAGCTGTCCTAATAAAAGAAAAAAAAAAAAGCCCAAATAAATGGAGGTAGAAAAATAACAGATAACTTTTAAATATTTTTAATTAGTTCAAAATAATTTCAGGTACCTTCTTATCACTACTGATGCCTATGAATAAGCTATCTACTTTTTGTTTTATTTCTCCTTATTTTACTTGATTTACGCAGATTTATTTGTGTGTGCACATCTAGAAGAAATACTCTAACAGCAAGAGCTGCACTTTCCTCCGTTCTGGTAATCAGTATCTGAACTGGCTGTCTGTGAGGAATAGACCCATCACTCTCTTCCCTGATGTGCTGATAACCAGTTCCATGGTGTAACTAAACCCATCTCTAGTTCCACAGAATGGAGGATATTTACATTTTTATTGCACAGGCTGTACAGCATTCATAGCTTTGACCTTGGGTTGTTTCTGTTGAGACTGAAACTTCATGGCCAGTGAATATTTGTAAGCGTTTCCTCAAGACTCACATTAATACTTATCTAGACATTCTGGGCTTTGTCATTTTCCATAATTTCACATGTCATGCACCTCTGCAAACATATGAAGTTTTCCTTGAATTTGACTTGTCTGGTGTGCACTTTACCCACGTTCATGTTTTCAGTAATAGAGTAAACCTGTATGGAATGGAAAATACGAAAAGTTCACTTCTCAAGGTGCTCTTGGCTCAGCAGTGATGTATTAATTCTTTGCTGCTCTGTGTTTTCATCACACAGTGTTCTCAGCTGCTGGCATGGCATGAGAACGTTTTACTTCAAACTGTTCACTTGGCCATCCAAGAGATTGCTCTTTGAATTTTGGCACTATTAGCATGTTGTGGCATGGGAAGATATTAATTTCTGTGTATCTTATACACCTTCTATAACAATACTGCATTATTAGATATTATATAGCGAGTATAAACATTAGATATAATAGGAGTGAACCAAGTCCTAAAGCTGTAGCTGGACCATGAATAAAGCAAATAACTTTTTGTGGGTGGGAGTTGTCTAGGGTCTGACCCCCTTATTTTTACATTTTCTAGTTTAATTTTTGAAGAGAAAATGCATATTCTTGCTAATTTTCCTCTAAAATTCTTTCTGCATCTCAACACATCCTCTTGGTTCCAGTGGAAAAACAGTTCAGTAAAGATTGTAATGAATTCCTGAGACCCACTTAAACAAAAACTTGCATTTCCAATCCATTGCATGGGACTCTCCATCAGTAATTTAAAAACATAGAAACTGTTTGTATTATTAAATTCTCTGCTCCTGTGGCTGGAACGGTGGATGTTGGGAATGTGCTCTTCAGCTACTGCAGCTGCAGATCTTTGGGGAATACTTTGGGCAGCCACAGCCTGGCAGTGTCAAGGCTTCTGTCACCGTTTCCTCAGCAAGAGTCCATCATGTGTTGCTGCATTTCCCTCCTTTTCTCCTTCTGTTTTGTCGAGGTTTACTGATGCTGCTGTGCTTTTGGTTTCAAGTGTTGATGCAGCTTAGAGACATCATCTCTGAGCGTTCCAGAAGGCTGAACTGAGCAATCACTAACGTTGGAGATAATTGCTGTTCAATTTTCTCTGGGGGAGACTGCCTTCCTCAACAGTAACACTGACCTTTTCCCATATACACTGCTTACTTCAGTGCTATGGTGGCAATATGGAACCTCAGTCTGGTGCAGTCCTCAGAGAAAATTCAAACTGCTCCAAGCTGTGATAAGGTACCTCTGTCCTCAGTCAGCCCATTGTTGAAAACCTGGGATCCTTGAGTTCTTCAGGACAGCCTGTAGGGAAACAGGCAGGTTCTTACAGATTTGTTACAACTTCTTTTCTTTTTTTAGCCCAAACATACATTTTTCACAACTGTCATTTTCCAGGGAAAAACTCTTTTGGTGGCAAATTGCTGAGCATCTCTAAATGCCACCAGCAGGAGAGGTCACTGTCAGCTTGGCAGCTTTGTTACACAGCCATAGGTGTGGCCCTCTGAGCCACAAGCATTCATTTACGTGATTTGAATTAATGGGAAAAACGAGCACATCCTAATGGCAATAAGGCATCAAGGAGGGAACAAGACTGCAGATTCTGAGTGCCAGTGACACAGACTGTACATGAACTAAAAGCATGGCATGCTTAGGCTGTGGATTCTCAGCCTTTTTGGAGATACCCTTGGCTGAGAGCAAAAGCTGGGAGCTGCCAGGGAAGGACTGTTGTGGCATGGAGGTACCTCAGGGAGAAACTAATCCCTACTTACAACTTGTCCTAATTCTCTTTGTAATAGAGTAGAAGTTATTCTCCTAATTTTACTCCTCATAGTAAATAGGAGATTAAATACAGAATGGCTTTCAGCTCTAGTATTAGTAGATGGAAAACAAAGGGAGCAGATCTGCTGTTTTAAGATGATACATTTTTAATTACGACAGCTTTTTTCTAACAGGTCACATTTCTGTTTAGTTGTGTTTTAAACAATCTGCCACACTGGGTGATTTTCTCATTTGACAGCGTTACCAGCTTGGTCTGGCAGCACAGCTTATCAAAATCCTGTCTCCTCCGTGCTGTGAATGTGTTCCCATTCTAAAACTTCATTTTTTATTAAATTACCAAATCAATAGCTCAAAGGATCAATGGATTGGGTAGCAGCTGGCTTAATCTCAGTAGAAATGGATTGCTGCCAACCTCCGTGTTGCTGTTTAAATTGATGCAGCCAAACATCTTTTGCTCAAAAAGTCAATTGTGGTGAAAGAAACGCATTTTGTTTAAAAATTGTGTATAAAATTGGTGGTCCTTTGCGCTTGTGTGCACACTGACACCCTTTCCCCCCCTTTTTTCTTAAAGAACCCCTAAGAAAGAGAAATTGCTTTACTGAAGACACCATCTTGTGGGTCATTTTTTCAAAGCTGGCACTGCTCTTTATAAAAGTGAAAATGCTTTTTTTTTGCTCCATTTATGTGTAGTTGGTTTTGTGCTCTGCCTCTCTAAGCATTTGATACGGCTTTGTATTTTCTCAGTCATTCAGTGTGTACATACAACACAGATGATTTTCTTTTTTGCAGCTGAATGCCAACTGAAAGATAGCTGAGTGCATAGCAGGCACTTTCCAATCCTCATCACACACCCCTGGACACTAATGGACTATAATAGTGATCTTGATAATTGCTCTCTCACCTCACAGCGCGCCTGCAACTCAGTTCATACATTTTTAGACGTTTTTCTTTTGTATAAATCAAATATTCCTTACCAGTATTACATAAAGGAAATGCTGTTGATGGTGAATGGTGGGCATGCAAAGTACCACATGCCAAACTGTGATTTAAATGGGTGGGAAACATTAAAAATTCCACCTGTTTCTCCGCTGTCCAGGTATTTTGAGCATTTCCTTGACTTCAAATCCAGTACTGGAATCCCCTTCTGTATTTTGCTGAGCATCAAAGGGCAAACTGGTAGCCTGACCCTGATTCAGGTAACTATAGTGAATAAAACTCAGCTGGGAAGCACAAGAGGCAGCTGCCTGGCACAGACCTAGTTCCTCCAGGGTTGCCTGAAGGCTGTTGGATTTCTCCCTGCACATACCTGAATTTCTTTTCCTGTTCTTCCTCATCCTCTCTAATTTTGACAGTATGAAGTTAAACAAGCTCAGAGCTTGGAGTGTGTCAGAGTCAGGCCCCTGAGAGGAGAATAAGACATTTTGCTCTTTATTTTTCCTGCTCTGTGGATCAGCAGTTACCACACTTTTACCTGACAAGCACATCTACCTCCTCAAATCCTCTTCCTCTGAAGAGTCGAGAGGCATTAAGTGGACTTCATTTTTATTTGAAGGGTGACATTTTGAACCTCATTTCAGAACATCTTTGCTTGAAGATACGTCTCATAGCTCCCACTGAACAGCATGGGCACAGAAAACCTCTGTTCTACCCGGTGACAAGCCAGCAGATCTCAGAGACTTACTGTGGAGCAAGTCAGGTTGATGGAGGACAGGCAGGCTTTTTATGAAAATATCCTGAAACCCCTGCACATGTCACAGTCTCATGGAAGACTCCCTTCCCATGACACTCTTAGGACTTTTTGTGGTAGATCTCCAAGGTCTCAGAAGTATCACTAACAGCTCCACTGCTCTGGGAATTTTGACTCACTTCCAGTCACCTCCCTTTGTGACACTGTGCTGAACAGCAAAGGTTCTCTCCTCTGTTCTCTTTCACCTCTACACCCTCCCTTGTTTTGGACAAGTTGTCGTGGTAGCACACTACCTGAGGCCAGGCTGGACCGTGGCCACTGATACTATAGCAAAGCCTGACTCCATTTCTACCTCCACTACCAGCCTGGCCCCTCTTCCCATCCCTTTTCAGCCACTGCTCTCCAGAAGAGCTCTGCTCTTATGGCTTCAGATGATTTCATTAAGTTTGGGGGTGGGTGGGGGGTTGGTATCAAATGAGAGAGATCTTACTATGACCTCTTCCTAGTGAATGGGAATGCAGGATTGCCACCTGTCTTCAGAGCTGAACGTCTGTATGTGCAGGTTTAACACAGGAATTGCAACGCCACCATTTCAGAAGCGGCCCAGCTGGCACTTGCTTTTTCATAGGGAGAGTTCAGATATGCTTTAGTCCATTAATGTTTTGAGAACATATTCCCACCCCTTTCAGCAAGACTTTTGCAGATGAAATGGGCTAGATGTCCTCCCATGCTTTGACTGGTGACTAGCTTGCATGCAGCTCCATGGAAAGCGTGTAGGGCTCCGTTTAATCTGCTTTCACTTCCCAGTTCCCTCAAAGTATTTTGATCTTAGAATACAGTCTTGAAAATTCACCAGAACTTGGGGTAGGGATGCCCACAGTGTGAATGTACATATGAACAACACATCTTGAGGTGCCTGCAGTGGCTAATGGGTTGTATTCCCCCGACAATAAGCCAGCTGTGTTCTGGGGACAGGCAGGGCATGGTGTGTTTCCTTTTCACCTCCTTGTTGGAATTGTCATTACTAGCACCTAGCAGTTCCTTTGTGTCACCCCCATCCATCACAATACTGCAGTGGGATGGAGAGTGGCAGGCAATAAAATGTCTCCTGGAATATAAATCGGCTCCTAATTTGTTTTTCTCGAAGCCATTATTTCTTGTGCTAGGTCTTCTCCCAGGTGCTTTAGGCCTGTCAGTCATTCCTGCAGACACTTGTTTTGCTATCTCTGGACCCGGCAGTAACAAAGTGAAACACCCCGCAGCTGTAATGCCGTGTCAAACCCAAGCAATGGGTTTGTGACAGGCTTTGCATTGCCACAAACAAAATCTAAACACAAACTTCATTACCAGAAGGGCAAAGTGTTCCACACCAGGATCTAGTTCAGTTCCCTGGATGTTGATGAAAGTGCGCTCTGAGCTTCCTGACCACGGGTAAAAAATGAGTTGCTGTGAGACCCTGACTGATGGAATAAGAATGTCTGTGCTCTCCGTGGCATAGCAGAGATTTTGGGACAGTACCTGCTGTGCTCCAGTGCTCCCTGTGTCTGCATTACAGATACTTAACCTCGTAGATGTGCTTTCTGTGCTACTTTTGCTGGGAGTTACATTTACTATTTGCTCAAGTCCTGAAGGCTGACAGAACAAACTCCCTGGCTGATTGATTTCCAGGTAATCAGCTTGTCCAAGAGGGATTGATTAGTTCTGCTTCGTTTTGTGAGTGGGTCTGAGAAGATACTTTTCTTAACAACACGAGAGCACTCAGCAAGCTACCAATGCCCATTCACCGAATTCAGTCACAGGGAATTCTGTCATACCACTGGCTATCTAATCATCAAATTGAATTGGGCAGAACTGGATTGTAGTGCTTACAAAAAAGAGTAAAAATAAACCAAAACCCCCAGGAGGTTGTGTAATAATACATAACATAAAAATACTGGGATCTGGTATAAAGTGAAGAAAAATTATCTAGTTGCTAATTTACCATACCAGATTTAAGTTGGCTGTTTTCTTAGCAGTGCCCAGTTAATATCCTGTGAAAGTGCTGACAGGAAATGTCCAGGACTCTGACTGTGCTGACAATACCAACCCATCTCTCTCTTTCTCCTGCTTCCACTGTCCCTTGGTACAGAAGGCTCCATCAACCAGACTCTCCTTTCTGACCATAAATGCCTTAACCACTGGATGCATCTTCTGCAGGTTCAGAATAGATTAACAGTCATTAACTAGATTCGTGAAAACAGATTCTAGTCATTGTTAGCAGGTTTCAAACTGGTTGCAAAAGTAAGGTTTAGGGTTTGTTAAGGGTTAGGGTGAATGTATTATTATACATTTGTTATTATTTATACTCACTGTTTGATATATAGTGCATCACCATCTGAACAGACCTCCTGCAATTCGACAGCTGGGCATTTTAATGTACATAGAGTGGACTATAAATTGTCTCTCACAAAGGAAATGCTGGCAGTTGCCAGGTGTTTTGCTCCAGTTAGAAGAACTAACAAATTCCATTTCTTTCTGTTCTGGGTGAAGTCAGTCTGCAGTCAGTAAAAGGTTGCATTTTTCCTGTTTCACCTTCTTGCCTTTGAAGCCCAAGAGAAACCACCAGTCATTTGTTCGGGTCAGTTCTATTTTCGTGTGCTTTGCTTGAACTTAACGTGGCAAAGCAGGAGAGAGAAAAAGAACTCCGTGTCCTTTGAATTACTTCAGTGGACTGAGATGAGTGAGGCCATGGCACATTGCACCTGATGAACTAATGCTCAGTTTTTTATAGCATATTAAATCCTGGCCACTGCACTACTAACGTTGAAGCTAAGGGTACCCAGATTTGCCCTGCCACTAGGAGGAGGGTGTTGTCTGCTGGCAGCACTGATTTCATTCCACGTGTCTGGTTTAGTGCATGAAAGGCCTGCCCAGTAAATGGCAATTCAGCTAAAATCACTCTTTGGCAGTGAGTTGTTTGGTATTAAGTAATAAAGGATATATTGCACAAAATACTATACTTAATAAAACAAAACCCAGCCCTAGCTTACAAAAAAATTAGTCCAAATACTAATTAGGAAGCAAGAGCCCACTCCTTTGAAACTCATTATCAGCTCTCCATCAGTGCTTTGAACGTGTGGGCATCGTATTTTTTATTTAAACCATGTGCCAACAGCAGGCTGTGCTAAAATGCATAACCATCAGTTGCAACAGCTTGTCTGGCAGGTTATGCATAAATTTCAGTGATTCCAGCTGCTTTCTTACTCCACTGTGTATCATACACCTCACCTTTGCTTCTGTATGTTTTATACAAAAGATGAGAGACAGATGATAGATACTGTTAGTAGTCATTGAAAGATGACAAACAGACAACCCTGCCTTGGGGATTGTCTTGGGGGGATTGTTCTTGCTAGAATCTTGCATTCTCTGTGTGGAGATTTAACACCAAAGAAAAGTATCTCTTCATCTTTTTATTTTTTAGGGTGTTTTTAGAACTCTGGGCAAACTGTTGTTTATTGTGTGAAGAGAGTTAGTTCCTTCTTTCTGTCTGTTTTTGAAAAGTCGAGTTACCTTTTTCTTTCCTAATTACGAATTGAGTTTAAAGTTCCTCCTGGCTTTGACTTTGCCCAGATGAGTTTGAAGCGGTTTCGATTTCTGAGTTCTTGTGGGCATCTCATGAAAACATGAAGTTCCCATTTTCAGGTACCCCCTTGGGAAAATGGCTCTGGCTTCAGCTGCAGGGCTGGGATGCTGAAAGCAGTGCCAGCAACACGAGTGAGAGAACACAAATGTTGCTGAGGTGGCTTTCCAGTGTGACCAGGATGAACCTTTGGTATTTACATTAATGTTTACAATTAATTTTTGCTTAACCTCCTGCTCAGCCCTTCAGTGGAAATGCTGATGTTGCAGTCTGGAAGCTGATATGGCAGGGTTTGATTAGATTACAGGGAAAGGAGATTTTTCATCTTCTCACGCCTCTTGCCAATTAGGATTAAGGGTCTCATAGTTGATTCAGATCTCTTTATTCACGGACTTTGTTAAGATTGCCTGTTCTTCAGTTTTACAGTAGAAAGGAGTCTATAAAGGAGCAGCTGCAACATTATGAAATAAATTTTAAAGGCTTAATTGTGATAATGAAGGAGATACTAGAAGTATTAGGAAGGCTGATGCTTCATGCACCACTGAACAGAGGTGGCTTCCAGTTTTATATTTCTGCAATGTTATTACATATTGTCACTCTAAAATACATGATATTTGAAATAGATCTGGAAATTGTTAAGCAAAACCAAAAAAATCTATTATGCAGGAAAACAGAATAGATGATCTTAATAGTTAGCAATGACTGTACACTGAAATTAAAATAACTAAGTTATGTGAGTTAAAATACTCTCTAAATGCTCTGTCAAAAGGGTGACAAATACTTATCTATTTTTCTAAAACTAAACATTCAGATATTAGATTTTATACAGTAAGGAAAATGTAGATGGCAAGTGTAGTCATATTACTGTAGCTGAATTTTACAGAGCTACCTGTTTGTCTCTCTCCAGCTTTCTATTAAAAAATTATTCTATAAAGTAAGAAGCGTATAATATAAAAAAAATATACACCAAATGGTACAGTCCATTGTTATTATTTTGCTAAATACAGATTACTGAGTTTTACAGTTCAAAATACTGAAAGGTGGCAGCAGTGTCTCATTTGCTGTCAGAATTGTAGAGCCTGACCTTTGTCTCCAGTCGTTTTGTTCACAGTATGATAAACGTGAATGTAAGTGGGGAAAAAAGGTGAAAACTGACCACATACAAGCAATCTGCCACCCCCAGGTGTGACATAAATGCACTGGTAACTGCTGTAAGACTGAGACACAACCAGAGTCCACCACTCAGTGAGTGACTCTCTCACTTTCTGGCGTGTGGCTTCGCAGTTATTTATGAACTCAAAACCCACCTGTTCTGCATGCTCCTTAATTAGTGTCTGAAAGCTGGAGTTAAACTTCACTGGAACTGATTTCACAGTCTGCTGAGAAATGGGGATGCAGTGTCAGTGGTTGTCATTTTTGTAGACTGTGTAATCCTAACTTTGAATTTGTTTTTCTTTGGGGCATGATTACACACGTCTGATCATCTGTTAAATATTTAAAGTTATATATACAAAATTTGTAGAAACGCTTGGTTGCCCTGAAAAGTTACCAGCAACACATCCACCTATTAAAAAATGTAAAGATTATGCTTTCAGAATGAAAGTGTTTGGCTCCTCACTGAAATAGATGCAGCCCTACCTGGCCTGTGACTTGTGAGGGCCTTGCACCAGGATAATTAGCTGGGTGACCTTGTCTCTGCTGGAGGAGCTTTAATAAGCCCCTTTGACCTCTCTAAGGTTTTGGTTGGGTTTTTTTGAGGATGGGGATAATTGTATTTTCTTCCTTTGGAAAGTACTTAGTGCTGGAGTGTTCATCCAGTACAGTTGAAACCTAGAAATAAGCCTCTCTGGTGCTTCTTCACAAACCTGGAAGCACTCAGATTTTATGCAGAATTTATGTGTTTTTATAGTAGTAGTTACCTGTGTTCTTAAGCTCAAATCTCTCTGTCAACACCAGAAGTCTTATTGGAAAGAGCATTTTTCACATCCCCTTGGTTATTCAAGAATTCATATTAAATTCATGGTTCATCTCTGTGAGCTTCCTATTAAATATCAGCGTGTTCAGTAGAAATACTTAACTCTGATACTTGTCATCAATCATGTGAAACGTTCCCGACACGAGGATTGAAGATACATCCCACAGAACTGCTTTGGTGAAACACAAATTGGAAACCCTCTTCTGCTAAAGGGCACCTTCATGATTTCTGCTTTATTAAAAGGGGGCTGGATTTGCAGCATCAAAGGATTCACTCTTGCCTTGTAAGGCCAGTAGAGGAATATTTCAGGCAGTACTCAGAGCCTTCCTTTGCTTTACCAAGGCACTGTCTATATACTGGAATTCACATGAATCCAAATGCTGCAGTGGTGATGGATTTGGAGAAGTTGGCAGTGTTTGGCTATGAAATAATAAAAAAATCAAGAATGCTGTGGTCAAGGCTACTGGGCATTTTTTCTGCAGGCTTTCATTTAATTTTATATATGTATGTGTGTGTATATATATATACACATATACATACATATATATATGAACAGCAAAGCAGAAATGCATGCACCCCCTGTACAGACCATTCTACTGCAAAGGAACAATTTTTCTGCTGACTTCCTGGATTTAATTTTTTATGCATCTAAAACCAGGAATAATTAAGCAGAAACCTGTGTACCCCCTGTACAGACCATTCCCATGTGCCACTGAGCTGACAAAGACTGATGGAACAAAAGTTGATTTTCATTTTATTATTATTACTCATCTGTCTACACTGTCTGCACCACACTCTGCCATTGCATATAATATTACCATTAATTTCAAAATTTGCTTTTTCATTTATACAAACATAAAGAATTGAAGCATGGTAGTTTGTTGAGGTTTTTTTAATTACTGTTTCTAACAAAACAGTTTTGTGTTGTTTGCTTACCTGTCATTCATTGATAGGACAAGTCATTGGCTGTAATTAAGGAATAGTTTGCTGAAAGGTGGACAGTGATATTTGATAACACAAAAATAAGGATCTTTTGTGTTGAAGTCACTGGCAGTCTGAGCAGTGAAGTTTCTGAGAGCAGAATCTATCGTTAAATCTGCCTGTATTTTACAGGCAGACACCCCAACCCACCCCACCTAACCTTGTAGTCTAAAATATCCTCTGCTTGTACTAGATATGGACAATAACTGGATCTTTAAATGGATGGAGAAATCATAGTAGTATTATAATAATATATGCTTTATTATTGATACTATAACATAACTGCAGTATAAATATATAAATTAGAATAGTACCATGGGTGAACTGCAAGTTGGTGAGCTCTGTTAGAATCATGTGGTGTGTCAACTTTGTGATCAGTACTGGAATACTGAGCATGCTGCTGACATGAATCAGAGAATCACAGAATCTCCAAGGCTGAATTTGGCTTTACTGCACATTGTGTTACTCTGTGCCTTGCAGGAACGGTAGAATGGAATGAAACTACACTGGTTTTGGTACAGTAGTGTGGAAATACAAAGATAGGTTTGAAATAGATTTTTTTCCTGTAAGCTTGGCAAACTTCAGACATAATACAAAGGACAACAGTATCTGGTTCATTTTCATTGTTACTGAGTATGGTAAATCACAACTGGGTTTAGTTTGGGAGTCACTGATCACGTTTGGGGTGCTTGAAAATCAGGCTTGGGAGTTTTTGTTCAAACACATCTCGGAGGCTTCTGTTTCAAAGACCAAATGCCTGATTTTGTGAGAACATTGCAGTGTTTTTTGCCTCGGGAATTGCACAGCTATACAATTACCTGTCTGCTTTGGGGCATTTATATGTTCCCCAGAATTACAGTAACTTTTTCTGTGTGCCCAAACTCCTGACTTGTACATGCCAATAAATAATAAATAAATAAATCAATCATACAGTTCTGTAGCTGAATGTGCAATCTTGGCAACCATAGTTAAAAATGTAAGCATAATTCTGATATTCTCTTCTTAAATATCGGATTATTTCAGGTGTTTATTAAAGTGGGTTAGATTGTATTCTCATTGCTATTATTTCTTGCTAATTAGAATAGTGTAACATGTTACCCAGAGGAGAAAAATAAACAGAATTGTAAAGCTTTAGCTGATCTATTATAAAAGCAGTTGGTCTTGTGAAAGCAGTGAACCTAAAAAAATCTTAGATTGAGATCTTTAATCATTAAAAACTACAACGTTACGGTGAGGCCATAACAAGAAACTATATCCTTGTAAATAGAGACTGCACTTTTCTTCAGATTTTTATGGTTAGTAAGTGCCTGGAGGAATATTACATTCCTTCAAGATGTGCCTTCTCTGGAAAGCTGCTCTGCACTGCTGTAATAAAGCAGTACGTCATGTCAGGGGGAGCTTTAGTAGGTTTTCAGTGGACACCTCGAGTGTGTTTGGAGGCCAAGTGCCATTAATTATGTTGGAATTGTTCTGGTGACTTCCTATTCTTGCACAGAAAATCAGTCTGACATAATGCCAGCCAAAAAAATGTCATTGCAGCAACCAGCAGGCTGGAAGCTTTGGCATTTTTCAAAAATTAAAAACCTTACAGCTTCTGAAAAAAAATGGTTCAAAAAAAAAAAACCCCACCTGTGAAACCAATTAAATAGGAATTAATCAACCCAGGCTAGCAGGTTAATTTGTTATGGGTAGAGAGAAGTGCATCTGCAGATTCCAATGGTCTGTTCTTCTCCACAAAAAAGAGAAATCTGTGATTCTCTACTTAACTACACATGAGTTGAAAACAGAAATGTTCCACATACTGTGGAGCAAGATGGAGGGAAAAACTGGGAGAGGGGTAAGACCGAAACGTGAGTTTATGGCATCAGTAGAAGAGACAGAGAGGAAGAATCCCACGTATGTAATAACATTTGATAAAGGATATAATGTGATTGGCAAACTGCTCTCTAGAGATCAGCCCTTTTTGTACATTTATCTGGTAAGAAAGCACTTTATATCTTGTACATATATCTGGTAGGAGGCACTTTGAATCTTTTTAACAGTAGGAGGTAATTTTCTAGCGCTCAGTTTTTACGTTCAGACCAAGAGATGATGATTTTATAACTGTTATCACTACTCTAAAAGAGCTCTTTTTTAACATTACAGTAGGAAAAAAAAATCTTTTTGGAGATCAACACTATATTGGCCACTACCTGACTGTATTTATGATACTGGGGAAAAACCTCCCAAACACTATACCAGATCCTTCCTTCAGCTGGGCAGCAAAGCTAACCATGCAATTCTGAAACGGGAGATCACAATTGTACAATTATTATGATAAAAGGGGGAAAAAGAAGAAAAAGAGGAGGCCACATCTTAAATGGCCTTGACCATTTTTTCAGCCCCTGTGGCAGCTCCAGCGTGGCAGAGCAACCATCCGTCCGTGACAAAGAAACAGGCACCCCCTCCCAGAAATACAGGACTGCTGTTTTCACAGCAGTGATTTAGAGTTAGATAATGGGCAACAGGAATTAGCCACAAAATGGACCTGGTATCTTCAGGCCTTTTTTAACTCTTGCACAAAGAAATATTTGATGTGGTCTAATGCCCGTTCAGGGTGCCTTCTGATGAGTTAATCTTCAGCTACGCACAGGAGCATAAATGATTCTGGGAAAAGAGAAGCCTTCGTGGCCTTTCAAGCTGGACACTAATTTCTCTTGAAATGGTACAGGGAAATTGCAGCAAACACAGGTTCCTTCTGCAGTTATAATAAATTATATTCCTTATTGCTGCATTCACTACAGCGTTGAGAAACTTATCACACTCCTGCCTTATCCCTTCCCCCAAAAACTCCTTCCAGCTACAACTGCAGCCTAATCACTATTTCAACCTTCCTTTATGGAAATAATTGGATATGCTGAATAGCTCCCAGCAATGTTAACCAAACTGCTCCCTCTGTGTGTTGTGACACGATGTCCTTGGTCTGGCAGCTTGGACATTTACAGTGAACTGAACAGGTTAAATAGAACGTTAATGAAGGTTTACCTGGAGTTTGAAGCACTCTCTCCACTTCCCCGAGATGTGCCAGTGAGCTTTCCTGACTAGTGCTGGCTACTGAAGTGTGCTCCTCCTGTTTTGGTCCTTTGTGTTGCCAGTTCCCAAATAAGAAAGGACAGCTGAGTAGAGGAATATTTCATCCACCCTAGAGATACCCTGCAGTGGAGATGGTGAGGTGTTGACTACTGCAGCTGATTATCTAGTGTTCCAGTTTGCAGCATTTTCAGGGGAGCAGAATGTTCTTTGGCACTGCCCTTGTTCCAAGTTACTTTTTACTGGACACTGCTGAAGGAATGAAGAAAGCATTTGCTTAAAAATAATGAAAAGCATTTGCTTTACAATAATGAAAAAATAATTTATTAAAAAAAAAAAAAAGAAAGAACTGGAAAAACATTACTAATATTTTTAAATAAAGTGTAATATTAATGTCCAGCTACTGTGGATAGATTTTGAGGCTAAAGGAGTAACTTCTGCCCTTTGTTCCAGTGCTGCATTGTCCTGAAGTGTTCTCAGGGTTACATTTCTCCTTTTCCAGTTAAAGGTGATTACTGGAGATGCTGGAGATGGCTGCTTGGAGTGCCATGATCTTTTCTTTCCATTAATTTCCTGCAGACTTTCCTGATCCCAGGAGTATGCACCAGTGTATTGCAGGAAATTACTCCCTCTCTTCTTCACTGCTGTCACCTTCCTTGATTACCATTTCTATTGTGTGCCTTAATTAGCCTGGCTGATTTCTCTTGTTCACGATCTTCCTTTAAAAATTATGCAGTGTAGAAAACACTGTTTATGCCATCTCCTGTAACCATTTATGAAATCTCTCTAATTGTGGATTTTCTGTGGGGTCTGTCCATAAAATATCAACAGAAATAAAGACTAATTTGGGTGTGGAGCAGTGCATTTGAGATTGTCTAGTTCCCACCTCAAACAATTTATTAGACTTCAGGATCCCCACAACATGGTCAGCAGCACGAATCAGTGAGAAAGAGTTGCTTGTCTCTTCCAGGAGGAGCGTCCTGTTGCCCTTGTCTCTCTTCTTCCATCACTAACAAAGTACCCATTTTCCATCCATTTCTGTGAGACTTCTTGTTGTATTCCACGAGTATAATGTGTGTTTTCATCTCGTGGATAGGAAGAGCTGCCTGTCTTTGCTGTCACTGGTGCTTTGCACATCACAGAGACCACCTAAGACAGGGTGCCAGGTGAGGACCTTCCAGCATCAGTGCCCCTGCCAGAAGCTGCCAGCAGATACCAGCAGCAGCTGCAGCAACTGGGGACTGGATTCTGCCTTTACCCCCGTTACCAATTAACAAGAGCTCTTTAGGGCCATGTACAGCAAATATATTTATATTTAGGGACTCAGGTTTTTATTTCATTGAGGGAAATAGTGGAATTTGGCGGCCCTGCTTGAAAAGGTTGAGCCAAAGTTTGCACAAGTCACCTGTGGGGTTTTTAACGCTGATCCCTTGGGATGATGGCAGGAATGCAGGGCAGCAGTGGTTAACTCTGTGCAGTTAAAAACTGGAGTCTTCCCATTCTGTTAGCATCTGGTTTTTACCTAGGCAGCCTTTTCATTGATACAGATGCCAAAACCAAGGATGATTCTCTTTGTTGTGTTTAACCACATTGAATCATGTGTTAAATCACTGACACATCTTTACTAGTCAGAAGATAATCACTAATTTGTCCCAGACTTATCGAAGTGACACAAAAGCTGCTCTTGTTTTCATTTTAGCCTGGGTTGGGTTTTCACCGGCATACGTGAAAGGACCTAACAAAATGAAACCATACAGTCATCTCTGGCTGTTAGAGATACACATCTTTAGGAAGGTGCACCTGAGCTACAGACACACAAAATCACAGTAACTTACAATATAGCAACCTTTTCTAAAAAAAGAACTCTTTTGACTCATCAGTACAGTTTATAAAACATGTTTAAGGGCTAATTTTTAAAGGTTGTAGACCCTTTGTGTACAGCACTGTAGTCTGTGTTGTGAATAGTTTGGGTTTTTTTAAATATGACATTCATCTGTAGTTTCAGTTCTTGATATTTCCAATCAAATGAACCTCTTTTTACCTGTTTTTAGTTTTGCTATTTTTATATTTATTCACGCTGGAACATTCTTACCTTCCATTTACCTGTTGTAGTAGTAAATTTCATTTAGTATGTTAGTTTGGGGGAAAAACAATTCATCTAGTTCTACAAATTGTGCAAACGATTGTATCAGTATTGGAAACATTTTCCAGGTCTTTCTTTTAGCAGCATCTATGCATTTAGAATCATATTTTTAAATTCTAGTCAATATATGGAAGTATTTAGGATGGGGCTTTTTGTTGGGTTGTTGGGGTTTTTTTTTGAGTCCTTAGTCAAGATAGTTTTAAAAAGAAGTTAACAATTTAGAATATGCACCTACAGGAAAAATCCATAAATGAGAGTACAAATACAGTGGGTACAACCTGTGAAAGTGATTAAGAAAAAAAGGAGCACAAGTTACATGTGCTATTCCTGCACTGTCACTTGGCTCTGTCTTGCTTGTAGATGAAGGGGAAGCCAGAATAGAGATTAACAATCTTCCTCCTGTCTTTGAGAACCCTTCTCTTACCAGGCTCTGGAAGTCTCCAGCAGCAACATGAAAGCTGCTTTCTTGATACAGGATGTCTTTTATTATCGTGCCTTCAACAATCCAGTGTTAACACTGTTAACATCGGTGATGGCTGGGGTTCTTCAGGATGCCTCATGTTTCTGGCACTTCATCCTGCAGTCTCACTATCAGTTTGAAGGGGACCCAGAGGGAATCCCCTCTCACATTCCATTCCTGACCTGAATAAAACAAGAATCATGTGGGAAAGAAGAGACCTGAGATTATTTATCCAGATAGTACTCACAATGAAAGGTTGTTTTCCTACCTTTATTGTCCTGATTCTGTAATATCCTGATCTCGAGTTTCGGGTTGTATTCTGCCTTTTGTAATATACAATGTGTGTATTTTATTACATTCCTTCCTCTTGTTCTTTTCTAGATACTTCTTTGTTCTTTTCTAGACACTTTTACTAAAATAGAAATTGGCTGAAGGAGTGTCACAGTTCCTTGTTTCTGCACAGTGCTGGAACACAACAGGCCTTATTAGGTTGTCCTTTTCATATATTGATCAGATATCAGAGGGGTGAGAGAACTTCAAAATTGAGATCATTATCTGTTGTCAGAATATAGCAAATATGAAAGATATCAGTCTCATAGTGCATTAGTGAGATTCAGTAAGCAATTTTAAAAGAATGTATGAGGTGGAAAAGCATAACAAATTACGCAATTCAGGTAGATTAAAACACCTCTCCCACAGCTGCTGCTGATTGCCATTCATTGTAAATGACAGCAGTCTTCTCTGGTTTAATTTGATTGATGAGTTCTTAGCAAGCTATAAAAAATCCATTTTCATGAGAAATGCCTTCCCACACACAGACCAGCAGTGTCAGACATACCTAAAATCGCTCCTGGATTTCCTTTGGACTCCCTCCACTTCAGCTGCCTCTGCAGTGGTCAGTTTGGATGCGAACCAGCTGAAACCTGGAATCAGCCTCTTTCTTTCACAATGAAATGCTCCCACAGAGCAGTGAAAGTGCTACTTCTTTTTTTTTTTTTTCCCTGCTTGTTTGTTTTTAAGCAACAAGGTTTATGACCACTGAGGTGGTTTGCATTTTCTGGATTTTGTGTCTCTACACTGCAGACCCCCAAGGTTTGGGAAGAACTTAGTGGCTGTAACAGCCTCGAGCAGTAAAGACTCTTCTGCAAAGAGAGCCCAGGGCTGCATTTTGTAGCAGTCAACTTATTTACTGGACTGGGCACTTCAAAAACTTTAAATAAGGAAAATTAATCACAAAATTCTATAGTTTGAAAACCTCATAGTCCAATCCTGGCAAAGCTGCAGCAAAGCACGTTTATGGACGTGTTATCTTTCATGAGGCCAATTAAATTATCAGTGCTTCTCTGCATGATCCCTTGTATGTCATTGGAGAAAACTTTAGTGTCTTCCCATTGTTCATTCAGATACCCTGCTAATTACTTAGCCATTAAGACAGTATATTATCTTCCCCCAGGCTTTACAAAAGTCACATTTCATACAGTTCCTATAATTAGCAACTCACAAAGTCACTTGTGTTAGATAACACGAGGGGAAATAAGAGGCCTGGCTGGGATCTGGAAGGTAGGAAAAAATCCTCTGCGGTAACACAGGTAAAAACAAACTTCAGGGTTTTCTTGAGTAGTCATCATTAGAAACTTTTTTCAGATGACAGCTTTGTGGAGTTTAAATTTTAGTTTACGCTAAGATATGCCTGGCTCTGCAGTGCTGCCTCCTGCCATGCACCAAACCTGCTGGCTTTCCAACCAGTGCAAAATTACCCCTCCCTGTAATCACCATGGTATCAGACCAGCAGCCCACGTTCAAGGGGAAGATCCCTGCTGTTCCCACCCCTCTTATCTTTAACACCAGAAATACTTCTTTTTATTTTTTCCTTTTATTTTTTCAGCCAGTGACAGCAGGGCAGGATTCCTCCCTAATGTCTATTCAGCAAAGCCAGAACAGCACACTGGGAGAACTGCTGAACTTGTTGGGTCCAAAATTAAGCTCTTAAAATGACATTTCAAAAATTGGCTCTTGGGTTGTGAGAGGCAATCAAGTGCTGTCTTCTGCAGTGTCATCTCACCTTATTCAGCTACAGGTGAAACTGCTTTTATATCAAGAGAGGCCTTTGGAATCAGAAGAAAAACTGATCAGTGTTTATGTTATCTATGAGTTAATAATTTTTAATAACTCCATTACGATGAACTGACACTGCATCCATCAAATTGGGGTACTTATTGAAAACACCTAATTTTAATTTTTTTCTGTGTCTTAGTACAAGAGAAGGAAACACTGCCTCATTCCTCTAGCCATGTCAAGAAAGTAGTCTTGAACATGTTAAAATGAGAAAAAGCCCTGTGATATCTTTGAAATTGTATTTACAGCAATGGTTTCCACGGTACTGCTGGAGGAGTCAGAAGGAATAGGAGTCTGCACAGTCTGTACATGCTGGAGTTGCTCTTCCATTTGTTCTGTTCTCCCGTAGGGAAGCCAGGAGACAGGAACTGCAACACGTGCTGGCAACGGGGAGATGTGGGAGCTGCCAGGAGAGAGACAAAAAACCTCTGTTTAAATGAGTGTGATGGAGTCTGAGGATGGTTTTAAAACAATATTTCAGAATGCACACCTGGCAGGTTTATGATAAGATTGGTTTGAGCGACTTGTTGCTGTTTTAAAGGCCAGCAAAAAAGGGACGAGAGGTTGTGCTGTCCCTACGTAGGAATGTCATCCCTGTCCCCTCAAGGTGTTGTGAGGGAAAATATATAAAGTATTCCAAGTGTCTGTTACTTGAATAGGAAGGCATATAAATAGTTCTGTCAGATAAGAAGTTATCTCTCTCTCTCTTGTTACCACATGGAACGGAGATAATGCTCTTTTATTTAGTGACATTAGTGAAGTTGTCTGGGTACAATTTCAAGCACCAGTGAGGACTGCCTGTAAACTGTGAAGCAGTCTCTTTTGATGATTCCCCATCATGTAACAAGAACAGATTTAATTTTTTAGGTCCATATACCAAAAGAAAAACTATGAAGAACTGCATGAACAAAATAGCATATATGTCTAGATTGGCAAGGCAGGAAGGAGCATTGTGACTGCGTGGAGCAAATGGTACTAATGACCAAAACTTGCTTCCAGTGTTGAAACTTATTTTCTTCTTTTGCAGCTTGCAGGCCTGGATTCTATAAAGCTTTTGCTGGAAATGTGAAGTGCTCCAAATGTCCTCCACACAGTTTGACTCACGTAGAAGCAACTTCTGTCTGTCAGTGTGAGAAAGGTTATTTCAGAGCTGAGAAGGACCCACCAACCATGGCATGTACCAGTAAGTCTGATCAGTACCAGTGTCTGCAACTCTCTTCTCCTGTTGCCTCATTTATTTCATTTTTTGTTTTAAAAAATGACAAGTTTGTGCATTTTGTGAAGAATTCCATTCAAGTTAACCAAAAGAAATTTTTTTTTTAATCAAAATTCAAACAGCATATTTCTGCTTAGTCTAGAGATCCTTAAAAATAGCCATGTTTCTCAGTTTGATGACTTTTCTACTTGTAATTCTGAGATGTAAAACAAGGAGGGTAACCACTGCCATGTAGATAACAATGTGGTGTTTTAGCTACCAATAGGTGTCTTGAATGCTTGAAAATATGCTAGTACAAAAACTTTCAAAAGACCAGAGTCATGTAGAGAAAAAATTGCAGTGACATGCTCTGCTGTCTCCTCAGATTTAAATGAAAAATATAGGAACAATATTGATATTTTATTCAACACAGCTGAATAAAAACTGGACTTTCTAGGAAAGACAAGAAAATAATTTTTTAAAAAAGGAAAAATTCAGGATCATATATATAACATAATCAGAAGGATATATAATTAGAACTATTGCATATCACCTTTTTTAACCTTGTTATGCAACTGTGATAACGAAAATTTTTGATAAATTTTAAAATACATAATTCTGTGATTTTTTGACTAACCTAAAACCGTCATCAAGATAAAACTTCTGCCCAGCAATCTATGGGCAGAAATTCTGAGGAGAGATTTTTTATTACTTTGAGCAGTGTTCTTTTGTCTAGCAACATAAAACATAAGTTTTCTTTTTACTTAATAAAATATTTCTCACAGATTTCCATTCATGGTCCATTACTCACTGGCATTCATTCATTTATTGGTCATTGGCAACTGTTATCTGTTTAATCTCAAAACTGGGAACAAACAGCAGCATTTAAAAATCTGTGGGTGAAATACTATATTTACACATAATAGGCAATTAAAACTGCCTGTTTAGCAAAGCAATTTTAAGACTGCAAAGACACCCAGTTTTCTGTATAGCACTTTGTAGCTCTTTTGGTGGGGGATTTGATCTCAGTGCATTTTGTGCCACGGTTAAGAAAATTCTAAGAAAAATAGCATGCTAAATGACTGAAGTGTTTTAACAGAATTTTAAGTACAAAAAGTTTAAGAGATGAAACCATAAAAACAAAGAGCTGTTGCAAAACCCACCAGAGTATAGCCATAATTTTAGCATGTTTACACTGAAAAAATAACTGAGCTGACAGAATTGAACTACTCCCTGTGCTCGGGATAGTCTTTCCAAATGCCCCTGCACTGGGAAAGCTGGGAATTCACCAGGTACTTTGGATCTGATGTACAAAGTCACAGGCATTCTGCAAACCTGAGGTCACTACACAGACCAGACATTGTCCAGCCGCTAAATGGGGTGATGGTCATTAAAACTGCATTTCTCAGATGGAAGGCACTAAGCAGAGAATTGTCTTATCCAAGACAAGGGTTTTATAGGGGAAAGGCGAGTCCCACACTCTGCCTGAGGGATTTAGGGCTCAGACAGACACTCCAGTCACCTTCACAGAACCTGCTCTCAGCTCAGTCTGGAACAAGGGACCCAGGCCTACAACTTTGCACAAAATACGTGAGGGAATTGTGCATAAAATATGTGAGGGAATAAGCAATGTTTTCCAGACTTCCCACAGGAAGAATGGTGATTACAAATAATCCCACTCAAGTCAGAGCCTAAGGACAGGCCATTAAAAGCTTACTCACAGCACTAGCACATCCCAGGCATTCTTGACGCTCTCGTGCTTAGACAGACAGTTTCACCCATACATTATGCAGATGAAGTTCCATGTTATTTATAAGTCATTGGTTTTTCGTCTATGAAAGACAGCTCTTTGAAAAAATTACTGATACCTGGCATCAGGATTCCATCAGTATCTTCCAGAGCACCGTTTTAAGCCCTGATACGCACCAGTATTGACAAGGGGGGGGAGCACGAGAGCCCTGTGGCATCAGGGGGGAGCAGGTTGTGCAGCACCCTGGTGCTTTCTCAACAAAAGTGAGTTCAGAGAGCTGTTTTGGCTGGAAACTCTCAGGGAGGACTTGCTGCCAGAGCTCTCCAGGTGTCAGCCAAAGCAGCTGGGAGCGTGGAGGCAGGGAAGGAATCCACCACAGAGGAGGTGGCAGTGCCCCATCTCACCTCGGCTCGGGAGAAGCAAGAAATAAAGGGGACAGTGAAGCACTTGCTGGTTTCTGCCTTGCTCTTGCTTCGGTGCCACCAGGCATTGTCTCCACCTGGCCCAGCCTCCAAGGTGTCATTTCTTCTCTGGCTGTCACAGCAGATGTATCTGTCTTATACCTCCACTGATGATTGTTTCACTAATTGTCAGCTCAGCAAATGACACTGGCAGACTGTGTTCTTATCTTCTTGCACATCATCAGTAATGAAGAGTCTGCAGGCCAAATTATTCCCTAAGTGATAGCTTTAGCCCCACTGCTTTCCAGTGATGCTCTCAGTTATTAAAATTATGTTTCTGTCATAAATACAACCTCACTGCTTTTGGTGGATCTGTGCAGATGTGGCTAATCCAAATTTAATAAACAAAGATACAGGTATGAGTGGAATTTAGAGTGTTCCTTCCAAACTGTCACGCTTCAGCGTAATAAAAGGAGTTGAAAAGTTAGGAAAAAATGAAGCAATTTGACTAAATAGACAGAAAAGGCTGTGCAGTAAGAAAAGGCCCTTTCTACATACCCCCTTTTGGGGCAGATCTGCATTTTTGATATTCATTTTCAAATTGTTATCTTGACATAAGAGATGTGGCAAAAAAATAGACATTTTTCTTAGGACTTTTAAAAATGAGAGTTATTCTGAAATTAAATACAGAATGAATAGTGGCTTCCACTCACAAATTTCTTCATATTCAAACATTTTGACTCTATTGATACTTATTTTATTTGCTTCCCCATGTCCTGCAAAGCAGTATGCCTAAGACAGGTAGATACTTTGTTTTCTCTCTATTTTCATTCCTGGATAGGGTTGGGCAGTGGTCCTTACTGCAGATCTTTGTCTCAGTACTGGGAAACTTGCATATGCAGCATTTAAAAAGAAAACAAGCAAAAAAAACCAAAAACAAAAACAAAACAAAAAAAAAATAAAGCCCTCCTTAATTTAAGAGACTATGAAGTGAAGAGTTTAGCTTCCAGCATCCACTTTTCACAAGATGAGCTTCAAAGCCACTTTGATTCATTCTGTGACAGTGTGTAGTGGCTGCTTTTCCACTTTTGTGCCGTTCCCATTTTTACCTCCTGTAGCTGCATTTTGTGAAAGAAGAGCGTGCACTTTGCAAAGGACTGTAATACAAATCTGTTTTCAATAAGAGGAGTGAAAATTACACTAGAATATATTGTTAATCCCTTTCTCCTAGGCTCTTTTCTTTTGACTGACACTTCTTATCAATCTCTTGCTGCTACTCTTTCTTCTTATTGTATTTCTTTGCCGTATGCAAGTGCTCTATCAGTGATCTCTCTGCATACACAGTGAGCAACAAATAGCATCATATCTAATCCCCTGTCTGATTACTCTGTACATAAAGTCTAACATTTCCCACTAGAAAGTAATTGGATGAATTGATCCATCTCTTCAAGGTCAGGCAGGCTTGTATTAGTTGTCTGAGTCTGGATGTATCTCTTCTCATGACGTGCTTGAACAACTTGAACCCAACAAACCTGTGCTCTGTTCAGGAGCCTCTGCCACACTCTGTATCCTCTGCTCTTAAGAGTCAACACGGTATTTCAGCAGCAAAATCAAGCAACATACCTGAAATCTTTGACTCTGCTGCCTCTGCTGTTGTATGTATAGAGATATTTATGTTTATACACTTGTTTGCAATCCATCATTATACTCAGACGTGGAGTACTGGTTTGCAGTCACTGCCTTCCATTTCCTGCAGGTCTCACAGGAACAGTGTAAGTGATTCTGGAAAAGGAAAACTGTAGTTCTACACCAAGTGACACTCTTTATCTCTACCACATGTGTATGTGTGTCCAAAAGCAGTTATGAACTCAAGGGGCACAGCCAGGTGCTCATTCTGAGTGTATTCTCAGGAAGTGCTTAATTTTGGTCTTCTGCTGTAAATTCAGTAGTCAAATAACATGAATTTCTAAGAGCCCAATAATGGATAGTTTTCACTTAAAAAGCAACAGTTTTTTTCCAGACAGTCCTCACTCATTAGTGTGTAAAATACTGCGTTGCCCTCACTAGATTTCTGCAGCGTTGGGTTTGCTCCTCTCCCCTTCCAAAACCAGCCAAATTCCCTTTGCCTTTGCAGAGGAAGAGGATTAAGTCAGCTCTCTGGCTTCCAGAGCAGGCCTGGTTCTCCCTGGGACATTGATGTCGGTCTCCACAGAGAGTAGAGAAATACTTCTTACATTATAATTTGTAAATGAAGCAAAGGACATTGCTCACACTCTGGCTGAGTTCCATCTAAGCAGAAGAGCTGCATGTTTTTTTAATGCTCATCCATCTGAACTGTATTTTATTCTTACGCATAAAATCCAGAGTCGTGAATTCTGCTGTGAGAAAAGGCTCCCTTGTTTTCACCAATGTTCTTGTTTTCCTTAAAAATCAGTATAAGGAGATCCCTGAGTGCTTTGCACACAGATGTCTGCAGGAGGGTTATTGCTGCCAGGTTTCTCCAATGTGTCAAATAATCTTTGTATAATTTATAAATTATAACAAAGCAATCAGGCCACATTCATAAAAGCCCAGTGACACGTAATTTAGCTGAATCTGAGGATTAGAATGAATTGTCTCTCTTTGTTCCGAGTTCTAAATCTTGGTAAATGATTCACTGCATGTCATTACAGCTTAATATTTGCATGAAATCACAGTTTAACTGGCATAATTTAACAGCAATTAAAAAGCTATTTAATCGTCATGCAAATTGGCATGAGGGGCCTTGAGAAGGAAGTGTGTTTGAGGCTTTTTTCTGTGTTTGCAAGCAGACAGTCACATACTTTCAGACACCTCTAACATAATTGATGATGGTTTTCCTTTTCACTGAAATGTGAATGTACAATAGTATGTGTTTTCTCTTACAACTGATGATCAACTCCCGAGTCATGACTATGAAAACTTTCACTCTCTAGTACAAATGGAAAATATATATTTTTTTAAATGTATTTGATTTACTGTACTGGTCCATCTACAGATGTCATCTACATATAGGACAACAAAAATCTGACAGGAAATGAAAATTCAGAAAGCCAGACAAAAGTCAGCTGTTGCCCAGATTCACATTAACTCCTGTTTTGGTGTGCCAAAATTGATGAAATAACATAAAACCTCCCACTAAACTGTGATAACCCATGGTCATAATATCTATCGTTCTGTAAGATATAAGTATGTATCTATAGTATGTAAGATTAAATCTAAGCCAGTTTTAAAACCTTGACTCCAATCCTTCAAGCAATTACACACATGCTTAGTTTTAAGTGCTTGAGTATTACCAATTATTTCAAGGGGATTACTGATCCACTCAAAGTTATGCAGATATGTGAGAGTGATTATAGCTCATCCTCCATATTCCTAAAACTCCTCGTTGGTTTTAACAGTGGGAATTAGTTCAGACCAGTCATTATTTAATTCTCACAGCATGGCTTTGGAGGAAACATAATTATTCCTGTCTTCTGAACATAAATAACAAGAACTGAAGCTGGAGTAATCTGTGTTGGTTTTAGTTTGGTCCCATCTCAGGACTGTTTTCCAGAGCCATCAACCTCACAGTGGCTTTATGGGAAGTTTAGTGATTTTGGGTTTTACACTCTAAGCAGCCTTTCCAAGGCTGTCCCTCACCTCTGTTTTCCACACCACTGGATAGTGAAGTATCAATATAATGAACCTTTGTTAACAAGTCGCGTTTACAAGTGCTTACCTATTAAAGTATTTTAAATGCTTCAGTTTCCACTTATCACAAGGTCACAAAACCCAGGAAGGAAAAGTAAAGGAGGAGCTTTGATATTTTTGTTTTCCTTCCTAAAGAAAAGGTTAGACCATCTTTTAGGCACAAGGTGTTGTCCTCATGCTACAAGTTGTAGAGCTGGAATTCACAAGAGTGTTGATCAATAGTTTTGGTTTGTTTAGAAAGCAGAGTATTTTTTAATCATCTGACTCTCTCCTCTTTACTGTGCCACTCAATTTGTTGAGTGTAATACACTCTCTGTAAGAATTAGCTGATGTCATTTGCAAATGTTTCTTTGTACTCTTCCAGGCTGCTTAAGAGACCCTGTAGTAATGAAAAGCTCACTCAGAGTTTGACCAGTGTCTCAATCAAAACGTTATGTTTAAGTCCTGTTGGTGTAAATCATCAAAACCTGCACTGCAAGCTGGAACTTTTCAAAGCTCTGGTAACCACTGGCCAAGCAATGCACGTGCCCTGCGATTTTGTTGAGAGCTGGGATATGAGTTTGTTCAACTCATTCAGCTCAAAAAATCCAGAGGTCGGCAGTTGAGTTTTCCATAGTCCTTTCGCAGATACCAAACTCTGGAATATGAGGCCTTGCGTTTTTCCAACTCTGTGTTTCTTACGTAATTTTTATGGGCTTATCTCTCTGTGAAGAAATTCTTCCTGATGTCCAGCCCGGACCCCTCTTGGCACAGCCTGAGGCCGTTTCCTCTCGTCCTGTCACTTGTCACCCGTGAGAAGAGGCCAACCCCCCCGGGCTACAGCCTCCTTTCAGGGAGCTGTAGGAGCAGTGAGGTCACTCCTGAGCCTCCTGTTCCCAGGTTAAACACCCCCAGCTGCTCCTCAACAGACTCGAGCTCCAGACCCTTCCTCAGCTCCACTGACCTTCTCTGGACACCCTCCAGAATGAATGAGGGGCCAGAGCTGGACACAGCACTCGAGGTGCGGCCTCACCAGTGCTGGGTACAGGGGGACAATCACTACATATATATATATATATATATATATATATATAAAGCCCCAGATGTTTTTTATGTGATCCTACACAGTAAGTCAGCAAACAGCTTAAAACTTGCTGGGCATACCTGGACTGTTGTGGAATCCGTGGCAAATGGGTCACTTGTGGTTCATCTGACAGTACACAGGCAGCTTTACCACCTGCTTATTAGATGAGAGGCTTCCTGTACTCTGCCTGCAGCAACTATCTTTGTATTTCTCCCCATAGTCTTAAAGAATTACTTTTTCTCCTGCTTTTTGGTCACGGTTTTAGACCTTTAACTTGCAAGGCTGATGTCTTCACTGTTGTACTGGTGCTGATGAGGTGCCAGGTGGGAAAGAAAAAAAACTTGTAAACTGTCTCTTGTGCCTAATGGGCTTGGCCTGTTGCCACCTAACTCTGTTAATGAACAGCAGCAAAGAAAACCCTGGGGATAAGCAGGGAAGGGTAGGAAAAAATATCTGGCACTGCAGAACTAATACAAACAGTTTTACATCTTGTAGTTATTCCAAAGCTATTATTTATTTATTATTTCATTTGTCCTTATAAAACATCAAATATTTTAAGTCTCAGAAAAGCCTACACTACTAGACTTAAAATAAGGATATAAACTTCGGGGTTAAAGGTCTACCCCAGTATACCACACTATCAAGAGAGATTCAGTACAAATTTGTGTTATCAAGTCTAGGTTTGACACTCCCAAGTCATTTTTGTGTTGCCTTAAATGATTTCTGAATTAATTCTAATTTACTTGGATTATTCAGCTTTTCGTGATCTCACCCATTTATTATTCCTGCTTAATTTTCAGATAACTTTTACTTTTTCCTTTGAATTCGTTAGAGAGGCATAACTCCTGTGTCTTTTATTTGCAAATAATTGCCCTAAGAATGATTTGTTTGTCTGATTTTTGTTTTTCCTCCAAAGGGGCCTAACGGGTTGTTTTCCCATCCTTGCCTGCAGGGCCCCCTTCTGCTCCGAGGAACGTGGTTTTCAACATCAACGAGACAGCCCTGATGCTGGAGTGGAGCCCCCCGAGCGACACCGGCGGGAGGAAGGATCTCACCTACAGCGTCGTCTGCAAGAAGTGCGGGTCGGACGCCAGCCAGTGCGAGATCTGTGGGGGAGGCATCCGCTTCGTCCCCCGGCACACGGGGCTCGTCAACTCCTCGGTGACCGTGCTGGACTTCGTGGCGCACGTCAACTACACCTTCGAGATCGAAGCCACCAACGGGGTCTCGGAGCTGAGCTTCTCTCCCAAGCAGTTCACAGCCATCACCGTGACCACAGACCAAGATGGTAAGTGCCAGCTTGTCTGTTCCTGTGCCCCTGCCATCCGCGGGGATCCTTTTGTTTCTTGGAAGTCTGGCTCAGCGAGTTAGGATGCTTTGCAGGTTGCTAAATGTTTTTAAGTGCTTTCTGTGAGGACTTTCAGCCCCTGCTGATGAGGGCATTAAATGCTTTTAGCAGTTGTCCCTTGACCCCATTACGCAGGGCACAAAACCATACCTTTCTGTTTAAGTACAACCTTTAGCTACTTGAGACCAACTGTATCTGTCAGTGGTTCATCAGAACTGGAGTCTGTCTGGTGCTTTGGAGATTTCAGAGTAAAACACCAGACGTTACCCATTACAATTGCACAGCTCAAAGGAAAAGTGGAAGTGAACTCACTGCCTTTAGTATATCTGTGTTTCATAGTACTAATACACGGTTTCTCACTGTAAGGTTTTTCAACATCTGTATGAGCCATTTCCGAATAGATTTTTTTTTGGACCCCTTAATTTTAAACTTTGCATTACTGTTTTGAGCTTCTTCTCCCCCTTATTTAAGTTAGAATTCATGTCCAAGGTGAATCTTCAAGAGAAACGTGGAAAACTAAAAGAGGTCTCTGTTTTTGTTTATTTCTGCAACTTCTTGTTCCATCTTTAGAAGTGTTCACTGTGCCAGGAAACGGCATCACAGGGTACCAGCAATGCAAACTGTATAGCAGCGTTCTCTTCTGGCTTTGGGCACTGTAGACAAGGCAAGAAGGTTATTTCAAAATTATCCCTTGCTGACATTTGTTCCACAAATGTTTTTCACCTACTGTGCAGTGACATTGCAGCTGTAGCTGACGTGTTTAATGTAGAGCAGGACCTGAACTGGCTAAACTACTGTTTTGGGCAAGAAAACGTGATACTATGATTCTATTCAGTAAAATCGGATGTTCAAGAGGATCAGGTTATGTTCCACTGTAGGAAGGCTCGAGGTTTTTTCACTGCTCAGCTTAGCAAAAATCTGCTTACCTGTGCATCTGGGACGAGTAGTTTTGTTGATGAGTAAGTAATGACTTGTTCGCCTTTGGGCATACAAAAAATTAACAGCTTGCTGTGATCATGATGATGGTAATGACAACGGTGGTAATACTAATAATATTCCTGAAAATGGATAAGGAAAAACACAGAAACTACTCACCGTTCAGGTGATGGTGGTAACAGAAGAGCTCGTTATTTAAGATGCTTAATGATATATAGGCCTTGCACTGAGAGCTGCCTGAAGCACTTAAGCTGTGTTATCACCTGCACGTCCCTTTGCCTTTCTCTAGAAAGGAAAAAGGTGTTAGAAAGTGCCCCTCTGTGCACTTTGAGATGTTTAGCTGAATGGCACTGAATGCAAGTCACCAAGCATGCCCACGTGGAGGTCACCAGAGATGTGGTTTGATTTTTAACTGGCTGACAGCTGTGTGAACACAGCCTGTGATGTGTGTTTAACTGGTGGGCTCTTAAAGAATAGTGCCTTTTGCTGTTGTCTGTCCCTGCTTTCAGGACATAGATTTTCACTGCAGTTTACTCAAAACAGGCAAAATGTTCTGATAATTTGTGACACTGGCAGTAAGCTCTGGAGTGTAGAGTGCTTATATTCACTAATAATTCTTACATTACTAACATTGCCATTGAAAGGGCTTCAGAGAATTTAAGACCAGATATTCAGAATTATTTGTCAGTTTATTTGGATATAAAAAAACAGCTTAGCAGGAGAAAGCTTTGTAATAAATGAAATGGAGTCATCTATAAAATGTAGTTATAAAGATAAAAGCATTTTTGTAGGATTACAGGCTGTTCAGTTGTATAAAAGCATGGTAACTATATATTTAGAGGTAAAAGAAAAAATTATAATGTTGTATGAAGTGTGGAAGAAAGCTAATGGAGTTTTTGTTGATGGAAATTAATGAGAGAACAATCAACATTTTTTGTGAGCTACTTTTAGTCATAAATGAGAAGTGAGATGGAGAAAGCTGTGGTATCTCAGAAAAGTAAGCTGTAGAATTAAAGCTTGGGAACATTGCAGAGATTGTCTTACAAACTCACTGTTACAATCTTCCCCTGTAATCTGAATTACAGTGAAGTGGACAGTACTGATTGCACGGTGCTGCAGGTTTGTGCACGCGTTCACCGAAAACAGAGATCCAAGATTAAACATGTCACATGGCAGCAAATCAGAAATGTATTCATTTGTACAAGGACTGTATCACTAGATTAGATTTAGTTTAAAACAATTTTTTTTTTTGCTTTTGATGTCTGATCTGAAAGATCTGGATCTATAATTAATGATACCTACCCAACACATTTATCCCATGTTCAACTACCTTTTCGTACATCCACCTTTAATGGTTTTGGTTTACACCTTGCATGAAGTGTGTAAATATATAAATTGTGTTCTTCAACTGTCAGATGTTTATGAAGAATATAGAACAGTATCTTCAGCTGTTGTAAATCCAGACCATTCAGTTAGCTGCTGTAATTTACAGTGACTGAAGAGCCAGCATTTTATTTTCTTTGAGCATATTGGATTTACTTCCCTCTAGTGGGCTTTTCTTTTTGACAGTTCATGTGAAATTAGCAGATTCTTCTTTAAACATGCAAAATTATTAGCTTGTTCTTCAGGGGGTTTTCTCTCTTTTTCGGAGAACAGTGTTACTGTTAGCACTTTGCTGAAGAAATAACTCACTGAGGAGTACTGTGGACATCCATGGAAAGTGAGGAATTGTGTCCTGTCACAGAAGTGAGTAGGGTAGTCTGAGAGCATCAGAGAGGGAGAGCATATGCTGACAGGAGAAGTGAACTAATTCCAAAGTGATTAAAGCTCATCTTTATGCACAGAGTTCTACCACAACTAATATTAAAATCTTAACTGCCTCTTCATGTAATCACAAGTATCAACAAAATTAAGTACACTACTCAGCTTTAACAGTGACAAGAAGCAGACTGAGGGAAAGTAACACTAAAAAAGGCTGTGCAACCCTCAAACCTCTGTACAGTCTGGTGACTAAAGCATTACCAGACCTGATCGAATACTGAAGAAAATTACTAACATTAATGTGAGTTAGTCATGTAACATGAACTTGGCAATACTCGTGACCTTTTTGTTTAGTTTTATACAAGTACTCAACAAATTGGACATCCGTGGTTTGGGGTTTTTCCCCTTGGCTTCATAAGGAAACAGAATTTCTGTGCTCACCTTGTCTGTCAGGCACCATAAAGAACTGTGAACCCATAAGCCAACATGGGTTTGGTAACAGTGAGAAAGAGTCAACAGAGTTGTGAAAACTGATCATTTAGGGTCACCAAGGTGTTGGTTGGGTCTGCAAGTTGAAAAGCTTCCTTTCTGGACTAGAGACCCCAGCCAGCTGACCATTGGCCTGTCTGCTGACTACTCAGTAAAGGAAGATACTTAAGCCTGTACAACCACAGCATGGGCTGTGTCCTGTGCAGCACGTGTGGCAGACAAGGATGGTGTAGGGCTGGGTGCTGGGGAGCGTAGATGTTGCAGATGGAGAGCCTAGGGATGTGTGGCTTTGTTTCAAAATGATTTGAGATACCAAATAATCCCTACTTTAAACGCAGATAAATGGACAGATAAGTATACAGCGAGATTCTGCTCAGAAATGCACTTCAGCAGTTCCTGTTCAAGGAAGAACATTAGCACATATGAAGTGCTTTCCCAAACCACTGCTAAAGTAATTTGTAAACAACTGAAAGATAAAACATGTTTTCACAAAAAGCCTTGTCAAAAAACTGTTTCACAGTACTGTTTTTTCAGAGAAGTGCCTGGATGCCTTTTCTTTATGGGAGAGAGAAAGTTTTATGCAGCAGTAAATATGCTGAGCAGAAAGTAATTGTACTCAATCGACTTTAAATCATTGTGTGAAGAAGCAGAGAATTACATGCTGAATTGTAATTTATGTTTCTCTTATGACTAATGGAAGGAAGAGACACCTCCCTATATAACTTTCTGAGCATGCCACAGAGTCTGCATTGCCTAAAGAAAATTCAGAAGTACTTGAGTTCTTTCATGCATAATTAAAGTAGTGAACAATGAATAATTAAGCGAAACAGAACTTAAAAAGTAGTTCCTATTTCCAAATAACAGTCCATATCGGCATTCACTCAGCGTGCATTCCCTGAGTTTATTCCCTGAGAACAGAGAGGAAAGGAGTACACTACAGAAATACTCCTGCCATTGCATCCTGGAAAGCTCTTCTCCTTCCTCAGTTCTGCAGTTTGGGGGTGACTTTGGTCTCTGGGACACCAAGGACCCGCTACCACACCTGAGGCACAAGGGATCACGCTCTGTGGGCACACCCCTGTCACTGTGTTGAAGCCCTGGCTCACTGTCCTGTGTCTGTCCGGTGTTGGCAGCTGAGATTTTCAGGCAGACTCTGAAAGGCAATTCTGTCAGGATTCCTTTGTCTAATACATCATACTTTGCACGAGCCACTGGCAGATACATCCGAGGTGATATTTCCTAATCTGATGGTAAAGTCTTGCCAGTGTTTGAAAGGGATTGCCTTTCAGCTAATTCCTCTTTCCAAATAAGTTATTCCCAGTGCAGGTGGCTCCTCAGACATATCTGTAGTCCGGTGCAGATGGTCTCCAGAAAGAGCGACCGTTTATCACTCTCTTAGAGCTGTGGGAGCAGAGCAACTCATGGCAGGGTTTCAGTGTCTCTTCCAGGAACAAACGTGACCATATCACCGTGAATTAACTCCATATAGCATTAGAATCACAATGCAGATGGTGGAAGTGGTTAAGAGGTTCATCTGACTGTCATTCTGAGTCTCAGTAGCACTACCAGGAGAGTTTATCAGGATTACTCTTTCTGACTGATGGCAGGATAGTTTCAGGATCCTCGTTGGGGTGCCAGGGGAGTTGCCTGATCACTCATCCTAAGTTGTTTTCCACAGCAGCATCTCACTTTCACCCAAAAGTCGACGTTGCTTTCTCTCCCCCAAGTCTCAGATTTCTACAGATGTGATTGTCCTTTGTAACTTTAAAGTCAAGAAGTCTTCTCTTTTCATAATGACCTGATGAAGCCCTTTGAGCCATCTTTTAAATTGTTTATGTTAGTGGCTCATAAACCCAAAGGAACAGCTATTTCTAATCACTGATTATTGGAACAGCAAATTGCATAAAAGCCTCTTATGAAACAGTCACAGAACGACCTCCATCAAACATTGCCAGAGCTCAAGCCACATGAAAGAAAACATGAAATTTTTGTAGATGACAGTAATTAAGAAATTTATGGCATTTGTTTACTTGACAAGTACAGCTGTATTGAAAGTCCAACCAGCCACTCTGCTGTTACCAGCAGTGCTGGTTCTGTTTATGTGAAAATTTGAAGAGAAATATCAACTTGTTGCTAACTGGCTAAGGACAGTCTGTAAATGTCTGTACTGAATGGGATGTGAAGACACAAAAGAGGGATTACTATTTTTAAAAAGTTTGAGATGTATACTCTCTAACTCACTTCTGAAGAACACATTTAAACAATACATTTTAAAAAGGAATTATGCAGTTATCCACAGGCTTTCATCTGCTGGTCACCTCTGCACACTTACACAACTTTTTACTGTTTCTTTAACATACACCTGATTACTACACAGTAATAATGAGGGGGGGCAAATTACTTTTAACTCAATCTTTATTTATACCCTGAAGATTTTTTTTTAAGCTTGTAAATTTTTTTAACAAATATGTTCTTTTTTTCTGTTGGAAAAATATTGATGGTCAGCCCTTTCTTTAATGCAGCAAAAGTCAACCTAGTTCCATTTACTTTCATCTCTCATTCACAGTATTGGCCATAAGTGAGTCAGATATGTAAGATATCTAAGTTACACAATATGAGTAGGAGAAAATTAAATTCTAAGAGGTAAATGAATCCTGTATTTTCCCCACAATTTACTTACCAATGTGGTCTTTCAGTTTCTGTGACACTATTGATTATAGCAGTTGGCAGTTTGTTTGTGACGTGTTTTCAGCGAGTTTCTGATTTAAGTTGTAGCCACTAAAATACAATGTCCAAGTGCTGGGACAATTTTGTGTTTAATAATGATAGTTTATTTCAATTTATGGAGAATCTTGTAAAATAATCATCAGAAATAAATTGGTAGGCAGGCAACAATGAGATAAGAAAAATGTCTTTATTTTGTTTGTTCCCATTGTAGTCATAACCATGAAGGGCATTCAGCACACGATAAACCCCTAAGAATGAGATTGTATTCATGGGCTCTGGTGATTTTAAAATTGAATGTAAAATAACCTTATTGGTGCTGTCTCCACACCACCCTGCTAAGAACTGTGTTAGGATAATTAAGCACAGCTCAGTTATCTGGACCTCTTCCAGTGAATGATACACAGTGGGAAGCGTCACTATTGAATACTCTAGTCAGGGTAGAGTACAAGATAATTCAGACATAACCTGGTGAATCAGAAACTTCTGCTACAAATGTTAATCAACCAGCTTGGGACAATCTCCAGTCTTACTTTAAGAACCTTCTGTTTTCAAAGTTTACCTAAACACTTCTGAAATATCTGTGAATCAATTATCTTGGTAGCAGGTTGTTCTGATTCATTTGCTCCTTAAAAGCAGTTTGTTACACTCAACACCTCCTTCCACTTCTGTGACTCTTCCATGTGCATTTGCCTTGTGCTCACGGTTTGGAATTAACTTTCATTTATGTACAACAGTGGCATTGAGTTGCTCACACTGGAATAAGATTGACAGCAGCCTCAAATTTACAGGGTTTCCTAAGCTTTAGAAGTTTATTTATTTTTCATCTCTGTTAGCTTCAAGTTAATATTTCTAATTTACTTTTTCTTCCCAAACAAACAATGAGAGGTGTCTGTTTGCTATCGTCAATCTGTGTTACATATTTAAATGTTTCCCTACTGTGTTAAAATTTATAATGTCTCCTATGGACAAAAAATAAAGATTGCTCCTCTGAAAAGATTGTAGGAGCCAGGATATGCAGAGTTAAATAAGTGAGACTTCATATTTGAGCCTGAATCCAAGTCCGATAGGGATGAGCGGGGGGTGACAACCAGTGTCAAGACTGGGTGGTGCAAAGAAGGAAAAAAGGACACTCTTAGTGTGCTAAGTCTTATTTCCATTTAGCATGCAATCTCTGGTTTAAACTGAGGAGTGATTTTTGCATATTAAATATGCATATTTTTCTTTATTTATCTTCTTTTAAGATTTCCCTTAAAGCCTTCAGTGAAGCAGGAATATTATCAGATATTCCAGACGTGGCTATGGGTTCTAAAGTGGACTTTTTCAATAAACTCATTTTAAATCAGGTTCACTTTGTGACCCTCTGCAGCAAGTGCAACTAATTGTGGGAAGGACCAGCTGTTCAGAGGAGGTTGGTTTATTTTGCTGTCTACATGTAGAGTCCTGACAGCCAAAAGGAGGAGGGAGATGACACAGAGAACCTGTGATATATATGTGATGGATCTTTGTAAAAATTCCGATATTTGCAACAGGAAACAAGAATAGCACAGATTTGTTTGCAGTAATACAAATACTCCAGATTTTATGAAAAGAGATTATTTTATTTCTGGTGAATTTCACAGCCATTTGTATGCAAAACAATGTGTTCACTTCTTTGAGCAACTGTTTTTATGTGGCTATAAAGCATCAAATATTAAATTCATCCACTGAAATTGCAGCCAAAATCTTCTTTAGAAAAAATAAGGTTCCAAATTACATCACTGGGAAGTTTTTTCAAGAAGCCTTAATTCAGACTCGTGTTTTATGTTTTCTCTATCCAGTCTAATGGCTTAAACATTTTTGGTCAAGTCTCCATGATAACAGGAGAATGTTATTGCACATCATCCTTGTCTGTCAGCGTAGACTGTCCGTTTAGCCCTTGCTTAGCCCAAGTTCTCAAAGCCATATTTTATATTGCAGGTGTTTCTTCTGCATTCATGTGCTGTAGTATTTGGTTGCTTTTGCAAACACTAAGTTAGTGATCCTCGAAGGCAAGTAGGTAGAATTAATCACATTTCAGAAGGTAAGAATAAGTCTGTGCATGTGAAACTGTGTAGGGCGTAACATCCATGAGGGCTCCCTTGGGATGAAGGTATCCTGCTTTTCAGACCTGGGAAAATTCAGAGCACTCTGTAGGTTCCACTGGCAATTAAATCATCATTTACACTCAAAGAAAAGAAAAACCCAAGAAGAAAAGTGTCCAGTGGTAGCCCAGTAATTTAGTGGATTTCTTTTGAAAATTCATGATTTCTTTTTACCAGGAAAAATGTAGATGATCAATCCTCTCATTACAAAGTGCAGCAGCTCCTTTTGGCTGCTTTACCGAATGATGAATTGGGAAGGCAACCAACCCAGAGTAGTAAGGTAGGGTAGATAATCCTGTAAACTCAAGGAGCTAAAGAGAGATGCATGAGAGAGAGAGAATTGCCCTCAAATCATCTTTGGCTATTTTACAGCTAAAATGTGGCAAAAGCTTCAGTGTTTGGATTACACTAATGGTCTCAAACCCAAAAATATTGATTCACCAGAAGCTTATTAATGATTTCAAAAATTGTAGCAGCGTCTTTCTGGATGGAAAACTGTGGTCAAGAAAAGGCTAGTTAGAAAACTAAACGAAACAAAACATTCCCCCCAAATATCCAAATGAACACTTTTTTTAACATTCTAAAATTGTTTCCTAGAACAAGATGGGTAATTTGTTTCTTATTGTGTAATATAAGGTAGTAGGGAATAATATGTGGACTTCTGTTTGTCTCCTTCGCTCTCTGTTTCTCTGCCATGGGGGGGTGTTTTTGTGACACCACTCCACACAGACACACGTGGATGTCTCTGTTCAGTCTTTCCGAAAACAATTATTTATTTTAGTGCATATGTTAGCATGCAATAATAGTATAAAAATATGTATCTATCTGTTTAACTTTTTAAAGGGACACAAAAGATTCCCAATTCAAATTAACTGCTAAGTGTGATATATAGGAGCAAAAGATCACTTTCAAAGAGGCTCATAAACATAACTGACATTTATTTTCACAGTAAATTTATATGAGGTGTTCTTCTCTTTATTAATTTCTCTAAAGCCTTTGCTATTAACTCCTAACAGTGAAATGTTATAGGATCAGTTTTATCTAACAGTGAAATATTATAGTATCAGTTGTCTTAACTGAGAAAATATACCCAAGCAACAGTGGAACAGTCCGGGGACAGACATTTGGATATTAGTGCATATTTCTTTAGGTTGATGCACTCATCTTTACTTCTTTGAAATATTTCCTGAGAACACAGCTGCAACTGTCCACTGCTGTCCAGCGAGTAGTGGCTCACTGCTGCAAAAAAAAAGTTATTCTGAGTGTTTGAGTGGCCAAAGAAGTGTTTGAAACATTGAATTCTTTCTGTCAGGCAGCTGGGACTCAGCTGGAGCACACTCAGTTATCAAACAGGCTTTCATTGATCTGAGCAGCTGAATTCTTAACTGTATTTTATTTTCCCTTTGATTTTGAAATCCATAAGTGCCAGTCATAGCTTTAAGAAGGAAAATCGTTGGCATGGGAGATTAAATTAAAAGTGATAAATTGAGACTGCGAGTGACCACTGCCTCAGCCAAACACAAATGCCCTGATTGTAGCTCTAAAATCTCTGCATGCTTCATTTTAAATTAAGTGTGACAAACAAGGCAGCAGTTTAATTGCTAGCTTGGAATAAAAATGACGATGCTGATTGGAAAAGTCATCATAAAACAATTTTTTTTGACTTTGCAGCCATGCCATCTGACATACCAAAAATAAAGAAATACTAATAACAATAAGTCTGGTTGTGAAAATGGGCATTTGCTGTGGGTATATCTGTGGCAGTAGCTGTGTGCATGTGAAGGTGACTTTCCTTTGGGAACACATTTGCCAGCTTAAAAATGTAAGAGCAAATTGAAAGATGCATGAGACATTCTCCTGCCTCGGCTGTAGGTTGTTGGGGGTTAGATCCATATATCTCTATCACTACTGACTAGATATTAGAGTTGCTATCAACCGTTTTAGTGGCAGCAAGTGCCAGGATGAACAATTACTCATTAAGAGACTGTGACCTTAAAAACTGAGCAAAGCTGTAAATCTTTAGTCTCTCATTTGTTCTGCTCTGTGTCCACTATGCACAGATATAAAAGCAGACACAATATTCAGGGATTCACTAGACAGCAGTTTCCCTTTTCTACAGTTCCAGATTTAATCCCAGATGCAGTATTAGTGGGATTATTTCCCAACTAATGAGCTTTTTGTTCTTTCTAGCAATGCATTACTTCCTTACTAGTAGCATGAAAAGGCCATGATAGTACATAAATCGGTGAAATATTTGTCTGTTTGCCTCAGGTAAAAAAGCATTTCAAAGAAAAGCTACAAATGTTGCATCAATGCAAATGAACCTACCTCCTAAACCAAAGACATCAGTATTTGAAGTTGAACATTTAAGAGCAAGAGTTAAAATTTAGTAAACTGTTAAAATAAATGTGTTAGGCTGGTATCGTGACAAGAGAGGTCTTATTAATTTGGAAACCTTTTCTTGCTCAACTAAAACTTTCCTCGCAGCAGGACTTGTGTTGCAAGATACTAAATGGTGAGAACGGAAGAAGTGACACACCAGAAAAAACACTTAAAAGAGGCAGAGCACTGAAAGATGAAAAAACACAGCCCTGCACAGGAGCTGCACAGAAAGCTACAGCTTCTGACTGGATTTTGGAGCGACAGCTTTCTGCTCTGTTTACACTCTGGCATTTTGGGATAGCTGCCTATATATTGTAGGTACTTGCTGAACCCTTATTATAGGGCTGGAATGAGGGAGCTGCAGCTCTTGAAATGCAGTTTGCAACTCACATAGCTGGGCATGAGCTCACCAGAGACATATATAAAACTTTCGGTGCCAGTTTGTTCTCTAGTTCATCTGGCAACTGTTTGATATTTTCACTGTTGAGACTGAAGATAGACTTTGTGCTTTATCACTAATAATATAAAAGGTTTAATGCCTTTTACAATGTTTCTGTTTAGAAGAAGCGTGGCTAGATATTGTTAGCATGATCTTAAATTCAGTAGTCCATCCTCTGCCCAGTTCAATATCACTTTTTTGAAATACACAATTTTAGTAGAAATATTAAAGTTTTCTAACTTTATTACTGAGATAAAATCTTCTAATAACTCCTTATGTACTTTGGGAACAGCGGAAACTGCGTGTACCCCACGGTGGCAGCATCTACTGGCTACGGGCATATGCCTGGCTAGAGATTTACAATAACCTCAAAAAGAGTCTGGTCTAGTGAGTGTCTGAATATAAAATAGAAAATATTGCATTCAGTAGGATGAAGTGTTCTCACAAGCTCCCTTGGGTGAACGAGCTGAGTGTGCAGCCTTTCAGTCCCTCGGCGGTCCAGCGGGTAGAAGGTCCCTGGTTTGAAGGTCCCTATCCTGCACTTATCTCAGTCAGCACTTAATTTACTTTAATCCCTCTAATTCACGTCTGAGAATGTGAAAAGGGAGGTTTGCAGTCAGTACATCTTGCAGTTCAGAGGTGTTTAATCGACGTTTAAAGCAGTTGGTTTCGGGCGTGTGCTGCTGGTATTGCTTCTGACATGCCTGAGTAGTTCCATAGAGACCGTTATGTCTTGGAAGAAACGTGTTCAGGAATAGATTTATTTTGACATACTCTGAAGTTATCACAGATTCTGCTGTGGCTTTTTCAGTGGAGGTCTGCGTGTAACTATTTACTGGCTTTCTTTTTAACAAAGAGATTTAACTACTCTGAATTCATTTAGGAGTGAGGCATCAGATTCATGTCATGTCTTTTTAAGACATGACACTGGTGTCAAAATCACAATAGTTTCTCTTTTTTTTGTTTGTTTGTTTTTTGACTGGTAACTGGAGTCTCCTCTCAGTTCTAAAATCCATGATATTTCTTAATAAAATTGGTTCCACTTAATTTATCTCTGGACATATTAATTATCTTTGTGGCATCTCTTCGTAATACAGGCCTTTAATATGAACTTTGTTACTTTAATAAGTTCTGCTTTTCTTTTGTAGAAAGTTTAAAAAACTACATTTTCTCATATCCACTCATATCACTGTCTAAATATAGGAAAGGAATAGATAAAACTTGTATAAAATCTTAACCCAAAGTCATACTAGCTAATTTCAGCCCTTCACTTCTTAATAGATGAAATCTCTATGTTTTTATAAAAATACTCTCTTTTAAGACCAAATGATTTGTAGTATAAATAGCAGGACTGGTATAATTTCATTTCCTTCAAGAACTTGTGCTTAGAGCAGTTTGCTGTATTTTCTACTGGTTTGGCTGGAATATTGGCAGCAATTGCTGCAACTAGTTTACAGTTAAACACTTATTGTTTTAGCTGTCTTCATGCAGATATTGATTGTCATGAGAGTTATAGAAATACATCTTTTGGGCTTCTCTAAGTTTGTCTGAAATTTGTCAGTTTGCTGCAAAGTTGTTTGTGAAGAAATAGCAAAAAGATGGGCAGACAGCATGTTCTCATGAAGTTCTTTTGCAGGAGGGAAACTTGGTTTATTTTGTTTCATTTTAAAAGGCAATATTTCATTTTACCTTTTTTTTTGCTTTGATGAAGACAGACATTGACAAAGCCAGAATAAATTCATTACTGTTTTTCACTCTTGTCAGGCTAGTTCACTTCAGAAAGAGACCTTTGCTTGCTCGGAAGACACAATTTTGGTTGCTAGAACAGGTTGTTACCATCTTCATATGTTCTGCATTAATGCTCACTAACATTCATTCAGTTTTTATTTAAAGTTTTAGTTGCCTCACCAATGAAAGGGCAAAAAAAAGCAGTTGGGGAGGGATAATCCTGTACAAATTGCTGCCTTTTTAGTTCTTCAGAAGTACTTTGTTTTGCTTGGGCACAACGTGCTCAACATGTCCTAAACGTAAGACATATTTCTTGCTGCCAGAATCTTGTAAGAAGCAGCTTTTCCTGTTGGTTTTGCTGTTCCGGCTGCTGTGTGCTGCAGATAAATTTACACAGCAGCTTACTAGTTTCTGCTGAGCAAACTGAAAGTGTATTATTATCTGAAAATCTGCTGTATTTTTTTAGTAGTCAATTTGCATCAGTTCTCTCCTGAGGTCCCAGTTACGACTTTCATATATGGCGTGGACTCCGTTCGTTCATCAGGTGGCAGCTGTTTGTCGGGAGGGGGTTGTGTGGACCCTCTGAAGGACACCCTGCAAGCTCTGGGGTGAAATGAGGCGCTGAACAAGCAGTGGGGTCTGCTGGTGTCCGTGCAGGGAGGTGGAGGCTTCCTCTCTCTTCTGCTCCCTCCAAGCTGGTGAGATCCTCTCCCCGGTGTCTCAGTGTTTCTGCTTTGCAGGGGTGGTGAGAAGTCCTCCCTCCTGGTCACAGGGCAGCAGCTCTGAGGCTCTCCTGCAGACAGTGTTCCTGGCCCTTTGCCACTGTGTTTGGAAGCGGGGCAAACCATATTTGGGTGTCATTTTGCAAGTGAACACTATCTAGACCACCGAATGGGCTGTTCAGGCTACCCTTAAACGCAATAGTGTTGCCTTAAGTGCTTCTGTGTGTTCACACTGGCAGTGGGATATTTCAAAGATTTATTTACTTCCAAACTTAAATAATTCTGGAGATATTTGAAAAAATGTCAGACATTTGAAACATTTCTTGTCCTAAGAAATGACTTTTCTGTTTTCAGTAAAATAGGATATTCACGCCTGGAGTTCAATTACACAATTTGCTGTGAGTGTTTCTTGCAATTGGAGAACATATAAAATAATATGAAGATAACACATCTTTATTGTAAATTTTAGATGGCCAGCCCTCTGGCTGATAAAACATTGTGATTGTTTGGGCTTCATCACTTCCACAGGAGTGTATTTAATTAAGGTCCTGTGTGCCTAAAGGGAAAAGCCCTGAAGTTTGAGGGATGGAACGTAGTGACTGGAGACATGTACTCCTATTGGCATTTGCAACATAACTGGTCAGAAATGAGCTCTGAAACACGATTGATTCAGACAAATGTGCTGGCAGAGGAAATTTTAGGTACAAGCTTTCTCCCTCCTGTACACTGGCTCAGTTTTTCCGTTAAGCAATGGAGGGTACAATTGATTTCCTTTAGGGTTTTTATGCTTACATATTATTCTCTAAAGGGCTCTAACAGATCCACGTGCCAAAATGCACACTTTGGAAAGTCATCATAGAATCAGAGAATGGCTGGGGTTGGAAGGGACCTTGAAGATCCTCTAGTTCCAAACCCCCTGCCATGGGCAGGGGCAACGAGCAGGGAGGAAAGGCAGCAAAACTTGAACAGTGAACTGTGGAAACCACAGGAGAGTTTACAAGTGTGTAGTTATAGGAAAGAGGATACAGAAATCAGAAAGTAGTCAAGCTTTAAATAGTAGACAGTAAACCCATCATTTTGAGAGGATATGCAAGTTCAGAATATGTCTCTCAGCCCAAGAAAATATGGAAAGCCTTCAAAGTTTGTGCCTGTGGAAACTACAACATTTTCGTGGTTTTTCATGATTTCCCCGCTCATCACAGCTTGTTTCCTGAGCAAAGCCGTGTGACTAATTGATTTTTCGTCTCACTGGCCATAATGAATTATTGAAAAAAAATGATGCTAATTGAGTATTAACTAAAATTCTAAACCGTAGATTTAACTTGAGCATGTATGTAGGGGACAAAGCCTTGTTTTTTCCTCCAAATGCAGTCACTTTTTGGACTTTTTAACTTCACCACGCTTCATGCTAATTGTTTATCTTTCTTGCCTGGCAAAACCAGTTAGACAAGATAATTAAGTGTTAGAAGATGATGGAGGGGCCATTTAAAATTGCAGGTTTTTAAATGGCAGGTCTGAGGAGCTGTGTGTTCAGTAGCCACGATTCTGTCAAATGTCAATACCAGGGACTCAGATTCTGTCTGATAAATAAATTGCTGGATGTTTTTGGTGTTAAAAGGAACTAATGCAACATTAACCATAGCTCTACCCAGTCATGGTGCTTTGTTTACAGAGATTTTGCATCATTCCCTAATAAAGGGTTCTCATTTTTAGCAATTATGAAACCTTTTAGTGTCAGACATGAGCTAAGCAAAAGACACAACATGATTGATTTATGCTAGTTTGGAGGGTTGTTTTTTTTTCTTTTTAATACTATGCATTGATTCTCAAGGGGTAAATTTGGGAATGGTTCTGGAAATACAGAAAAAAAAGATAACTGACAACATAAAATGAAACTTTATGGTTCTAGTCTCTGCTGAAGTCAGGGGGGTTTTGCCTTTTGCTTCCCTTGAAGTTGAGTCCCAGAACTTCTGGTTTTTTTATAGTTTTCTGTGGCTTTAGGTCACGTCTTTGAGAAATGAAGGCAAGTAGTCGATCACTATGCCATTTTTGTGTAAATAGTTTTCGGAATAAGAAATTCTTCCCTATCGTAAGAATAACGCGAACATTTTTGTTTCATCCTGTGATTTTAACTATTTAAATATATTCTGTGCTGTTTTCTGCATGTTGGTCTGTACTGATTGCAGTTAGAAATTTCCTGATGATACTGTACTGAGACAACTTAAGTGTCAACCTGCCAAATGTAGCAATAATGCCATCTGAGAGACTGGCCAGGTGTTCTACACCAAACTCGTGAATATCCACCCTTACTCTCAGCACCCCGTGGCTCAGAATGAGAATAAAAGTTCCTACCCAGAAGGCACAACATCAGCAAATAAAGGGAATCCTTGGCAAATAATAGGGTCTGAAATAAATGGTTTAGGGTCTGAAAGATGAGACAAGCAAGTAATTAAGGAATAATAGAAAGGGGAAAGAGAAAGCCAACAAGTGAAATTGTACGAGCCAGTAAGACTGTTACCAACCCACCATTTACCCTGGCTTCATTTTTGGGACATTTCATTGTGGAAAGATGGCAGGTAAGGTCTGTAGTTCTTAGCTCAAAAGGACAAGTGATGGAGAAGAACAGAATAGTTAAATCTAAATGACAATCTAACTATTTTAGCTTTGCTTTGTGTCTTCTGAGTACAAAAAGGAGAATGAAATAGAAACTACTTCCTTGGGATATAGAACTTCCAAAGTAATTACACACTGGTTAGGAAATCATACTGTTTGTTTAACTGTAAAATAAGGACATCACTGCATCGACTTTTTTGTTGGAAAATATTTGGTATTGTACCTTCCTGTCAGAAAGACTTCCTATAGTAGACTTTATAAGTATGGATGGAGTCACCAAAAAAAAGGTTTCTTAGCTGAAATTAAATCCACACAAGTTCAATTGAAATGCCTTAATGAAATAGAAGCTTTAAGATTAATTTCAGCTATGTAAACAAAAAGTGTGGATAAGTGAGGTAACCCTATAAGGAATTCTGTAGAATAAACCTAAATTCACACATCAAAATAATTTCTAAACATCAGTGAAACTAGCAGCACAAATACCTTACTAGTAAGTTGATAATTATTAATACCTGGCTTGTTGTTGCCACTCAGTAAACAAATTACAGGATTATAACAGGGAACGCACTATGTCTCAACTTAATGCAAAAATAAGCCATAATTAGAATATAACCAAATTCAAAAGAGTAACAAAAGATATGAGGGGAGCCAGGAAAATGAAGAACTTTGGCTGAAGTTTTCTGTACCTTATTTATTCATGAGGGTTAAATGGAGCCCTGTCTGCCAGTGGAAAACTCCTTTGCCTGATGGTGCCTTGACCCTGCTCAGGCAGCAGCACATGGACAGTATCAGCCTGAGAAAGGATCAGCTTTATGTCAGACAGAAAGAGAAACTGGTTTTCAGGGATCATGTCTTGGGCCAAATATAATTTCCCAGGATTTCTTGTGCTTCCCTGGCCCAGGCTCTGGCCGTGGGGGAAGGTGCAGTGGTGTGAGGACTGGCAGTCCATCCCAAATGCAGTCGTTCGGAGGAGGAACAGAAGAGTTTCTGGCAGTTTTGCTGCTCTTGTTTTAAATGCTCTGTCCTGCAGTGTTTTCTGAGTAGCTGTGACCACCTCTGCAGAGATCTTATCCCAAATGTGGACAGAAAAGGTTATACTGACACATGATTCCAACCTTGTGAATGCTAATTAGAACAGTAGGTGTTTCACTCCACATATTACTGTTTTAACACAGAAGTTTTCTCTCTCCTCTACAGTAACTGGCTTCCCTTAGGCCACTGGAACCTCATTCACGCTTTACTGGTATGTCCTTGCAGGCTCCATACGTACAAACCATTAGCTGGCTTTTATCTTTGCACTTGGTCTGAATGTGGAGAATGTATTCATCAACAAAGCCCATTTTGCTGGCCTTTTTTTTTCTTTATAAAGAAAAAATAATAAAGAATCGTACTGATTATCCAATTTGTATGCACTGAGCAGAAGTAAAAAAAAAAGCAATGGCAATAGAGAGGCAGATAAAAAGAACTCAGAAAAACTGATCTCTGGAAAATGAAGTTTCCTGTTTCCACGGAACAAAAAAGACTCATTAACTGTAAAATGATTGTAAGAATAAATGTGCTACATTTCAGCATTCCTGATTTTATTTGTTCTACCTTACGTTATTTAATGGCTCTGTTATGGCAAATTTCATACTGACCTTGGACTTTCTTTTTCCGGTTGTTTTTTTTAAACTTTTTGCTGAGAAGGTACTGGTTTAGTGGAACTCCAAAGTGTGTATTGGCCAGGTTAGGGTTTCTCCGTGGTGCTGCCTTTAGCACTGCACTGGAGTGAAAATGTCCCTAGATGGTCTCCTTCTTGTGACCAAACTGTTCTTGCACCTTCATTCCTCGAGGAGCCTCCCAGGGGGGTGGCACAGAAGGAGGACAAGTGACAACAGCAAAGCTTTTGTCATCATTTCTGTGCCCCTATGAGGTGAACACCAGAGCAAACTGCAAATACAGAAAGCTTCATCATCTCCAGCAGGCCAGAGCAGTTGCTGGGCTGCAGTTGCCTGTTCTTGCTGTCAGTCATGATGCTGTCAGGGCTGGCAGTGGTTTGTCCCACGCACATCAGAGTTAGCTGTCCTGGGACTGACAGCATTTGGGAGGGAAAGTTGCTGTTGAACGTCAGACTGACAAACCCTGGTGCACAGAAGCTCTCAAGTATCTGGAACACTGGCATGGGCTACAAAAGACTCTCAGAGGGCTGCCCCAGAAATGCCTGATATTGCAGAATGCATGTTGAAAGTGCTTGATTTTTATTCTTTATTTAACTTTGAAAGAGTAATTCAAAGCTCACGCAGAAGTTTTTAAGTATCATAAATATCAATATATTTCTTCTCCATGTATGCTTGTAGGTGATTACAAGAAAGAAGCAGACTGCTTTGTTTTCTCTATTAACAACTACCTTTTCTATAAATTCCTAAATATTATGCTTCAACTGCTGTATTTATTGTGAAACATAAAACAGCTCTTAAAAGGGGATCACCATATAAACATCAGTGAGTAAAGACAGAGAAATACAGAATCAATGACTACAAGTCATAGTAGAAGTAATATTTTTTCCCGATCCAGAATTAGATGATAGAAATATAAATAACAAAGACATTGGTAAAAGACAAGATATGTCTATCTATGGAAATATTTGAATTGGTTTTAGTGCACTGTCCGTCAGGTTTATTGGGACAGGATTGTTAGGTAGAAAGAATTATAAAAGGAAATCATAAATTCAGAAGAATGTATTTACTCAGCCGTATTACAGGAAAAAAGTGTCAATCCCCTTGTCTCCTTTGACATTAAAGTTAGAAAACTGACACATGAATATGAAAATCACAGTATGTAAAACCACCCAAAGCAAAAATATATGAGTAATGCAATGCATGCTTGAAATGCTGATTTCTAAATAATTTCCTCTCCAGGCAAATTAAATCACTTCTACTATCACTTCCAAGGGAAGACTCGATTTTCTGTTCCTTACAAAAATATGCAGCGTCTCTTAGTGCTCATTTTCGAGGTCCTGTACTCCTTTTAAATTTGATATGTCAGACTCTGGGGTTCTGTCCCTGTGCAGGATTCGGGCACAGCTGATGTGCCCTGCTCCTGACACACCTGCAGGAATGTCTGTGAGAAAATATCCTGGGAGGTGAGGTAGGAATTGGAGGGAGAGAGTTTGGCTGTCTTGCGTGAATAAGGATCTCTTTTTCCAGAGTAACTTCCCTAATAATATTCTTCCCATGGCTTCATACCACGAGAAAATAAGGAGGCAGGCAGTGGGAAGGACAGCATGGACTTAGCAGAGATGCTTTTGTTCTACTTAAGAATGGATATCAGTGGCTGATAAGGGATGAGGGATCTGTAACAACGAGGACATTTGGCTCAGTGTAGGAGGGAAATTAAAATGTACTCAGTAATCTGTGGCAAAATTAGGATAAATTTGCAGTAATTGAGAGCTCTGTTAGAGCAGAAGTTCTTATCTGCTTCATAGCTGCTGTGTTTAGTACTGTGGCAAAGCACCAACAACCTTTTATATACTATTTTTATCTCTTTGGATACCAAGCTACTGTGCTCTTAACATATTTTCTTTGCTAGTTAACATCCTACAGTATGAAAGGCCTAGAGGAAAATATTGCTTGCTTGCTCTTTCTTAAGCATTATTCTGTGTAAAGTAGCAGATATTATTTGCATTTTTTTCCATTTATAAGGAAGTCTCTTGGTAACAAATGGAACCTTCAATACAATAAAATTTACATGAAACAAGCTGTCATTTGAGAGCTATGTGCTTGGAATGATGCCAGTCAATAATAGATTGCACACCTCTGGTTAATTTATTAGCCACCTGTTCCAGAATCCATTACAGGAGCACATTAAGATGCTATCAGGTTGGGGTAATATTGGGAGCTCCAGGCCTTTGAGGATGCTTTTCATGTAAAAAGTTATGCTAATAGCAAACTGAAACGAGCAGTTGTACATCCTCCCCTCCGTAGAGGAAAAGGGGGAATATTCCATAGGTTGCAATTTCTGCTTCCATCCTCTTTGAGAAATAATAGGGGTTTATGAAAATTTTTCCTCAATTAAAATGGAAGCTAAGAAAGAAAATTTAATAATGCAGACAGAGATTGCAAATGTTAGTGCAACTAACACGTGGGAATATCACAAAATTATGAGGTATTGTGAGCTAATTTGTTTACTGCCTTTCAGGAGAGAGAAGGAGCCATTTTCCATATTCATGTTTCAGTAATTCAGAGCTTAATTTTTCATAACCTGGCTCCTCAGAGTGTACCAATGTCACATGCACAGTCACAAAGTAGAGTTACGAAATCAGAAGCTAAGGAAGTGGTACAATGGAGAAGTACACCGGGAGATTGCCAGAGGAATAGGGATTTTAAAGGATGTGCCTGAGTAGAAAGGGATGTGTCCCTTCTGTGTGCTCATTCAGCACCACCAGGTACCGCCCATACACAAATGAGACAACCAGAAAACACAGGTTTGCTCTCAATACTGAGAGGTAATCCAGTGGGGATCTCAAGAAAAAGATCCTAAAGCAAGTCCAAGTTAATGCAGCAAGGTCCAGGTAGAAACTATGCCATAACTGTCTTTGGAAAATGAAGGAGGCAGAGAACAGCAGCAGCGAGAATAACACACATTCTCAAATTAAATGCATTTTGAATCACACTGACAGAAAATATTTAAGTGAACTGAGCAGCTCTCAGGGGTCAGAAGCTTGGATATGTGTCTGAGTTGTGAGGAACAGTGCATAGTAACTTTGGGTTGGTTTAGCACTGCTGAGAGCAGTAACTGCCGAGCCATCAGAAACACCTATCTTCAGCAGCTGAATCTGTTACAGAGGTATCTTATTCAGATTCTTCCTGGCCTCATATGACAAGATAATGGCCAGAGGGATATTACTGGAGGCATGAAGGTAAAGAGAGAAGAAAAAAGCTGACAGTAAAAAAAAAAATTAATTCAGCATCTTCTCAAAAGGATTGTCTGAAAAAAACCCCACATGTGACATGTGTGGTGCAGCACCATTATCAGAATTACCACAATTGATTGTTTACTCTTAGATGAGACAGCAAAAGTTTTCATGTGCTGGCTGATGTTTCGCTTAGGGAGGAGAATAAAGTCACTAAGACCAATTGCTCAAAATTCAATGCGTGTATTTTCATGTTCTTTGCAATGTTCATGTTATTTTATTCCTAAGTTTAAGCCATTGTTAAAGGGGCACCTGTCTTGAGAATGATTGTTCATTTTTGACATAGTAAGCACTTGCATTGAACGTGTAAGTACTAAAAGCAGAACAAAAGATTAAAAGATCACTACTGAGTTATTTTTATGAAAATATCCCATAATTCCTGCTGGACTCAAAATTAAATTAATTTTAAAGTGGTAATACTGTACTGCTGCTGCTGCTGAACTGTCACTAAGATCAGTGGAGAAATTTGTAGTTCAAAAAAATCATGTTCCTGTCGGATCAAAAAATTTGCATTTCTCATTCTGAAAAGAACTAAGTTCTATCTCTGTTCACTATAAAATGTGCTGCAGCCATCACCATTAAACAATACATAGGCCTTATAAAGTCTGGACAAATGCAGAGAGTTTTGAAAAAATTATACCTGACCTTTATATCTGTGAGCATTGGCTAGAAAAGGAATGATTTGAAGTTGGCTTATGAGAAAGGTGCATTTTAGGGCTTATAAAAAGCAGTTATAAGTAGAAGGCTTTTTAAGCAAGTCCTATCCTTTAAGCTGGATAGACTCTTGAACCGTGAAATTTCCACCAGAGCTGTCAGGAAAACACAACCTTCTCATTGTGAACAGAAATAATTGTAATGTTTGTGTCTTTACCACACTGACATTTCATTGGAGAGCAAAATCAGGAAGATTGTAGTCTCAGAGCGCTTGGATAGATCCCATCCTGCTCTCCTTTTCCTTTCTCTCTGTGTAACTGGTGACTGTTGCATCCCTTCAAAAAGATAGGGAACGTGGATCTTAAAAGACTGGGAGATCCAGGGGAAAACACTGACAATTGGCACAGGCTGGAGAATGAGACCCCTGAAACCCTTGTCCTGCTGCTCAGGACATCACGGGACAAGCTCCAGTGCCCTGGGGAGTCTGTGAGCAAAGGGGACTTTGCTGTGCTCAGCCCGTGTGCTGGCTGAGGAAACCCAGAACAGAATCCAGGCTGGCATCATCTTCCCAGAGCAATCTTCAGCCAGCAGGTTTTCTCCTCTACCTCTGAAATTCTTGTGATGTTCTGATTATGCAAGATGAATGCATGTGCATCATGAATGGAACATGACAGATTGATGGCTGTTGGGGAAAAATGGAAACTATGTGAAGGTGATAAATGGTGAAAGAGAAGGAGGAAGATGAGGGGAGATGATTCAGGATTTACTGTGGGATGAGAATAATGAGGAAGAAGAGGGATGCATTTTATTGGTGAGAGGTTTCATGTGCACTTTGCCTTAGCCAGGAGGCTTAGCTCTGTCATTACAGCAACCACTGGGAAAACTTCTTGCATTTGATTTTCCAGTTTTATGAAGATGTGCCTGAAACATGTAAATTTTACAAAACTGCTGAGGGAAGATATATAAACTTATCCATATTTATAATTTTATTTTAGTTGCTTTAATGTGAAGGCATTTCCTACTCAAAGCTTTTGCTAGAGTGATCTTTTAATTATGTGAATTAAAAGCCTCACGCAGCGGGATGCCAATAATATTATATAATTATTAGTCCAGAAGTCAGAACTCTTTGCATATTAAATGTTGTATTTCCATTAAATTTCATACACATGTTCATTTAGACTCAGCTCAAGGAAATCTGTGATTCAGAGCAATTGTTACTTGTTTAAATGCCTACTGTAGCCCTGTCTATGGGTTACAAATTTCCACCGTCCACTTTGCCAAGTAAATGCAGAGGCTCTGCTTCAGTAATAGAAAAATAACAGTAATAACCTGTACCTTTATGAGTACTGAAAGCAGCATGTTCTCTCCTTCTATTTAGGCTCAAATTATCCTCCATTTCAGGTCTGAGTGTTTATAATCTTTGCAGAGAAGCTAAGGCTGGGAAAATCTCCCTTTGTTTGCCAAGCCCCCAGCTGGTGTCTCTCCTGGGCTGAAATCCTTTTGATGTATCATCTGGCCAACTAAACAATCAGTGCTGGGCAACAACTGCTTGTTGTTCCCAAATCTGGTGAAGTGTCAGGGCATGATCAGAGTTAAGGGGATGCCTGCTGTCTTTTGAGCTGGCAAAGCAATGAGAAGTGCAGAATACTTGAAAGGATCTGCCAGTTAATGTGCAGTGAACAAGCTCTTGCGAGGCAGTGCCACAGATAATGACGTACTTCAGAGAGCTCGGAGAGCTGGCATTGCAAGGAACTCCTCAGGCTGACAAATCCTTCTCAGGTGAAGCAACAAATGAGCAGTTCACAGGAAGGAAAGGAAGTGACAGGACAAAAAGCAACTCCCTGCAAGGCTTAAGGAGCAGCTTCCTTCCTCTCCTCCCTCCTGCTGCAGGTTACATAAATATTCAAAATAAACATCTGCCTTGAAGGTTGTTCCCAACACTGACTGTAATTGAAAAATAATTTAGAAAAAGAGAACAGAGCTGGTAAAGGGCCCACACAACACAGCTGGCACCTTTTACTTAAAACTGGGTACCCATTTGCCTTCTTGAAGTATCCTTTTCCCTTAGCTTTGCTTTTGACCTCTGGCAAAGCAGCAGGTTACAAAGCCCCTGAAAGCAGGTGGTCCAGGGAGACCCAAGGCATTTATTGCATCACTTGCTGTGAGGGTTATTCAGTTACAAGGTTCTTTAGACTTCCTTGTGAGCAACTCGGGAAGGTTTGGGAGAGAAGCAAGATGTGTCCTCATCCTCCTGAAGGACAGAACATGTAATAGCTTGTCTGGATCTGGGAATTACCTGAGTGGCTATTGCATAAGAAATTATTCCACAGTAGCTGTCTTTATACACACATTATGGGGAAATATTTATTGCACTTTCTGACTAATTTTTCAAGGAAAAAGTAATTTTTCTGAGATAGAACAACCCCACAGGGTGTTAAATAGCTAATTCTTTAATAATCATTCTTGGGAGGTGACTTAGGTAGACAGCTTCTTATCAATATTACAAGTGAGGAAAAACGTTTCCCTTTCACCACTAGTTGTGGAAAGGACCCACCAGGTTATTCTGACCCAGTGAAGGGCAGTATCAACACTCATAATCACTCAGTGATCCCACGCTGCATGAGACTTCACTTCTGTAACAATCCAAGGAAATAAATATGTTTTGTGGCCAGTGTCACTGAGCGCCAGTTTCTGGAGGGGAGGAAAGAAAGGCAGTGGCATCTTGCTTCAAAACTGCACACCAGTCAGTTTTGTTCTGTTTTACATGGGCAGTACTGATGGAATTAATTGAGCTGCAACTTGTAATGGAGATAGGATTTTCCTCTCCCTGTGTCTACTTTCCAGTTAACCTATACTTCTCGTTTATTAGTAATTTAGTTCAAAATCCATGTCCCTGCTTCTTTTCTATTCATATTAATTAAATAGATTTCTTGCAAGCAAAATTCTTTCAAGTTTAATCGAGTTGCCGTTTGAACTTATTTCTCTTTTGTGAGCTAAAATGTGAGGCCTTAAAAACACATTTGGGAAATGAGTGGGGGCCAGATGAGTCATCAGAACTCATTCTGGCTCTCATTTAGTACCCTGTTCTCCTCAGGATGCAGTATAATGATGCTGAAATGATTATCTGCATTTGCTAAGTTAAGATAGGCGGTTCTGTAGGACGAAAGATAAATGCAGATTTGAAATACCTGAAGGGAGGGTGCAAAGCAGACGGAGCCAGGCTGTTTTCAGTGGTGCCCAGGGCCAGGACAAGACCTGATGGGCACACACTGAAGCACAGGAGATGCTGTCTGAACATTACAGAGCACTTTTTTCCCTGTGAGTGTGACCAAGCTCTGGCACAGGTTGCCCAGACAAGGGGAATCTCCACCCTTGGAGATGGAAGCAGGGAGCCATCTGAGGGTGTAGAGGGGTTCTCTGGGCACCTGAGTTCCCTGCTGACAAAACGTTTAGCTTGCAGGAAGAATTCCTAATACGTGGCAGGTGTGAGCTTTATTTATTAGTTTTCATAGGGCAGCAGATTGCCATGGAACCAGAATTTGTTTTCTCACTGTTGCTGGTTAATTTTCACCCTCTGTAGCAGGAGCTGATTTGCAGTTTCCCTTTGAGCATTAAAAGTCAGCCCTATCATCAGACCCAGGCAAAGTCAGGAAATTGTTGAACAGAGGCTCCTTCCCAGGAGAGAAAAAGTGTTAGTCCACAGTTTGAAAGTACTTGGAATCTCCTCCAGAATGCACCTACTGTTTTCGTAGGCTCAGGTTTTTTAACAGGTGAAACTGTACCATGCAAATACAAAAACATATTTACAATAGGAAAAAAGTAGATTGTTTTGAATTTTCCTCCTTGCCGTATCAATTTATGATCTCTATCTGTTTCAAGGACATAAATTTTGATAGGGTTTAGTCTGATTTGAGATTCTACCCTTCCCATTTCATTTTCACTTCATATGTAATCAGGTTGGTTTCCTGTAATCCTCTACAAGGGAGTATTCAAGTTGAATTAAGATTACATTCCAACTAAAAGAGCCTTGTCCTTGCAGTAAGAGACAGTGACTTTGATGGGGAGTCTTCTTTCAGGGGATGAAAAAGTGATGCTGCTCTCATTTAAAAAAAAAAAAAAATAGGAGCTGAATAATTGCTGATATCTCTATTCAGATTAAAACTGCGTTAGCTACTGATGTCAGGAAAAAAAAAGTGATTTAATTCATACTTGACTGTTTGACCCAGCTCAGTGTGCCTATATCTGCCATAAAAGCTATCTGCCATAAAAGAGAGCTAATGATCTTTGAAAATTTGGACACGTTCACAGTGCCTCAGCAACCAAAGTAGAGGTGTATCCAGTGTGTGCTCCAGTGGGAATGCAGAGTGGCTCAACAAGCAAAGGCCAGGCCACAAAGAAAGATTTGTGTGGTGCCAACCCCAGAGCATGTCAGGTGCCATTAAAAGTTATTACTTTGTGTGAAGTTATTCGTACCACTTTGAAAGGTGCTGTGGGTTATGGAGCAGTCTGTGTGAAGATAAACATTTTCTGCTTTAGAAAGGTGAGGACTACTGGGCTGCAGCTTTAGTGTGTCACAAGCAGATGAGCAATTCTGTGTTACTTGACCTTGAATAATATGTTTTTATAGGCAGGAGACAGAACTGGGGCTGACATGAGCTCCTGGTTTTGCAGCCTGCATGAAAATGTGCCCATATTTAACCTGCATAACTATGCAGGTACCTGCGAGTGCCCCAGCACTTACAAAAAGCTGTTTATTTAGAGGACAGCGTGAGCTCTTAAGCAAAACCAAACCAAAAACCTGTAAACCACACTTCGAGACGCAGACTTCAATTATTTAGTTCTAAAATTGTCAGTTTCTGGCACTGTGGCTCCAAAGAGAAGGTTCTGTGCTCCGTTTTCTGCCCAGCTCGCACACACCCAGCGAGCGCGGGGTGGCTGCTGCCCCCCTGGTGTCCACTCACTGCTCTCCAGTCACTTCGGAACTTGTGTGTTGCAAACTGTGCTTGTCTGAGGTTTGCAGATCGATAGAAAAGCCGAGGCCCAGAGCCATGAGGCAAGTGAGATTTCACTTGCAGTGTCACCACAAACCTCAAGAAACCTGTTTAAAATCTGACCCCGCAACACGCTCCCTTCCCCCCCTCCACCAGCTGAGCTTAACTGCAAGCTTTCAGTGGAGCAGGTGACATTAGAACTCTCTAAAGTACATGTTAACAAGTATTTAAAACAGTTAACAGCTGGTGAGTCTGAATATCGTCTATTAGACAGATGCATTTTAGGACTTCCGTAGTAATAATAAAAAAAGCCCGTTGTGCATTAACTAGAAACAGAGGACAGAAAATAGTCACATATATGTGTGCAACATGGATTGCACTGCTGCTTTGGTGTTGCCTTAAAGAAATAAAACCTGATAAATAATGCTGCAATAACACCCATACTTCCTTTTACTTGAGTAATAAAGTGGATTAAGATACCAGATTAACTGCAGGAAAGAATTTCTGTAAGGGAATTTTACTGTGAAAAACTCTGGCCAAACCCTCTATTCCGGTTTGGGATTTTTATTCTGCTGAACAAATTAATTCCTGACCACCCCCAATACTGATGTCAGTGGGAAGCCTGATAAAGCAAAAGCATTGGTGTGCTTTGAAACCCTCGTGTGAGAAGACTTATGACAGTCATTAGAAAGTGGCCTGTTTATTTTTTTCCTCTGTGACGAACAATACAAATAAGGTAAATAGGGTGGATTTTGCTGGTGATGGATGGCCCTTTACTTTTATAAACATTTTGGTGCTGTTTTAATAATCAGTAGCAGAGGCAAGTTATTGTTTTATGTATTGCTTCACTGTTAAAGCTGTTCCCGAGACAATTTCTCAAGCAGTTCTGATTAAGTAAAAGTCGAAATACTCTTTGCTGCCATGCCCAGAATGGTACTGACTGAAGGTACAGAGCAAAGATAATGAGAAAAATGGCAAGAGCTAAATTGCCTAAGACAGAAGTCTAAACTGATCGAGTTTTTGTGCTATGCCTCAATCACTTGAACAGGATTTCTAGTTTACGTCTTAAAATGCTTCAGGAGGTAGATATGAGGGCTTTTTTTTGTAGTTATTAAAGTGCAGGATGATTGTCTTCAAGCATTACCTCGACTTTCAGATGTTTATTTTGATATGCTGTTAGTCAATACTGCAATCATGACATTTTATGCTGGGAGCTGGTATGTCAATAAGCCCCTTATTCTCTACAGGCAGTGCAGTGGCATTTGCTAACATTTTGTGTAAGATTGCCATTGAGCTGTTACAGAGTGAATGTCACTAACTGAAGCAAATTTTAAATTAAAAACAAGAAAGGAAAAATACCCATGCTTTTACTTCCATGATGTGTGATTTGAGATATCTGATTTCCGTGGACTATTTTCTTGATGCAGTCTTCTCATTCAAAAGGTGCTCTTAATTAAACGCATATCAAATGCCATGCAAAGGTGAGATACATGTAGGGCCATATCCTCTTTGACTTGCAAACCATTTTCTTCCATCTCTAGGACTTGTACTATCTGAAGAATATGTTTTGCTATCTTGAATTATGCAGTCTTAGTTGCTGTTTAATACTTGAAGTAAAAGAAAGGTTTAAGAGCTTTTTTAATCTAGGTCCTATTCTGACATGCCATCAAAATAGTGGGGTTTATCCTTTCCATCCTGTAGTTTTCAACTGATATAAACCTCCCATCTTCAGGTGCCTCTGAGCCTCTTTTTTTCAAAGCAGCCAGTGCACCTTCTCCACATCCCCCCCTCGGCTGGACCCTGCTGTGTGCTTTCTCTGCTTGTTGTCTTCTGCTAATTTTCTCTTTGTCTGGAGTTTCCCCCTCTTCCTCTTTCAGCATGTGGTGTGTCAGCATTTCGTGCTTTTTAGCCCCAAAGCTCCTTTCCCACACAGTAGCTAACTCATCAGGGAATCACACGTGCCGTGGCTGGGTTTCTGTTGGGTGTCTTTTCTTAGCTCAGTGCTTCTGAACAGTGTTTCTGTTTTAACAAAGGCAGGGGGTTATCAAGGCATGCAGGTGAGTGTGTAAAAGCAGGGCATTCTGTTGTCATTCCCAATATCAAATGGTCCTGGTTTAAGTCCCCCAGTTTTGTCAGGAATTAATTAAGGTATGACATAAGGCTCTGGCGTTGAGCTGGAGATTTCAGAAGCTGGGAAGAACAGGTGATGTGTGGGTTAGTGTGCCATGAACTCATGGTTATGATTTTTTTCTGCTGCATTATGCAATGGACACTTACAGTGCACCCCCCCACAATCTGGATTTCACTGTGCCAAAGGCATGGTGAACAGACATACACATTTCAAATAATGTGACTTTAAGTCATTGCCTTTTCTTTCTGTTGAATGTAGAAAGTGATACTAATTCACCTCACAAAGAGAATTTTGACACTATATTTTGGTGTTACATTTACAGATTCCTATAATGGGAACATGGCTTTTTAGAGCCACGGCAAATACGATCTGGGCCCATTCTGGTTTAAGACAAGAAATTGAATTATTTCCCATTCTCTGAATATGATTTGTCCCATTCAGTAACAGAGGTGGTGGAATAATGGACTCATGTATTTAATTAGGAATGGTACCATGATTTAAAGGCATCATATTTAATTGGTTGATGGCCAGCCATAATTTTCAACTGTTCTAAACTTTGAAAGCTTTACTCTGCAATCTCACCTTCGAAACATAATTTAATGTGTGGTTTGCCGTGATAGCAATACATACATAACATTACCAATGTTTTATGTTTTATCATAACTCTTTAATATAATAATAGAATAAGTTAGGTCAGAGGAGATATCTATGGATCATCTTGATTCAAGCCCAAATCAAAACACGTCTAATAAGATCAAGTTGCTCGGGGTGTTTTACATTTGAGTTTTGAGTATCTCCAGGAATTCTCCAGATTCTCTCTGGACAACCCATTGCACTGTTTGACCATTTAAATGATAGAAAAATGTTTCTTTATACCTAATCAAAATGGAATGTGCTGCAACCATCATTTCCTGTCCATTCACTGTTCGCCTCCAAGAAGAATCTGATTTCATCTCTAAACTATCCTATTTGGTACTTACAGTCAGCAATAACATCTCTCCTGAGCCATCCCAGTGTTCAGGAGCTCCTTCCCCTCCAGTGTATGAATCAGTCCCACAGCTTTGGTACTGACCACAAATTTTCTGAGAGTTTATTCCATCCCATTGTCTAAACTGTTAATTTGACATTAAGTCAAATTGTCCCCAGTCAGGTGGCATCTTAGGTGTGTTAGCTGCCTCGGGTTTCTGATGGCTGTCGTGTGACTACACCTTGAAGGTGTGTGCTATCACCCTGTGCCTGCATTCCTTCATGCTCATTTAACCCTGGGGTCACAGATAGTTCATTCGACATACAGTAACTCCCTGTCAGTCCTGTCTGATAGTCACAGACTGTACATGTAAAACACAGTGCAGTGCATCTCAGAATGACACAGAGCTAAGCCAAAGCTAAAACAAACAGAGGACCAGTCCCATGGGCTGCTCCATCACAGCTCCATTACAGCTATCCTGAGCTTCAGGCAGGCCAAGAGAAGTCCAGAGACCTGCCTTGTTGGCTCAACCCAAGGTCTGGTCTTATCAGAGGCAATGGCAGCATCATATTTACTGAACTGTGAAGTCTACACACAGTAGGAAACTTGAGAGAGATGCTTGAACCTAAATTCAGACTATTAGACTATTTCTCTTTTCTCCAAAGTGCTCCTGATAGGTGTTCTGATCAGCAGAGGTTTTAAATCATGCCTAATCTTTGTTCAGGGCAATCTGTGTGTGGTGAGAAATGCACTGTATGCACCACAGAGGAAAGGTTGGAGGCAGCTCCATGATGTCCAGGATGACACACCACCAGGAAAACTGGAGCTCTCCAGGCCGTGCAGACATGGTGGCACTGCCTCACTGCCAGGCAAAGTTGCTGGCATGAGGAACACTGCACAGAGAGGCTAAAACAGCCAGAGATGTGGAGATAAAATCAGTGCAAAAGCCTTACCTTTATCACAGACCACAGCTTACATGAAAGCCCAGCAGTGCTGCATAGAAGATTTGCATTTGTTCTTTACCAAGCTGCGTGATCTTTAGTCAGCCTCTTTTTTCAGAGAGTTGGTTTGTGATTTCTGGAATGAGAGGTTTAGCAGGGCTGAATTCATTTACTCAGCTGGGCTGAGTGCACCTGGCAAATGTAAGACTGAATTAAACATGGTTGGATGGAAAGCTCTGAAGAGAAATGGGCCTTTAGATAGGATAATTTTCTTACTGAGACTAAGATTTCTGATAATCCAAATTGTTTAAATGCTTTTCCTTCCGCTGAGAAATGGAATGAATGAGTCACGGTCAACGAGCCCAGCTCCAGATCCCATGGAAGGACTAAACCTCACCGTTTGAACTGCTTATCTGTTGTGAAACTTGTTTTCTCTGCGTGTAGTGATGGAAAACTTTGGCTCATTAAACATGAGTCTGTAGTTCAATTTCATTCACAATCAGTTAATCATTAACTCTTGTGTTTATTAGATTAACATAATTTGGCATACACACTTCAAGGGATGCTTTAGTGCTAATGCATTCTTATAACTGGCTATGATGTAGATTTTAGGAAGTTTTTTCGTGGTTTTGTGTGGTTTTGTCCTGCAGCAGAACCCCTAGTCCTGAAGCCAATAAACCAGTGAGGCCCCATGTGCTGGGGTTTCTCAGACACTGCCATGTGGACTGGCTGGTGCTTCATCAGGGCTGAGGGCAGCTTTTATTCAGGGAAGGAGGTTAAGAAAAGCTTTCTACTCTGCTGAAATACTTAATACTCGTGGAAACTTGACACACTGAAGACTTCTATCTTATCTTTGGAAATATTCAAAACCTGACTGGAGAAAACCCTGAAAACCTGATTGAACTGGGGCCTTGTTTTGAGCAAAAGCTGGAACAGGTGTCCTCCAATTTCCATCCCAAATTATTCCATTTCCCTGTGCAGCTTGACTGGGACTGACCATCAGGTCAGAAGTTTCTGAGATGCTGACAAGCACATATATGACAGCACATGGAGGTATTTTTTTCTAAAATCCTAGGCTAACAATAAACAGTATTCTAAATTTAGATAGAAGTAGCAAGCCTCTAAAAGATACATTTTTATAATAAAAGAAAAAACCCCGTCCTATTTGGATGAGCTTCTTTGCTTGCATTTCAGTTTTGTCTCATGTAAACAGCATTTGCAATTTGATTTTGCAGACCAGTGATGAAATGCTAAAATATGCAATAAGGTGTATGGACTGATAAACAGAATTTTTTTCACAAACATGTGGTACATGCTGATACTGCAGGAGCAAGAGGATCCCCAAACACACTAGTCCATAAGCAAAAAAAGGAGCAAATAGTTTTTTGTAACGAGAATTGTAAAGTTTTTCTGCTTTTGAACTCATGTGTAAATGAGTTTAAATAGGGAAGTTAAGATTCCTAAATGGGTCAAATGTAAACCTGAAAACGATCTTACAGTGAGCTCTGTGCCTGCAAAATGTTCATGCTGTAACTACAGGAGCTCTGTAACCTTTACAGGACTGCAGAGGAGAGTAACTTGTAACTGAGGTTGTTGAAAACATCCCTTTTCCAGGATTGCTCGTGAGTCTGACGTGGGGCCATGGAATTGTTTTGGCATTTTGATTTTTCACACATCTCTCTCCATTGGCTTGTCCCCAGGTATAATTAACTGACTAGTTTTATTTGGGAACAAAGTAAATAATTACTGGCGGAGGGATGTCGTCTCATTTTAATGGTTTTGAGGTTTTTTTCCCTATAAGCATCAGAAAAATAAACACTGGTAGAAATTTGCCCACAGTTCTGCTGGGCAATACTTTGGGTTTTTTTCCCAAGAGGGATCTCTGCTACACGGAGCAGGAATTATCAAGGACAGGGCTGAGATCTCTTTCCTTGGCTTCCTTTAACACCAGCTTGCAGAACATATACTATGTTCTTTATAGCATTCCTAGCAAAATTGGGTTGATAAAGAGGGTTTCCTGTCTTTGACAGGGGAAAAAAGTCATGCAAGCAAGTATAGTGTGATTTCAAGGGATCTTCTGAGCTCTCTGGAAGGAAGCAACGTTCCCTCTGCTTGGTCACTTTGTGATTTCTAAGCATCAGTAAATCTTCAAGACTGAATTCCCTCTAAACAATAAAGAACAAGGACCTAAATTATGTATTTTCTTCTGCACTGCACTCTCCTCATAGACTGGTATCCTATGGATGTCACAGATCACAGTCACATTTCTAATTTTTAAGCTTTTTTGAATGAAGCAGTTCATATTTGCTTTTCTGTATATGGACAAACAGCAGAAAGAGAAACTGAGGTGTTTCTCCGGCTCCTTCGAAGGCATGTTTTTGCCTTGGCAAAAAATGAGACTTTGAAGAACCTATTTAACCATCAGTTAAAAAAAAAAAAAAAAGTATTTTCCTGTTTGCCTTTATTGACCACATTCAGTTGAATAAGATTGCTAGCAGATTTGGAGGAACAACAATCATCAGTCATGCTCTGAGATGCTCTTGTCTGTTTAGTAATCACAGAGAACTGACACAGGCTGGTGTAGTTCAACAACACAAATACGTTAGTTCTACAGTGGGTGGTTGAGTGAAAGATCTCATTTCAAAGGCCAGCTGATTCTTCTTCCTAGCTGTAAAAAAGTCTTAAAATGAAAAGCTGGTTTTTATAGACTGTACTCCTATCCTTCAAAGTAAGGCTTTCCCCTCACTTTCTCTTTAAACAGCAATACAAGATAATAAATATTGTAGGAAATATTCTAGAAAAACTTAAAAGGAAAGCTTCACAGACAGCTTTCTTTTACTAGCACTAACTGTATTTTATAGACTGAATCTCCATTTTTTCTCCATCTTAAAGCCCTAAAAGAGCTCAGGCTGTAAAAAATATGATTTTATACTGTCCTAGAAGGACTAGAGGGTTTAGACATGATATTATGAATTAATGCCATTAATCTTTAGAGACTAGTCTCTAACATCAGTCATTACGTCTAGTTTCTAATATCAGCTCAAACCTCTTTGCTCTGAAATGTCTTTTTTTCTCTCTCTATAAGTAAACATTCTTCCCCACTGATGAGAAAAAAAAAAAGAAGCAAAAGCTTCTCTCTTCTGAGTCACCTCTTAAAGAATTACCCAGGAGCAATCCAGTTTCACCACACTTTCGTTTTGCCTCGATATGTAAGTAGTGCTGCATTAAAAACAGTGCTGCTGATATTCTGTGATTGGGCTCTATTTTAATTGAGAAGCCTTTTAAACCCAAATAAACCCAGTGATTATAGGTAACAGGAAAATCATTATATTCCCTAGAGCAACAAGTGGTTTCCCACGTGATGATTTTCCCTTGTTACGTGTGGGTCCCTGTCTGTAATCAGCAAGTCCCTGTGGCCGGTCCATGGCCAACCCCAGCTTCTGAGCCCTGGGAGAGCCCCTGCAGTACTGCCCAGGATTCTTCTGCCACAACTATGGGTTTCGTGGGAAAATGCTGGGGTTTGTCACAAAAGGCTTAGCAGCTGGCTCAGGACACGTTTTTCCTCCTCTGATTAAAGCTTTCAGTTACCTGGCAGGAAAAAGATATCAAATTCAAAGGAAAATTCATGTAACGTGAAGTGCTGGGGGTAATGTTGGTGAACTAATCTTGAGAATGCAGAAGAAACTGTTTTGGAAACGTGCCATTTTATTATGCCTCTGCTCCAGTCTCTGAAAACAAGGTGTGTAATAATTTTATTGTTAAGGGGGAGTTCGGTCTTGAAAACCAATCTCCAGTGTCTTTCAGGTACTGTACACTTTGAAAATACTGCAATTAAAAAGACGTGGGTGGCCTGGCACTTGCAGTACAGTATGACTGCCCTCACATTGCTTCATCTGCACAGCTATTGATTTTTCCTTTTCTCTTCATTTTGACATTTCACATGATTCCATCCAAGATTCATCATTTTACAAATGTCAGGTTTAAGGTGTGGGGGATTTTTTATTGTTTGAGAAGAGTAATCTTTGGAACAGTTTGTTACTTATCTTTTTTCAGACAGTCAGCTAAGCACTTCAGCACTGAATCAACTCAGAACTGAGTGTATTTTTTTTTTCTTTCATAGTGTATTCCAATGTGCCTTTTTACTGAGCAGCTAATTGTATCAAAGATAGCAGCAGTGTTTTGGATAGGTTTCCAGCATCTCAGCACATTTCAGGAGAAAGCTCTCTGGGGATAACAGCCTTTATGCAACATCACACTGTGAGATGGGAAAGCAATAGAAAGCAGTCCTGGAACGTGCTAATGCAGGATATATTACAGAAACAACAGACAGCATTTCTTGACATTTATTCAGCACCTCATAATTAGACTGTAGTCAACAGTTGCATGGGGCACAAAAGCAGTGGAACCTGAATGGAAAGTGACTGTGTGAGCTGAACAGAAAAGTGTAAGCAGCACCATGAATTTGAACCTGGTGATGTGTAGCTGGTGCAACTCCACTTCCCTCCTGCTTTCTCCCCAGCTAAACACTGGACTGAAAGCCAAAGGGTTTCCAAAACACAGTGCAGCCTAGAATGTCCTTCTGATGGGTGCTGCAACACACATCTGAAGCGCTGAATGGCTGCTGAAAATAAAAGTTATGTTTGTTCACTGCCTCAGAGTCCCATCAGAGCCTGAGAGCCGCACTCCAGGCCGTGTGACCGAGCAGGGCAAGTGCCACACGTCGGACAGCAGGGAGGAGCTGCCACCCACAGGTCACTGGGGGTCCCTCCGGGTTCAGGATTGCATTCTGACACAGCACTGGAATCAGAAGACATCTAGTTCCCAGGACAACCCAAGGCAATTGCCTGCTACTCTCTCACTCTCTGCTGTTGCTGTGGGTCTGTTATCCAGCAGTCCTGGTGGTTGTCCTGCTCCACTGTCAGGCAGGAGATGTAGCTGCCCATGGACCATGTGGGAGCTGCTTTCTTGCTTTCTGGAAAGGCCTAAGAGCTCAGGGCTGATCATTTCTCTGGCAGCCCGTTTGTGCCTTGGTGCTGCTCCAGTTGCAGCAGGCTCTGGCTGGGGTCTGGCCTGTGGAAATTTTCTCTCTCTGCATTATCTTTGACGTTATCTTGACATTTGTGAGGGAGGAGAGGTGTGTCTCACGCAGAGCAATCCTGAGTCCTGAATGTCTTGGTGGAAGGTTTGTAGGCAATATGATAAACAGGGCATGGGAAATGTCTTTAGTGGTTTACTTCTGCTGCAGGGTGGTTGAAATTAAGGTGGTGATTTTTGGAAGCAGAAGCTGTCGAAAGAACCAAGATAAAACATTTTGAAAGGAGGTAATATCTCAGTGGCGTGAAGGTTGATTAATTAATTTTTGCAAAGCTTCTCTGTTATTTGCCTGTTATGTATTTAGCCTTACCTAGGCATGGTAGTAGCTGCATAAAGCTTTATCCTATTCCCAAGTCCTCACCATCTTATTATTCAATACACTTGCCAGGATCCAATTTTCTTCAGTGCTGGTAATTCAAAATTTCTTCTATTAACTCCTACTAACATTCTTATGACATTATAGAGGTGCCCCTAAGCAAATAAGAATTCGATATTCTGTAAAAGAAGTTAATCTAAATTTGAAATACAAGACTTCATGAACTGCTGGTTTCAGTACACCTAACATTCAGCCCTTTGCTGAGATTATAGTTTCTTGCCTTGAGGTTTCACAAGTGTAGAGAGTGATGTGTTTCTCTGGTCATTGGAAAAAGGCCTTTCATTATACTCAGAGTTGCATCAGGTTTTAAGCTGTATTGATGTTTATTTAATGATCATCCATATAGAGATACCTGTGTTAATATTCCATTAATTGGTGGCATCCTCTAAGTACTCTGTGGGTTAAAGTGGAATCAAAGTTATGGCTGGCTGGATAACCTGCATACAACTCCAAAACAAATAGGAACAGTTCAGTAGTTAGTGGTATCACTGCATTAGTAAAGGCTTTTTTGTAAAAACCCAGAAAGTCCTTTCTCACTCCCACTTCTATAACTAGATGGCAGGCAAGTGCATTCAGTGGCAGACCCAGAACACACTGTATTTTTTCATAAACTCTCGATGTATTCATGAGTTGGAACTGACACAGCAAAGTGGAAATCCGAGAGCGTTATGAAAACTAATCAGTAACCAGTAAAAATAATATCTCATTTATTTGCTTGCAAATGTGGTAGAAGTTTCCCTTTATGAAAACTTAGTGGCTCTATTTCTTTTGTAAGATTACAGGAAGCAGAATTTGAGGCTGAACTCGTAGTAAGGGGGGAAACAAGGGCAGTACAGGGGCCAGTAATTCGAGTTCTGACTGACCAATCAGCACAGTTTGACTCCAGTGCCAGTGGACCATTCCAAAAAGTGTTTTGTTTTCATCCACAGCATTCCACCTAATCCGGTGGAAGATGTCCCTGGGTAGGAAACAAATGACCTTTAAAGGTCCCCCAACCCAAACCATTCTGTGGTTGTATGGTTTATGGCAGAACTGCTGCTTTCCTGGTAGCACTTAGGCAGGGTGCCTGTCTATTAAAATTAAATTAAATTACGGTATTGACCTCTAACACTTCTATTGTTAGTTTTCTATTTGCAATAATTTAATTAATTTCTTTTAGTCTGAGAAACGTTTAATGACTTTTTGTGAAGTCCATGGGGAGCAAAACAAAACAAAACAAAGCAGAAATTTTTGTGTCTTACTAAACGTTTTTAAATCTTGCTTGTACAGGAACCCGAACAATGCTCATATAGTCAAAATATTTCTCATTCAAGTGGTTTCTTCTTATGGTTAATTACTTCACTACTGGTTTTAGCCATTTCTTGAGCAGAGTGTTTCTTACAAACCAAAAGACAAGTGGTGCTGTGAGAGACACAGGAATGGAGGTTTTGGAAATGGTATGTGGGTTGGGGAGGGGGAGAGGAAGCCCTTTGGCACTCTGAAATTGGGATTTTTCAGGAAAACGTTGCTATTAGGAATTGTGTTTCCTAGGTGTCGCGAGTCAGAGATAAACACTGACAAAGAATGGGGGTAGAAAACCAAAACAAGGCTGCCTGTGTCCAGCCCTGAGGAGCTCTTATCGGTTTTGACAGCCACTCGCTCCGTGCACCGCGTGGCATTTTAAAAACCGGCAGAACCTCCAGTGAGTGCATCTGCTGGCTGATTGATACCCCCGAAGGGTACCCGTGGCACTGGAGTTTAGGAGAGGTGGGTCAGCACGGCCGTGTACGCAGCACACCAAGAAAAAGAGTTTGTTAAATGAACGCGTTATCTCAGCACTTCAGACTGTAGGAAACAGTCCTTGTCGTGAGATTTATAGGCGGCCACTCATAAATAAATGTATTTTATGCCAAATCTTGAAGAAACAGGAAGACAAGAAACCGAGCCAGAGCCGTTTACCTTGCTCTGCGTAATTAGTGGGTTGCTCTGCAACCGTTCAGTGTAGTTGTTATCAGTTACATTATTAAATGTACCCAGTAAATCATTTCCTTGCACGTTCTCTTTTGCATTTTTAAGTAAAAAATTTGTATTTTTTTCAGATATTCAGGGACAATTAATGAGTGTGTCTGTAAGCTGTGTGAAGATATTTCAAAGTAGAGCTACTTGAATCAATTATCTTGAATTATCCCCGACAAAATGGTTGATATTTTCTGCTGATAGTTTGGAAACAGCAACATTGCTACTGATCTCCAGTTTATCAGTTTTGAGGCTGTAGATTGAAGGTGACATGAATAGGAGTCATAGTTCTTCTATATGTAAATATGGTATTTATTCTGATCCTTTATCAGTGTCTCTACACCAAATTCGAGAACAAAAATACACGGTGAAGGGCCATAATGTACCTATTTTCGGAGATTTTTCTAGTCCAGTACAGTTAAATATGTCTAATATTTTTATTAAACATATTGGTATTTACAGTTCATTAAATATTAATAACTATTTCAAATTCTAAAAATTAATGTTTAGTGAAAAAGTATTTATTATTTATATTAGATATAAATCTTAAATCAAGACCTGGGATTTCACTTTTTTTTTTTTCCTTTCACATTTCCTGGGATTTCAAGTTTGTCTTTTTGATAGGAAGTCTGACTGTCTGTGAAATGAAATTGGGAGTAGTCTTGGGGTGAGCATTCCTTCATGAGTGCCTGGTTAATCCATCTCACCCAAACATGCGTCTCTCCTGTGTAGGAAGGGCAGTGCTTCCCTTGCAGCTCACTGGGAGATCACTTGAGAAGCGTGAAGGTGGTGGTGGCTGCTCTCTGGGAGGCAGCAGTCAATAGAGAAAAGATCATGAGCTGTCTCCAGTAGAATATTGCTGATTCCCAGAAGAATTAACAAAATTATGCTGCAGTTTACTGCCTCCATCTCATACTTGCCTCTGTTTGAATGCCAGGACAGACAAATAATAGGAAGAGAATTCCAGCACTGCCAAACCCAATAAACTGTTGAGCACATTATGGGGTTTTTGGACAAATTCTGTCAGACTGCAATTCAACGAGGAGTAATGAAAGTGAAAGATAAATGGAAATGGAATGCAAATGTGATTTAAAACTAAACAAGGCATCTGTCTTTCATCACTCTGACAAATGGGGCAGAAACGCAGACCTGTGAACATACAGGCACACTGTGCAGTTCCTGGCAATCAGCTTTCCTGCCACGAGTGGAAGCAGCAGTGACACGCTGCCCCTGTTCCATTAGCCGTGGCAATTGAGGCATCACAACGTAGGGCAGCAGGTTCTAATTGGGAAGTGTTATCAGTAAGGAAAACAAAGATGGCCTTTGGGATGGAACTGAAAGATGAGGTGTCAGAGAAAGAGCTCCATCCTGGCATGTGCTGCAGTTTCTCCTCAAGGGTGGTAATTTGAAGTAATGAGTAGTCCTTGTAGAATGACCTCGTACATCTGCCGTGCAGCCTATTCAATCTGTAACTCACTTTCCATCAATTGCACTTTTAGTAAAATTAAACGTGCCATCATAAAGCCCTAAAAATGAACAACACGGGCTCTGCATATGCTCAGAGCTGTTTAGCTCGGGACTGGGAGGGTGGCAGGAGTCCATCTTAAACCTTTTGTTCGTGCCAGAGTGCAGTTTGGTGATTGAAAGGTGCTCGGGTGATGGGGCTGGAAGAGGACAGCAGGGTTTGTTTAGCATGCACGTGAGCACACACAGAACAATTCGAGACTGGAGTGGCTGCTTGAGCCAACTTGCTGCTCAGAGGCCGCCTGGATGGTGGCACGAAGAACAAACTGTCCTTTCCCTCCCCACCACCCCATCCCAGGCAATTTAAAGTCCTTTACAAAACATGAACAAAAATACACTGTTGTTTTGACAGAATAATGATAGTAAGGTAGAATATTGTCAACAGTTGTTTTTTTCCCTCCCAACAATCCCCATTTGCCTTCTCAAATCCCCAGTTTCCCTCACAGAAAAACTTTTTTTTTTTTCCCTACCTCCCCATTTTCCTCCCCAAATCCCCCATTTCCCTCCCAGAAAACCCGATTTCCCCAAAAAAAGTACCCCATTTCCCCCCAAAGTCCCCATTTTCCTCCCCAAAAACCACTCCCCTCCCCAAAAATCCTCATTTCCTTTCCCATTTTTTCCCTAGCTCCCCATTCCCCCCAAAACTGTAACTGAGTAACTGAGTATTTCTGCTGATCACAATGTACAGTGAAGAACTATATTTTAAAAATTCCTTTAAATTATCTTGCCCTTTGCTATGTTTTAATGTAGTTTGATAAACTTGAACTGTGAATTTACAGGATGGATTTTTGTTGTTGTTGCTGATATTTGGTCGAAGCAAAAAGCCAAAATTTTTGTGTCCATATAGTTTTCTTCATTGTAGTGGGAGAAAATGAAGAATTTAAGTACTAAAAAAAAAAAAAGGATCTGTTTCAAACTGTCTTCCAGAAGAATGGTCCCCATCCATTCTACGGAAAGGCAGTTCCATGTGCAGGGGGCCAATATCCAGCTGATGCTGGTGACAGCACTGTTGAAACTGAGTTACTTTCCAGAATGATTCCAACAGTAACCGACACTGCTTATGCACTATTTGGAATACAGATGGTCTCAGATAATTTCAAGTAATTTTATTAATTTTGTTACGTATTCCAGACACTGGGATAGCCTGCTAGAAGTGACAGGGAAACACAGTCTATGTCCTCACTTAGGAAATCACCTCTTACCTTCCCTTCTGTTTTTAATCCTTCACCTCTCAGATTCAAGCCTGTGAGAAAGGGACCTTTTCCTCCTACCCATACTTGTCTTGCTAGATCCTAAATTATGTGTCAAAATCGGGCATTTGAAGTACTTTTGTTGGCTGCTGGTGTCATCTGCACTATTTATCTTGTCTGTGCTTTACTTCAGTGTTTCCAAATGCAGTAAAACTTAGTCTGGGGCCTGATAACAGTTTAATCTTTATGATTTCATTGACTAAGAATTCTGATGTACAATCCCACTTTTTCCTTCTCTCCTATCTTAAGAGCCTTTACCACATCACAAATTGTGCAAGACTAGATCTGTTCTGTCTCAGGAATAAGATCCTTGTTTTAGTCTCACTCCGAAAATTCCCCTCGCTCCTCAAGTGTCTCATTTGCACTGGAGTTTTGGGACTCATTTGCATCCAGCAGGCTGGCTGACATCAGCCAGCCCTGATCATGGTGGGCTATGGATTCTGGACGATGTTGGGACATCATTTGGATTGCAGGGCTTTTTAATTATTTAGAAAATGTACTCTGCCTGTGTCCCAAATATATATATTCCCAGAAGGCCTGTGTGCTCCAGGGTGAACCCATGTGTTCACTAGCATCCAAATCTTGTCATTTTGACAGATAAATATGTACGTGAGAAAACTTACAGATGTAAATATAGTCCCACTGGTTAAAGTTTTTCCTTAAAAATTATCATTTTAACTATGCAAAGTACATTTTTATTGGGAAGTTATTGTTTTCAGAAACAGAAAGGGTTTTTTCTTATCTTGTTGGGTTTTTTTAAATTCATCTTTTATTCAGGAAAAAATATTTCAAGAGGTAATGGATATGAATTTCCACAAGTGTTAGGGATAGATATACTTATAATAAAAAATTAACTTATGTGAATGAAAGAAAAAGCTGAGGAAGAAAGTACTGTGGTGCTGCAAAAAGAAGTAAAAATACATGCTTTACATGAGTCACAAAAATGGTCTCTCTAGAAACCTGGAGACATGGGTTTTTTGGGGGTTTTGTTGTTTTTTTTCGAGAAGTCTGCGTTTGATCTTGTGTTATTTTCTTATATCACTGTGGTTGCTTCACACCTCCTGAGTAATGCACACAGACTTCCACTGGTATGCAGTGTGCTTCGAGTTCAGAATATGCATGTTCTCTGTCTAAAAACTTTTCACTAAATCATAAAGCTTGACAGAAGCCACCTGGCGTATCTCTGTTCTCACACTGTTGTTTCTTACCACTGGCTAAGAAAACACAGTTTAAACTTCCAAAGAAGTTTGTGTCTTTCTCTGTTTTTCATTGCGTGATAGTAGTGGAATCAAAGATAGAAAATGTGGGAGCAGAAGGGATGTTTTGGGTCAGGTTTTTTACATGCTAAGGCATCTCTTCTTTCTAAAACCAGTCTGCAATAAATGTACATGTGGACGTGATGACAGAAAAGGTGATGCATTGTAAAGCCACCCAGGAGCTGCCTGATTTATGTACATTTAAGTTCACATGCCAGGCAGACTTAGAAACAAACCCTGTAGAGCCCTGCTTTGTGGGTAGTTTGGGCAAAAAGTGAGCATATAAAGCATATAAAGGGCTGTGGGCAGTGACAGCCATCACCGTGGCCGACAGCCTGACGTGCCACCCGTGTCCCTCAGCCTGCAGATGCTTGTCCACCCGCAGCTGAAGGGTCTGGGGGTGGCCTGCAGCACACAGGCAGGGCAGGACTCAGGCTCATGGCTCTGGTTCAGATGCCACACGCCTCAGCCGCTTTGCTGCCAGGACACAGGTGAGGCAGCTTCAATCTCTGCATATTTTCACTTTGATCAGTAGCCAAAATTCGCTGGTTATTTCTTGACCTGCGGAAGGGGACTGGATATTCCTTATTGTATGTCCTGCAGGATATAGACAATGAACATCCAAGGTCTTGTGGATTACATCCAGAAGAAATGTGCTATGCGAACTTTATTAAGTAATAAATCTTTTCACATGAGTTTTTGCATCCAGTCCCATCTTTACTGAATTAAATGGTTGCTGTTTTGATATCGATGATACTTAAAACAGCAGTAAGTTCTTGAACCAAGAGATTCATGGTAAGCAGTATAGGTCACACTTAAAGGAAATTAATATCTCAGCCACTTTAAAGCTTATGACAAAAGATCAATCCAGTGCTGTATGAATTTTAGCACCTACTTTGCATGATCGTAAAAATCCCCAGGAAATGCAGATGTCCCTTGGATAATCCCCTCACAGATGGCTGGTATTTCAGCTTACCCCTTCTTTGGTACAACTGACTCCCTGTAGACGTTACATTGCACTGCTTCCCTCCACAGGATCTTTTCCTTCTTTGCTGCTGAAGTACTCTTGATGTCTTGAAGCCTTTTTGTTCCTGCATTTCCCTTTACTCAGTGCACAGCCTGCAGCCTTCAGTCATCCTCACTCCAAAACGCTGGTAACAAATAAGTGAAAGTGGGCTACATTTTAGGGTTACTTCTGTATTTCACCTCCTGTGACTTCATGCGTGGTCAGCACTTTGCCAATTTATGATAAACTGTCTCCCTCCTTACAAAACAGTAAGTGCTGCTGAATAAGTGCAGGTGGACCCCATGATGAATGAATCTCGTGCATCTGAGATACACCTGTGGTGCCACAGACTGTGCAGATCCACTAGAAAGGAAAAGGACTAAGACTCTTCATCGAGCCACAGAGTACAAAAACATGCAACAACCCTGCTCTCCTCTTACACTCATTTTCTGTTCCTCTTGATTATACAAAAGAGCAGCTGTGCTGGATCACACTGTTGATTCACCTGGCTTCGTCTGCTCCCTCTGTTAGAAGCCAAAATCCGAAGATTAGAGCTCAGTCAGAGAACAAAAGAAGTGTACAAGGAGTATTTCCTGAGTACTCAGTTTCTGGTTGTACTTTGGGGACATCCTTGCGCAGTGGTAGTTCAACAGTTTGTTACTAAATACATGTTTAAAAAGGAATCTATGGCATCCCTTGGCAAGGAATTCAGCAGCTTAATTTCACATTTTGTTAAGAATCATCTCCTTTTGACTTCACTCAGTGTGTCCAGCTTTTGTGCTGCAAGAAGCAGCGATCCCTCCTTACACTCCTCATGCCATTCATGCTTCAGCCTTCCTTCCATTGCGTTCTCCTTTGCAGCTTGGAAAGCCCACATCTTTTCTCGAGTTACCTGTGTTAAGCCATCCCACAGCTTCGATGAACTACCTGCTGTAGCTGTTTGCTGTTCTGACACACAGTTTTTGAGACAAGAGGACCGAATTTACACACAGTATTCAAAATGTGTTTCATCATGGCTAGGCTTCGCGAACGAAGATTCTAGGAGGGCTCTACCCACGCTTGGGCTCTACCCACGCTTGCTAC
>JAYRBT010000001.1:3912594-3929754 GCA_036023395.1 Myiotriccus ornatus
AGTTAAATGTTTGCCCTTTGAGATCCAAGATGTACTTATAAAACCATTTCCTCACAGACCTTCCTTGGATTCTTCAGATAGTAAACATTGCAAATTATCTCTGTTGATACTGGCTGTCTGCCCCGTTCTGCAGTCTGTTGTCTATACATTATATTTTATAATCCCTTGATATTGTCCACAAACTGCCCACAATTTCTGAAAGAAAAAGTCTCTCCTGGGCATCACTGACTTTCCTTTTAAAAATCAATCTCCATACATCAATATAATCTCAGTTTTGTTGCTAATAGCAATTAACTTTTATACTCTAAAGCTGTTAGTCAGACAGTGAGCAAAGCTTGTACTATTTGCAAGATTCCAGGGCATCAAAATCTCTTCACCTCCCATTGCAAAGGTTGTATGTTTGAGACAGATGGAGTGGGATGAGATATGGCCTCGTTAGCGGCTTGTAATGGCACTGAGTGCTTCCCTAGGAATTTCTCATGGGAAAGGAAACAGAACACAGTGGGGATAAACCATATCAGCTGCACTTCAGGCTGTGCAGCTGAACTGGGAAATGCTTATTCCTCCCCTTTTCTCCCCAAACCCGTAAAGTTAATCATCAAAAATTAACGCTCCTTGAGAGCTGGAGCAGGCATACCAAGCTGTACAGGTAGCAGCAGCTGTATTGTTTGTCCCCTCCTATGCCCCAAATACACCAGCTGGATTGTACTTTCTGCTGCACGCAAGAAAATCTATAATTAGCTCAGGGAGCCTGTCCATGGAGAAGAGATTTTAATGGAATGTACCCAAGCAATATCCAGGCATTACAATATCTCTAACTAGAGAAACTAGAGAATATCTTTTGAATCAAGATGCTGGGGGGAGTGGGGGGCTGGCTGATATTTCTTTGCTTTCTTGTCTTTTGATTAACTGAAGCCAAATCCCTTTGGCAAAATCCTTCATTTTGTTGGGAGACTCAATTTGCAGCTCCTAGGCTATTTTCACATGAGAGATTTAACCCACCTCCGTAGGACAGTGAGTGGACAGGATATGTGGGATATCAGATATTACTTTTCCTCCATTCCAGTGTGATTTAGAGTTGAATTAATAAATAAAAATGAGAAAATAACCATGCAGTAGAGGCAAGGGGGAAATTAGTTTCCCAGTGAGATTTGAAAAAGAGATGAAGAGCTGATGAGGCAGAGATATAGAGCAAAGTACCAGATTTAAAGAATTAGAGAGCAGTATGACCTTGTTAATTTTTCTATCAGCCCACAGCTGTATTTACTTAACTAACATGAGAAATGATGCTGCTTCTTAAAATCTAATATTAAAACAAAGACCCCTATTTCTTTGAATAATCATTAATGTGAATTAAAACGAGCCCTCCTGAATCTGAGTAATTGAACTTGAGGTACAGAACATGATGGGAACAATGCAAGGATTTAAGACTATCAGTGTATAATGTTTTGACTGGCAGAAAAAAATTTTTCAAAAATTAACTTGGACTATTATAAACAAGAAAGCAATTTTGTGTTTTAGAGCTGTTTGCCTGTACTATTCTGTAGTTTAAAGCAAATCTACCTGTTCTAGAAATATGTACACAATATTACTTCAAAGCCATAGAAGTGTAGATATATAACAGATTACACACCCTGTGTTTTGAAGGCAAAAAGATGTACAGAGCTGTGAGCTGATATTCTTGTCATCTTTTTCTTCATTTTTTGAGGAGCAGATAATCTTGTGCTGTGCTCAGCACCACACTGAAGACTAGCACAGCAACAGCACAGACCTGGGAACACACCGGGCTCACTGTCACCCAGGTGCCCATGCTGTTTTATTCCATCTTTTATTCCCTTGTGAACTGGCAGAGTAAGGTGTGTGACTCACCCTGGTTTAGGACAGCAGATGTTCCTCTGTGTCTTCTCCAGCTAAGGAGATATTTCACTGTGATCTTCTTGGGTTAATTAACCTAATCCTGCCTGGGCACTGTCTGGAATCCAGCCTGGGTGAACAGGAGCCACACGTGTTCCTATCAGACAGGATATGGAGGTTTCCTTGAAGGAGCCACACCACGTGGATCAGACAGCACTCGGAATTTCTGGGTGACTTTTTGGAAACGAGAAGTAAAGTTAGTCATTTCTCCTGTGTGAGGTCTGTGTGACATATGTGAGGTTCACTGACCCTCAACCTCCCTACTTCTTAAACAGCCAAACGTCCCCAGTCTTTCCATCTACGGCTTTGCACAATGTTTAAATGAGTTAGGAGAAAGACTTTTTTTTTCAGACACAACCATGTAACAACTTCCCATTCCCCTGAAGTAGCAGCTATTACATTCCTCGTTCAGATTTTGCTTTTGTGTTAAATTTTTACATCGTGAGGAATAACAGTGTCAGGAGGCTGGGGGGGGCCTGCAGGCTGTGTGACAGAATCCATGGGCAGATGGAGTTCACGTGGTGCTGTTGGGGCTGCACTGTTAGCAGGTACCAGTTCTTCCTCCAGGCATGTTCTTTTACTGCCTGATAACCTTTCAGGCTTCCTGGCTAAATTTGGAAGTCCACATCAGTGACAAGGTTGGGGAACAGGAAAAGGCTTCCAACAGTAGGAACAGGCAAAGGAGCACTTCAGGTGCCTGGCCAGTCAGTGAGTATATTCAGGATAAAATGCTGAATGATTAGCTGGGTAATTTCTAGCTAAGGATTATTTAATTTTAATGAACACTTTTCTGCTGTAGTATTTTTCAAATTATTCAGGTTGTTTGAGGCTTACATAACAATTTGCTCCCTACAAGTTTCTGGAATCAAGAAACACGAGACTCATGCAATTATACATTTTTATTACATTTTCAACACATTATCCTCAAAACCAGAGTATTGAACATTTGGGATATATGAGAGCTTTAGAAGTATTAAGCAGACCTTAGTATTTGTTCAAGGCTGCAGGAACAGCTCAGCATGTCACAGTGGGGCTCCAGGGCTCCAAGGAGTGCCTCTGGCATTCTTGGCCATTCAGAGCTCCTGGGAAATGAACCGTGTCTGGTGCATGTTTTTAAAAAATAATCACTGCAAATGTGCTTTGGGATATAATCATTAAAATGAAATCTCCTAGCTTATTTTAGCATAGTAAGTGATGTTAAACAAGCCTCTCAGTTTTTCTGTTCTGCTGTTACTAAGCTAGTTTCCCAGGGGAAAAACTGTAAAAGCCTCGGATTCTAAAAAAAAAGGAAAAAATAGGTCTCAGAACGGCTGAAAATGAGAGTGAACAATTATGAAACTCTCTGACCAGATATAGTTTTTGCCTGCAGGAAAGAACCTAAGAAGCTCGCAGCAGCCTTTATTAATGACATTGATATAATTACTATTAGGAGAAAAAGAAATCTGACATCTAAATATCAATTACACGCAGCAAAGGGTTTATCCCAGAAGTTCTGAGCTAGGCCTTCAATCAGATGCCTGGTTTGGCTTTGACTCCTAATCACTGTCATCAGTTATCTGGAGAGAGCTGCTAAACATTTGTATTTAATATTAAAGTAGCCTACAGGACTATGACTGTTGTGTTGCTGCTGAACCAGAAATTCTCAATGAGAAATACGCTGCTGTTTAAGCAAGCCTGGTAGATTTGATTAAAAAGAAAATCAGCCAACCATATTTAAGTCTCTGCTGATCTTGTGTTCTTGTCTGTAGCCAATACTGTTTTCTCCAAGGAAAATTACATGTACAATTCTTATTCCAGTAACTGCTAGAAGAGCTGCAAAAATGCAGTAAAAGTGTATTAATGGGTTTGGGTAAATGGTTTTCAAATGCTTTCAAGGGCGTAGGAAAAGCACAGGAGGTATGCAAACTATTACAAGACAACAAACACAGCTAGTTCCATAGCTCAAATATAGCTAAGAAACTAAACCCACTGAGGTTACTTGTGAATAAAAAAAAAAAAATTAAATATTTTGCTAGACTTTCAGCATTTGAACCTCAGGAAAAAATGTTTTTAGAATTGTTTACTGACACAGCAATAATAATAATAATAATGTTAACCGCAGGAATCAGCTGTTAATCATAAGCAGTTGTTTAGGTGGGGTCAGAAATCTGAAGCAGCTATTTTATAGTGCAGTAAGGTTCAGCTCTCTCCTGAGGACAGACTTTAGATTACTTCGATGCACACATTGTAAAAAAGAAATATTGTCTCTTCAGAGAGGATGTATCAGTTGCATAAAAGGAAGAGGTATGGAGTTTAACACGTTTAATCCTGACAACAAAATAATGTCCTCCCAAACCATGTTATTGTTGCTGTTTCTGTTATTATCAACTAGCTGCAGTGTGCCTACCTCTGAGGGTAGTTCCAGTAAGCGTGAGAACAGAGCTGGACTTCCCTCAGGTACCTTAACACAAACTCAGGAGTCCAGCTTTGGGTTTGACAGTTTGACAAACTTTTACAAAAAAGAATGGCCAGTTTGTGAACAAGGACCTGAACATAACTAGTGTACCTGTCGAAAGATGGCCATCCAAGTGAAAGTGGTTTCCTTATTTATAAATTAAATACAATGTCCAGGTCTCCATTTCTCTGAAACCTGACGGAATGTTTCCTTTAGACTCTCTAAAAAGAAGAAATGGATTTAAAGTTCCTAAAAATCTTCACCTGTGAGCCTAAACTATTTTAAAAACTGAAGCTTGCACAGTGTTTTCATAGTACACAAATGACTGTTCATAAAGTGTTGATTTGCAAACATAAAGGTGTATGGACAGATTAAATCAAAAAGATATGTACCTTGAGAGATGTGGGTTTATATCTTCCCCTAAATGAAGGCATATGAGATAGCCCTTAATTTAAAGTTTCCTCCTGCAATCCTTGATGCATTCAGGAGATATTTGGGCAGATATAGATAAAAAGATGTGTATCATTTTGGAGGGTAAAACCAGATAAAGTTCTTTTTTTTTCTCTCTCTCTTATTCCAAGACTGCTTTGCCACTCTACCCTAACCATAGAAAAGGGCAGATTATTAGTTTTCCACTTTGAACATTCCTTTTCACATTAAATGAGGATGAAGCTGCTGACTGCATAATATCAGCAACCTCTTTTTCATAAAGTAGCAACGTCCCCCAAGCAGTCATTCTGGGAGAAGGGAATAAAATCCACAGGGAAAGAGGAAGCTCGTTTCAGCAGAGCCACTCAACTTGAATGCATCAAAGCATACTACTTTCATGTTTAATATTAGTGTATCATTTTACCACGTATTAAATAAAAGCTGTGGGTTTGGTGTGGGGACGTGGTTGTTGGAATGAAAAATGAACGTTAGAGGAGCTTCTCATTCAAAGTAGCAACTCTGTTAACCAATTTGAATTCATAGAATTCATCTTATGCAGCACTTCCCCTGCAGTTTTGTTAGTTTTGTGCCCTAATAAAATCACAAATGTTTATTTTATTGATTCAAAGAGACATAGTCTTAAAATTCTCTCTTTCTCTTTTAAAATGTTTTAATGTGTTGGTATTAATAGTTTCGAAGTGCCCTTTGTTGATGTGCTTGGGACGGCTGAGTTAACAACCCGTTATCATGTACTCCTTACCGAGCTGTTAATGGCTTTGGAGTCTTCTGCAGGAATTCACCTGCTGCTCATAAACACGTTTATGTTGCTGCAGGAACCTCCCCAGGCTGATGCATCTTGTGTTTGCAGTGACCTTGCACAAACTGTCTGGTTTTCTTGCATATACTGCAAGTACTCAGATTATACTAAAATAATTCCTTAGAGACTGAGGGAGCTCTTTTTAAAAAGGTATTGAACTGACCTGTAAATTCCAGTAACATCCTGTCAGACTTGTTGTTGTTGTCGTTTTTACTACTGCCAAAAATACTATTTCTGCTAAAGTTAGTTCCATTAGAAATGGGCTCTTCCCAGAAAGCTTGAAGAAAACTTGCTTTTGCAGTTTTTGAAGTGTAAAACCAGCATTTGAGTTTACTCAGATGGTTTACTTCACCCTTGAAATTCACGTTAAACTAACTGGAAAAAAAGATTTCTGTTTTGCTTACAGTCCACTAGCTCACTGAGGGGACTGAAGAAAACATAAATTTAAATAAGATGCTGTATTTATTGCTGATGTAATGCCAGGTTCTGCAATACAAGTCATGGCACCACAGGTGAATTCAACCCTTTTGTTAACATTACAAGGTAGATGTTTGCTCTCTGCCTGCACTAGACACAAAAAGATGCACACACATGCTCACAAATACACAAAAAATGTGACATTTCACTGACTTTTCAATAGTTCTTCTGTATTTATATCTGGAGAGCCTTGCATAATGAAAAACACTGTGCAATCTCTACATAAAGATCAGCAGCTTCCCTCTTGCCTCTGACTGATTATTTGAATTGGAGTGATTAAAGTGAAACATTAGTTAATATCAGACTTTCTTTTTAGAGCCAAAATACTTCCTCCAAAACTGACTTTCCGTTGGGTGTTGAAATCTGTATTAACATTGCCAACACTATTCTATACTTCTAAATCCTGATTTTCTTGGAAAAGGAAAGTATTTGTCCCAAAGAACCGTACACACAGTTAGCATATGAAAGATTTGTTATCATATAGCATTCCTGTAGTCTGAAATGAATCCTAATGGTTTCAGTCATTTCTTTATTCCAGAATCAGAACAGCAATCTGAATCAGCTCAGTCTATGAGAGCAGATATTTTGCTTAGGTAAACAGAAGGGATAGTTTTATTAATACCCCTGCAATAGCTCTCTTATGTGTATCTGTGAACAAGGAAACAACTATGGGTAGTTTTGCTGTAAGTAAGCCTTGTTTTCAAGCTGTTGGGTATCAATAAGAATCTTGTCTATATTGGGAAGGTAGGAAATATTCTGTAGCAAATGAAAATATTAGTTTGCTCTTGTAATATTAAAAAACATTTATGCAGAAGATCCAAACTAGTCTTAAACCAATCTTAAAATAAGCCTGGTCACTCTACCTGTCCTAGCATCCTGAAAGGCTGAAACCTATTTTAGAAAAGCCTTGGAAAGGGTGTTTCCACAAGAGGTTTCTCATACAGTGTGTAGTTGTCACAAGGGTGTTTTTAGAGCTGCATACATCACAGATAGAAGTTAAAATTTTCCAGCAAAATGTTACCTGACAAAACCTCCAGCACTGAAAAGGAACCCTAATCAAAATCCTGGCATTTTTGGATTGGTAGAGCCACTTGATTTTTGCAGCTTTGAAAATATGAAAATATGTTGTGGGGTTTTTTGCTCTTTTTTTGCTTTTTTCTTTTTTTTTGGGGGGTGGAGGTTGGTTTGGTATTTTTTTTTTGGGGGGGGGATGTTTTTTGGAAGGGTTTTTTGAGGGATGGAGAGGTGTTTTATTTTAGTCAAAACAGAGCAATGGCCACTCTGTACTGTAGCAAGTCACCATCTCTGTAAAGTCTCGTAAAGAATGGGATGATTGCTCTTGCACTGGAATTCCATTTCAACTGTAAGACACTTCTTTACTTCAAAAATGTCTTTACCCTGCAATCTGAAATAGGGTCACCCCAGCTGTGAGTTCTGCCTTGAAGGGGCACCGCAGTTCTGGTGTGTACAGCTGTGACGTTACCCCTGCTGATCGTGCTGGGTGAGAGGATTTCCTGCCACATGTCTCAGCAGCTTAGAGGCCTTCAGGTGTTTGGACTGTGACTTTTACACTGCGGGTTCTTTACATCAAATGAGTTGTCCCTTTTTGTTATCTTTCCTCTAGGGCCTGGCATTTTCAATTTACAAACTTCATTATCCAGTGACCTACTTCCCATCTGTAGCTACAAGTACTGTTCCTATGGTATACACAGATATTTTGGAATTGACTGGACACGTCACTGATATTCATGATTATTCATTATTTCTTACAGACAAGAAACTAGAGTATATTCAATAAAATAATCAGGAATCAGATTTTTTTTTTTTTTTAAATCCCCAGAGTATTTTTTAAACACAGTTTGTAATTAAACTTGTTGCCTAGGGATGTTTTGGAAGCCGCAAGCAAGATTGGTTCAAAGAATAATTAAGCAAATTCATGGAAGAAAAGTCCATGAGCTGTAAAACATAATGAAGCAAATTCAGTTAATTTAGGAACCCACTAATCTGCAGATTGCTGGACTCTGGGGGAGTGTTAAAGGTGAACCTGGGGACAAGGAACTTGTCCTGCCTGTGTTGATCTCGAGTCTGCAGTGGCATCAGGACCTCATTCAGAAATTTGAACTATGAGTGTCATGCACCAAATGAGTGATTTAGGAATTACCCACTGGCTGTGTGTACACAGTTCCCTGGGCTTGTTTCACGGCAAAGAAAGTCACACAAGGCTTCCAATCTTCAGATTGTCAGGACTGCTCCTGTTTGCTGTTGAGCTCAGTTTGCCAGCAGGTTTGTTATATCATTATGAAGTAAACCTTGGTGTTAGGGATCTCAGAAGAAGCTGTGCTTTACTGTCCAAAGGTGACAGCCAAACTTTTGAATACTACTTGAGTTGATTTTTGCCATTAGTAATATAGTTCGTGCTTGCAGGAGCTTCCTGCTGCTTTCCAGGTGGAAAGGACAGTGCAGGGGAAAGGAAAATTAAAATGAAAATAAAAATAAGAATAATCTTTGAGGCAGCTGGAGAGGCTGGTGCAGAGGTTTACATTGCTAAATATTTTTAATTAGCAAACAAATGTTATCAGAGAAGCTCATAACTGACAGAAAAATGGAATTTAATATCTGCGCTTATCTGATAATTCAAGCCATGTTTGCCAGCTCCCTTTATTGTATGCTGAATGGCTCCCTGTTCCATCACTAGTTTAAGGCATAGGCCTGTTTTTATTCCTTTCAGTTTAATCTCTTTGCCAGTACAAGCAGCAGTGTCCCACCTGATGCCTTCCCACCTGGCATTCCCATTCCGCTGCCCGTGTCAACCACGCTCTGCCCACCCCTCCCCTCCCTGTGCTGGGGAGAATTTAACACTGGGTTAGAGTCTCCCTGCCCTCATCTCTCCTCCTTTAATCTTCTGCTTTTCATGGTTCACCTCACATCAACTCACTTCTGCCTTTCCGAGTGTGTAATCCAATTAAAATGAAGTTTGTCTGGGTTTTGCCCTTCCTGTATTTTCCTTACGACTGGCTCTCTGTTCTCCCCCGTCCCTTGTTGACAGCTTCACTCTGTATAGGCAGCAAGTGATGAGCTGACTGACAGGCAATCAAAACATAAAATATTGAATGGCCAAACAGCTAAAGCACACGTCAGTATTTCAGCTTCCCAAAGAGTTTTACTTCTCAGATTAATCACGAGGGGGGTCAAGAAGGGAAGGCAGAAGATTGCAGCCTGAAGTGGCTGATAGCTTTCCGTGCTGCGGGTCTCTTCTCTGAAGCACATACTAGAGCCACTGGCAATTTTCTCTGTGGCTCTACTTTTTCTTGTCAGAGTTTCCAGCTTAGTTCAGACTGATCCTCAGATCTCTGTGCTCTCTTTTCTGAATTTACTTTAAGTTTGTTGTTCAGCTGGAAACCAAAGGTCCAAAGCTTTTGGGAAGTGGGTGTACTTTAAGAGTATCAGTGGTACCTTTTACTATTAGTTCTATTATTGTCATTTTTCTTTTCTCTCCATTTATCTCATCCTGTTGATCAGATTGTAATCAGACAGCAATTAATGTTAGAAGCACTTTTTCTGAACCTATGAGTCTGTTCTCTAATATCTTTCAAATATTACTGCCAGCACTCCTGTTAATTTGACTGCAAGTCAAAATACTCCTCTAAGAGAAAAGCAAGCACAAAATTAATAAATATGAAGAGAAACTCTCAAAGATGGACTTTGAGTTAATAAAATTAACTCAAATTAATGTTAATGTAGTTAACTTTGATGATTTGAGTGTACTCATGTAATACGATTTATGCAAGATGAGAAACAAGTGTGATGAGACAACAGGAATTCAGAACTCATATTAGGAAAATATTTTATTGCAAAGAAAGAAAATACTTTTTGAGAATTAGTTGTGACAGGAATATAGGCAGTATAAATCAGAGGCAATACTCATAAATTAGAGCTGGGGGGGCTCTGTTTTTAATGGAGATCGTAGAGAGATGGTCCAGACTCCACAGTTAGATTTTATTTGCCTTTACTAGATTCTATTTGAACTGATCAATCACATATTTATTGTACCTAGTAAATAACCACTGTTTTATTCCAGTGAGTATCACAACATTAAAGTGGAGGGCCATCATAGCTGATTCCATCGGAAAAGTAAGGAAGAATTTAAAGATTTAGTTTCACAACAGACTAGAGTTTTAATTAATGAAAATTTGTATCTTCAGAATTGTGTTTATTCCCTTAAAAGAATGAACCTTCCTCTGTAGGTCACATTGTGTATATTCTTCAAACTGCTGTATCTAGGAAAGATGTGACCAAATTGTCTCATAAAAAAAAAAAAAATTATTGATGCTTTTATTTAAACTTTTATAGTGTGAGAATCATGAAACTCCAAATCTTCTTTAATGTGGTACTTATTCAGCTTTGACACTGTGCTGCAGTGTACAGGATAACGACCTGGTGTATCGTTTTAATCTTTATTAGTATTTCTTTCAGTTAAATAATAATGCTCTGAAAAGGCCAAGCAGGATCATGTGGTTTAAGTACAGAATTTTCATGTTGGAGGGCAATAAATATAAACTGGAAAATGTATCTGCAAGTAGCTGATAGTAAATTCAGTTACTCTCCCGAGATTCTTTGTGCACACACACATTTGGAAGGTGTGGGTACACACTGAGCCTGTTTTCAGCTGGCAGAGCTTTGGAGACTCTTTCCCTGGTGTCATTTTAAGACTTTTCAGTGACTCATGAGACTCGACCCCTGATTGTCACTCAGAAAACCAGCCAGACTTGGACTGTATTGCCAGAGAATGGCAGTTCTTGGAGCTCCCATTATGTATCCTAAATGGCAGAAAATTATATTGGGCTTTCTTTTTCAGCTGCTAAAGTAAGGACTGACAGTGTTCTGATTAAAGCCATGTTCCTCTTTCACCCTCAAATATTAGCAAATCTTGTACACCTGAAAGTCCCTGGATTTCTATCAGTGCTTTACTGCTAAGGTTAATCTTTTAAAGGTTATTTGACCACTTTAAGAAAAATTCTGCATTTCAGCTTTTATTTCTATTACCTTTTGTTGTAATATTTTACTTTATATGTGTGCACAAAGTCTTCATTTCTGTGCTTTTTCCCACTGTAGTAAGAGGGGAGAAGGTTCAACGTGTTCACACAGGTGTGGCATGTGAAAATGTTTGCAAGTGTTAATGTTACCAGAAGGAATCCCCTTTCTTTTGAGTACATGAGAAAAATGGTGATAATCATCACAAGGATAGAACATCTGGGTATTGAATGAATACGACACTAATAAAGCAGCTACTTTTAGTGAGTGAAGAACTACAGTTTAATCTGGTGATGTTATAGAGTGGAAACATTTCATCACAGCATATGTCGATGGGACAGGTGCAGCTTCTCTGGTGCATTGCAAGAGCAGAAAGCTTTTCATTAACTTTTGCCCGCTGTTGCTGGTACTCCACTGAATTAGGCTGTCTGCTCTTAGTCCATTGGCACCCGTGGAACTTCCATTCAGCCTGTCTGTTCCTTGAGATCTGAAACAAATGTCTTGACTAGAAAGCCAAGTATAAAATTAGGATAGATTCAGATTCAGAAAGCCAAGTATAAAATTAGGGTAGATTCAGATTCAGATACTCACACAGAGGTGGCTGCAGGAAAGTTTCATTGTGAAAGGTGTTCCTGTTCATGCACAGACCAACACTGTCTCTTATGATCAAAACTGAATCCACTGACAAGAAGAATCACCCAAACAATAAGAAAAATACAATTTCCTTAGAAATAGAGATAACATTTTCAAAGTTCATAATATAATCTCGTTTAACCTGGATATCTAGTCGTAGACTCGGTGTTACATTGTGTCATAACATTGGCATCACTTGCATTTGGATTATATTTATGTTTTAATTACAGATTTTCACCAAGATAAGTTTGCAGTAGGCTACGGAAGAGATCTAATGAATTTCCTCATATCAGATTCTGTCTAGTCATTCTATGAGTATATTATATTTAACTTCAACTTGTGTTTAACCCCTTGGCCACTGTGTTCTCAGAACTGCTTCTTGGGAGTCCTGTGCCATCTTAAGATCACAAATGCTGCTCTGATACTACTGTAAAAGGTCAGAGCATTTCTTGTACCCTCTCTTTTATATGAGGGCCATATACAGTGGCCAACAGTTCTCTTACTCCTCATGTGTCATGGGAAATACAGCCATATCAATGAAACTTTTATTTTATTTTTCAGATTTTTACTAGTCCTCTGTAGTTTTCAAGAAAAGCAGAATAAATATAGTCCTTGGCATTTCCCACTGACCCTGATCCTGTCACTGTTCGGGTTGGAGATCTATCACAGACCATACTGTGGCTTCTTCTAGCACTCAAAATCATGCTTCCTTTTGATTTAAAATAGGGTGCATAGTAACTGGGTTGACACATATCTGCATTTTGCCACAACATAAAAGTGAGGTCTGGGAAAATCAAGCACTAACATCCAGGAAATACATCTAAGTCCTTCAGTTTAAAATTCATTTTTTGAACCCAGAATCCCTGTAAAAAGTAGGGCATGTGATATGTAGCAAGAATAAAACAAAGCATCCCATACTTCTCTGCAGACTAGAACTGTATTTTTTTCAGTCTGAGCCTGTCTTTAGCCTTCCTGCAAAAGATCACGGCAGAAGGAGTAGCCAGCCTTGAGAGCCACGCCCATCGACCTCAAACTGCATCTCTCTGTGGAAAGCTTTGGCTTTCCAGGTAGGCTGCAGACCTTGTCACTGTCAAGAGAATAGAATTATGGCAAAGCATCCACTCTTTGGAGAATTGTCTCATGTATGAATCCAGTCCAGAAAGGCTGAATTCTTTGTGCAAAATGTTCCAGCCATATGAACTTTCCAGCTATGAATCGTTTCGTCTTAAATAGTAGCTTTTTAACAATCAAAGTAGTTAATTATAGTTAATAGTATCTTAATTGTAGTCTCTGTCCATAAGATTACGTGTACACTCTACCTTACCCTTTTAATTTAAACACACACTTCTCACAGCTTCAAAATTTGGTAAGAGCCTCTAAAACAAATCAACATGTCCTCTTACTATAGTTTCTCAAAGTATTTCTTCTGCTTGAAGTGAGCAGAAGTTGCTAACTAAAATAACTGTTAAATGCAGTTATTTTATATATTGGTCACTGTTGCCTTCCTTCTGCTCCTTCACTTAACAGAATCATTAGGTTGCTTTTGTGTGTTTGCTTTTTTAATCTGTTTTTCCCAGCCATCTCCCTGTAGGCCTAGGGGGGGAACAGGGATATACCTGCTGCCCTGTGCTAATGTGACTTTCTTACACATGACTGAAGTTAACTCAGCATGTTTTATATAAAACTGTTTGTTTTTTGTAAAAAGTTTGTATGTGAATGTTTCTCACAAGAGGTTAGAGTCCAACAGAATCCAACTGTAGCCTATTCTTCTCCTGGTGATATCTCTTCTGTGGACCAGATTGTTTCCTTCTTAGCAGGTTGGAATTACCCTTTGAATAACTTACACATACTCTAACCCTCCTGCATGGTATAATAAATGTATATGGTGCCCTCTGGGTGCCACAGCTGGATTGTTAAGCATATGCCAAGGACATTTCTGCTCATTTGTCAGATTGGAGACAAATCCTGCTCCACTGAAGTAAAGCTGGCCTGAAGGCAGCACATAAAATATTACAGATTACTGATTTCTCAAGTGACAGTAACTAATGACAGGGAACAAATGTTCTCCTTCTAAGCCAGCCAGTCTTCCCTCGTGTAAAAGCATTTCCAGAGACCTGCCTAGCAAAGCAGCCCTTGGCTTTTGCACAGCAGTCGGGGTGGCTGGGCTCTGTCCTGCGGCACCTGGTCTGCACTGGTGATTCCCAGGATCTCTGCACACCATAATTCTCAGTGATCTCTGTGAGAGTCAGGAATTCTCAGCAGCTGCCCAGGATCGACTGGTAGAGATTAACGGGGGACTTCGGAGAGAGTGGTCCTCCTTCTAGAGCTTGACAGTGAATCTCGTGTCCAACGGCATTACAGCTACCTGGAAAGGGAACTTTAGTTCAGCAGCAGTGTAGCAGTTGAGCTATGCTAGGACTTTACAGGCTTTAAAGAAAAGGTTAATTTTTATTTTCTTTTACCCACAGGTCTACCCACGGATAGCGCCGGCATTTTGGCACTACCTGCGGGTAGAAGTGAGTAGCGGGTATTTGAATACTCCCACGTCTTTACTTTACAGCTTATTAGTATTTCCTGACCTCCTAGCTTGTCCATTGTGCAGAAATAATTAGCTGCCATTCTAGTTGCCATTTTTTCTGTGAATGTAGTCTTGTACTAATTCCATATTGGTTTGACTATGGTGTGATTACTAACCCAAGTCACAGAGATGTGTCAATATGCAAAATTAAAGAAAAAAATACCTGAATCTGAAAGTCAAGGCCATATCATATATGTCAGACTATAGCACAGAATCGAAGTATGAAAATCCATACCTGCACCTCCTTTTATAGACACATTTTACATTCATGAGAAGAATATGGAGCTTCAGTTCTGTTATATCATTTTTGCAAAGTTTGTTCGACTCAACTTGATATCATTTCTTCCCTCTTTTGTCCCTCAGGAGCATGAGCAGCTCAGCTATTCCTCCACAAGGTCCAAGGCTCCAAGTGTTATCATCACAGGTCTCAAGCCAGCCACCAAGTACATATTTCATATCAGAGTCAGGACGGCAGCAGGATACAGCGGCTATAGCCAGAAGTTTGAATTTGAAACTGGAGATGAAAGTAAGTTTCACTGAAGGGAAAAAAAAATTAAATACAATAGAAGTTAGCATCTAATTCTAAAGCAGAGAGACATTGGGAGTTTGAATGGCTGAACCCACACCATTTGCTTATCACAAAATGAGCTCTTCCTTGTGACGAGAACCACGCAGGCCTCACACTCACAGTGCTGGAGCTGTAAGGAAAAACAGGCATTTTAGCCCAACACTGCAGCTGAAGGAATGCTCTCCTCCCTAAAACTTCCTTCTGGACCCCTTCCAGCCTGAGATATTCCAGGATTCTGTGATCATTTCTGTCCTTAGAAAAGGCTTCCCCTTGGCATCTAGAAACCCCCTCAGTCAGGTGTACTGCGTCCAGCAGCCCCACGCAGGCTCCCACAGCGGCGATGGACTCTTTGCTCTGCAGTTCTCAGTGCCCTCAGACTCCACACAGTAGATAAATGAACATTTTTATATGTGTTTCCATCAACCAGTGATTTGCCAGTAAGAAGCAAGCCTACATATTCCTTCAGAATGTGCAAAAAGGGTTGATGTGCGATGTTCATGCTCTGGACAGCTTTCTATTTAAGTCACTGATTGCCCTCCGTTTTCAAAGACACTTAAAACAAGGTGTTTACATGTATTTGAGATAAAATTCGTGTAGTAGATACAACACTAAAACACTCATTAATTAAATTACTTTAATTAACCAATTATGTATACCACGTTTTCCATTAGTGTTTTGGAATTCAAGTTGCTTAAGCTAAAATACAGACTCAAAACTAAATAAGTGTTTCCAAGAGCACCCAGGGATTTGTGTTCCATTTTCACTTCTTCTTAACTTCTGTTTAGAAAATCAATCTGGGATAGATTTCCAAGTGCTTAATGCCTAATTGGACTTGTTAAAATTTTCTGGGAACTCAGGCCAGTTGGTTTGAAAAGGAGATGAGCGCTTCGGTGCTTTCAAGAGTTTCTGTATCCCCTGATGCAACAAATACCTGGTGTTGGGCACCCAGGGATACAGTTCATATAAAAATTAAATAATATTTAAACTTCTATGAGTCTGGTTATGTTTGTGAAAATGTCACTTGCCCATCTGAATCAGGAAGACTGTGGTTCCAGTGGCATTTCTCTCCTTGGTACTGCTGATAGAAATACCTCCTGGGAGTGGGATTCCACTCACTCCATCCCAGCCCCATCTCTCCTCTTCACTAGTGCAAATGGCTCTTGGCCTCAGCTGAAAGTTTCCTGATTTTTTGATATACATTCTTCTCAATTATTCTGAAAGATATCAAATGATATTAGACCAAGGCAGACTGCTGCAGCTCCCGCAATCCCTACCAATTAGGAACAAGCTACTTGGTGAAAATTAGAAACAAGTTAGTTTTGCAATTAATTTTTGTGGACTTTCAGCCAGATTTTAATTAATTTAAAGCTAATATTTTCATGAAAAGACTAGGAAGAATAGAATCTTTTAAAAGTTTGTGTTGTTGACAGAAAATTTATCAATGACAAATCTCATAAAAAAATAAAAATTAATATTTCATATCATGTGTTTGATAAAAATCATTCTCGATCAGCTTTAGCTTGTAACATCCTTCAGCTGTCTGCCAATTGTACATGTGACAGAAGAGATGATTTCCAGGACCAGTTTGAATATTGACATAATTTGTTAATAGATAATGGGAAAGAGAGCAATCCAAAATGAGGATTTTAGAAAACTTAAAATTAATAGACTAGTTCTAAAAAGTTGTTGGCTCACCAGCTGCAAGATATGCATATCCACGTCCTAAAACATTCTGTCCTTGGAAGGACAGCTCTGTCACGCCTTCTCCCATTCCCTGGGGGAAACACTATCTGTGCCAGTTCAGTTATACAGGATAAAATGAGATCCATCAGTCCTGGGAACACTAAGAAGTTTTGGTGGGATTATTAGTGGTGATGCACGAGGGAGAAAGAAGGCCAGCTCTGCAGCAGTAATGACAGAAGTTTGTTAATAATGGGGATTTGGTTTTTTGGGAAGCACCCTGGCTTACTGACCCCCAGGCTGAGGCAGCCACTGCCTGGGGAGTGTGTTGTTGTTGAACTCTTCTCCCTGATGCAGACAAATAAATGGAGCATTCCAAAGAGTAAAATATATACTTTCTTTGTGATAGGAGATGGAGTTACCTAGAATAGCCAGACAAATTCTCTTCGAGGAAGCAGGGATGCATGAACAGATGCTGTCAGGCGTTTCTTCCCCTGGTTACAGCTAAGAGGCTGGAAGTGGAGCTGTAACCTCCCTTTGGATACACTCCAGACACACACAGGTACCACTGCTGTGGCTGGAGCTGTAACCTCCCTTTG
>JAYRBT010000001.1:3929854-3942067 GCA_036023395.1 Myiotriccus ornatus
AGCTGTAACCTCCCTTTGGATACACTCCAGACACACACAGGTACCACTGCTGTGGCTGGAGCTGTAACCTCCCTTTGATACACTCCAGACACACACAGCTACCACTGCTGTGGCTGGAAGTGGAGCTGTAACCTCACTTCTATCTATTGGGAGTACCAACTATCTGAGTCACCACAAAAAAGCTCTAGTCCTTCCTAACAGAGAAGAAAATATGTTCTGAGAATAAAACCCCCTTTGTCCTAGGGTAAATACGCTTTTATCTGTAACTGTAGCCCTCTTTTTTTCCTCTCTCTCTTCTAACTTGCTCTTTATGGAAGAAGTTTGGTTGGTTGGTTGGTTGGTTTAGTTTGTCGGATTCTTTTTTAAATTAATGGTTCAAAGCTTTTTTTTTTTTTTTTTCCTAGAGAGGTTTTTACTGTATTACCTCAGTGCCTAGAGGAATTTGTAAAATATTGAACAATTTCCAGCTGTTAGGCAGTGCAGTGTTTTCATGCTGTAACTCTCCTGTGCAGGGCTCGTTCTAAAACCGAGGGTATTTTCTGTGTCAGCCTTTCCATCACTGGGAGAAAATAACCTGAAAGCAAAATGGTTGGCTTGTTCCAGAAGGGACTTAAGGGACAAACTAGCATTTATGCAATGCAGATGAGTGCTTGGGCTGAACAGAGTGATAAATGTAAGCACATGATGATATTTAATCCAAAAGCAATGTAGACTTTCATGTGCTTTAAATCAGTCATATTAACAATAAAAAAAATAAACATTTCAGAAATGTTGTGAGAATACCTGATTAGGTGTTTTATAAAATTGAGGACTAGGAAAAACTAATTGGCCTGAAACCCTGATCTTGATGAAACTTTAACTTCCTTACCGTAAGCGCAGGTGGTGACTTTCTTTTATTTCCGGATTCCCACATTCTTCCCCCTCTTCCCACATCCAAAAAAATCTACCTTTAACTTTTCGAGCTCAAAACACACTATTTTGGGTTTGCCATTGGATTTGACAGAGACCCTTGAGCTCCATTCTTTCCAAAACTCCAAAGATCAAGAGAAGGGTCCCAAATCATTGATTCCAGTAGAGGTCCAGTACTGGTTTAAGCACATGCTTTCATTCAGGTCATGACATCCCTAGGATTTTTAGAAATCCATTGAATTACCAATGAAAAATGGAGATTATGCTTTTGCATTTTAGAATGACTGATGTTTTGACAATAGTAAATTGAATTTCTTATTGAAACAAACAAATCAGATGGCACATATGTCATGTTTAGAAACTGTCTTATTGGATCTCTCCCCATGTCTGCTTAGTCCTACTGTTCAATCTCCATCAGCACTGGATACCAAAGAATGTCTCATTTTAACCTTGGACTCTTTCTTTACTGTGTTTTATATTTTCAGTTACTCTTCACATTTGGGTTTAGTCTATCTGATAGCTCTACTGTACATATCCAGAAGCCCAAGAGACCTCACTTTTCCTCTGCATTTCCTAAACAAGAGAGACATCCTTGTTCAAATCTCAAACTGCTTGCACAGGCTCTCCATTAATCCACTGGTCAGGAAGTGAACATTAGGGCAAACACTTGAAAAAAGGCACATATACCAAAAAGTTTTACATCCTTATGCTAGTGACAGCACTGTCTTTTCATCCTAAACATCCTTTTTAAGATCACCTTTCCTTTGCTTTCTCCCTTTCCCACCTTTCCTCTTTGACTGGAGCCCATCAGCTCATTGTAAATGTAAAGGTTATCCTAATGAGACTGTGTTTTACTTATCTGTTGTTCTTAGCAGTGTTGTTTACAAAGCCTTGTAAAGCCCTCTGACAGCCAGTCCCTGTCTATTAGAGCTCCAGTTCTCGCTGTCCACACTTATCTGTCTTACAGCTGCTCACTATTATCTGTCTAGCTGTCTTGCTTGTCACTTTTTTATCTTGAAGTCTGCTGGAAGGTCTGCTGCCTGATAGATGTCAGGTTGAAATAACTAAAGGATGTAGCTAAGAGACAGGAGTGAGCTGTTGTTAGGGCTTCCAGCTCTTTTGTACCAAATACACAAACTTTTAAAGTACTGTGGAGAAATTTGCTCAAAGAAAAGGAAGAGCAGAGCTGAAAGATTCTCTCTCGTGCTGTGACTAAAACGTCTGCCCCGTTTCTTCCAGTCTGCCCAGTGAGGAAATGAAGAAGCTTTAGGATATTTCCCTTCAGCCCAGTGAGGAGGGAAAGTGCAACTCCTCCTGCACACGTTTGGATGAGGAGCCCAGAGAGGAGCCGAGGCAGGGTGTGGATGTAAAGAGGAGCTTGTAGGGGTAGAACTGACACCAGGCTGGATGCAGGAGGGATATCTGGGCATGGTGTCAAGCAAGGAAGCTGGAACCATGCAACTGGACACTTTAAGTGTCATTCCAGGCATATAACCTGAGCTGAGCATGAGGAGTAAGGGGAGTGAGGAGTTTATCCGGATAATAATGTATTATATAATTGCTGCAGTCTTAAAATGAAGTCATCACTTTGACTAATCACAGTAGTTGTAGGTACAATGTGTTTGAAGGGTTTTGACAGTCAAACATTACAGAATACTATTGAATCATCTGCTGGGATAAGAAACAAGTTCTCCCTTTTCCTTGTCTTAGGCTACTCATTTTTTAAAGTATGTTTTCTGTCAAAATGAACTTCCTGGCTTATGTATTCCTGTTGCACCAGTGCTTCCTCCCCCCTTGCCTGTCAACTTCAACAAGTGGAGTTTGGCCCCACACATGGTACAGCCACATTCATCCCTGTGCTCACAGAGTGCTGACCACCCAGCACTGGCTGGATTTGGGTGGGGCACACTTGGCAGATATGAGACTGTGCCCTGGGCAGCGTAGAGACAACAGAGTATTGATTTTAGCTGTATGAATGCTAACAGTCTTGTCTAAAAATGAGATCCTGGGGAAAAAATGCTGTGTGCTCCTGTGATTAAATGCAGTAGGCTAATACATACACATAAAATAAGGTTGCAGGAACTTGCTTGACTTTGCAACTTGTCATAACTGTTTTTTAAACTGAGTTTTTCTGTCCTGAATAATCAGAATAGTTCTGAGGAGAAACACAGGGTCATATACCAATATGCACAGCAAAAATAAGGAAGAAAATCAGGAAATTAAAAAAAAGATTCAAGAACATGCAGAACAGAAGCAATTAAAACCCTTAGTATTTACAAGTTGAAGTTTACCTTAAGAGAAGGCCGGAGAAATGAGAAAAGAACAGAGAGATTGAGAGACACATTGAATTTAATCTAGAATGGCAAAATATGCTGTAAGAAAAAGAAGTGTTGAGTGTCCCTGATTGCTGTCTTCTCAATGTCTAAATTGTGTTTTATGGAACCTTTTACCTACCTGTGGTAAGTGTGTGTGTGCATACACACGTGCTTATATTGTGATGTTCACTGCACTGTGCCTTTATTGATTTTATTGAAGGATCACTTCAAGCAAAAATAAGTATTTCCATCATTTTACCTTACCTGCCTCTCTGTCAGTTTTTAAGAAATCCCCGTTTTCCAATTATACTTGTCTGTCATTTGACTGTTTTATCTGACAAGTAAATTAAGGTCATCTGGAAGTTTCAGACTTGAAAGCTCCTTATTTGTCTACTTGAAAAAAAGAAATCCTGATGTATTGGACTCTGATATCTCTGCCGGCACAGTAAAATATAAACAAGAGAAACAGAATGGTCACTTTTTAAGTACACAGAGTCTTGGGTAAACATCATACTGCTTAGAGGTGGGAAGGACTTAAGTCAGGCTAGAATATCTCCCCTTCATTACTGTGTCTTTGGTTCCTGATAGAAAACATGTTATTAAATGGATAGACTGGATTCTGCTTTAGCTAGAACTGCAGGAAATAGCATCTGCATCCAGCAGGAACGGTCCAGGACACACGACTTTCCCCATCTCCAGAGCTGCAGGGTGTGTCTTTGGACCAGAGTCGGTCCCAGCATTTGCACCAACAAAGGTCCTGGCTTGTTGCCTTGGCAATGAATGTCTGTTGAAGGAAACCACAGCTAATTGATTTGTGTTTGTGGTTTGCTTTTCCCCTGCTGAATTCACTGTTTCCCCCCCATCTTTCTCCTACTAAAAACAAAGAAAAGGAGAGCTGCAGTTTGTTCCCTCACTTCCATTGCAGAGATGGGGCAAGGAAGACTCCTCTGAAACCTCCTCCACTTACAACTTCCAGCCATGCCTGGCTGTAACAATCTTTGCAACATTTAGCACAACTCCCACTAGTCTGAAAATGCTATTCAGCCTGTTATTTGGAGAGCCCGTTATTATTTGCCTTGTTGCTTGTGTGGCATGATATTTGTTATGCTGTATTTTTCCAGCTAAATCTGACCCTGTGGAACACGGCACAGCACAGAGCTAGAACTCATCCACTCCCATAACATCACTAGATATCATTTTGCAGATTAGCTATTCAGTGAGTATTTGCTACATCATTTATTGGCAAATGTGTATATTTAACTTGTCTGCAGAAAGCTTATGACCACAGACACTGAGAGCCTTGTAATTTACTGCCTGTGCTTGATTCCCTAAAATTATATGCACAGAAACCTAATGCAGAAATTTAACAAGTTGCTTTTTCTCTGAAAATTTGACATAAATAAACTACCATTGTTTTTATTTGCTTTACTACTATTACAAAGCCAGTTTACACTGCTAGTGTCTAAACCCACACAAATATTATTTAGAAGCCCAGTGTTTTTCTTGGAAACAGCATTTTATGTGGCTTTGGACAGCAGTGTGTGCGTGGTATTGGGCTTCGTCTGCTGCAAAGTGAGAGAATGGAGCCTGCTGAGATTTCTGGGCAGCAGCCTGGTGGTTTCCCTGAGCTTTAATCAGCTGGTGCCAAAAGAAAGCTGATGATTTTGCTTATTGAACAGTTTGCCAGTTAAAAAAACCAAAGTTGCTTTCCTGACAAATGTAAAAATTATTTTCTTTTCTTTTTTACTACTCTTGTCAGAGGTCATTGAACAGAATCATTTATTCTCCTTCCAGAACAATGTTTTATTTCCCATGGAAATAGAAAGTAAGAATTGGGTAAATGTCATGTGGTGAAAATGTTCAAGTGTAACTGAGTTTAACAGATAAAACTTTGAAGTCACAAGGCAGGAGACAGAGAAAAAACCAAACAATTCTTTTTCTGCTCATGTAGTACTTGGACAGTGAGGACCAATCTTAATGTAAGTAGGTGCTTTGTCAATGTAAAAATTTAATATTATACACAATAAATTAATAAAAAGAGTAAGTGTTTGGAGACCAGATAATTTCAGGTGATATTTTTAACTCCTAAATATCCTACAAAGAGCAGAGAAAAACACGAGGTGTAAGAAAATGAATTTTAATTTTTTTTCAGCTACAGTGTTGACAATCCTCAAAGCATATTATGGTAAAACTCTACGTATTTGGTGTCAATAAAAATAAACACTAGACTTGCTGAAGAGTGTGTGAAGCTCCACATTTCTCTTTTTCTGCTTTGCTTCCTCCTGAAGCTGGTCTGGTATCTCTTACATACACAGCACTGCTGATGACTCCATGGGCCAGGTGGATGGAGAGAAGTTCTGAATTAGAATCAGGATTTAGATAAATAAAGACAAAAATCCTGTCATGTTCAAACTTAAGTAAACTACAAGTTTCTGATAATGCCAACTCCTCATTTTACAAAGCTGTAAACGCTTCTCCCCTTCCTCCTGCCTGGGACGTGGGTTATGGTTTCTCCCCTCACAGACACATTTCCCATCTGATGGCCTTGCTGAGCAAGGGGAAACTGTTCCAAACCATTTGCAGCATTTGCAGCGTTTTCACCCACCCTTCAGAAGCATTAACCTCTTTTCTTTGTGCCTCTCTTGCAGCTTCTGACATGGCTGCGGAGCAGGGACAGATCCTCGTCATTGCCACTGCTGCTGTTGGTGGATTCACTCTCCTGGTCATCCTCACTTTGTTCTTCCTCATCACTGGCAGGTAACTAAAGCTACAGTGTTCTCACTTAGGCAGGCTTGGAACCATCTAAACCGAAGAATTTAATAGTTATATCGGTAAACCACATTGTCAGTGCTGGAATAAAGGTTAAACACAGTGGGGTGAATGCCTCGTTTGGGTCCTACTCACAGTTCTCTTGTGAGTGTTGTTTTCAATAAAGACCCGGTTTGGGGAGATAAGCAAGTATGTGAAATCAGGAAATAGCTTGGATATTTTAAAAATAAGTTTCTGGACCTCTTGCTGGCAGAGTGAACATTTGAAAATATATTGTACCTGCTACACCCTCCAGGCTCTGACATAACAAGAAGAAACAAAAAAAAGAAAGAAAAGATCCTCACAGTATATTTTACAAACTCTCATAACAGTAAATTGCAAGGCTTTGGAGGGTGCAGCCCTAGGAGTTTTGATGTCTTGGGGTTGGCACTGTAGCTTGCTAAATGCACTTGAATGGACCATTTTTTATTACTTTCACTATACTAAATTTGTAGGAAAAGTCATACAAAATTATGCACCTATTTTATATGCACATTTCTGCACCTGTTAAGATAAAAAGCAGTAATTATGTAATGAAATTAAACTAAAAGGAAAACTGTACTCTGAAACACTGGAACGATTCTATTGCTTGCTATCTCTGGCAAACAGAAAGTAGTTTCTAAAGGTCTTGTCTTGTTTTATTGCTTTCTGGCTTTTTTTTTTTTTTTTTTTTTAAGATTGAAGATACCCCAATTAAATCTGTATTGCAGCAGTACTGCTGCACTGGCAGGGGAATTCACCAGTCTGGACAATGTGTTGGGTTTTTTTAACTAGCCGATTCTTACAGTTCCTTCAGTGCAGTGCTCTTTGTCCACCTTTCTTCAGTCAGTGTGTTGATGGGGATCAGATAATGACATTGTGCAGACCGAACGAAGAGGCATTTTGGTTTGCCTGGCCGGATGCCACGCTGAATTGCACACTGATGGTCTCAGGGGAACTCACAAATTCTAACTGGACATGCTAAAAAAGACGTGTAGGTGGGAACACCAGTCCTGGCTGGAGCTCAGATTCCCACAGGCACAGCTCCTTTCAGGGTGCCTTTTGTCCTTTTTCACTGAGCCTTGGGTGTTTCCTGCCTGATTTCGGGACCTCACCTGCTTCCACCTGGAAGCAAAGCAAAGTTTAAAGGACAAAGACACTGTGACCCCATCTCCTGGGTGAGACCTTGGAGTTTGTGTGGGCTCTGGCCCCTCTCTATCCTTTTCCCCTTTCCCTCCTTCAGACACACACAAAAAAGATGCTGGAGGAGCCTCCATGTGAGCAGGATTCTCCATGGAGTTTTCTTCTTACCTGGCTTGGGGACAGAAAAATCCAGATTTAGGACAGGATTCTGCACTCCTACTGTCCTGGTTTAGGGCCTGTGTTTACACTGCGGGAAATGATGTTAAACTTAACTCTTCTGAATGTGATAATGGTCGTCAGAGCCAGGGCTGATATCATTAGACTGTGTGGCACTTTTAGATTTGTAATTATGTGTCTGTTTTGCTGCTATAGCATTACCTCCAACTTGAAAAGAAAGTGAAGTTCTATCAGTGTAAGGAAGAGGTTTTATTTGCAATACCTCAACAACTAGATATGGCACTTCAGTAGCTGCCATTATGTGAATTAATGTTCTTTCTGCTAAATAATGCAACCAGTTAAGTCTAACTGTCTGTCGAACATATTGTGACCTTAAATAATCTTTGAAGTTAAGTAAATATTCCTGCCATTATTACAGGAGCTGATAAACAGTAGGGTCTTCCAGAAGAGAGAGGAATTATTTAGACAAACTTCCTGAGCAAATGATTGTGTGGAATCCTTACGTGAAATCCTGAAGCATAAGTGCAACACTTCCTGTAGAAAAAACTCACTAAACTCAGGAATGAAAAAAAAACCATATGGAAATGGGTTTCTTTCTGTTTATTCCTCCTGTTTGCTGGTGTTAAGGATATCAGAATACTCTCAGCTTTCTAATGCCTTACTCAATGGGACTATTTCAGTTTTGTAAGATACGAATTCATTTTGAAGTGCTGCTTAAATGCAGTGATAAGAGAGTATTCCACAGAAGACAGAGCAAGAAAATTTTGAATAAATACTCAATTTGCTCTAGGACTGGAGGCCAATTTCAGCATGAAAAAAATGTGACTGGTACCCTACAGATGTGCTCTGCTCCAGTGTTTAGAATTAACAATTTGATGAGCTGCCGAGTGGCAGGGCTGCTGATGAGTCTATTCATAGTGGAGAGGCTGGGCTAAATGAGCACCTGGCTCTGCACTTTGCTGAGTGATTATCCCACCCAGAGCGAGCAGGAAGCACGACTGTCAGTTCTAGATAGAAAAGTGAAAGCAGCAGAGACTTGGAGGCACGGGACAGGGGGTCTCGGCTTAATTCCAGGAATTGTGGTGTTACAGCTCAGTGTGATTCAGCCTTATCCTTACAGAAATTATTCCTCTCCGATTGTTCTGTAGCCAGCACGAACAGAGAAAGAGGACCCTCCTCTGCTGGTGATTAATCACTGGCCTCTGTAGTCACACTTTGGGGCCACGTGCATGCCTGGGAGGATTGGACAGGGTTAAAGTCTTGTCTGTTTGACTGTTCCCTTGGGCAGACACCTGAAGCATAAGAACTTGTATTTAGTGTTCCTGGCACTTGGCACCCTACAGACCAGCTGGTCAGGTCCTAGAAATGGCTCTGTCATCCTTAGTGGTCACTGTGACTGATTTACAGTCTCGAGGTTTGCACAGAATCTGAGAATCCACTGGTTTGCATTTCCCTCCGTGAGGGTACAGAATTTCCTGCCCATTCGCTGGGTAGCAGTGAATGAATCTGTGAGTGTTCCTACTGTGTTTCAGCAGTTTAAAGTAACCACTGAAACAGGGTAGGTGTGCTCACTTATCTCTCGTATCTATGTTGTTAGCATGGATAAACTGCCTTTAACTAATGTTTATTTAGTTGTATAAGGCTGGTAATGTGCGTACAGAGGACAGTCGGTTCTTTCCAAGCTGGTTTTGGAACTGCATGTCTGTAGTTCATGTCTGTAACACGTGCACGGGCACTGCTGTTCTCCACTGGGTTCGGTGCCTCACCAGCCCTCAGACGAAAAGATTCCCCTCTAAATAATAATTCTTGGGCTGTTCAGTGAGTCAGAGCGAGCTTTAAGACCAAGATCAAATATTTTGCTTTTTTCCTGACTGAGACAGTTGCTCCTACCGTGTGACCCTCTAAATCATCATTAACAGGTAGGCAGCATTCGGGCTGGGGGAGATTTCATCACCAGGAACCCAAACACTTGCCATGGGGCAGTTTGCTCCAGCATACACCCTTTCATTGTCAGATGTGGTTGATAATTCACGAACATCCACAGAGATTTGGGTTGTTTGCCAAGGATTTGCAATTTTATAGCAATCATAGAGGCATATGCTAAAACCTCGTAGTCACATAGCAGGCTATGTGTTCTTTATCCTGGGTGATATTTGCTGTCTTGGAAGAAATAATAAATCAGTGCCTGGCTCAGACTGCACAGAGCCACTCAGCAAAAAAACAAAGAAAAAAAGTGATCCTGATGTGAAAAAAATATTTCCTTTTTTCATGAAATGTGGTGAGGTCATTATTATTCAATTAGGAAGAAGATGTGAGCTTTGCTGACCCACTGCATATGGAGGTTAATAGCATAAGGTTTAATTACCACAAACTTACGTATGCAAACAGGAATGCAGCGAAGTGATAATTTATCAAAGTATCAGAATTCTTTGAAGGAGTCAAACTTGAAAATAAAGTTTTGATGAAACTTAAATTCAAGTAGTCACTTTCATGCTAATAATTCAACTATGATCTATTTTTCTTTGTAGGTAATCTGTTTGTAGTTCTTCATATTTCCCTCTTTAGATTCATAGCTAAATATGTATTCCAAATGCAAAGGTTCTGGCTTTCCTAAAAGGGCAGATAAAACTTACTGTGCATTTATTTTACCCATGGCAAGTATTTTATTTAAAACCTCACTTGTTTTTCTTGAAAGATGCCAGTGGTACATAAAGGCCAAAATGAAATCTGAGGAGAAAAGAAGGGCTCATCTGCAAAATGGACACTGTAAGTAGTTCAACACTGTGTTACATAATTTCTACATCATGTTTTAAATGAAGAATGTTCATTGTTTCCTGGACAGCTTTTTCCCCTGATGTTTTAATCTGGTCATTTGGGTAGTTCCTAATTGTCTGCATCATCAAACGTGGAGGGGTTATGACCTCTTGAACACATTACATTCACTCTAGTTATTAAGGCTTTTTTTGGCATTCAATTATTAATATGTAATCAGACCTCTCAGTTGTTCTAGACATTAAGTTTCTGCCTCAAAGTTCCTCTCCTGTTGACTACGTGACTTATTTGTGTCTAGTTCTCTTTGGATTTAGGGATCTACACTTCCAGCCACCAAGAAATAAGAAGTGGAATGGGTTATCTTCCCTCATGTTCCTGCTCACTGACCAGTACAGTGAGAGAAAATCCTGCCAATCTCTCATGGGCAGTACCTTAGTTTATATAGTTCAGTTTAGCTACCTAGTTTAAATTAGTTGCCTTACTGTTTGGGTTTTTTTTTTTTTATTCTGAGGGTTTTATACAAAGGGTAATAAATTTTATTTTTTCATCATTTTGATGACACCCTGGAAACACTACGATGAACACAGAAGTTGAGTCACCAGAAGTAACATCTTTTTACAGGTGACACCACTATATCCAGCCAAGTGCCTTTTTGTGTCAAGGAAAAGGGCACATTTCCCCATAACGGATACTTCCTGGGAATATTTGTTTGCCATTTGTTCCCAAGCATGGTCAGAAATGAAAGAGGACAAAAGCCTTCCAGCAGGAGAGTTTGATTTATGCCTCTCAGTCTGTCACTGAATTGAAAGGGAAGCCTCACTCAGTGTCTTTCAGGCCAGGGTAAATGGTAACTGTATTTCATGTTGACACGAAGCTTCCTCTCAGAGGCTTCTCATTCATCTGCAGTTATCTCAGCATCACTCTTGAGGGGGCAAATCTCTGCTCATCTGTGTGCTCCACAGAGCCAAGGATAAAGCGGAATTATTGCGATTTACCCCGGCAGCCAAGACTGTACTGCCGACAGCATTCCCTCCTTCACACTGAACAGCACCTGCATAAATCCATCTGCGTGCAGCAACCCCTGCCTGCCTGCTGGCTGCCTGCGGATTTGCTATCAGCATCTCAGCTGGAAACAGCACATGGGACTGTGCAGTCTCCCCCAGGAGCAGCAGAAGGGTGACCACTCCCAGGCTGGCTGAAGCTCATCAGATAATGAGCTGCTGTAGACTCAGCTATTAAGTGATAAGAGGAATGGCTGAGAAATGCTGAATTCTCTCTAAAGGGATTCTCTGGACCCAGCTGCAGCAGCCTCCTTTTATCCTGATAAGTTGATGCATTATTTACATCAACTTCTGTTAATGGATTGAAAGTTTTCCAGAACTTAATCATCACATGGCGGCAGCCTGGAAAGGATTTCCATCCAGACAGTCCAAGAGAAACAACGATGGGTTCTTGAACATGCAGTACTTAGGAACACAAGGGATATTAGGTGTGCCAGAAAATGATGGCCTGCTGGAGCCTTCCAAAGCCATCTGGCACCATCCCACTATTGCCACGGCCATCTCCAAGGAAACAGACATGAGTTACTGAAGCCTTGTAAATGGACTTGGATGTTTTTGTTCTCATCTTGCACCTGGCTCTCTGGTTGTTCCAGCTGACCAGAGGAGGACAAAGCAGCACAGTCCTCCAGGACTCATCCTTAGAGGAAAAGATCTCAAAAATGTGACCTGTTTGGCAAAAGGAATTTTCAGCCATCCACTCCTAAATGAAAGGAGTGCATTAGGAACTGGTGTTTTCAAAGTGAAGGACAGATTGCCCAAATTGTCCAAGAAGGAGCCAAGGGCAATGTAAGCTGCCTTGGCAGTAGTCACTGTTGGTCTTGAGGCTCTGCTTTTCCCCAGATCACTGAGCCCTCACTTGCTGTCCCTCTAGACAGCCTTTCAAGTGACCAGCTCACATTTTCTCATGACTTGCTGCATTTTCCAAATTTACCAGCTGTACTTGAAGCATTCCTTAAGGATGTAAGCTGAGTGCTGAGACTCCAAGGAGCCTCTTCAGACTAAAATATCAAATAGAATTTAGAAAGGAAATGCTTACAATTAAAAAAAAA
>JAYRBT010000001.1:3942167-3952306 GCA_036023395.1 Myiotriccus ornatus
ACGTAACTAGGGCTGGTATTTTTTCCTAGGAAGAAGTTTTCAAAAACTTTATTGTCCTCTTAATTTTCTTGCCTGAAATGTTGTTTCTTAGGAGATGCTTGTTTTCATCTGGGACAGAGACGAAACAGCATAAGAATTCAACACTCTCTTATCAAGTTAAATACCAAACACTGAGTTTTCTAAAGGCCTTTGACTTTTTCTTCCCCTGGGACAGAATAAACTCTGGGGCTCATAGAACTGGCAAACTAGACAGTAACATTCAGAGAAAGGAATACTGGTATTTTCTCCATTCTGCATGCTGGTTAGCAGTCATCACTGCAAGATGGAAGGATGTTTGTTGTGACAGTGCACTGCAGCAACCCTGAAGAAGCATCCCTGCTTTCAGTCACCCAGAACATCTCAGAAGATTTGAGCAGGGCCCAGCAGGACCTTGTTACGGTTTCAGTCAGTACTTTGGAATTCTTTTGCTAGTGTTGGGCTGTCAGAGAATTATTCTCTGTCTATGGAGTTGTAAGAATCAGCTTGTTAGTGTCTCAGAATAGACCAGCTGAAGGTAAGCCTGTGCTATCTTTGCACACCCGAATGGGGACAACTCGTGCATTCTGCAGTTGGTTCTGTGAAATCAGTAGCAAGCATTAGTAATTTGGGGTCATTATCCTCTTCTGTTGGGCTCTGAAACTTTAAATGTGGAAGACTTAGTAAATCATTTCCAATCCTTTCAGTTATCTAGGTAAAAAAAATTAAAAAAATAAATAAATCCTGTTCCAGTGCCTAATGTCAAAGTTCTTGATTCCTATTGTTGTCTCTTTTTTGCAGTGCGTTTCCCAGGACTCAAAACATACATTGATCCAGACACATACGAAGACCCTTCTCTTGCTGTCCACGAGTTTGCAAAGGAGATAGATCCTTCGAGAATTCGTATTGAAAGAGTCATTGGGGCAGGTAAAACTATACCCACTTGAAAAAGAAATGCCCAGGCATAGCAAGGCTGCTCCTCTTGAGTCACCAGGATAGTACAAGTGGTCAAGTGCAGCACAAAATGTGGGGGTGTTTCTCTGACAGTCCTCTCTAAAGTGCAGAATACCTGAGGTATTGTATCTGCCTAATGCTCCAGATATGTTGTATCAGGAGTTCTTTAAAGGGAGATTCTCCAGAGCAATGCTTTATCCTAAATGGTTTTCAAGGCTTTATAATTTTGGAGAGGGAGGGTTGCTTTTTGCCCTGTTTGTTAGGGGTTTGTTTCTTTTTTCCAAATGCACTCAGAACATTCTGTCACTCAGCGTTTGCCATAGTTGTTGTCACGTGTTCTCAGTCACTGAGGGTGAAATTAGATCAGAATTTCTTTCCGTGGGGAGACAAGTTCAGAATGTGGAAGACTGAGGAAAAATTATGCTCATATGAAAAACAGGGGGAGGATGAGGAGAGGGAAAGGAGAGGCTGGCTTGGGACAGGCTTTCTGTGTGGAGAAGGATCATTAGCAGAGGGAAAAGAGGAAATTCTGGTAAGGAGGTGGAGACAGCATGAAAGGTGATGGGGACTTGAAAAGCAGGATAATGGAAAAATAGCTTCATGATCTCCTCCTATATCCCTCTATGTCCAACTGTGAGGTGGAGACAGAAAGGAATTGCATCTGAGCAATTGTTTTAGACTCTGTTCTCACCTGTGGAGTGTTTTCCTTCCGTTGAGAACACCTCACTGGGGATATAGGCCATTTCACAACTGTTTGATAACGTTTCAGGAGTTTCATTCATCCTGCATGTACACTGTGCTTTTTTCCTAGGGGAGATAACATGCCCCTTGTGTTTTCAGGGATCCTACTTTTGCTGATGTGCAATGTCCACTCCGTGCATTGTTACCCTCTTGTCTGAGGCTTGGTTTACTTGTCAGGTTTTTCTGCTCAGGAAAACGGTGTGCAAGTATTCCTACACGTTCACCTCTGGAAAGTCTTGGAAGGGTTAAAGGCTTGTGGCTGCTTTTGAGAGTTCGCTAGAGGTCCTTGTGGTGGTGTCACCACCTCAGTGGTGACAGAAAACACACCTCTGAGGTTCACACAACGAAAGTGAAATACCTGTAGAAAGCAGTCTTGTAAAACCATTTTGTGTGTTCTGACTATCTGGGGCAGAGAACAGTTCACTGTTGCCCAGAGCCTGAGATTCTTTTTTCTGTGTTACCCAGTTCATGGTTTACTGAAGGCTTAGAGAGACAAGGCCAGAAAATGGCCTTGCAAACTGACCTAACTAGTGGATCCCAATGCATGGCTGATGACCAACATGCCATTCAGAAGGCCCACCAACACTTCTTATGGTGATAACAAATTAGAACCCAAAACAGCCTGGCGAGGAGAGTCTGGAGTTCCTGTGGTGTTTTACATCCTCTGTGTTGTTACCCTACAGTGGCTGAGGAGAATTAATCATTTCTCAGCCCCAGCAGAAGGGGAAGGTGGGAGAGCTGAGAGTCTGTGTCAGAAATTTTGATGAATGTAGGAACAGAATCCAGCTCTGAAATCTAATTTCTTCCTGCAAAGGACATTAATGCTCCCTGTCTTCATATTACAAAATATGGATATTTCTCTGTGTCCTTAAGATATTAAGAGTGACTAAATTTTGTAAATTGTTGTGTTAAAGGTGCTTACAATACCAACTGCACAGCTGTTCACCTCAGTGTAATTTTATTTCAGTAGCATTATTTAGTATGTTCCAGACTGCAGTGCCCATCTTTGAGCTGCTGGGCTTTCTTTAACAATGCTGTTTTATTACTTACTAATTAATTTTACCTTATTTACTTTCTTAAACTTTAATGCCACGAAGAGAAAAAATGAATCATTCACAACACAACAGACTTAAAAAATGGGTTCCATCTTGTAAAAGGGGTTCAGTGGAAAGAAAGCCTCATTTTAATCTGCTCACAGTGAACCCACCAAAGAACTCAGGCTAGCAAGTATTGCCAGGAAAATTGCTGTAGGAAGACACAATGTCCTGTGATCCTTCTTTTTTATCTCTGTTTCATATATCTTAGTCACTCTAGAAAGGAGGGGCATTTTTCACTTCCCTCATTAAATGATATGTTACTACCCTGATAAGAGAGGAAAGAGCTTCAGTGTTGCTAAAAGGTGTTTCATGCACTAGAAAAGGTGATGTAAATAATATAACAGAAATTAAACCATGTCTGTTAACAAAGAGGGGGAAAAAGTATTGAGCTGAAGGTAAGAGAGACAGTTCTGTTTCCCCGTGCAGTCCATGGCTCTGCAGTACTTCAGTACAGCCAGACAATAGGTAGTTCTGTGCACCTTTGCAGTTATGAGCTCGAGAGAGCCAGAGGGCTGATTTCTGCAGAAAACATTCCATCTGATTTATTTTATCTCTTCCTGTTGATGGCTTGAATTATAAAGCATCTTGGACTACATTAACGCTGATGTAACTACTGATTTCAAGGCAGTTGAATACAATAGACAAGAACTGGGTTTATTGATTTTAGTTCAGATTAAAATTGTGTTCTTACTCTCAACTTAATTAATTCATGAAAATTCTTTACTCAGCTTCTTTCTCCCTTTTCTTTTATGTGGGGGAGTGTATACTTTGACATTTTATTTGTATGGGGTTTTATTTTTCTAAAATTACTTGGGCAATTTGCCATCTTCAAAAAATATTCACCTAATAGAACTCACAAACTGCTGGAAAGGAAATGTAAATCTATTTATGTGTGGCAAGATACAGGTTAAATACCATGGCTGAGGCAGAGACTACAAATTCTTACACAGTTCTTCAGTAGCTGCCAAGGGACACAACATATTGGTATAATTCACAACAGTCCTAAAACTTCCTCTACGAATTCTCTCTAATTCTGTATTAAACATTTCAACTGGATATAAAATGCATTTCTTATCACAGGAGAATTACTTTAAGAAGATATTTGCAATTTTCACCTAAGCAAAAATCAACATCTTTTACAAAATGAAACAGCAATATCTTTTAAGAAGATATTGATGCATTTCTTAAATTTGTTCTGGTTTAGCATTTTATTTGGTCAATGGTTTTCATTTTTAACTTCTGTAACTTTAGTTTTTCAAATGAAAATTATTTCCATTCAAGAACTAAAAGTTTTCATTTCAGTTTTTAAAAAACAATCCTATTAGCCATGTTACACAGACAGCTGGGTCTGATCCTTTGGTGTCAAGTCCTAGTAACATAAAGGGAGTATTATATGATATAAAAAGAAGAGGAAAATGTCTAAAATTCTTGCTTACACACTGACTGCTCCAAATAATGATGCTTTTCCATCAGATGCTAAAAAAAAAGCAAGAACTTCAAGCAGAAACAGCAGATTGGAAAATAGCCCTTAGTAGTTACAAAGATCAAGATGACACTTGGCCAGCAACAATCAAAGATTTCATAGCCAAAATAGAAAGGTAGTGTCTCTACATTTATTTGTAGATTTAATAAACATTACTATTGCAAGTTCATCTCATTAGGCAGGTAAGAATAAGAAAGGCAAAGCAGCAACAGTTTAAGAAAGGATACTGAGTTTGGGAGATTACTTCAAGACAAAAATGAATTAGTGCAATCTCTGTTCAAATCCTTTTCCGGGTCCTCCTGGCTGACTTTTACTGAGCTGATGTTTTTGAAGGCAGCCACAATGTTCTGTGGAGACAGCTAACTGAAACTTTGATCTCAGCTCTCCCAGTCTCCCCCTCTGGCACGCGTTTGGTGTCACCTCTCTAACATTCTGAATTACTGTCCTTTCTTCTGATGCTTTGCTCAGAATCAGGCAAAGTGAAATACTTAATTTGCAAAGTCCTCTCTAGATTATTCAGGCTTCACTTACTCCAGGTGCAGACACAAAATGTCTGCCTTAAAGTAACAATATCTGCCCACAAATACAGATTCAAGATGCATGTGTAGACAGGGTACTGCCCCTGAACAGCTTCCCGTCATCTTCCACCTTACATCTGGTTCATCTGAGCAAAAAAAACTACTGTTTTGTAGCCTTTTTGGTTGAATGAAAAATTATCCAAGTTAATAGCTGTTAATGGTCTTTTTGGTTATTCTTCTAATATCTTCTCTCTCTGTCTTGGTTCAAACAGGAGGCTAAAGACAGTAGGGGAAACAGTTTACAAACAAAATGGAATTTGCAGATTGATAAAAAGCTCGTAATAACAAGCAGATCACAATCCAAAAAGCAAAACAGAACCTATTCATGTTACCTGCTTAGCTTGTGATAGCATCAACCAAATTGTATTAATCAAACTGTATTAATGAAGTTCACATTCCAGCAATAGTTACAATGGTTATTATTTAAATGGTGCAATGGTCCCTTTTATTTTATCTACTCTTTATGACAAAGTTTTAGTATAGTTTAACTTGCTATTGCATATTCTTGGATTCAAAACTCTCAGCTGATATTTTTTTAATCACTAATATCAAATATTCCATCAGATCTCTTGTTGGTTTATTACAGAGATCACTATGTGCCTTTTTGCCAGTTCCCACAATTTGCCATCTATTCATTACTGCAGATTTTCTTCAGATGGTCCCTTTCAGCAACTCTCATACTGAGCTTGCTGCACCTACTGACGTTTTATCATATTGTTTCTTTCTGTCTTGCCCATGGCACTCTCTCCTGCCCCCTCCCTCCTTGCTATTTGGTTTAAGGCTTTGATACCCTTCCAAGGAAGGAATTCCCAGAGGTTCTTTGTCAAGTCTGTCTTCACAGTTAAAATTAGCCTCTTATTTCCTTTGTTAAAATGTTGAAACTCAAGGAAGAGGCCAACTCCTCAATTTTTCATGGGGAGTAGACTATATTCTTTTATAATCCAAACCTCCTGCTAGCTCTCCCACAGGTGTGATGACCAAACTGGGAAGATGAGCCGAGCTGTATTTGGTGCTGTGACCTTTTGGTTGCACCAGCAGCAGCTGTCAGTGCTGCGAGACGTGTGTTCTGATCCCAGGTAGTAATACCAGACTGCACAGCACACTTTTAAGGGCTGACTGTTCCTATTCCCCTTTAAATAACACGTATGCTCTGACTGAATGAGAAAAAGAAATGTGTGGTTTGCACAGGGGGAGTTTCTAGGCTGCTCAATTAGCTTCTTTTTGTGTAACTCACTGTAAGATGTATGAGATTTATATCGTTAAACTAGGGATTATTTATGTTTTATTAAAACTAAACAGACCTTGAACTCTATTTTTTTTGCTAGTTATCATCAGCAAGGACTTCACTGACATCTGGCTCTCAGCTTCCACTTACTGCACATGCAGTCATGAACCTTTACTGCTGCAGGGTTGACATTTATTTTGTTTATCATCAAACCTGAGCAATGACACTTAGATTCTTAGATTTTAAAAATCCCTTTTGTTGAGCACATTCCCCCTTGACTTTAAAAACATTGAAAATTCTTTATCTGAAGGAAAGCTTAGAAAAGTTACTGTGGGATGAAATCTTGTCAAACTCTCAGGGTAAATAATACGATGCTCTAAATTATATCATTGATCTCCATCTACTCTGAAACAGAATTAGAAGTTATTACACACACTTTAGGTTTCTAAATGTGGGAACTGTGTGTTCTGGGAGCTGATGATCACTTACAGTGTGTTTGACATTGTTTCACAAAAAACCTGCTGTTAGTCTTTATGTTCACCAGTTTATCAATCCTCATATCCAAGGGGAGTGAAATTCCTTTCCGACTTCACGAATCATGCAGCCAAAAAAGGTAAAAGGAACAGGTCAGGGAGAAGACACAACATTCCTTCCCCTGCTTTAGATGTTGCACAGATAATAAATCTTGGAATTGTAAGCCTTTCTCCTTCCTCCTTCGGTTTAATTTATTTAAAACACTTGGTGAACAGCCTTTTACAGTCTCTGAGGGATGGAATTCTGAAGTTGTAGCACTTTTGTGTAACCTTGTAGTAGCAAAACCATTTATTCTATAACCTCTGCTTTCCAAATTATCCTCAAAAATGAGAGTTTGCAGTTCTGCAGATTTATTGATCACAGAATTTCTTTAAGGATATTAAGGCTCTAGTATTTTCCTTTTCGCTGTTTCATCAAGAGGAAGAAATCGGACATTTTTCTCATTTTAGGCATTTAATTTTGAAAAAAACCAGTAAGATGCAATAAGGTCCAATTCAGCAGACTGGGATTCTGTGACATGTACTTTCACGTATCTTGTACTTGCACACATCTTCAGGGGAGCACATGCTTTAATTTATTTTTGCAAATTAAGTAGAAATAAAACAAATTGAGGGGTGGGGAGAGGAGTGGGGATTTGTGGAAAGGAGACCTGGGGCGCTTTATTTTTTTTTATCTGTTTAAGAAGCTGCTAATTTATTCAGAGATTATGCTCAGCATCTGTTAATTGTACTCTTGCACTTGTTGATACCTCCGTCTTTGAAGTGAAAGACAAGCTATGAAACTGTTCTTTTCATCCCTCCACTCTTCCTGGATCTTACTGACTAATAAAATTTTGTTTTCTTTTAGTGGAAATGACAGAAACTAATAAAATAAAAGCTGTGTGACAATATCCATTCTAGTCCTGTAGCATCAGGGATTTACAATTTTCTCAAGTGATGCTTCTGCCTTTAAGGTCTCTCTCTCTCGATTCGGTTCATATCTGAAGACAGACTGTTACATGGTGGAGCTTTCCTACTTTCTTTTCTTCTGTCCATAAAGTTTAAGGAAAAATAATTCAGACCACACTTGATGGAGGGAGTAACAATTTCTTTCCTCCAGTTGGACATGCAGTTCCAGATTCCCAGATGACTGGGGTAGAAAATTTGTTTTGCTATGGAAGTTCCCTGCACTGGGCAGTGCTTTGAAATGTTTTTGTGAACGTTGCTTTTCATTTACTGAATTATGACCGATTGAAAAGTGACCTGCAGGCATCCAGAGTAATAATTGTTAGCGGCTTTTCACTTCTGAGTGACTTCAAGATCAAAGGAAAGTTGCGATTTCCGTCCAAACTGCATTAGTAAATGTGTGAAGGGAGTGCAGGGACACACACGTTCCTCACTGGCTGCAATATTCGCAGGAGAACATCGGGGGGAACAAGCTCTGACATTACTCCAGTCATGCAGCTCAGTCCAGGTTTGCTGAAACTGTTGGCCTTTGGGTGTCTGAACAGGGAAATACATCGTTAAATTCGAGCAGGTGTGTAAGCCCATTTCAATAAATCATGTGCAAGTGCTTTTCTGGGACATCACAGCATAAAGGACTTTTTAAATACTTTCTACAGTTGGAGGATGGTCAGGTATTCTGATGGTCTCGGGGCTTTTCTTATCATATGGGTCTCAGTGCACTTCGCTGCTAGAGATAAACACTGCTGTAAATAGATATTTTAGATATTTTGTCATCACTGGAATAAAAATCTTAAGTGTCATTACATTCTTAGTTCTGTATCACACACGTATTGATATCAAAGCTCAGTCTCAAAATCTGAGGGTGATACCAGTCCCCATGATCTCAGGGTGTGGCACAAAGGAAAGGTGATTATTTGCTGGGAAGCACCGCTGGATATTTTGGTTTTCTGGGACGTGATGAATCTCGGGAACTTGCCCACGTCTAAGGGATGTGTGGGTTTCTGGAATATTTTTGTGCCCGGGCCGTGTGAGTGATCTAACCAGTATTTTGTCTGTTGAAGGGGAGTTTGGAGAAGTGTGCAGTGGACGTCTGAAGACACCAGGAAAAAGAGAGATCCCTGTTGCAATTAAAACTCTCAAAGGCGGCTACATGGACAGGCAGAGGAGAGATTTCCTGAGGGAGGCCAGTATCATGGGACAGTTTGATCACCCAAATATAATCCGCCTCGAAGGAGTTGTTACAAAAAGTAAGTCTCTAACATCTTTAGTTAAGACTTTTATGTGTTAAACCACAGAATGGTTTTCCTGTTCTAGGTCATTTAGTATCAAAACTAAACATTTTCTCAATATGGATTACAGTTCTCAGAAATCTTCCAAATCATGGATTGATGATCAGTTGATACTGCGAAGTTTGGGACCGTAATAGGAAATGCACAGCCTATTTGTTTTCAATTAGAAATGTTTGATTTTTTAATAACCATCACCCTCGTTTAATAACCATCACCCTCGTTTGAGTGATGTCTTTACAGGTTCTTATGAATTAGACTGCAGAGGTTGCTTGTAGGCAAGTGAGAAAACCATAAACATACCTGAGTTGACAATGAAGTCAAATTGTCTTGAAAACCGTCAGTTATACTCTTCTTTTTGCAGAAGTATTTATTGTTTATTTGGTGGAGGCTTGCTGATTTTGGTAACAGAAGAGATACATTTCCTATTTTAAAGAAATAAAATGTTAGCACTTCGTAACCTACTGTACATTTTACTAAAATTCCAGAATAATCTACAAAATGTCTTACTCTACATAACTGTTGCAGCTGCCAAGAACATCCCTTGCCTCTGAAATCGAGCCTTTTTGCTGGTGTTCTGGACTTTTCTGAAATGTTGAAATAACCAGTGATCACTTAAGTATTAAGTAAAAAGGCATTAACGTGCATGCAATTTCTTTAATGCCAACTTTTTTCCAGTAATGAATTAAAAAACTGGAATTAAAAAAGCTATTTTCTTTTCAAAATTAATTCATCTCAACTAAGCCATGTTGTTTGCTAATTTGCAGTACTTATATTTTTCTTTTAAAGAGAATGTTGAGTGTATAAAACAATAATGTCCTCTTACCTTGACAGTAAATACAGACAATATGTTATGAATATTTCCTATTTTCGCCTTAATACAACATCAGAAGCTATGTTTGGAAAACACAAAGTACTAGAACAAAGAGGAAAGTATAACTCCTGAACTCATTCCGTCGGAATGGGGTTTCAACAGGTTTATGGAATGACCCATCCTTGTTCAAATCTGTCTCCCTGTGCTTCTAAATTAAGAAGAAGGGGATCTTTTTCTTTCTTCAAATGGTATTGCAAGGATAAATTTATTATTATTTAGATATGTTTGGTTACTAGACTAACAAAACCCAGGGCACCGCAGAAAAGATGCAGTTTAGTGTCTCCATTGCTCTGCTCTGCTGACAACAAACGAGAACACAACCCAGGGCACTGCAGAAAAGATGCAGCTTAGTGTCTCCATTGCTCTGCTCTGCTGACAACAAACGAGAACACAACCTGAGCAGCACTG
>JAYRBT010000001.1:3966125-4065381 GCA_036023395.1 Myiotriccus ornatus
GTCCGTGGCGGGTGTGTCCGTGGCGGGTGTGTCCGTGGCGGGTGTGCCCGTGGCGGTGTGTCCGTGGTGGGTGTGTCCGTGGCGGCTGTGTCCGTGGCGGGTGTGTCCGTGGCGGGTGTGTCCGTGGCAGTGTGTCCGGCCATGGCGCGGAGGCTCCGGCAGCTCGTGAGGGGGACGGGGCGGCACTGGGCCCCGGGGGCCAGCCGGCGCTCTGCCGGCACTGCGCGGGAGCAGAACTCAGCGGCGGCTGGTGAGAAGGTTCCTCAGCAGCAAAAATAATGGGTCAGTTTAAGGTTTCCTTGCTTCCTCGGCCCCTGAGGGGTTTAGAGCACGAGTTGGTTGCCTTTGAGCACTTTTACTGTGGCTCACGAGGGACCCCCCCAGCCCCTGTTCAGACGTTCGCTCTGGCCCATTCTGTTCCCACCAGAGTTGCACCAGAGGTGTTTGGTGCCCTTCTTTCCATCCATCCCCCCGTTCCAGGGCAGAGCTCTCCCTGAGTTGCAGATCCAGGGCTCTCCGGCACGGCTCTGTCCCCGGCCCACGGCCGTGGGACGTGCCCGTGGTGTGAGGGGAAGTGGCGGCTGCTCCGGGCTGGCCGTGCGGTCACCGCGCACTGCTAATAAAGGCCTTAATTTAGGTGCTCTGGAGCTGAACTAAGCATATGGGTTTTCTTTACCCAGTCATCTCTGCTCCTGCCCCTCTGCTCAGGGTGATGATATGCTACTAAAACCATGCTGGGTCAGGATGCTGTACCAGTGATTTCCCTATCAAATTCTACCAGTCTGTGGGACGATATTCCCCCTGGAACAGCAGCTGAAGGTGGAAGGCAGGCTAATTGATTCAGGACTCCCCCACTGCCGCTGAGCACAAGCACTTAGCTGTAATTATTGTGAAACAGAAGAATTTACACTGAGTTATAAATTGGTATCACAGGACTCAGTAAATGGTGTATACTTAGTGAAGTGTCAGCTATTCAGAGTACTGCCATGTATTTTTACATTTTATTCTACGAAATAACTGTATGTCAGGGCACTGAGGAATCATGGCTTAATATTCATGTCTCCTTTTTTTACTTAAGAACCAGTAAGACCTCGCACTAAAAGGTCTTCCCATTAGTGTAAGAGCACCCACTGCAAAAATGAGTGTCAGTTTTTACACAAAATAAGAGAACAGGTGTAAAGCACTAATCTCTGTGTCATGTGCACAGACAGAATGGCACTTCTCGAGAAGGATGGTTAACTAGGGGAGCTCCAGTAGTCCCTTCCACCCTTACCCATTCTGTAATTCTTACAAAAAGTTCATGAACGTTTATGCCAACAACTAAAAATTTAAGTAAGCTTTTAAACTACCCTTTTAACTACCCTTGAACTACTAAGCTTCTAAATGCCTAAATCTCTTATCAAACCTCTGCCCTTCTGGTGGTGATTGATGTGGCTTAACAAGAATTTGTTTTCTTTACCTGCAGTGGTAATCAACTTCCAGTCATGTAATCAAGTGTCAAACTCTACTCACATTATCCAGGTGATAAAAATAAATGCATCCATCTGTCCATTCTGGGGTATATGATGTATTTTAATTTAGGACCACACATGTTTTAAGATGAATGAGCTTTCAACCTCTGATTTTTCTGCTGTTTTTTGTTGGTGGATACTGATCAGGGCTGAATGTTATCAACCTTGTCCTTTTCCCAAGCTGTTTGTGGACTTCTGGGAGAGATCAAATGAGATCTTGTTCTTCTAACTCTGTGTTCTACTTTATCAGAGACATTTCTGAGGTGACAGGAGACTGTTTGGGTGGGATTCAGTTGCCTAATATGACACTAAGTGCCTGCTCTTAGATACCCAGCTGCTGCTTAGCCTCTCACTGCCACTTTCAACCCATGTGATTCAATGATTCTATTATTCTATGTAAAGTCTCATTAAATGTGAATGTCTCAGATTTTCTAGAGAATCTCAAGTGGCACAAAGCATTTACACCTCAGCAACTGAATCCTAACTTGAAAGTGTGAGAGAAAAACATTATATGTATTCTTTTAGTTATTTGCTGCTTATGAAACCTCAATAATTTTAGCCCTCTGGCTCTCTTCTTAGTATTAACAGATTTAATTGCTCTAAAATGTGTTTCTCCTTGATTTTATTTCTAAATATGTACAATAAGTAAAATAAACTTGGGGTTGTCTTCATTACTTCCTATAACAAAATTACTTATTGTAAGACTGATAGGAAGCTTGAGTTACTTGCAATTTAACAGCATTGAAATACAGGAAAATGTTAATTCTGAAGCTCACGCTCTTTGGGTTTTCTGAAGGTCTGTACATGGCATGTGACTCACAGTGGCTGTACTTCATGGTTGGTATAATTTATATTTTGAAACAGTGACGCTGTTTTATTTGGGAAGTCTTCATATGTTCATTATTTAGCCTTTATGTTTTAAGATGCTGTTTAGTACCAAACATCTTGGAGTTAATGGAACAATTTTCCATTTTAAAATGGGATTTCTGTGTGTTGCATTCTGTACTATCTATCCATGATCACTTCTGCAAATATTTTAAAAGGAAAGTCATGGAATTTGGGAACACATTTACAAGAATGCCAAAGACTTTTTTGGAGTAGCCAGAGGGAAAACTTTCATGCCTTATCTTCAGCCGCCAGATATAAAAGTACTTCATCTAGAACACTAGTTAAATGAATTCTTTTTCCACAGACTTCAGCAAGTCTAATTAACAAACTTAAAGGAAAAGTGTATTGAGGAGAAACAATAGAACTCTGGCTTGAAAACAAAAGTGTAAAAAAAATTCAAACCTCTCTTAGGCTACTTTAAGTTCAGCAAATACATGTGTGGTTTGAGGGTAAATTTTCCTCACCCTTACTAGTTAAAAAAAAAAGAAATCCCAACTGTTGAGGGCCTCTTATTTTTCTCATTGTGTGTAAAGATCAAGATGCTTTCTGTCTCTTAGAAGAACAACTATGAAATACCCACAAGATGATGAGATCAAACTTGCCATTGCCTAGATTTTTGGATGGGTGCTTTACAAGACACACTTGCAAAAATACACAGGTTATTCTGACTGTCAATTTAAATCTATTGCCAAGTGGGAAAATCTTGACTCTCTGCTTTTAACTAACATGTAGAGCTCTCCTTTCAGATCCATCGTCGATGCTCATTCACTGAACACTGACATGAACTAGTTGAAATGATGTCTCCAGATCACTGTACTTATGCTGAAAGCTGGAACAGTGGATCAAATGCTAACCACTCTTTGTGCATTTAGGCCATGAGAAGAACACACAGTTAATCATATTGAAAGCATAAAATGTGTTAATCTTCCGGTGAGAGCAAAGCAGAAAGGGGCCCTGTCTGTACTGCAGGTTTTTGCCTGTGTCAATACACTGACAGGTGTTGGGAGATGTGACAGAAGCTCTGACTGATGTAGCTGCCCTGACAGCTGCAAATTCTCTTTCCCCTTTTGCCCTTGTTTGACATGACTTTTGTCAAGTGGTGGCTTTAGAATACTCGTATAACTAGTACAAGAGCCTTGCTGGTACAACTTCACCTCTACTGGTCTGCCTTTGATTTGTGCACACGACTGTCAAATGCCTCTGTGGTAGAGTCATTTGGAATGCATTATGAATATCCTATAGGTGTAATTTACAGTTGAAATACCAAATTTTTCTACTCCTCACCAAAGTGCTGGGATTCTCCATTTTCACAGTATGCAGAAAACAACCTTACTTTGGTTAAAGCTGTGTATTGTATGACTTGGTTAAAAAGCAAAGACTTTTAACTGCTTTTTATGAAATCTGTTCCAGTGAAACCACTGTTAACTGCAGAGATTTGATTGTTCTTTCTTTAAACAGTCAACTTTTTTTGTCAGCCAAAGAACAAGTCACTTGATTAATGATCATTTTTATCTCTTTGAAAGGATCCTTTCCGACCATTGGGGTGAAGTCTCTTTCGAGATTCCTGAGGGCGGGATTTTTAAATAGCATCCTGGCCTCACATCCAGTGTCAGGGGGTGGATCTTTACCCCCCAGCATTTCCTCTGGTAGGTATTCTAGCCTATTCCCCCACATCAACTTTCTTCTTTCACCTTCTGCCCCATCTCTCCACACATCTGCAGGAAATAAAATTTGGTATTGGTCAAACAGGGAGATTAAATGTCCCTTCCAAGAAAAAGCCAAACCGAAAGGAAATGGAAAAAATTATTACTTTTTGGGAACTAGCCATTTTCCTGAATCAATGTGAAGGAGAAATTGTGAGGGGAAACTAATGTGTGGTGAAGTGGCCAACCTAAATATTGGAAGAGCAGGCCTGGCACCCTCTAATCATACATTTCATGTCCATATGCACCAAAGAAATTAAACTTTAAAAATGCCACTGTAAAGTCTCTGGATTTATGTGAGTCTGTGACTCTTCCCTAAAAATTTACATTCTCTTGCTAAAACATGGAAGCAAAACGAATTTGGGAAGGGATAACTCAGTTATGTGTTAATACAGTGTTTGAATCCTCTGTAGGCTTTTATAGCTGCAGCTTGTATCTCAAACCACCTCATGATGGCAGGAGGGAGATCAGATGGTTGGCATAAGGTTGAGTGTAGGTCAGGAATGATAACCACATTCCAGGAAAACAGGCTGCTGTCAGACACCAGCCTGAAACAGGATAGAAGGACAGATTAGAGGCATCCATCCCAAGAAAAGGTGTGTTTTCCATTCTCTTCTGGAACCATTAAACACCATCTTCCATCAAAAGTAATAAATGAAGAATAAATACATGTATCTTAATTATAGTTATAACTGGATCAGAGTTCAGTTCTGTTCCTTTCCAAACTATATATTTCTATGTAAAATGAATCTGTACATGGGCTAAATGTCACACTTGTATCTTTTCAGGACACCTCACCTGTAAAGTTCTTTAAAGTTTTTCTTAAAGAAGAAAAATCTCTTATGGTAAAAGTAGGGAGAAGATTGAAAAACTGCGTCATGTTATTCGCTTGCAATACAAAAGAAACAATTCTACTTCTCTATGCCCCACTTTATCTATTGCAATCATTTTAGGCCTCATAATACAAGAAGACTATTTTCTTTTTTTTTTTTTTCAATTGCTATTGTTTCTTTGTTAACTTCCTTTGAATAGAAGCTTCTCAGCAGCTTTGACATCTTTTCTAATGACTGTTTAGGTTTCTTTTGCTGACAGTTTTCAAAACTCTTTCCATATTTGTTTCTCCATGGGTATCTCTGAGTGTTTAACGGCCCTTAGGTATTTTGCAGGTGTCTGTGACCATACATCAGTGTCCAAGAGGAAATACTGGATGCCCCACAAAATTCTCTGGTTTGAGTGTAGTGTTGTGTAGAGCATCCCACTGATTCTGTTAAATTACAAATGGCCTAACTGCACTCATGAACTGGCTTCTCAACTACGTACCTACCTACAAGTTTATTTTGTAAGGCCCTCAGGACTGTTGTTTTCTGAGTGCTTGCAAAGCTTTTTATCACATTTTTTGGACTTAAATCAAAACTCTTAAATGTGGTTTGTTTAGTAAAACTCATTCATAATGCCTTGCTGTTCAGTGTCTTTCCCTAATAATTTTGATTCAGTCTGATGAAACATTGAAAATGGGAAAAAATGGAAATGCAACTACATGATGTGTAACCTGCATCTAGCAAGGTAATGGAGATAAATGTTATTGTTTGATCATAACAACAACAAAACCAAAACACAAAACAAACAAAAAACCAAAACACACCAAAAAAAAAAAAAAAGCCAAGCAAGTAAAGAACTGTAGTAAATCCACTGGGTAAGATGTGTTCCTGTGTATGGCGGGGGGTCAGGTGGCATCAAACTCTGCAGTGCAAGTCAGAAGTTGCTCTTAACAGGTGTACTCTAATAATCTTACCTGTAGTGTTGCTATTTAACTCTTCTTTCTTTACTTTATCATACTTGCATTTAAATTAAGCACAATCTTAGTTGGGAATTGCCTCTCTTGTATCACAGATGACGAGAGGAGGACATTGTCATTTTATGATAACTCTCTAAACTGTTAAAAGCAGCTTTGCTTCACATGTGGGCAGAAAACCTCCACTGCATTTTTTGAAAACAAAAACAAAACTCCAAACAAACAAGCGAACAAAAATCCACACCAAAACCAAACAAACAAAGAAAAAAACCCCAAACCAACTCAATTCTCCACAAGGGGATACTGGACTGGGATGTAAGAGAGTCGGAATTGAATCTCTTACTGTGCGTGACTCAGTGGAAAATATATGTTCGTCACTGAATCCTCAATCACTTCAGTACAGAGAAGCAAAGGATATATTCTTTGTTCCTTTGTACTGAAAAACACTGCACTGAACACCTGATCTCTTCTCTGGAACAAAGGCATTCCAAGCAACAGTGCCAAGAAGGTATTCAAGCAGTGATATCTCTGTTAGTGTGGACAAGAGAGAGAGTTCAGGATACCTCTCTAGGCCTCGGAGAGCCGAAGGGTTTGGCTCTTGGAACAGCAGTAGGCTGCAGAGTCAGCTGCCCATCGCAGTGCTGCTGCTGGCTCAGGCTCTCCCTGGCGTTGGAGCGGAGGATTGTGTTTGTGCAGCCGTTCTGAGGGCAGCTCACTCTGTGCCTTGGACAGCACACTGACCCCACGCCCGTCCTCTAGGGTGCTGGGCTGATGCTGCGCTGTGGGTTGCAGAAGCCTTACAGGAGTACTTAACATTTAACAGCTGCTGCGTTACGACCTCATTGCATCACACATTCCCTGTGTGTAAGATTTATGTTAATTTACTACGTGGGAGACTTAAAATTCCAGCATTATTCTATCTATCAAGATAATGAGATGCTTTTTATGTACCAAAACTTTTAACTCAAGCAAAGTGGCAGATTCCCTTCCAAATGCTCAGAAAACTTATTCCTTACTAAAGACAAAATGCTTTTACACCTTTTTTTCTTCAAAAGTCTCCCCACATGTTTCAGTGAAAGACAGAACTACACTGGAAAGCTGATATAATGAAGTAACTGCAAAGCAGCTTGGCAGGACAGTGTAGCTGTTGGTTTCATTTTTCCCTTTCTCCTTTGCACTCAGGAACTGAGGGGAGTGTATTTCTTTTACCACTGCACTGACAGCTCGTGTTCAGTTTTATGTGGTTTGGTGTCTGCAGAGGTTCTCTTATGCAAAAAGAGAACTTAAAGATTAGCCAATTTAAGGATTAATTTATACTGCTGGGATGAGGCATTGCATCTCCCTGCATAAATAGATTGCCTTGAATGTGGGGGTGTTTTTAAACCTGGACATAATTGCTGATGCAATAGTGCTTATATTTGATAGTTACATCCAAAATCTGTCCCTGCTGTACAGCTGTTTCACTAGAAGCAAAGCTTTCAGCAGGCCTCCAAAATACATCCTGGATTTTTCAAAAATGAGCCCATTTCCGGACAATAGCTTCCTTTTGATTTAGCTATCATTTATGTCACAAATTACTTAGTTTCTAGTTATTCCACCTGGTAGCAGTACAAATTCACATGCCTTAGTTGATGCAGGTCTACAATGACAGATGGATAATAAGTACTTTTTCTGGAGTAATATCCTCGCATATATTAAACAGAATTTTTAAACCACTTAGCAAGTTACACTCCTCATCATAAATACACTGGCACAAGCTGTGGGAGCTTAGCCCTTCCTTCATAATTACAAACACACACGAACTTATGTTGTGGAAGCCCAAAAACTAAATTGCCAGTGCTGCATCTATTTCCTCAAATTCCAGCTCAGCACAGTGTTCTCTGCTCCATTTGCAGGAAATTCTTAGGTTGCTACTCTTGCTGTGCGCTCTTGCAACTCACGATTGAAGTGATGTGGGAAGGGTTTGTTGTGTAAATGCCTGCCCATGTTGCCTGGCAGAAGTTACAGACAGAAAACTTCACGGTGTGTTGCTGTCTCTGAAGAGCCAGACAGGTTGTTAAGCTTGCTGAGTTGTAAGGAAAGGAAGGGGCAGCAAATACCTCTCCTGCTGTTCCTTTCAAGCTAAATTCCTTTCCTGAGTTTGTTGTGTTATTTGTTTGGGGTTTTTTTATTGACAAGAACCAGAGATGAGTGTCAGGCTCAGAGTTAAAAACTATGGAAAAGTTCCTGTTAAGCAAACTCCCAGACCCCTTCATCCTGTTCAGCATTCAAACTTCATTAGCAGGAAGGAGGGGAAACCATCTAAATTATTCTTGCCATATTCAGGACTATCACTGCTTGCTCTGATCTCCCCATGGTCAGCAGCTGGACCCCTGTTCCCTGTTTCATTCACAGAGCACCTCTCCGAATATGCTGTGAAAGTGTCCTGAAGTGACCTTGCTAATGAAGTGTGAGCATCAGTTATTTCCTACCACTTATTTTGCAATGGTAAATTATCCACCTTATTTTACATTTTAGGAAAAATGGAAGAAAAAAAAAAAATTAGACTTGACGAAAAAATCCACCCCTGTGAACTTCAAAAAATATATTACATGCAAGAAATGAGGGTGCACTTACTTTCCAGAAACTTAGAAGTGATATAGAGCAGTTCACTCACTCCTGTCTTGGACTAGATAATAACAAGACTTCTCATAAAGTACATTATGCAGAGGATATTCCTTTTTCAGTACATTACTGCCTGGTTATTTGTGGCTCTTTATATAACATAGATTGTAACATTCACATTTATTCCAGGGAGCTCCTCAAAAAACTTAGAGATAACTGTAGAGTACTAAACCAGATGATTATGAGTTTTGTCCATAATTAATGTTTTATTACAATTTCCAAGTGCACCTGAGTGAACCCATTATTCTTGATATTGTATAAACTGACATTTGAAAGCAAATTGTATTGACAGACCCTTATTGAATGAAATTACTCAACAAGAACCATCAAGGAGCAATTGTACATGGTGAAATTCAACTATAATTATGATACTCCAATAATGAGAAAAGGAACTTTTTTTTTCCCATTTAATGCATTTTTTCCCCTACTCTGAATTCCAGCACATACACTGCTGTATTTGTTGTTAAATGAAAATTGCTAATCCTTTCTCAGTGACTAACAAATTGATTCTTCTATTGCATATGGATTTTGCAGGATATCTGAGCCAAATGGCTCTTTCAGTTTATTCTTTCCATCCTCCCTGCTATTTCACTGGCATGTCCAGCCTGTGAACCCTACAACTAATGCATAATGGCATATATTTTCTGAGAATAGAAGTTCAAATGTGCATGGACTTTCCCATTAGGCAGACAGCAAGTACTTCAGGACCGAAGTAAGGATGAGCAGTAAGTAGAAACAGTTTTTGTGCTGGTCAATTAGGGTTTGGTTTGTGCTGTAGAACTGGGATTAAGCTCTAGTGCAAGATGTGATGAAAGGAGGTTTTTCATTCTCCTCCCTTGCTAAATAGGTCATTTCATGCTCGGATGGTCATCCCAACAATTCCAAATGTTTAAGTCCAAGACGTTTAGAAAAAATTATTTGCCTATGTGGACATTTTGACATGATATACACTATTATTGCATGTTTTTAAAAATCCAGCTACAGAAAATGTGGAAATTTCTTGTAGCAAGCACGTGAATTGAAACAAGTGGCTGTTCATTGCTAACAGGACCAGAAAGGTATGAAGAGGAGAGCAGGAGGAGCATGATGGATACACACAGAAATATATTTGTAAATAAGCTACACTCAGTTATTCTTTGTTTCAAAATGAAAGGAAAAATAATATGAACTCCCTTTTTAGTCCAGCAGTAAAGCACTGGGTGTAGAAACAGAATCAGAACTGGTTTAGTCTTCGTGAAGTGGGAGACAGGAGTTAGGGGAGTTAAGCTATGGGAGAGGAATGCTTTTGGTTTTATTCATCAGGTGTGACTTTCCAGATTTTTCTTATTTCTTCAAAATGTGTATGCTTGTCTAAAAACCTTTCCAGCTAAAGTTTGCTGCTTGACCCATCTTCATTGTAACTCTTGACTTTTGTTGATGGTCAAAATCAGAGTTTGAAGGGAGAAGCTTGAGAATGTGTGCCCGCACGTCCTGAAGGTCCAAACCCTCAAAGGGACGGAAAAATAACCCATGAGATCACAAAAATGTCCCAGCATTAGGCCCAGTGCATAATGTTATTTGTTGAAGTCCTGACTCGTGATGATTTCTTTTCTTTATTTTGGGTTTAGCAACCCACACATTGTTACAACCAAAGCTTCCTTTGTGGGTTTCAGAAACTTCAGGAGTGTGGGTATGTGGCCTCCACTGCTTCTGGAAATGAGACATGATGCCTTTCTCAGGAAGGAAGAGTGGTGGGTCATCAGTTTTGTACAGCTCAGAAGCATCTCAGAAGTTTAATCCTCGTGTAGACTAAAGGGAAATAGGACAAGGCACTTGTGCTGAATTATTAAGTGGAAAAAATACTCGAAGGATATCCTGAAATGCAACACATGTCAGAGTCTTATAAATTTCATAAGCAGGCATAGTATCAAATAAACAGCAAACTGACTCCTTAGAATAGGATTAAAATAATACTTTTACTGTGTCATTATGAAAGCACAAAAACATTGTAACCTTATGCATGCTTTTTTTAAATTCTACTTATTTTCAAATTTATGTTGTAGCTTATAACTTCGAAATATAACACAGTTACGATAATAGGAAAATTCACAATAGAGATTAGATAAGATGTCTTTCTTATATTCCCTAATTATCTGTTATGTATCATGGCATACTAAATATTGGTGAAGTGCAGAAGCTCCCAATACACAGACTTCACATTGTTTGAATTCCTTTACATGCTCTGGGGTCACCAGGGCGAGTAATCGTTGATGCAGTTACACTCTGTGGTCTAATTTTGACCCAAAGAACATCCCTTTCTCTTTCCACACGAGGATGTAGATTGGTATGAACACTGAGTAACTGAAGGGTGAAATGTCATTAGATTAAGTGAAATATGCTGAAATTCAATAATAAAAAAAAGGGAGGTTAATCCAACTGGGCAAAATTAGCTCTCTTAGGCTGCATCTGAAAAGAATTTATTATTTATTTTGAATTTCTTTCTTCCTCTCTGCTTCAGTGCTAAAGCAAAAGTGCCAGAATTTTGGGGGTTCTAAATCAAAATTTCAGGCAATATAAAGCTTATGCCAGAATCAGTGCTGTTAACGAGTCGGGTGTTTTCTTCCCCCAGAGCATAATTAATTGAAAACTGAGTGGCCAAAGTTTTTTGTGGCTGGTCATAAACAAACTGCCTATTCACGTAAAGAAACTAATCCACCTTCTCCCTCCTGCTTATACAGTGATAGATGCTGCCTCTAGTGCTGAGATTTCTTCATTTAAAATGTGATGATATAACCCAGGATCTAAGATGGGATGGTCAGAAATGCAGTGCTTGAGCGTTGTTCATTCTTCTGCCTTGGCATTTTGTCATCTCTTAAGCCCTCTTCCAAGTCAGTACAGGGTGGTCTCTATGAGGTATGGAGATGACAGGCTGGTTCCAGGGTACCAGGACCAAGATTTTGAAGCAAACATCAGCTGTTGTAACTGTCTGTGGCAGTTGTTGGGCAGCTGTCATAATTCAGTTTATATTTTAAGGTAGGTCAGTTTATCCCGAGGGCCCACGCTGGCACAGTGCCCTCTAAGGAGCAGAGGAACTGGAAGACAATGCCAAGCCCTCTTTGTGCCCCCTGTTTGCAGATATGGTGGTTCCCACAGCTTTTGCTTGCAGACTGAGGACTTGTGTTTTGTGATACCTCGGCCAGGTCACTTCATCTTCTCTTTTCACCACACATAGCATGGGGTTTCCTGTTTCTAGGTTATTTATTTATTTATATTCAGTTAGTTATTTTTCCATTTTTTATTGAAAAATAGTGCAAGGCTCTCAAAAGAGGTGCATTAGATGCACTTGGAAAAGTTAATGTGGCAGCTTTCAGAACTGGGCTGCAACACGTCGGCTGTATGGCCACACTTTACTTAAAATTAGACAGTACCTTATGATCTTTCATGTGTTTTGTGTTATTTATTGATTTTGCAAAAGTACTTTCCCTGGACTGAACTAACTTAACTAATTATAACTGGTGTATAGACACAGGAAAATAGAAAGAATAACAGCAAGATAACGACCCTTTATCCATGTGATTTCCTGTAGCAGCAGGATGTATATATGTTAGTGCCATCCTTTTTTACTCTTCTGGCTTCTGAAGTCTCAAGAAGGAGGTTGGAACTGCAGTTTCTCTTTTTTGAGGCTGCTTAGTCAGGGACCTTTTGTGATGTAAGTCAGTAGTGCAAGTGGGAGGGCTTGCAGCAAGAGTTCCATTGGCTTCATGTGTGTTGGTGTGGAATAACAATGCAAAACCCAGCAGAATTTATTGTCAGTTGCTTTTTGCATAGTCTTTAGTTTTCTTTCTTTCCCTTTTCCTCCATCAGTTTTGTATTATGGGGTTTTTTGTTATTCACTGAATTTAATTCTCCTCTGATGGGTATAAATGCATTAGTGATAGTAGCAGGAGAGAAGCAGCTGCAGTGCCATGGCAAGAGGTTCTCTTATTCGAGGTGATCTGCAGTGAACCAAACCAGTGGGAGATGAGGGGATATCTCCAAGCCCCGGGCCTTGCAGAGGGGGACAGGGATTCCCTGGGGTGCTCTGTCTGCCATCCAAGTGCTGACAGGCCCAGTCCTAAGGGGGTGTCCTTGTGTTTGGGGCTGGGAATCTCCCTGGCTTTAGCAGGGAGAACTTAGTGGGGAACCAGGAGCAGAACACGGCTTTGGAATGAAAAGATGCCTGATAAGGAGCTGATTTTTCTGAGACATGTGAATTGTGATCTGCAGAAATGATGGAGCAGTATTTTCTTATAGGAACTAGAGAACAGTTATTTGCTGTTTTGAGTGGGAGAATAAATATCCTGTGTTTATGTTAACAGATCTACTCCCATAACTGGCATTAAAGATTTCATTGTAAGACTGTAGAGAAGAAACATGTGCTAACTATTCTTTTTCGAGGATTAATCTTACATAAAAAATTCATTAAAGGAGGCTTTGTTGCATTATTTAAAATGACAACAGGAGACAACAAGCTGAATGTTTTGTCATTGATATGACACTTCAAATTCTCCTCCTTATTCATCAGTCTAGCACTCAATTAAATTACATGCTTTCAAAATTTTTTGTTGTGAGAAAAAATACATAAATAAGAATGTGATGTGAGTTTTAGATATTATCAGTATTTTTACATTATTCTGCAATGTATGGCTTTCTTTTTTTTTCCTTTTTGCATTCCTGCTTATTAAAAAATGTCAAGCAGACTGATGAATGGAAAATACAAGATAGAGGCATGTTCTGAGGTGGCATGATATCAATACAGATTGATTGTCATTTACACCGGTTCCATTCCAATGGCATTGCTGGGCGGGAGGATTCCAGTGAAGAACTTTCCTTGGGAAAACTGTCAAAATCAGTCAGCCTCTTGTCACAAGGTAGTAGTTGCATCAAAACAGTGACTGACCCCTGCACCTTCTCCAGACTCAGCTAAGTTCTGAGCAGTTAAATTCGTGTCTTTTCCTGCATCAGGCCAGGCACTGATGTTGCTCTGGCGTGTTCAGCCTGAGATAGCAGGACACAAAGGGATCTGCCAGAGCCACACTCACGGCCTGTGCAAGGAGGGGAAGCTGCTTTAGACAATATCACACACGTCTGGGGGGGGGAATATTTAGAGTTTCACAAAAAAATACGAGAACAGTGAAGGTGGCTGTGGTATCAGTGTGATATAACACCATTATAATTTCATATTGTTAAGTCTGTAGTAAAATGATAAATCTGTTATGCTAATGTGCTGAAAATTGTAAATGTGATATACGTAGTCTATAAAACCTGAATTTGGAATTAAGACCTATTGCCTCAGAACACTTTATAACTCCTCTGCTTTATAAATGGGTTTTCTCACAATACTCCCTGTCAGGTGTCTAAAACTGCTGCAAGACTGGCTTGTTTGACTAATTTGATTGTTGAATCCACCTTCAAATATTTTTTATTTTGTCCTCCCCCCAGTTCAAACAAGAAGTTCTGTGCTCTCCTCCAGCACCACCTGCAGTTTTAGCTCCTTGATTCCAGGTCCTCAGATGACATTTTTCTCCGTGTCCTTTTTCCAGGCCTTCTCTTATGTGGGTCTTGGCACTGATGTTCTGAGCCCTGAGTGCTTTCCTGACTCCCATCTGCATGCCACTTCTGTTTGTTCTCAAACCTGTTTTTGTCTTTGTTTTGTGTGTGTAAGCAATCCTAGGAGAATAATTCACTGCCTTCCAGCATTGCATTAGCCTAGCCCTGGCTAAAATAATCAGATTGCTTCTCTATCTCAGAGACTTCTCTGACCTCCTCTCATTTATTCATTCCTGTTCTCATTTTGAGGATGAAGAATTCATCATTCTTAGTACCCTGAGCCTGATGCTACAGGATCTTACTATATGCAGAAATCTCTCAAGCAAGTAGGGATTTCTAAATTGTTGCAGACAGTGGCATTTTTCAATAAATAGGGATGTAAAGCTGGCTTTCAGATGGTGTATTTGGCCAGGTATAAGTTAGCCAGAAATTGCTCTTTCTGGATAAATCAACAACTGGAACACCTGCATGGAAAACCCTTGGTTTACTTCTCTAGATTATAGGATGTTCCTTTCACATGGAGGTGGCAGCCCCTTGACAATAAGAAAATGATAAAGGTAAAGGAATCTAGGTCATTCATGTGCTTGAAACTAAAGTCAATGGGATAACCAGCTAGTCATCACTAGCAAGCTGAAGTAAAGAAAACATAAATTTTTAAAATGCTGTGATCTCCAAGAGCTTAAAAGTGATGCATCATTTAAGCTTGTAATGCAAAACCAGGGCATTACCAATGGATGCAGATGAATATAATTGATTTGGTGGCAGGTGCTCATCTGCAGCTGAGACTAAACATTCTGTTAAAATAAAAAGAAGCTGTTAATCCTTCACACTTCTGCAAGGCTATCCAAACAGACTACTAAGGCATCTGAAAATTTTCACACAGAAAAAAATATGTACTACTGTGCCAACACTATGAAGCACTGTTTTATTCATTGAGGACCTTAACAGGAGGGCTAATACAGAAATAATCACAAATTTTAGTAGAGGAAATGAGAAAATGTTGTGAAGAACTACAGAAAGACTAGACTAAACTATGTGAATGAGCATCACTGAGGGACCTGGAACTCCAAGTTGACCTACTGGGATGAACACAGAAATGAATCATTCTCTTTTCTAAATTGAAAATTAGCTGTAAGACCTCAGGAGAAATATCTGGCTGTGGCTTATTGTATATATTTTGAAGAGTTTAATAAACACTTTCACAATTAACCAAACTGAACAGAAATGGACAATTGGGCTGGAACAATCAAAACGCCCTTCTATGCTTTATCAGCCTGAACACTGTGCTCGTTTCTCATCCCCTCATCCAAATCAAACACAGACATCATTTGAGAGGCAGAGAAAAAAAAACTGATGAAAGAGTCTTCTTTTGGATTTGAAAAACATCGGCAGAGTTAGTGTTGAATGGAGGAAGTGAAATGCAGACTCATACGGTCAGCCCTGGTTTCCCACAAACCCCAAAAAAGACGGGCATTCTCAGGGATAGAAAAAATTGCCATTTTAAGACTTTTAACTTTAAGACTTTCTACCTCCTTCCCCGTCTAACATACTTCTTCATGACATTAGTTTTTTGTGTATTAAAATAGCTGCTTTGTAATATTAACAATTCTAAGACACGTGTTGCTCTGCAGCCTTGTTTGCAGGCCCTCTACTGTCAAGCAGTTCTAGAGTGGTGGTTTATTCAAGGGCAACAGTGAAATGCTATTTAGTGCAGTACCCAGTTTAAAAGTGTATTTTCAGGTTTTGATACCCTTTTAGGAAATAAATGTAAGATGTAATTCTGCTTCAGTTTGGATATGGTGCCATCCCAGAACCAGAGGATTGCTTATGGTCTGAGCAAAAGGAAATACAGCTGAGATATTTTGAGAGAGAATGTAAAAGAATTAATAGCTGCTTTAACAAATATGTGTGAAAATAAGTTGTTGGATACAAATAAGTTGAAGGATATGAATCTGAGGAGCATTAAAGCTGTAATAAGTTCCTTTGGACCTCTAGAGAACCTTATGGAAGAGCTTCTGGAAAGCCTGGAGTGCCAAAGGATTACCCACAGGAAACCAGGGGCACTGTTTTGAAGCTCAGGAGCTCCAGTTGTTATCCCCTTCAAATGTAAATTTTCATTCATAAATGCTCACAGGAAAACTGAACTAGCTGAGCAAGACGTTGATTTGAGTAATATTCTATATATTTTATGTCTTTACAAACAGATGAATTCAGAGTTTTGCTGTGTTATACACATCCAATCTAGGAGAGCTTTTTTTTGTCACATCCTCTTCTACCTGTCTTCTATGTCCTAAGTCATTGAGATATTTTAATTTGAGAGGAAAATGATGACACTCAGTTTGTAATTGCTTGGACGTGGCTTATGAATATTTGGGGTTTGCCTTAAATATATTCCAAAAATATTTGTTATTTGAAACGAGCAGGCTCTTCTTTGATCTTTTTTGAGAGAATACACTGGAGTGAATGATGAACATTCAACTAATCCATCACCACACAAAAAAAAAAAAAAGAAAATAATTCTTTGAGAGTAAGGGAATTGTGTTATTGTGTTTGTGGTATAAATGAGGATTTTGAAAATACATAACGTATTTAACTACTGTGAATAATCTATGCATAACAGATGAAATAATAAAAGCTCCGTAATATGTTCATAGTCTTAATGTGTGTGTTTGCTGTTTTGCAGGCAGACCAGTAATGATTGTAGTTGAGTACATGGAGAATGGATCCCTTGACTCCTTTCTGCGGGTGAGGTGCCATTTTCTGATGACATTTGAATAAGACACCATTCGAGGTTAAGATTTAAATCATTTATCACAAATTAATTTCTACATAATGTTATTCATGGATTTTTAGTGAAGAATAGAAGCTTTCTCCCCAGGGTACATTTCTGAGGTACAGTGATATATTAGAGCATGGCTGGGAAAGAAGAAGGTTTAAACTTAGGAATATAATTGATTTCTTCTACAAAAGTAGTCCCTGTCTTTAGCAAAATATATTTCAAATAGTGTTTTTGGGAAAGAAAAGATAAATTGAAGGATAAATGCTTGGCCTTATGGAGGTGGCTCATTTTTCTCAATCACCTTCAAAAACGCTCTGTTACGATTGTTTTGGTTGGTGAAGTGTAGAATATACTCAGTAATTGATTTATAATTATTCATGGTTACTTGCATTTAACAAATTGAATTAGAAAACAGTTCATGGGTGAAATGTCCTGGCATTAATTAACCCCCAAAGCTCACTAATAAACATTAAAGCAGAAAATATAAGTAATATGTTGAAACAATTATATTTAATTTTTCCTAGAAAAATAGAAGGAAAGGATGACCCTCCATTTAAACCAAACTTATCCTCAAGTAGTCTCTTTTTTTAACAGAACCCCTGGAAATCCTCCAGAGACCCACTATCATAACCCCCTGTGGGAACGATTTTGAATTCAAGTATTTCAGATTTGCCAAACCAAGTCAACGTGAGCCCTCAGCTGCCCACGGCCCTGCCACTGCCAGCTTGCACAACGCTACATTTGGGCTTGGGGCAAGCTCAGGGCAGGGGAGCAGGGGCTCTGCCTCTGGCAACTTGTCTGAAAGCCTCTTCCAAAGGAGAGACCTTCAGCAAGGAGCTGTGGAGATCCCTGCATGGAAATCTCAGTGGGGGTGAATGAAGGATGATTTGGGAGCAGAAAGAAGGAACTGGTAAGAGAAAAGAGTGAATAAGCAGGAGGAAAAAACAGACATTTTAGGAAGCAGATGCATCAGTGAGAGGGAGAGAAAGTCATGCAGGCAGTGTTTGTTTGACAGCTGGTTGAGAAAAGGGGTGGCATCAAGAGAAGAGCATGGAGAACAGAGGAGACTGTCCTGGAAGTGCCTCAGAGCCGTTATCTCAGATATTTCTAGACACTAGCTCTCCATTCCTTTTTCTCTTGATTATTGCACGGTGTTTTTCCTCTTATGTTTTTTGTCCTTTTCACTGGCTCCCCCAAATAGTTTCTTATTTTCCATGATCAGGACACACAACAGATATCTGTTATGATGTCAGAAACATGCCAGCACCACAGTTTCTGTGAGAATTTGCTGATGTCTCAAAATCAAGTTATTTTTATGCAGCGTTTGACCTCAGCCATGTCTTACAAAATGGGTAGTTTTTCAAAATCAGCCCCCTCGCCTTTCTGGCTCGTCTCTCTATCTATCTGCAGCAGCCAGATTGCCAGTCTCTCATTTGAGTCCCTGCAGCTTCCATGGTCTCTAATTTTTCAGCAGTGCCCCAGGAAGATCTGCCTGGGCCTGAAATATTGCCCTGTGCTTGTATATGTGTGTGTGTGTGTGTGCAGAATTCCACCAAGTGCATTAAACCAAGTACTGGAATAATTCATGAAGGAGAATTACCTTTCTTTTCTTGCTCGGGTATGATATCTATATCCCAGTTTTTCTTCACATGCATCCATTTATCAGAACAGTTACCACTTATTAAGATACTTTAGTGGAAACTGGCATCAGCAAAATGATGATGTTACTGTGAAACAATATTTCTCACATTGCATGGGATATATTTGGAAGCAAATCTGCTGGGGGAGAAATGGGAGCTAATAATTTCTGCAGCTGTTTTCCATGTATATTATTTTACAGTTTCAATTCACACTTCAGATATGGGTTATTCCTCTAAAATGCTTTTAAAATGTACTTTAGATAATATTCAACATCCCAGAGCACTGTAGATATGTCAGCATTTCTGTCAGTAATTAGCAAAGCAAATGGCTGCAAAGTAACCTATTTAAAAAGAAATCCAGCTGCTTCATTAATAATAGTTGTGTCCTGCAGACATAAGTCCACACTTTTAAAAGTTTTGTGAAGATACAAAGAAACAGAAAGGCTTTATCTTTAGCAATCCTCATGAAAGGCATTCGGTGAATACAACAAATGTTGTGAGATTTGGAAGGTCTTATAGTCTATCTTTCTTATTATTGAAAGGGTCACTTGTTGCAGTGCAGTGTTTTTACACAGAGGGAGGAAACAATCAGTTTCTCACCAGAAGAAATATTTCCCCACATGCCACAACCTGCAAAAATTCACTGGCACATCTCTCTGTCTTCTTCCAAAAGCCTGCAAAAATGGATCAGTCCTTCTTACAAATTCGAAGTGAGATTCTGTGATGAACCACGTGAGGATATTCCAGAACTCCATTTGCCACCCCCCTCCTCACAGTCTGGGTGGGATATTTGCTTTCCTGACAGTACAGGTTGCACCATGAATCATAAGCTCCAAGGAAAGCCTCCACTCCCCACCTTGAGCCATAACTGCTAAAATCTTAATAACTTTTAATTCCCTGTTTTACACATAGCAGTGCCTGCTTTCTGCTGTTAGTCTGAATTTAACAGCAAGCTCAGTTAAATTACGTCTTCCCCACCTCACAAAATATCTGTATACTGGCTGCTAACTTTCAGCTTTTGCATAAAAAAAAATTGGCATGGATTTGCAATATGGAGATGCTTCAGATATATATTCTTAGTGGAAAGGCATCAGCTAATTAGAACCAAGATGATGGCAATTAATTACAGTGATTGTGCATCATCAGACATCCTAAATTGCTGAAAACACTTGACGCTCTTGACACTGATTTTTCCTCAGAAATACTGCATTATTTTTACAATTATATATAACCCATTTCCAAAAAATGAAACTCAGTTATCTTTTTTTTTTTTTTCTGAAAATATAAGATCGAGGCGTGTAAGTTAATCATGCCACAAAAGTACACCTCCTGAAATTTGCTATCAATAACATTGTGCTTTGACCAGAAATAAAGTTCATGTGGGTTCATTTCTGGTAACACTTAGAGAGATTTCTCTGAAAAAGGATGTGGGCTTCCAGCTTAGTATTTCCTCAGGGGCTGGAAGCTCACTCCTCTTTCAATATTACTCCAACAGCTGCCAGATGGAAGTAATCTGTGTTTGGAAAGAAGTGGCTAATACTTGGAAATTGAGGAGATCCAGGTACAATTTCTTGTTACCAGTTTCACACACAGACTTTGGATGGGACAGGTCTTTACATTTTATTCACCTGCCCGTGTCCTGGAGATTTTAGCAATCACTTATTCTGCAAGCACATGAGGAAAATAATACAGACAAGAAGGGTTGAAGGGGCAGTCATCTCTATTGACAGAAAGATGTGGTTAGTAATTAGGACAGTAGTAGTCAGGTATGTTTGCTCAGGTTTGTTGATACAGACTACAGAAGATACAACAAGAAAGACAACCAAGAGAGATGCATAATAACAAAAAACAAGCAAACTAACAACAAAAACCACGCAGAAAGCTAGAAACTAAAAACAAACAAACAGAAGGCACAGAACCTTTGTAGTGAGCATTTTGGCAGTTTGCCACTGCTGTTTGTTGGAGTTGTTTGTCCTCTGAGCATGCCCATGACCAGGTAAATCACATGGGTTTTGACCCCCTGCTGGGTGATCTTGCAGTCTTCATACAGGACACAAATGTAGTTCCCATTTTGTGGAGGGGAAATGGTGTTGAGTGCCATGTGGAACTCAAACCTGTGCAGCACTTCAGAGGGTGACCCAGTAACAGAACCCAGGCCCAAATCCCAGTTTCACTCCCTCTCTGTTTGTGCTGGACACCACAATATTTTCCTCAGCCCTGCCTGCCAGATGACTGCAATAATTCCTACAGAAGTCCTTTCCCCGAGGTTGTTCTTTTCACCCTGACGCATCGTCCCCCACTTATCCCATTCTGTAAGTCTGTGCTTACAGATTTACAGAGTTTACACTATTGAGAGTTGAATATCGTCTGCTCTTTTCATAGCTCCATTTAAAGGACCATTCTTGGCTAAAATAATTGGATTTAGCCACTCATAGACAAGAACAGGGTGATTAGGAGGCCAGGTGGCTTGTGTGCCTGAGGGGCTGCTGCTTGTTGGGTTCAGTTGCTGAGAATGATAGCTGGAGAGCTTTGTCTTACCTCTGCTCTGCACTCCCCCTCCTTGTGCATCATGAAGTGTGGGCACAGATTTAAACCACAGAAAAGGAGCACATCTAGAAGCTGCCTTTTGGGGATGTTTGTGGTTGGCTACATAGCATCGTGTGAAATGGACCAAAAAAACCCATCACCAGAGTACTGAACTTCTTTCAGTATTTTTCTGCAGCTGCAGACTACCAGAAACTGTCAGTGCTTTGTTCCTGCTCAGTGTCCAGGCTGTACTAACAACAGTGAGGTGAGAACCAGGGCCGCAGTGACATTAATCAGATGAGAACTTGTGGTGTTGCAGCAGGTTCTGTGGCAGCCTGACCCTGAAATAATCCATCAGGCCTATCCACTGCACTGTATTTTGCTCACCTTCTTTATAATGAAGGGAATTCACTCTCCAGGGATCAATATGGAAAAGAAAATTCCTCAGGTTTCACAGCGTTTTCATTGAATAGGTGGATGTTTAGGTTTGAAAGGTGCTCCATTCTTGCTTAGTTTTGAGCATCTCAGAGCTGTAGGGGGGATGCATTTACCCGGTGTAACCACAGGGTTGTCCTGCATTCTTCATTGTTACTATTTGCCATCATAATGCTCCTTTTCCCACCTGAAAACTCATGACTGATATATTTCCATTCACCTCAGAGAATTAAAATACTTGTTAAAAAAGTTAATTTATTTACAGGCACACACAGTCGGTGAAAATCATGTATTTTGTTCTTTCAAAGAGTTTATAAGAAACATGCTAATTTCCCGAGAGCACTAACTGCAGCAGACTGTACAGCAAATAAAAGCCTGGAATCCAGCCCAAAATTTGAATTCCTTGAGGCAGGTCTAGCAGAGGCTAAGAGAAGTGTTACTAGATGGAGAAAATATTATGATACATTGCTCTTTCTTGTAGTAATCGTTCTGGAGTTATTCTCAGAGCGGTTTTGCGATCAGGCTCACCCTTTTCTCGACTACAGTTGAGCTGCTCCAGCAGACACCTCCATTTAGCAAGGCTGGGGGAAAGGAAGAGCAGAGAAAAATGAAGACTTTTAGCAGGTCCCACAAACCGATGTTGTAAAGTCCATGTTGTATATCCATCTAAAATGGCCTCACTAGACAGAGTCAGCTTTGGGGAAAAGAAGCCAGATGGCCTTTGCTAACTTTCCTGGTTGCTGTTATTATTTATCTGCGTTCAGAGAGGCTACAGCGTTAGAGCTCATGACTAATACTCCTGCGTTTGCTTTCACACGCTGCTTTCGTCTGCGCTTTCATTTATTGGAGGCACGTTCCTTCCTGCAGGAAAAGGGGGCATTTTGCTTTCAAAAATGACTCTGTAAAGAAGAAAACCTACACTAGAGACTACTGATTTATTTTTTTTCCTGAACCAAAATCGCATTCAGCAATTAGAAAGTGAATTTGAAATAATGCATTACCTTACCAGTGAAATTGTAAGCAGCATGTGATCTAAGATGTATCTAAGCCCTGAGAAGCTGTTGCTGATGCTACAGAGCAAATATGTGTTCTCAAGCAATGTTTTAGCCTGCTAAAGGGAGGTAGAAAACAGTATTTCTGATACTGCTGTGAGAATTTCATTTATAAATACCTATTTTAAATATGTAGATATTCTTACTTAGACATTAAATATCGTAGATATTCTTACTGCCAAACAACCAGAAGTTTATTACAAACTGTCTTGTATTTGAAGGCCAAAATAATTTTATAGGTAACGTGAACTCTTTCAGTGTGCTCTTTATCTTTGTGAATTTGCCAAGAATACATAGGAAAGCAGAGGATCAGAACAGAGCCAGTGTCATTAATGTCTTTTAAAAGAAGGGAAAAGAGAAGCCAAGAAATTACAGGCCAGTCAGCTTAATGTCAACTGCTGAAAGATTTTTGGAACAAATTATCAGGAGAGTATTTATAAGCACCTTAGAGATAACAGGGAGATAAGTATGAGCCAACATGGATTTGTCAAGAACTAATTCTGTCAAATAGTCTGGTTTCCTTTTGTAACAGGGTGCAGGCTTTGTGAGGATGGGAGAAACAGCTGATCTTGTAAACCTTGACTTTAGTAAGGCTGTAAAACTCTCACATGAGGTCTGTAACAGGAGCACAATATTTCACTTACATAAAGTTTTCAAAAGCCAACTGTAGCTGAATGGAAAAAAAAAAAAAACCCACAACAAAAACCCAAACATTTTTCAGGACATTTGCATTGTTGCATAAATGCAATGGCAACTACTCAGACATTTCATCTATAATCAGCTACTGGGAAAAGTTTATTTAGTAAAGCCATTAAAGCCTGATTAAAATTTAATGGAATGATAGGATAAATGTGGTGAGTCCACTGAGGTCTGAATGGCTGCCAGTATTGATTAACACCCTTAACAGCCCAATGGGAATCCTATCAAAAGCATCCTTCAAATCTAAGCTATGGGAATAGGAATAAAGCCCTGTGTAAAAACCACCCTATCATTCAGATGAGTGTTTTATGTCCCTAAATAACAAGCAAATGAAACAAGATAATGGAAAGCTGCCAAAGGCTTGTACTTGGGGATTTACACATGCTGAAGATAAGAGACCAGATTCATACCTGCAATAATTTCATCAAACTAGTTGAATTTTCCAAGGGTTGAGTATGGCCATAGTCTGTATCCAGATCAAATATTTGGGTATATTGAAGGGTAACAGTTGATAGATTGTGTGGGGACACAACTGGCATGGAAACAAATGGAGAAGTGATTAAAAAGAGACTTGAGAGAGAAGTCTGGTTTGCTGGCAGGAAAAATGTAGTTGTTCCAACTGCAAGGCTGGCAGTGAAACAATGTCAAACCAAGAGTGAGGAAAACAGATGCAGCAGAGGATTTGGACAAATATACAGAGGGAGAAGGAGGACGGAATAAAATAGCAAGTGGTATGTTAGCAGGTCCGTCATTTCTTCAAAGGTGAAGAGAAGTTTGAACTTTTTTTGTCAAGTCAGAAGCCAAAAGAAATTTGAAAGGAGGGAGAGGATGGCAAAAGCATGAGACTGTTTTAAACTCAGGCATTACTGCTCTACTGGTAAGGCAAATACTGAGATTTAGAAAGAGCAGAAAATGGTTATGTTTTATGAAAAATCAATCAAGCATAGTTGAGGTTTGAAAGAACAGAAATTAAAAAAAGGAAGGAATGAATGCTTGTGATGTGAGAGGACAAAAGGTTAAGGGGGGTGTTGTGGATGACTCTGAGGTTTGTTTCAAGAATGGAGCTGTTATGGAAGATAAGCAGGAGGTGAAGTCTAGAGGTTTGGGGGCTGGTTTTGTTTGGTGTTTTGTTGTGGAGGTGGGAGGGACTTGGTTTGTCATTTTGCAAAAGTCGGGTGCTTGCAATTTGTTCCAAATCCTAATTCTATAGTTAGCTAAAAAAAAGTTATCCATACATGGTAAGTGTGAAGAGTATTAACTGTTGGCACCCAGCTTCATAATTTTTAAATCAGTTGAACATTCTGAACTATCAAATGAAATGCAAAACCCAAATCCTGTGTGGCTTCATTACATAAAGCACTGGATAAAGCCCATGTCCTTCCTTTATTGGAAGAGGCTTAAAGTATTTAACATTATCTTAATTGCTTGATTTTATTTGAAATATCTGTCACTGGTATGTTTTTAACTCTGAAATAACCCTTATTCTTGTGGTAGGGTCCTGTGATAGGGAATGTCATAGGCTCATAAGAGGGGATGGCCTTTGTAAAATGTCTGGTTATCACATTTGTGTCTTGAGGCTGGGAGGTCTCCTAGCTGGCAAGGTGTGTTTGTATTTTCCTTTTACCATTTTCTTTCTGGGTCTTTTTATTTATTTGTTCTTTAAATGTTTATATCCTGACTAGCTGGATAGAGGCCCAAAACCACTGAATCATTATGGAACTGCTGAAATACTTTGCTGACCAGGGATATAGTTAAGCATATCTATACAGTTCAGCCTGTTGCTTTGGTGAATGTAATTAATTTACTGAAGTTACTGTTCATCCTCTTTAAATGTATGAGCTAAGCAATAGAAATGTCCTGAATGCTGCTCAGAACATTGCTACTTCTCTGCTGCCCAATGCTAACGGTGCTGGAGGAGAAAATCAGAAGTTAACTTGCTTGCAGGAGAGAGTTGTTTGTTTTTGTTTGACTGTTCCTGCTGACATAAAAGCCTGGCTCACTGAATAATCCATGAGAAGCTAAATGTCTGCCGGCTGAGGTCACAAAAATAATCTTGTAAGCAGTCTGCTGTAAGTGGTAGACAGGGCAGACCTAAAAAAGGCAAAGAGCCCACAATCACATTTCTGTACATGTACTCCCTTGGTAGCAAGCGTGGGTAGAGCCCTCCTAGAATCTTCGTTCACGAAGCCTAGCCATGAATGACTCCCTTGGTCCCCACTGCCGCATAATTCATGAGCTGTCTGATGCAGGACATAAAGAAATGTTAACTTTAATGCTGCAGATGGGCAAACTGAGGCCCAGAAAGACTGACCAGCTGGACGAGTGTGGTTAATGACACAACTCTAATTTACATGTTCAACACCAGTTGGAGTTAAGCAGCTTAGTGCATTCATGGGGATGAGCTTAAGGGCTTTCTTCCAGGAAGACTTTGGAAAAGTTTTGGAATAACCCCTGAATTTCAGCCGAAATCTCCTTTTTAATCTAGTATTCAGAGACTATATGGTGTTAGGTGCAGAACAAACAGGAGATAAAGCTGCAGACTTTTTCCAGGTTGCTTTGGGATTTTTTTTTAAACAAACAAACCCTCTCCAAAAAAAAGGCAAAAAAAAGTGAGGTAGCAGCAGTTCCTCAATGCAGACAAACAAGGCTAAGACAATAAAAAGAGCCTTCTTTGTTTTCTGAGGCCAGGGAGTAAAAGATGGAGAGGATTTTTGTGCAATTTCTCATTCTTGTACTAAAAACCAGTGTTTGGGGAAAGTATTCTTAGTAACCCATTATCAAAGGTGTTCAATGTTGTCAGTAGGAAGACCGTGGAATGTGTGAAGATTTGGAAGAAAATAGGGATAAACTGCACAATGGGAGATGAGATGGCATGCACTGCAGACCAAGTCAAACACTTGAAAAAGAAGCCCGTTGGCCGGCTGGGTTACGAATCCGTTTTGAATTAGAGGGGAGGTTAACATCACCAGCGTGAAACGAATGTGCTCTTTCAACTTGCACCTTTACTTGCAGAAGCACGACGGCCACTTCACAGTCATCCAGCTGGTTGGAATGCTGAGGGGGATTGCCTCTGGCATGAAGTACCTGTCAGACATGGGCTATGTGCACCGGGACCTGGCAGCACGCAACATCCTGGTCAACAGCAACCTCATGTGCAAAGTCTCCGATTTCGGTCTGTCACGAGTGCTGGAGGATGATCCTGAAGCTGCTTACACGACAACTGTGAGTTTGTCTTATCTGCTTTGGACAGCTGATTGCCTTGTGCCTCTTCTATTCCAGTTTTGGGTTTGTTTATGCCACAGGAATGGTAGTTTGAGTTGGCTTGGTTCCGTTCCCAGTCATGTGATTCAACAAACACGTTGACAGTGCTGAGGGAGATTTGTTTTGATTTTTGGCTTAGGGAAGTAAAGTTTGGCAAACATTTATTTTAAGCAAATGTGCTTTTTCCTTCTTCTTAGGTATGGTTTTGTTGGCTGTGGAGGGTTTTTTCCCCCCACATTGTTACCTCTTTTGTTAGCTTGTGTTTGTTTACAAAGAGATGTTTGTAAAAGAGAGGGGTGGAGGAGGAGAGAATCTCACCAGTTTTGCTGTTGGAAGCTTGGTGTTAAGCCTTGCATTCATAAATGAAAATTTTCATTTTATTTCACTTCAGCTTACCTTCTAGAAAGACCTTTCTTGGATGGTTTAACACTCAGTTCATTAATACTTAAATTCCTTATGTGATGCAATTAAATTGTTATAATGGGAAACGGGGACAGTTTTTTCTGTTTGTGTCCACTGAAGTAAAAAATTCTTGAACATGAAGAAGCTTGTTCAGTTTTGACTGAGATAAAACCCCTAAATTGTACCTCACTATGAAGAAAGTAGGAAAAGGAGTGTGTTGGTGTTTGCCAGTAAAATGACAAGCTCTGATACAGATTTTTTTTGCCATACCGAAATGTTCCATTACATTCCTGTTACAGTTATTATCACAACATTAAGAATTTTGGCTAATTACAAGCTGATTTCAGGTTACTTTCATATCTATCACTGAAACTAGAACTAACATGGAGTGCTCTGAAATAGTACTCTCATTAGTACTCTCACAAAATGCACAGAATTTGTATGTTCCGGTGGTAGGGCACAAGGACAGAATTCTAATAAGAGATGATAAATGAGTATTAAACAATGTATTTTGTCCTTTTTTTCTATTTCACTTTAAAAAGTGATGGATGGCCAAAATAAGGAACTCATATCATTTAACTGTACTGGAGTAAGTGCTCTGGTGTATCTGCTGAAACCAGCATAGATATTGTAAGAGGATTATGAATCTTATATATTTATATATGCACAATGTGTATCTATTTTTAGTTTAGGCCTAAAATAGGGGTGTTCTGATAATTTTACTGTAAATTCCACTTCTTAGAACAAGTTCTATACAGAACTGCAAGCTGACTAGTTTTCACTCACAGATCTCTTTGCAAAGTTTTCTATCACTATCCATATGCAAGCTGGGGAAAAAAAAATCGCTCCTAGTTTTTACTTTACAGCAGAGATTTCCTTCATTTATTTCTCAAAACCTCTTTTGCTTCACACTGCTTCTTAGTATGAGGCTTGAAAGGAAAAATAAACATTACTGCAGCTTAACAAGTTATCAGATGTTGGCTGAGCCTTGCTAATTGTCCGTGTGAGTGTGCTCAGCTGGCAGCAAGTGCCCCCAGTGACAGGCACGTGAAGCTACACTGATCATGGGCTAATCAGCCCAGCTGGGGGAAGGCCCTGGAAGTGCCCAAGCAGTCCCTCTCCCAGTTAAGATCAGAAAAAATACCAAATGACAATGGGAGGCTTTCAGCCACTATTTATCCTGGAATTTTCTGCTGGATAGCGATACAGAACAATTAGTTTTTCAGATTAGTTAGAGCCTGCCTTGTTCATCATAGCTGGAGCTGCTTTTAATCGGGAAATGCTATGTTGGGGAAAACAAAGAAAGAGGAATATTTCATGGCAGTGTATCTGTGTGGAAGGACTTCCTTGAAACATGGACAGGCTTTGAAGTGCTCACTTTGTGTCAGACATTTAAGGTGAATCTGTTTCAACTGTGAACTCCCCAAAGATAAACAAGCTTTGAAACTAAGGTGGGAAAATGCTCTGTGTCGTTATGATATGGATAAAATTCTTTGTGAATACAAAGAATTCAAAGCAACAGTCAGGTATAATAGAAATGAATAGCATTTTAAATCACTCATTCCTTCAGCCCAGCTTCCCCTGTCCTCACAAGTGGGTCTGCACACCCAGCCTGTTTCAGTCCCCTTGGCTGAGTCTGCCCAATTCTGTTCTGTCCCTCTGGTGCTGGGGAACTGTCCTGCCCTCGTTCCTGAGGGCAGACTGACTGCTGCATTCCCTGGTCCACGCTACACTCGTTCTGTATGAACTGGGGACAGCCAGGTTTTCCGGGGGATGCTCTTGCCTGCCATCTGCTCCATCCCCTGGGCCTTGCTCTGCTTGAGCAAGTCCAGTAGATGTTCTCTGTAGGAATGCTCAGGAGGAAGCCAAACAGTCCTGCCAGTCTTTCAAAGAACACAGCCCAGCTATGACCGAAATGGGGGGGACACAGAAATATTTGTCCCAGTGGCTGTGGAGGACTCAGTGAAGGCTTTCACGCTTTAAGCAGCCTTTCACAGCAACAGAATGGAACTGAACCCCACGCTGGCTGTCATGTCCTCTTGCAGCTCTCACTGCCCATAGTTGTGTCACTGACCTTTTTGCTTGTCATGAACATCTCCCCAGCAGCAGGCCACGTGTATAACTAGAGGGTTTTATGGCATCTCTTTAGTTCCATACTGTGCTTTTGCCATGTGAAGGTTAAACCCTCTGTGTTCTCTCAAAGATTCTGATGCTTTTAGCATTCGTGTTCACATCTCCCAGTACAGCACTGTCAGTGCTCAGAGGAAACTCTTGATTATTTTTTATTCCCATTTCTTTGTCCTGGTGTCAGAAACTGAATGGTACAATTGGATGTTTTCTTTGGAAATAACCTACAAGACAATCTAAGCCAAAAACTAGAATTTTGTATCTGTGATGCAGGGGTCAATATTTTGTGAATGCATTTGCAGACATAAAAATGTAAATAGTTGCAAGAGGCAAACTGTGTCAGAACAGGAAAGGCCCTTGTACCTTATGAATTTACCACACCTGAGCAGACACTGCCTTGAGGTCAGAGATTTCAGCTGATTCAGCTGAGGTCAGAAAACAGCTGACTTCCAGGAAGGCTCTTTCTTTTTGTCTTCCAGTCTACTGAGACAAAGGATGGAGATGTGTTTTGGTAAGAGTATTGATTTCTGTTTGCTATTAGGAATCACAAAATTTACAGGAATTAAGGGTTAGGAACATTTGACTGCAAATCTTTGTGTTTCAGATTGGTTAGGAAAATAAAAGGTAAACTTTGGGGAAACTGAATAGTTTGTGGGATTTTTTTCCTATGGAGACAAAATTATAATTTTTAGTACTGGTTTCCAAGGTGACAGTTACTCATAAAAAGATGTTTCTGGTATATAAACAAGCATTTCTCAATACAGAGGATATCTAGGCTCTTGGCTCCCTGCATTTAGATAGACTATGTTATATGTTGTAGATTCATCTCGTTTAAAACACAGTCAGGGTTTGCATGTGTTTTGAAAAGAACCACGTGCCTTCAGGGAAACAGGAGAATGATCTACTTGTAGATCTAAAGTGTCAGTGCTGTTAAATATATTTTGTATCTAAGAGATAACTGATGGATCTGTTTGGGACATTTAATACTGATAGTGATTGCATTGATTACTTTTCAATACAGTGTTGTCTGGGAACAGTAAAGCAGATTTTGGTGCGGTGGTTGTCAACTGTTCTGCAGGCATGGATTCCTGAAGCTTATCCAGTGGAAATGCAAACTTTGTTAGAAATTTCCCATTTGGGGGCTTTTGTACAGCACGTTGCACTGTGCTATCTTCCAGAGATCTCCTTAGGCTCTCAGGGGTTGAATTCATGGTAGCAAGAAAAGACCCAGAGACTGGGGTTATGTGAGGTATCCCAACACTCAGGAAGGATCTGTCTAATGGTATTCACAGTCAGAGCTAAAATCAGCCACTGCTCCAGAGGATTAACAGGAAAACACAGACCCTACTTCGGATATGTGAAAAGTAATGTAGAAATTCACATCAGTGACTCTCTTACCCAGACTAAAAATCTGGCTCAAATGATGACTGGAAAAATCACTGCGTTGACTAATGACTGGTCTAGGTCAGGAGTGTGCACTCCTGTTTCAGGGAGTACGAAAATAAGGGTATGTTCATTTAGGTTAAGTGATGGAAAATTCAAAACTCTTTTAAAGATTGCAAATAGTTTTGTAGCACAGTGTGTAATTAAGCACAGGACTGCTCGCTACAGAAATCCACTGGGGCCAAGATTTCCTGGTGCTTGTTTGATTTAAAAAGGGCTGAATATTACTAGGGAGAAAGAATATCCAAGTACTGCAGTCAATAACAACTTTAAAGAGAGATGAAATCTCATATTTCAGCCTGGAGAAGGAAAGAGGGAGGACAGGGAGAAAAGAAATGTGAAATAAGTAACGAAGTGTGGGTTATTTTTAAGCTTTCAAGCCTTCCTCTGAAACATCTGGTAGGGCTCCTGCTGCAGGTTACCGAGTTTGGATTGTGCTGGAAACAGTGCTGATAACACAGGGATGTTTTCCTTTCTGCTGAGCAGCACTTGCACAGCATGGAGGAATTTTCTGCCTTTGACCCCAAGCCAGCAGTGAGGAGTCTGAGGAGGGGCACAAGAAGCTGGGAGGGGACACAGCCAGGACAGCCGACCCCAGCACACACTTAGCCATGGGAACCTCTTTGGGTAAATGACTGCTGCAAAAACTTCCTTGTTTATTAACAAAAAAAAAGTTACAGATCAGGTTAAGGCACAGCCAACACACCAGGAGATGATGATGGAATTGAGGAGAAAACTAGCCTGCAAAAATGCACCTGCAATTCCACTATATTAAATGATTAAAGTAAGCAGTAACAGAGCACATGAAAAACGCCAGGCCAAGAGTTTTTCTGAGCTAACATAGAAAATATTTCATGTGTTCTTCAGCTAAATCTTGAATATTAGGATGCTGACCTGAAAAAGTATTTTAGTCTAATTAGTTCGTGTTTAGTTATCTCACTTCAGAGTACAGGGATCCGATTCGCCTTTTCAAATAAACTTAATCTCTAGTTTACTTTTTAAAGCAAAAAAAGAGATGGTTTTTCAGTTTTTCTGCAGTGTTGAGTTTCTGATTTCTCTTTGTAGCTGTCACACTCCATTAGGGGATAATTACCTGGACTTTTTTTTTTTAATTCATATATGAAGAAACATTAAATACAATATGCATCATCAGAAACTAGAAGAGGGTTTATGGGACCACTGGTTTTTATTTTATTCTTTATTGTTAGGATCCAGAGAGAACTGTAGAAAACTATCAGTATAACTTTGTGTGTCCTGTAATAGAAATAAAATAAAAATCTACTTTCTAATTTGTAGTTTAATCACAATTTTAATCTGTTGAAATCTGCAATTGCCCCTGCTTTGGGAAATTAAAGTTTCGTTACCAGAACATACTGGCTGGTTGACGGGGTTTGAAGTGCACCTGTTTTTTTGGAGACTACATTGCCAGTCAATGACATGAAGCAGCTACACCTGTTTTTTGGTTTTCTCCAGAGGACTTTTACATTGTTTGAATGTAACATATTGTCTTTATTTTCAGAACTGTAATTGCCATTGTTTCTGGGGAGCTAATGGTCTGACTAGTGCACTGGAAAAGGCAGACACAGGGGCGGTTTTCCCTGCAGGGCTTAAGTAATACCTTTCGCTGCCTAAGAAAAAAACCACTATAAATATGTTTTTCTTCTACTGTAGCCTAGAATGGAGGATTATATATCAAGTGTGTCAAAGCACTGAGTAGTTTTAACATTACCAGAGTTGCTGTTAAATAATTAACTGGTAGAACACCTAGAAGTTATTTGGGGGGAAAATGATCTTTCTTGACTTGTGGTTATATAGCTAGTGGGGAAAAAAGGGGTCTTTTTTCCCCCTTACAGACAGTGTTACCTCACAGTCACAAGGGTGGTTTTGGTGTAAGATGCAAAACTTGCCGGTACTGAATCCATAAAAATAGGCAATGTTACATCTCTGAGCAAATCTTGAGTAGTTATGCAAGGACTGAGGAGGGGGGGAAAGCCAATGCATTTGCAAATAATTTCTGAAATAATAGTTAAATGAGGACTATGAATCTCAGAAAGCTACAGGTGGTGTCTTCAGAAACATTACAGATTGCCCAAGGCACCACAGTTCTTGAGCTCTCAGCTGGACATGGGAACCCTGCACAATTCTCTCTGGGCACTCTCTTCTCCTTGGAAACCAAGGCCAGCAGAGTTAAGCATACATGTGTGTACCTGCACTGTATACTACAAACAGCCAGAGTATTTTACTGTTAGCTCTTCATAGTGCTAATAGATTTTTTTAAAGTTAGAAGTTATTAGAATATTAATCTAATTTCAAACACAGCTGGGGTTTTAGTCCCATATGGATTTAATTGCATGCATTTATAATTTTAAATCAGAATTGCCACTTTCAAACTATAATTGAGGAAGCTGTTGTAAACATGCAGAACATGCTTATACATTTTTAGTGATACCTTTTTTCACTCAGAACAATACTATGCACACTTAGGATTGAAAATGTAGGTGTACTGACACAAAATCCGGGTTGTTGTTTTGCTGCTAGTTCTGTGAATGACTGTAATCCTGAATGTCTGTTTTGTTAGACTAGCTAATAATGGACCACAGTTCACTCAGTATTTTAATATTCAGTGTACTGGCCCAGGTGCAGTGTATCATAAAATATCGCTACATACCTGCAGTCTCATTAAAGGCTACTGGTACCTTTCAGAGATGGACTAAGAAAACTAAATTGTTTACTGTGTGCTGTTGAAGTTAGGAGAGGTAAGCAAGTAATTGGGAAAAGAATCATTCAGCTCCAGTGATCCAAACAGCTCAGCTCTAACTCTGTTATTTAGCTAAACATCTGAAATATGGGGGCACCTGTTTTTTTGTGGGGTTTAAGTTTTTTTGCCTGGTTCCTGAGGAATTGTCCTATGTTATATTTGCATGTGACTGGTGACTGGCTAGACCTGTGTTTCTTAAGGAATTTCATCCATTTGAAATTAATCAAATTAGAAAGAGGCATTAAAATTTCAGAGACACTGTTTATATTTTCTTTTTTCGTGAAAACAAATGGTGACATAGAAAACAAATTCTGTTAATTTACCAAGGGTTTGACCTAACTGATTTTTGCCCGGAATTCTGATACCCAGTCTTCAAAACACAAATCTTTGGGAAAACTGAGATTCCTTTTCTTTTTTTCTTACTTCCCAGAGGACTTTTGGGGTGTTTATCCTGTTTGTGGTTTGGTTTTGACATTTCTGAAAGTAAGGAGAGTTAGCATTGATTATCTCAAGCAAACATTAGGTTATAACCAAATCAAAACATTCACAAAGAGAGGGGGGGAATATCAGTGTTATGGAGATGCTGAAGTCCAGTCTATACAACTCCACTGAAAATGAACGAGGCAAATGAGTTTGGATGCAGAACACTTTGGAACACTGAGGCTCTTCTCCCAGGCAACAAGTAACAGGACAAGAGGAAATGGCCTCAAATTGCACCCAGGGAGCTTTAGATTGGGTGTTAGGAAAAAATTCTTCACAGAAATGGTTATCAAGCATGGAACAGTCTGCCCAGGGCAGTGGTGGAGTCACCATCCTTGGAGGTGTTTAAAAGATGTGTAGTTGTGGTTCTTTGGGACATGGTTTAGTGATGAACACGGTAGTGATGGGTCAACAGGTGGACTCAATGATTTTAGAGCTCTTTTCTAACTTAAATGATTCTATGAGTCTGTTTTCTTCTCTGGGTAGTAGTGGATACATTAATGATAGAAGAGTTTACTGATAAAGGAGGATATTTTTGTATTCCTTCGCTACTCATTATAGAAAGAATCTTGCAAAGGTTAGACCCAGATAAATGTGAAAGGGTGGAGTTTTAGCTTGGTGTGATTTTTGCTGTTGTCTTTAGATGTGCAGTACTCATGTTTCATCATCTCTCCTTTGCTCTTCCAGTGGAAACTATGATCTGATTGCTCTTGATGTGACATCAAGGTTTTGATATTCACTTCACCTAGAAGAAGGAAGTCAAAACCATACACGTCTCTCATGCTTATGACTTTTTCTGCTCACTTCGATACAAATTCTAATATTTCTCCTGTACATGATATCAAAGTTATTGTAAATGGGATTCTGTAATTACAGAAGGGAGTTTCTGAAGCAAGAGAGGCACATATGTTAAACTTCATCTACTTCCATATTTCTGTAACAGAAATGTTAACTTCCAAACGAGACTGACCTAGTTATTCACCTAAATTAATCCCTGGTGAAATCAACTGCAAGAATTGTCACTGATCAGATTAGGACCTGTGATCTGCCCTAAATCAGAAGGATAACTACAGAAAGAAATTATGCATTGTTTCCTTACAAGAATGAAAGCCAAACTATTTTCAGTCATACACAAGCTCTTGGGAATGTCACGTGTGCACTTTTCTGTGTTTATCAGATTACCAAAGCCTTGCAATGGTAAATCTTGGATTCTTTCTAGCCTTGCTCTTTGGTAGACTTTCAAATAAGGAGCCGTTTGCCCGGCTGTGATTTCTTCCCTGCATTACATACGTGGAGAGGTGTGGGGGTGATTCAGTTTACTGTTACTGTGTCTTCCTTTAAACAGAATGCCATACGAATACTGGGGCACAGTGGTTGTCTGTCTCAAAAATGTGTTAGATGTGTGTGACTGATAAATCTGGGTCAACCATCATAGGCATTGCTCACTATTTATTCAGGCCTGCTGAGGCCATTGGGAGCTTTGCCTGACTAAGCACTGTGGGATTTTGCCCTTAGTATCTAAAATATTTGGGCTGTTCCTTGCGCTCTGGAGGCAAATCTGATGTCTTGTCCTTGAGTGCCCCGCTGTGGCTGTATCATCAGCAGCTTAAAAGGTGGCAGAATCTGGTGCCTCCTGACATTAAGCACCTCTCCATTGACAGAATATTAAAAAAGCCACACTTGCACACCTTGATATTTCTTATATTTAAAGTCATGCCAAATCTATGTGCAGTAACTGTGTGCGCGTTACTGCATGAAAAGGAAAGGAGTTATCCGTATTCTGGATTCCTCATTCCCCTTTCTTCTACTGTAGAGCTTCTGCTTTTTGTTTTCAGTTGAGGGGGCTTTTAGACAAAAAAAAAAAAGAAAAAGAAAAAGAAAGAAGTCTCATGTCTTTTTGTTCTCCCCTATAAACTGTTTCACATGTTCAAATCACTGCCTATTTTATGGGAGGCTTTTGGTTCAAATGTCAGAAACTCGTTCAGTGAGGGTTAGGGCGAGTTTTGTGGAGTAATAAATGAGGCAAATTGACTCAGCAATCAACTCAGATTTCACTGCTATCTTGAAATAATTGTCTTTGCAAGTGAGGCATTAGATGAACCTGCTTCCTTGATCTCACAAAGAAATGTGTGGTATTGGGAAACAAAGGCATGTGGAGACTTGAAATGATGTGGGAAAACCAGTTTTCTTCTTTGTAATTTGGCCATGCTTGCTGCTTTGATTCTGCATCGTTTTTGTAAAATTAGTTCAAGTGCATTTTGAGATGAGACCTGTCATCCTCTGCTGTAACACCACATCACTAACTGTGCTTTCATTTCTGCTCTAATTTCTATCTGCTTCTGTCTTCACTCTCAGTGCATTACCTGTTATTGCTTCCTCTATTTTCTCTTTTCACTGCAAACTTGTTTTATATCAGACCCTCTGACTGGAACTATCACTTTTTTTTTTCTATTGAGCACTCTGCTTTTCATTTAAATTCCCTCTTGAAGATCCACATCTGAGGTTTTTAATGCAAACTCTTGAATGAAAATGCATTCATCTTACTCCATATTTCAAAAAAAAAAAGCTTTAGGGTAAATCTCATAATAAATGTGTTGCTAGAAGCTTGCTTATCCTTACTCAGACTGAATAACTCCCAAGTCTTCAGAGCTTCCACTGAAATAAATACTCCTAGACACGGATAAGCTGTTATTCAACATGAACAATTGCCTTGAGAGTGTTGGCTCTTTCTCCCACTGTAGCTCTCCTGGCCAGTACAGAACACTTGGTACACAGCCAGCTGTAGTCCAAGAAAAATGCTTCTCCAAAATAAGGAAGCTGGTAACAATCATGAAATATTTACCCCTCTTTACTGAGCCTCCCTTTAAATTCATTCTAATAACACACACAGCAAACCCCAAGTATTAATTTTATGCCCAAATCCTGCAAGTCACCCATCACATTTAGCCGTTCTTCCTATTTCAGACTCTTTACCAATGTCATGGTTATGATCAATTTATTGTATTTTTAAACACAGGGAGGCTTTCCAGTGCAGATATACTCCCAAAGTTACAGGAGCAGTACTACTGACTGAACATGTAGACAGACATTCTCTGTTCATAGTAGGTTTTTCCTGGAGAAGCCTGGAATGTCCAGCAGTCTGGCCCTGGTTTCATTCTGCATCAATGAATAAACGTTACGTAATCACTGTAATGTATTATTCATAGATTATTTAAAAGATATTTCTCTGAATTATCATTGAATTTTCAGCAAATTATTAATTAAATCATTAGTTTCATCAAGTATCTAGTGTGACTCTCTTCAGCCTTTTCTCTAACAAGTTAGAATAATTAATTCAAGTTGCCAAATAACTATATGTAACAACATCTTCAAGTAAACGTTACTGATATAAAGTTTAATTTGGTCTTTGTTCACTTGGATCCATTTTTGGTATAATTTTCTCAGGAACATCTTCCTGGCTAATCTGTTCCTTGTAAGTTTAGTGTAGTTCATTACAGGAATTGAAGTAATTCAAATTTAAGAGCAAACAGCTCTTGTGCTGGGGCTGTGCTTTATTCAGGATACTTCTTTTTCCAATGGGCAGATGTTGAGTATGGATGGACACATATTGCAGAAGTTGAGAAGAGCCTGTGTGTAACTGCCTTGAGTAACAATTGCTTTAGTAGTACTGTTCTAAATTAAAGGAATATATCATATACTGGTCTACGTTTACTAAGCTATTTATTTCTAAACATTTGGAGTGGCAAAAAGGTGGGACATGAAAAGTCCATCCTGCAGCATTCAGGCGTGGCACAGAAGCCTATTACAGCATTTTTTATTGACACTGTGTAACTGCATTTAATTCTATCCTTTAGTAATTTTTCACTGCTGGTTGGGGTTTTTTTTTTATCAAAAAGACTGAAAAACTTTCTGGGATTCCTTCAGTCTCTTGATCAAATGGTCTCCTTTTTCATGGTACAGCAATGTTACAGTAAGAGGAGGTACAGGAAAAAGAGAGCAAATAGAAAGATAACCCAACAGCTGGGACTAACAAAAGGAATGTATTTCATTGCATAGTATTGCTTCTGAAATTGGCTCAGTTCGTAGAATAAAGGAGGGGGAAAAAACCAGACCACAATACACTGTGAATTATTCAGTGGAATGAATGCACACTGTGTGTGCAGACTTTCTTTTCAAAGTCTTTTCTAAACGGGAGCTGCAAAAGGTTCATGAAACTGTCATGCTCATAAATTGTTTAGCAGATCTGCTACACTCTTCTTGAAAGAAATACACTGGAATCCGTAGCTTTAGTAATAATTTGTTGAGTTTTTAATATGTTTGCTTCTCTCAGATGGCATGTGGAACATTTGGTCTCCATCAGAAATAAAACCATAAGTAACATCTGCTTTTTAATTAGGAAAGGACGATGAGGGGAGGTTGCATATATTTTTGGCATTGACTATCCCCCACAGAATAGTAATATCACAGTGCTATGTGGAGGTGACGGAACAATCTACAGAGTAATTTGACGTGCAGGGGATACCATGTTTCCATGGGTAAATATTTTAGTGTCAGCAGTTATCCTTCCAGAATTCCTCTCTCTCAGGGCTTTAAGTCCCTACTGGAAATTGAGGAGAAAAGGCTTGTGACAGGATCCCGAGCCAGCCAGAATTTTGGGCCAACGTGCAGATCTTGCTCGCAGGGTAGGCTGAGTCAGTGACTTTATGGATTGTACCACCTCCATCTCATCTCTGGGAATTTCCTCTTACCCTCCCTGAGGTTTGGCTGCCTGCCCCTCAGGACACATCTTTCCAGACCAGCATGAACCTTCTCCCAGCGTGTCTCTCCCTGAGCAGAGTCAGTAGCATCCCAAGCGAGGGGGCCTCTGGCAGAAGTAAAATCAGAGGTACCACACCACCTGCCCCAGGGCTTTCACCTTTAGCACAAGAAACAACTGTAAACAAAAAAACCAAACAAAACCAAAAACAACACTCCAAAAAAAGCATAACAAACAAAAACCCCCAAAACAATGAAAAAAACCCTCACACACACACACACACAAAGGAAAACCCAGAATATCCATCTTGCAGGTTTGCTGCCTTTTTCCTGTTCTAAGAAGACCTATCATTGCTCTGACTCCTGACTGAATGGCTAGAAAAATGCCCAGAGAGCACAGCAGTGGAGTTATATATCTTTCTTCAAGTGTGCTTTTTTTCAGGTTATACCTGAAGACAGAGCCAAGCTCTTATTAAAAGTATATTATAGGCTCAGCTGTAGGAACCTACTCATTTTAATACACGTTTTATTACATTGGAGATAGCAAAATTATATAAGAAATTGCTTACTGGCTTCGTTAACAAGTGTTTTTGTGTGTGGGAAGGTTTGCCACGGTGCGAGTCTCAGGGAGGGCAGCAGAAGCCTCTCTGAGTCTCTGTGCTTTCATACCCTTTTAGAGTCTGCTATTCCAACCATCTGCCATTAACATATTTTTTCCCATGCCCTACATCCCCAGCCACATCAGAAATCCTATTTCACTGCTGCAGGTGTTTTGTTGTGGGGAAATGTTTTCCCCCCCCAGATAAGGTACACAACTGAGAATGTTTGATGCATGGACAACTTCCACCCAAGTGTGTGTTATGTCCCAGTTCAAGTCCTCAGTCTCTTCCGGTTTCCCTGGGTTTTGGTTGCAATCATTTTTGTCCTTTTGCATGTGATTTTTTTGTTTTGTTTACTTTTTATTTGGTATCCCTGCCAGTGCCGGTGTGATACCTCGGGGCAAAGGCAGGAAGCTCGAGATGCTTCTTGCCAGCACAGGTAGATAAGGGTCCTTTAACTGCTTCCTCTGGAATTCTCTCTCCATTACAACACAGCTGTACTGTGGTTGATGCTTTTTTTTCTTTTTTATGAATCCAGGCCACTGTCAGTTCAGCCCTGCCTTCTGAGCAGGTGTTCTGAAATAAAGGGATATGATTGAATCCCAGATCTCCTTGGAGTTGTGGATATTGAAGGTTTTTTAACATGGACTTGAGTTTTTCCTTCTAGGTTTCTGCCTGTGGTGTGGTGTATTGTCCTGGGCTTTTTGCACAGGCTGATTTATATCCAATAGTAAAAGGTACTTGCATTAGCTATATTTCTAGTGATGTTCTTTGCTAATCTGTGCAGTAAAAAAAGAAATGTATAAAGCATGTATAAAATTACAAGTAAAGATTGATGTGACACACCAAAGGCTCATCAAAATAAAGATGACTACCTCAGGCTTTGAAAGGTCTGTTCAGAAGGTCTACTCCGTTAAGAGAAATAGCAGCATTGCACACTTCAATTTGTGTGCAAATTTAATTACAGGCTCCACAAACTGCTGGCATCTCACTCGTCAGCACGTCTGATGTTACTCTGAGTTGTCTTTCTTTGAGAAGAATCAACTCCTACAATAATCATGGGTTTTAAATACTGGTGCATTTCTGTTTTTCTTTTTCCCCTAGTTCTTGTAACGTGAAAAACCTTAAAAACTTGTGTCTTAAAATGTCTAAAAGTACGTGTTAAAAGTAGAGTGAACTTTTGCCATTTGGGTCACAATTTTTTCATGGAAGATAAGGCTGGGACAAGCATTTATGTTGAACCTACTTCTCTACACCCAAGATCTTATCCTATTGTTAGAAAGCTGTGTGTTTGGACAATTTTCTGTGGGAAAAGGCTATTTTTCGTAGTTAATATATGCACACAGCTCTTCCTGGTGGCTGTGCAACACCAGGTTTATGGTCTATGTGAACAGTGCCTCGAAGCTATTAAGGGTTGCTCTAGGTTTCATTAGCATCCCACGTTTTTATTGGCAGAGCCTGTGTTGCCAACATCTCCATGGGCCCGGCTGTTTATTGCTCAGGAACAATTTCTTCGTGTGTGCACACGTGTTGTTTTCTTTATGTCAGAGTGCTTCCAAAGACCAAATCCCAGTTGTCTGTCCCATTAAGTTTTTATAGGCCTGTATCTTGCAGTAACAGAACAGAAGTTGATAAGACCTCGTGAGGATGCTGGGAGGGTTGTTCCCACACTTATGAGCCGTCACAATCGTCTCATTTCTACCCAGCTACTAAACATAATTTCACAGCTTTTTCTGCTTCTGAGCATAAATATTTCTAGCTAGAAAATATTGAAAGGGAACGTATCATAATAGCCCCAATCTTGCATGAGGCATGAAAATCACGTGGATTTTTCTCTTCTCCCTGATTTTGCCTTTTTCACTTCTGCATCCTGCTTTGTGTCAGGTTATCAAAAGCATAGACAGAGCAGGTGAGGGGACTTAACTGATCTTACTGCTTACTTATACAGGGTTTGGCACTGTGGATAAAGTAAACTGTGATGTTTATCTTAGAAATGGGCCAAATGCTGCGTGTTCATTGGAACATCTGTGAATTTGGCTTGATGACAATTCCCAGAGCAACACAATAAAACCAGCATTTTGCTCCTGCAGCTTAGTGGTGCTGATGTGGCTTTAATCAAAATAATGGTAAGAGAAACGAGATTTAATAGAAAATAAATAAATAAATGAAACTAAAAATGCAAGCCTAAAGTATGGCACTGAATTTTCAGTATGAAAGTCAGCATGCAAGTTAAATGGCAGAAAAGGGAAGTTATTATTAGCTTGCTTTCTAAACTTTTGAGCTAAACTGAATAAAGAAAAACAAACAGATTGTGTGTTCTTAGAGGTTAAATATCTGTCTGCTGGTGTTTGTGTTTCCAAAATCAGAGATAGTAGGTCAACATTGTTCTGTTTTGGGAGATGTGCCCAGTGTTGCACTGAGGGAAAGGTTTGATGTATTAAAGTGAATGTGATTCATCATTAACAGCCTAGAGATTTATATATGTTACTGTGGCTTAATAACTTCAGCATTTCTCAGTTGTATGTGGAATATCATGCAGGACTGTTGAGTATTATAAAGGTTCCTCCAAGGTGGAATTCTTAAAGATAATAGCTGTTTTTGCATCACAGACTTTATCCTTTCCTGGTGAGGTGCATACTGAGAGTACTTTTGATTTTTTTGTACCACATTAGAACTGGTTCTGTTTTGCTTATTAATATTTCATTCTTTAAAATCTGTGTGCTATTTTACTTAGGTGAACACACTGTGAAGGAGAAAGGTGTCCACATAAACATTCATTGCAGCTGACCGTTAATTTGATCTTTTATTTTTATGAGTACATAGTCCATCATAAAGCTCTCTCCACTGGGAGATGAAGGTACAGCCCAGGAAGGCAGAAACTGCCTAAGCTGGACCTTTATTTCAGAGGCTCTTGCTCTTCTGCCTTGCACTTTTACCCATAGAAATCATTTACAGCCTATTTTCAGTAGCAGTGAGCATCTAGAAATGCAGTTGCTGTCAGTGGCAGTTACAGGTATTCCGTGTATTTGATGGCCCTCAGCCTCTGTTTTCCCAGCTGTTACATGGAGACAGGAGACTTCAGAGGGTTGCCTTGAGAGTAATTAGTTGTGAGCTGTAGAGCTGAAGAGCAAAATGGTTAAGCAGTTCTATCGCACCCTTTCCATGTTTAACAAATTTCAGCAAAATCACCTCTTGCTTTTGGAAATACTTACAAAGTAGGAAGTGTGAAAAGCAACTTTCCTTAATTTGGAAAATCATTACTGGTCAGCATACCTCCAATAAATGCTTTATTGGCTTTTATGGAATTATGAAGATGACTGAGCAACAACAAAAAACAAATTAGTTTTTCTGACTCCATATTTCTGTATGGGGCATCTGCTGTGATTATCATGTATCTAAAGAAGGCAGTTTGAACAGTGAGCTTTTTCAACCCTCAGATATGCTCATGCTTATTTTTGTTAAAGGTTTTTAGTGAAGCAGCAATCACCCCCATCCCATTGCTGAAAATCTTAAACAACTGAAAGACTTCGAAGCACTTATAAAAGATCAAATGTGCCATAAAATACCATGGCATTAGTCCATGGCCACAGTGTGTATCTAAAGCAATGCATAGCAACAAAACTGATCAGTTTACTGCTTCCACTGGCTCTACAGGGCTGGGGGAAGCTGAAGACTCATGTTTCCTCTGTTCTTCAGTTTTGTCTGTTTGTTTGAGTTCCAACTGTTGATGGAATGGGGAGGGAAGGTTTGAAAGACCAAGAGAATGCTACCAACAACTTCATTTAGATAAATAAGACGCTGATCACTTCAGCATCCCAAAGGGAACCTGAAGGGGAAAACATGAGCTTCAGAAAAAGAGAGTTTAGGTAAAACAAGGGAACATCTATTCATGTGGGGATGACTAGGAAGCCACCTGCAATTGCACTTTCTTTGTAAACAGAGAAAGGGAAAAGTGAGATATTGCCACTAGGAATAATGCCTAAAACCATGCAATAAGAGATAAAGATGCTGGATCGAATCCTATGACCCTAGAGAGAGTAAGACTGAAGTTCTACTTTCTTTTTTTCAGCCAAGATAAATCAGCAGAAGCAATAGTAGATACATTTAAAAGCTGAAGATTTGTAGCATCCCCTTGCATTTTAGAAAAAGTAGAAGTTCCCTAATTAATGATCACTTGCAGCCCATCATAGCAAAACAGAGGCTTGGTTGTAACGAGAAAAGCTCTTAAACGAGGCACTAAAATGTGAGGGCCCAAAGAACAACTCAAGTACATAGACTCAGCAGAATAAAACTGTGCACTTGTTGGTCTGACTTTTCCTTTTAATGTGTGTGTTATGTTATAGGTAATTGCGTGATTGGGGATGGAGGGAATGACTTTTTTTTTTAATTTAGGCAGAGTTATGCCAGAAGTGCAGCCTAATGTCCCTCTCATCAGTCAGAAGAATACATGCTGCAGATATTGGTGCTCTAGTCATGGGGAAAGTTTCAGAGTATGCCACAAGAGTGGCAATTTGTTAAGGAGGAGAGATGGCTCATCTAGATCAATTTCCCAGAGCATGTTCTTAGGGTTGTAATTAGTCAGCTCCCTTGTACCTGGAATAAATCAAGCAGTTCTGGAAACTGCTGATAAGGGATGGTGGCTTCTTTTGATTGTTGTTTTCGGCGGTGTTAAATCACTGAACGCAGAGTTTACCTGACAAGTTTTTCATCTTGATACAACTGTTTTACTGAGTGCAAGTGTGATACCCAGCCTTTGAAAGATTCAGGTTCTTTCACTGGAATTAAAAAGGCCCTGTGGGTTGTTGGGAATTACTGTGAATTCTCACCAGACTTCTCTAGGAATTTTCCAGTCCACAGCAAAACAAGCAATGTGTGTGTCATAAAACCTGCCCTCCTTTGCTGGGCATGAGAAAGTAGGTGGCTTTGATTAGCATTCTGGTTCTTGAAGTGATACGAATTTCTGGGTTTGAAGATAAGCTTGAACTTTAGCACTTTGCACAAAAGACCTTAAAAATAAGGAATCAAAACTATGCATTAGTATTTCATGACTTCATATTTTGTTGCTCTCAAAGCCGGTTGGTTTTAATTGCCTTAAGTATAGGACATAATCCAGAAATCAAGGGGAAGCAAAAGAGTAAACTGGTATCTGTCTAGAGACAAAGGAGAAAAATGCTTTTTCCTAAAATGTCCCTAAGTTCTGCTGAATGTTTTTGATTTATTCTGTCTTCCACAATGCTATTATCTGAAACAGTTTACCTTCAGATGCTGCAGGCACAGCTGCGCTGGAGCTGCCTGTTGGAATGCATATCACTGTTTGTCCACCAGAGATTTGGGAATCCATTTCCTATCTATATATGAATATATGCATATATTCATTTTTCAGTACATAAACGAAACTCAAATGATTAGGAAAAAAAAGAAAATGTCAGTGCATATGATTTTTATAGCACAAAAAGATACTTCCTGCAGGAGTAGCAAACACATATTCTTCAAGCTTGCCATGTAAGCACATGAGTGCCATGCACCTGGGCCTGAAGGCAGGAGTTTAGCCAGCTTTGGCACAAACCAAAGCTAAAAGTTATTTAAATGGCTATCTTGAATGTTTCCCGATAGTCTGGGAGTCCTTTTATTCCTTTTTTTTTTTCCTAATGGAAATTATTTATTGTTGATGAATGGTATGGTACCAAAAGCTTTACAAGAAATTGTCATGTCTCTATGGAGCAAACATAAGACCTCCAAGTGCTCATTCAGTAGTCAGACCCACTATCTCAGGGCAATACTTTTACAGATTCTTCTCCTTAGTACCTGATCCTTTTTCCTTTGCTAAAACTCACTAACAGAAGAACTGTTTAGTTTCTTTTGTCAAAGGGTTTGGTCACAAAGGATATCCATAAACATGGACATAGAGACATAGAAATGTAGTTACAGAATCAACAACAAAAAACAGATGTCTTGTGATCTTTCAGATAGATGGCCATCTACAGTTACACTGTTCACATCAAAGAACCCCTCACTTTGGGTGACTTCCTTTAAAATTTTCTTTTTCATGGCTTTTAACTTTCTTTCCCCAAAATGCTGTCTCCGTGTGCATCACCCCCACGTTTTCCAGTCGCACTGTGAACCGTGTGTTTGTATTTTAACTGCACGTGAACAGAGGTCATGGGAAGAGAATAAGGGCCTGACTCAGCCAGCTGCAATGCTGGAGAGCTCCAAGGCCTGTCTCCAACAGGCAAACAAGTAGCAGACACCAAGCAGGACCAGAATAGCAGAGCGCACTTGCTGTGCACATGGTGCATTATTAGTTCAGGTTATTGAGCTTTTAGTGGTCTGTGGCTCAAAGGCTTCTCTAAATCAGAGGTAGGTCTTTATATGTAATATCTCTCATGAATATTTCTTCTATAAGTTTACCTAGTTGCTTTTGGAGATGTTTGTATTTTTAGAGTCCATGACATCCCATAGCAATGTTTCTTTTTTAACAAATGGTTTTGTTAATGTTTTAACCTGCTACTTGCCATTTATGTTTGCTGTACCCTGGTTCTGTGCTCTCCATCTATTATCCAATCGATTTATCCAGGATTGTATAGACCATTTTTACTTTTTTTTTTTTTTTTTTTTTATTCTGTACTTTTTATCGTCCATCCTGTCTTTTTCTACAGATCTGTCAGTATTTCTTGTGAGAGGAAGAGGAGGGGCAGGCACTGATCTCTTCCCTGTGGGGACCAGGGAGTGGCTTGAAGTTGTGTCAAGGGAGGTTTAGGTTGGATATTAGGAAAAGGTCCTTCACCCACAGAGTGGTTGGCACTGAACAGGCTCCCCAGGGCAGTGGGCGCAGCACCAAGGCTGGCAGAGTTCTAAGAGCATTTGGACACCACTCTCAGGCACGTGGGGTGACTCTTGGGGAGGGTCCTGTGCAGGCTTAAGGGTTGGAGTCGGTGATCCATGAGGGTCCCTTCCATATTCTGTGATTCAGTGTATCCTTGTGGTATGGAAGATCAAGACTGTGATCAGTAAGCAATATGCAGGAATATCCTAAGTTTCGAAAGTGCCATGCTTTTTTCTTTTCCTCATTATTTTTATAATTTCATTCCATTTTTTCCCCTTAGTCTGCTTTTGAGAAGGGAACTGATAGCATTACAGGGCCACTTGTCTGTTGTAACCACAAGATCTGTCTTGAACAGTGAGAGCTCAGTACAGAGCCATGTTATTTGTTATGTAAAGTCAGGAGCATTTTATTATGTGTGCATCACTATGACACTGAATTTTGTGACGTTTTATAAGTTTCCAATGCAGTAGCCTAGGATTCTTTGCCAGTTTTTGTGGTCAGTCATCATCTTTGCTACCACGGATCCCTTTGGATTGCCAGCACAATTTTATGTGTTCACTGTCCTGCCTGCATTATGAATTCTACATTCACTGGCAGCAGGACATGAGCATCAACCCCTGGGGGATGCCACTCTAAAAACTGACCTTTTCTTTCTGACTGTTTGTTTCCTAGCTTTTGACCAGCTACTTACCCATGAATTGACTGAAACTTAAATAACCAGCTAACTCCTTCAGGATGAAATGAAAAGTGACCTAACAAAAATGTGAGCAGAAAATTTAATCCATCAGTTACTAAGATATTAATTCTTCTCTGCACGTCCTGAAGCAGCTGGGGTGCAAACTACAGCAGGGATACTTGCAGAGTAGCTCAGCCTCATAACAATTCTGATCATCATCTTTGCGTGGCACTGTAACTCCCAGAAGAAAAGCCTAGTTTTTGTGGGTTTTCCAACCTATTTCTAGCATAAATTTTGAAAAAGCCTTAGATAAATAAAATCTCATGTACTCCAGAACAATCTTCATATTAATTCAGTATATACATTCCTACATTCTCTCTAGTACAGCATCCCAAAGAATGGACTATGATAATGTTTACTGGAGACAATATTACAGCCTATATGGTGTTAATTTTACATTTAAATGCATCTCACTGTGGCCTCAATTTTCTAGTTTCCACGTGCTTTGAGTTTTTATTGGCCACTTCAAACTGTATGGTGTGAAAGGAATTCTGGCAAGGGGGTTTGGGGGCAAGACAGCAGAGTAGGAATGATCTGGGCATTGTGGCAGCACAGACAGAGGCCACTTGATTGCTGAAACGTGGGACCTCTTTGCTGTGCATGTCAGCTGATGTGAGTGTGGGAATCATAGCTGTGAAATCGTTAATGATGGATAATGACACAAAGTGTTCAAGCAGTGCACGGTAACATTTTATTTCTGATCCAATAACAAACATTTCATGAATCCTTGGGCAAGTCGGGGGCATAATTTCAGAGGCAAGCCTTCTCTGGTGCTTTTAACAAAGGACAGTGCCCAGTAACATCTTTTTTTTTTTTTTTTGGTCAACTTAAACTACTTGGGTGCAGAGAAATACTTGTGTTTGCTAACTCAGTTCTGCTGGAAGAATGGATCCTGTAGCAAATTCCTTTGTTACAGAGTTGTGATACGTAAGGCAACCTTCAAATAAATAAGCATCCCAGAACAAATCCTTTTCACCTTTTCCATTGACTCGGATAGCACTACTTGTGTAAGCAAAGTGGCTGGGGCTGGATGTGCGGATGGGAGGACTCTGTAGGAGTAACTTTGGAGAAGCTGGTTACGGCTGTAACGTGAGCTGTGCTGACACAGCTGGCAGAGAGCTTGAAGTTGATGCTCCTGAAAGGAGAGAGATCTTTGCCAGAAATGTTAGTTTCAAGAAAAATGACATTTTTTCCTATCATTGCTGTCAAATAGTGCTATAGTTTCTCAAGTGGATTTGGTAGAGATGCATGCTTCTGATATTTAATTTCAGAGAAGTAAAGGGTTTCTCTGTGACTGGGGCCCAGCACACAATACTGTAAAATTCACTGGTGCATTCTTAATCCTAAAGAAATGTAAAGTCCCACTCTCTAAAACATTATGAAACTCCTTGGTCCCACCTGTCTCACCATTACCTTTCAAAAGACCAGTCTCAAAGAGGTTTTGCAAATACTTGTGTTTATCTGTCTTTGTGCACTTGTCTAGTCCTTACCAGGGCTCTGAGGACAACATCAGTCCTTCCTGGCCTCCACTAGGATTTCCCCCCCAGCACAGGACCCCGTTCCACCTCAGCCATCAATCCCTGCTCCTGCTGGATTGAAGCTGTTTGGATTTGCTGGATTCACCTTGGCTTTGGTCTGATCTCTGGAATGAACTACTTTGTTCATTTAAAAATCAAACCAATATTTTAAAACTGACGTTTCTGGCAAAAATCAATCTGTTTTCGGCGAGCCCCACGTAGATAAAGGCATCATGTCTAACAAGAAAAGATGTGCACAGTGCAGTTAGTTACACAAACAAGAGGCAATGGCATTAACTACTTGTATGTGCTGTATCTTTGTCATTGTATAAAGTTTTTTAAATTGCCCTGTCAAGAAAATACGAGTGCAGGACAGGTGTAAGTGGCCAGAAATATTCACTACCATTTCACTTATGTGGATTTTGAGGGTCAAAGCTATGCATTTTTATCAGCCTTCTTATGATCTCTCAGCCCTAGTGAAGATCAATGCCTGAGAACAGGCCAGGGACTGCATGCTGAAGTGTGTTGTTTCAAAGGAAATGGATGCTGCTGCTACTGCTAATGAGAATCTCTGCTGGTTTAGAGAGTGCTCTTGGTTTCATAATTCTTTGATTTTTAGCGAAGAAATGTAATATTTTAATTCTTTAGCTTTGTACCTGAAATATTTATAGGACAGGGTATATCTCGTCATTCTAGAGGTTTGTGTGTGTGTGCACCACTGCTCAATTCATCCATCTGAGGGCCTTCAGGGACACAAAATTTTGACAGGTTGAGGTGGAATAGTTTGGAGAAGCATCCTGATACACCTCTGATATTAATGCTGGTCAATGCGAAGTGTTTCTGATCATCTGTGGACAGACATTTTATCTTGTCTGTTTTACTGCTGCCAATATCTCAGGTGCTGATGCTTTCCATCCATCATCTTTCCCTCTTTTGGAGGACACAAATAGATGTGCAGTGTGGGGGTTGATATACACTAAAACTGGAGTATTCTCAAAATCAAAAATAACTTGTTCTGAAAATTTGGATAGCTAACTTAAGAGGGAAAGTCAAGTTCCACATATCTAACTTTAGCATTGCTAATCAAGATGTTTGAAAGAAAATTAATATTTTCCCAGAGATTAAAAGCAAATCCAGTCTTTTTGTAAATCAGGGGGGTTTATTTATTTCAATTCTAAGGGAAATGAAAGACTGGTAGAACTGACTGGAATTGGGCATAATGAGCCACAAATTCTGAAATGCCTTTTCAGAGCAGTTTTGTTATCTTGCCATGTAGTTTCTCTGATATTTCAATAGACACTAGAGAAGACTGTCAATAATACTGAATAGTTCTAAATTATGATTTGAGGATGCTAAATTCTGACTATTTGTAGCTTTGCACGTGAAAAATTTGAGCATTAAATAAAAGCATCGCTCCGCTAAAGTGGCAGAAGGTTTTTGTACAGAATGATGAATTATGTCCAATATTTAAAACTAATCTCTTTCATTACTTTCATCTCTCTCTTCATTTTGAAGTTCTCTTTTTTTCCCCCATGTTTCTGTCATTTTGGGGTAGAGAAAAAGACAGATACTATCCTTGTGTCATGGAAAATTATGGCATGATTCAGTAACACCATACATAAAGGAACAGGAGCTGACAGATGCAGAGGAATTTCTGTGCCACATCAGACTAATGGTGCACAGACATGGTTCAGTACCTTTCCTCCTAGAATCAGACAGTTCGAGATGTCTGTGCATCTGGAACTGATGGGTTTGCTCCTCAGCATTTAGGAAACCTGCTGCCAGCTCTGTGACAGTCACTGCAGTGTCTGTCACTCAAGGAAAATACAGAACAGGCTTTTCAACAGAAACAGGCATTTATTTCACATTGCTGCTGGTCCTGGGACATGCTGAGCCTCATGCACTCACTCTGCTTCTCACTGCTCATGTGTACATGGAGCAGGAGCTCACACGCCTCACCTTCAGCCTTGTAAGGTTCTCAGGGGCGTCACTCCTCACTTTAATTAGCTGGCAGGGCATGCCAGAAGTTCTGGGCATCTAACAGGCTTCTTTCTTTGCTTCTGTGCCCTCTCTGTCACTCTTCACGTCAGGCATTTCAAGTTTGCTGATATATCCCAGCCTCTGTTGGGTAGGATAATGGGCCACAGCTGCCAGGCACACTCTTCTGCTGGAGCTTTGAAATATGGTTCGATTTTTTATTAAAGGAACTGTTAATACCTCCTGTTTTCTAAAAGATGTCTGACATGTAAAACAGGAAGGAAGATCAAATGGGAGGTGGCAAAGATGCAGCTGTGGCCTGTGGGACTCGGTGTCAGTTGTCTGCCTGTAGTTTTTCCACAGAACAGATGACAAGCAGTTTTTGGTGTTGTCAGCTCAGAGAAGAGATGGCATTTTGTGAAGACTGCCATTCTTTCCTGCATAGTTTGAGGTAAAGAATGAGGTGTTTTGCAACATGTAGTTCCAATTCTGCCTTTAAATGTGTGCCAAACTGTGCTGTTGCCAATTCTGTAGAGAAAGTGAGCGTGTGTAGGTGTGGGTGAGGGGGCCAATCTCATTTCAAGGGCTGATCTCTGAGCAGTTCTCCAAGCTAAGCAATGTGAGCCTAATGTTCTAATTCCAGGGGGACGCTTGGCACTGCAAGGTAAAATTGCTTATTAAATTACGATCAAGAAAAAAATCAGGAGATAGACACTGTTCAGCTGGCAGCATGGAGGGCAAAAAAAGGCTCAGTTCTAATTACTGGAATAGCAGAGTTAGTGTTATTTCACTATGTGGAAATAAAATTAGGTTTTCACTGATACCGTTATTAATGTATGAAAAGAAGCAGAAAAACAATTCAGTTCCTAACACCCCTTCTGCCCCTCCTACCCACCCCGAAAAAGACAGAGAATAAACTAAAAGCAAAATGGACTTGCATAAGGGCTTTCTAATACGGGCAGCTGTGACAGATTTCATTGCTGTAGTAGTACAATATAGAGGATTTATAAATTATCCCAATTTGAAGGCGAGGCATTGTGTAAACATCATTGCATTTATTATTTTCCCAGTTAGATCAAAATGTAAAAAGGCATATCCAATATCAGTAACACTGTTTCTTACTCTAATCAGAAAGAGGAAATATATTTTCAGCTACTCTAAACCTTATGTGTTCTTTTATTATGCATGAGCAGCTATTACTGCTGTTCAGTCATATACATCTCTTAAGGTAGTCACGTTGCAATCTCTGCCTATTGAACGGCTTTCCAATAAATAAACCAACCTTTTTGCATAAAAAGGTATTCTGCAAACATAATTAAGTACCAAAATCTACATTTTTATGAACATAACATCTTCATACACAAGATGAATCCGTTGGAAAAATTGTAGAGGTTTTGCTTCACTTTGTCATTAGAGCCAGCACAAAAAGATTTTATTTTACATTACAACACTGAACACATCTTGTGCCCTTGAATGTGAACTGCCTTGAATTTTGTTAAGATTCTGTTCTCCAGTCTCATTTTCACACTCAATGAGCCACTACTGTTTCAGTCCAAAAGGGATCAGTCAGTAAAGCTGCATCATGAAACTGGCTGTAGAGTCTGATCAGATTCTTTAAAACTCATTTATATTTAGCCAGTAGTCACAAAGCTAGCTTCAAATGCTGCTCAAGATGTGCCCTCTCTTTTGAGTATAATTTGGGAATGCAAAATCAGATTTATGACATTTGTATCATCTTCTGTTATTCATACTATGTTATAAACATTAAAAGCAAAATCTATAAATATCCAAATGCCTCTTATTCACATTTATAGATTTTTGTTTTCCCTACAAGCAGGTATTTAATTATTAACATAAGAATTTTCATGAAAATTAAAAAATAATGAATTATTAATAAAACTCTCCAGATTAGGAATCTGGCACGTAGAAATTTTGTTGATTTATTAGTTTGTCTTGATAAACAAAGTCTTACAGTAACTTAATCATCTAAGCTGGTAGACTTTTTTTTTTAACCTGTCATCTTCTGAGATTTTATAAGATCTGAGATAAGGACAGAAAATATGGAAATTTTTTCTTCTGCATCCTCCCTCAAATACTGGTGCTTGAATGGGTATAAAGCAAAAGGCATCAAGGGGGATTGCTTGGCAAGACAAGGTTCAGGTGATAAACTCCTGTGTTGGAACAAGTGCTGCTGCTGAGGGAGGGTGTTTAGGATTGTCAGGGCAGTGTCTTCTGTGATGTGGATCACCGTGATTTTTGTTTAATTTTTAAAGCTGCATGTATCCAGGTTCAAAGAAGGAGTTAAAATTCCTACCATGACCGTGTGGCTGGCCAGGAAAATAATGTCCCCAAAAACCTGCAGAAGCCAGGAAACTAAGGGTAGAATTATATGAGTTAGAAATAAAGGACTAAACCCAACCCAGTAAAAAGAATAAGACCCATAACTGTGTGTTGTGAGGAGATGCTTTGAACTATGCTCTGCAGTTAGACCCTAAAACTGCCTGTTTCGCAGAGGACACACCCTTTGGGTTGGACATCCCCGGGCATTTGGGCCATTGAATAGCTAATTTTTCCACTACCTCAGGAAGCCTGAACTCACCTTTCCAACCAAAACACCACTGCAACCAGACCATGAGATCAAAAACCGAGTGCTCTTACCCGACTTCTTTAAAAGAAATAAGTATTTCCTGGGGAAGAGACAAGAAGTTAGCCTGGTCTTTCCGCGAGGAATGTCTTCTCACAGCTCTCCTTTGGCACTCCGTTTCTTCATGCTGGTACCCAAAAAGCATTTGCACTTGCTTCCCAAGTGGAACAGCTGTACCAGGAAGGGACAAGGAGCATCACACCCTGATGAGGGGAGGCTCAGGGGTGACAGCAGATGGGGCATAAAGCCTTTTGCATCTCTGACATGCCAGAGGAGTGATCTGACCACCAGGTTAAAGGATTAGGAAAAGGTGGAAGTAGTTGGGCAAAAAAAAATACGGAATTACATTTACATCCCTACTGCTAAAGTCAGTTGAGCATGAGTGAGGAAGCAGAGGCTTTAAAAAAGCAGCTGCAAACAATGTAACATGGTACAAAGGACATCTTGGCTACTGTGATGCAACATAAATGTTAACCATGCATTTTTTGTCAGCAAGTGGGAGTCAAAGAGGAGCAGTTGGCTTAGTGACACATCACCACAGACACAGAGCTTGGCCTTTGAACAATTTATTGGTACAACAAACAGCTTCTCAATCAGCCAGAGTGGGGCCTTAACAATTGAAGGACAGTTTTTTTATATATTCAGAGTGAATTAACAGAGATTTACATACTTGGTTTTAACTGTGGCTTCTCTTCAATTGCCAGACGGATGTTCTAGTTCATTTCTTCTTTTGTTTCTGTCAGAAATACAATTATAATGCTGAGCAGAACCTGTTACTGCTTGTTGAAAGCAACTGCTGTGAGTGAGCTCAGCTCTACTGACTGCCTCCTTCTACCATCTAGTGGCACCTTCAGCATACTGCTCTCACTTGTTTTAAAGAGTTCAGTGAGAATGATAATAAACGTATACTTTTGAAAAGGGCAGCGTTTCTGGAGGGGAAATACCTTTCTCTGAAATGGGAATGTAGTTTTCATACATAAACTATTACGGGAGAATAGAAGAGATTCATTGGTCTGAAGAACTAATGTCATAGAAAAGCTGATTGGTTTCCAGTTTAGTTTTCTTTTTTTTGTTTGTTTTTTTTTTTTTTTTTTTTTTTGAGGTAGCACCTGGATTTTAAGTTGAAAGTTGCAGAATGAAACCACTGAATATTCTAAGGGAATGCCTATTAGAAACACAGTTGGCTGCTATTTAGCTGGTTTTTTAAAGGGCACAACAAGAATTAGAAAATATCAAATGTAAAGCTTAATAGAAAGCCTATAGTTTCCTTTCCGATTACATAACATCATTAAGAGCTTTCTGTATTCCATTTTGCAGTAAATATTTCTGTTTCATTTAAGGTAAAATGTCAATGAACTAGGAATTTCAGGCTTGGGATGTTTTCAATCCAAGAGTGAGTTCTGACTAATTACATGACTGAACAAACATGAATTACCTCAAATGCTTTCTATTCTTTGAACTGAGGTTTGGGTTTTTTCACAAAATGCATGTTTGGGTGAATAAGACAACAAACAAAAGTGAATTTTTATCACATTCTGGAAAAGCTTTATTTCTTCCTTTCCACTTGCAGCAAATTGACAAGGCCGATTGGTAGCAGTCAATGTAGAATCTGAGCATCCAGGATATTTTTTTTCTTTTCTTTTAAGCAAGTGCTGTTCCCTATCCTGTTCATACTGACAAGTTTTCACCCCCCTTTCCAGGGTGGCAAGATCCCCATCAGGTGGACAGCTCCTGAAGCCATAGCTTACCGCAAGTTCTCTTCGGCGAGCGACGCCTGGAGCTACGGCATCGTCATGTGGGAGGTGATGTCCTACGGGGAGAGGCCGTACTGGGAGATGTCCAACCAGGACGTAAGTAATGCCCACAATCAATCTGCAAGGTGTTGAAATGTTCCTTGAAAGTCATTGTCGCTCCCTGCGCTGCTTTGCCGTCTCGTTCACTTTCTGGGCTGGAATCTCAGCTCATTTAAATCATCCACATCCTGTCAGCTTCAGTGACACAGTTCATTTATGCAACCTGAAGATTTGGCCCTCTCTAACTAAAACTTTGACTAGCTTCCTACCATGGATTAAAGACAGGTTACAAAGAGTCATTGCCTGGCTCCAACGCTGGTTATGTGTGGCTTTCATCCAAATCCCTGGGAATCTGCATCAGATAGGTGGGTTGATGCAGTTCTCAGTTAAGCTGTAAATCAGAACTTGGGGGAATACTGGAAGTATTCTGATGATGATGGCCCGTGATTACTATACAGTCTGACAATATCCTTTAATAGGCATACCTAGTTAAATTCTAAAATAATTAAGCTGCCATGAGAAATGTATTTGCCAATTCTCTTTTCTAAGAATTCAACATATTATTTTCACCTTAAAATCTACATATAGGCTTAACCACAATGCAGGACAACAGTCCTACTTTATAACTAAGTTATGTTTTCCTCTGACTTTTTTTTTCTCCCAAAAGTTGTGGCCAAATAAGCCTTCACAATTAAAAAAAAAAAGGTGCGAGAAAGGGGAAATGGTGGGGGGTTTTCTCTACCACAATTTGAATTTTCACAGATTCTCTTTTTTGATGGATTCCCATGACAGCTCAAACTGGTATACTCAGTCTTCACACCAGCCATCAATCTCTATGTCAAAATGAGGAATATCAGCCAACCCACCTTAACCTCTCCTACATATGTGCCTGGAATACCTCTGCATTGGTTCTGAAGAATTGACAAGACTTTTCCCAGATGGCTGTTTTTATATTCTTGCTAAGTTATTCAGCTCTGCAAGTCTGGTTGCTTGTTAAGGCTGATCAGTCATTTGGGGATAAGGATCTGAGAGAGATTTTCATTTAAAAAAATAAAGTCAGAGTGTTCCAGGAACAAAAGAATAAAACCACAGCCAAACCCATCCAAAACAGAAAAAAAACTATCAGCCATGCAATAGCAGAGGGTGCTATTCCTGAGGCAATCTTGCATCAGAAACAAAGCTGAACACAGCCATGGCAATAGCAGCCTGTGCATCATTCATGTGCTATTGCAAAACCTGATCACTCTGCACTGCAGAGAGTGCACTTTGTGTCAAAATGCACGCACAGCCTCACATTTGCTGCCTTCCCAAACTAAGAGATGCAATGAGTAGTTTCACTGGGAGCCTTCTTTTAATGGAAGATTGACCAGAACAAGAACCTGGGAAAAGGAACTAGCAAATCACACAATAGCTGAGGTTGAGGGGCCCTTTGAGATGGCCTTGTCCAGCCCCTCTGCTCAAGCAGGGTCAGCCAAAGCAGTTTGCTCAGGGCCAACTGTGACCAGATCCTGAGTATCTCCAGGGAAGAAGCCCATGAAACCAGAGATATTTCTGAGCAAACTGGCCCTTCCAGTGCTTGGCTTCTGTGCAGTGCCAGTGCTTCCAAACTGCAAGGTCACCTCTCCCTAACTTCCAGTCTGTTTATCCAGGTGATGGGCATCGGGGAGTGGCTGCAGCTTGAGAGGGAGGGAGGGAGGGAAGAAGACACTTTGGTTTGAGTGGCCTGGTTTTGGTAGTGGGTTGGTTCTCTGGGAAGCTGCCGGAAGCATCCTCCATCTCCAGTGGAGCCAATGCCAGCTGGCTCCAATGCAGACCCACTGCTGGCCAAGGCTGAGCCCCTCAGCAATGGTGGTAACAGCCCTGGGATAACATTTTTAAGAAGGGGATAAAGAAAACTGCTACTACAGCCAAAGAGAGGAGTGAGAATATGAGAAAGGACCAATCACCAAGGTCAGTGCAGAAAAGAGGGCCTGGAGCAGAGATTCCCCTGCAGCCCATGATGGAGACCAGGTAGAGGCAGCCTGTGGAGGCTCACCATGCAGCACAGATCCATCTGCAGCCCGTGCAGGACCCCATGCCAGACTACGTGGATGCCCCAAGGAGGCTGTGACCTTGTAGGAAGCCCTCCCTAGAGCAGGCTCCTGGCAGGACCTGCGGCCCTTTGGAGAGAGAAGCTCATGCTGGAGCAATTCGCTGTCAGGACCTGTGACCCTGTGGGGGACCCAGACCGTGGCCGGGGAAGAGTGTGAGGAGTCCTCCTTCTGTGGAGGGAAGAGTGGCAGAAACCTGTGATGAACTGACAAAGGGGAGGAGGGGGCAAAGAAAGGGGTAGTGTTAAGTCAGGGAAGAAAGGAGTGGTAGGGAGACAGTGTTTATAAGACGCAGTTTTACTTCTCATTACCATACTCTGATTTGATTGGCAACTACAAATTAAATCAGTTTTTCCCCAAGTTAAATCTGGTTTGCCCATGAAGGTGACTGCTGAGTGATCCCTCCCTGCCCTCATCTTGATCCACGAGCCTTTCCTTCTACTTCCTCCTCCTTGTCCAGCTGAGGAGGGTAAGGGACAAAGCTGCTTCGGTGGGCACCTGGCATCCAGCAGGGTCAACCCACACAGTCACTGTGTCCCACTGACACCTGGCTTGTGCTATAAATGGGGAATTTCAGTCTCTCTTCCAGTGTGAGTGATTTAATCCTGTGTTAGGTCAACTCTGCAAGGAACCCAACTTCCAGCACCTCTTTTATTTCTTTGTAATCGTAATCCTTCTCCTCACACCAGGTCCATTCCCAGCACACCTCTTGGCTGCTACCACTAACTAGGAATGGGGGCAGAGGGAGACTTTCTGTCAAGTGTGTTCATCCCCACTATTCACCTGCTGAGAAGAGGGTTGGAATGACTGGTAGGACCCTCACATAAAATCCAGGTGACCAGGGAAGAGTAGTACACAACACAGACCTTCCTTCCAGCTGCCCTCCCTTTCTTGGAAGCTGGCTTCAGCCTGTCTTCTTCCCCTCTAGCAAACCCTGTGAGGTACTCAAGGCCATGCCAGCAGTGAGAATTCATCAAGTAAACTCTCAATTTAGAATATATTAAATAATCAGCTACAGTGTGAAGATAGCAACATTTAATTGCTCCTACATCCAAAATAGAAGTATCTGCTAATACAGAAGAATGCTGCAGGCCCTGTGGATGCAGCTTATGCTAATGATGCCAGCTCCTGGAGGCTTTCCCTGCAGTTCAGCAATTCCCAGCACAAAGCACCCCTTTCCTCCAGAGCCCTACCCACAGGCTTTTAGTGCCACAACGTTAACTGTGGGCTCCTGTGACCTTCCACATACATCTAGTGACTTTAAGTGTCACTGGGAAATTTCAAGTTATTAGACATACCGTAAAGCTTATTTTGCTGGATCCTGGGACATTTCTTAGCACAATAAATTGTCCTGAATTCACATGAGCTTATTTTGCAGAAATAATAGGACTTTCAAAGGTCAGTGATACTGTACAGATGGCAGGGAAAGTAACAGAGAGGGGCAAGCACTAAATGGATTCATAAAAGGCACAGCATGCAAACAGCAGTTAATAAGGTTTTGCACGAGTCTAGTTCTGCTACCACAAAATATCTGGTCACATCAACATTACAACACTTACTGAGATTTGATCATAATAAAATTCTAACTTAGATAGCAATAAAATATTAATTGAATTGGGTGGGGTTTTGTAAATTAACAAAAGTTTTCCAAGTACAAACTCTGCAGAGCTGGGTCTGGTTTTTGGTGGGGTTTTTTTTTGACATTCCATCTTACAAGTCGCTGACCTTTCAGTCACAGGAATCAAAGCAGGGGGAGCCAGCAGGGGTAGCACAGGGCTCAGGTTGACGTGAGCAGTGTTAAACTGATACCTGCCACCCAAATAAACCCCGTGGGATGCTCTGAGACTGCAGCTGTTCACAGGTGTCCATCGGCTCCACGCGAGCAAGATGACTCCACACCCTTGCAAATCCAGTGTTCTCCATTTGTATTCCTCAGCAAGGATTTGGCAGCTGAACTTAAGGAAACTGAGTTGGAAAATGCTGCTCATAAAATTTTAATACCTCACATGGCATAATGCAGAACCTTAAAAATCTTACTGAGCTTGAGAAATGTTCTTGTTTAAGTAAATAACCATTTTATTATTGTGGTAAGTCACTTCCAACCTGTGTTGGTGCTGATTAATGCACTTCTTAGATGTGTGGCAGGCACCAGAGGTGTCCATTAATTAGGGCTGCTGCACAGTCTGTCGTGTCTTATTGCTTAATTAATAAACATTAGCCAAGATATTGAACTTTCCAATGAAGCTAGTGTACTGATGAACAGATTGTGCTAAGGGCCTGGCTTGCTAATGCTCATGTGAGGAAAGGAAGATTTATATTCCATGCATTTGGGTTGTAGAACAGCTGTGAGGGAAGTCTCCTGGGACACCTGTTAGAACCACTCTATAAATCAGTGCATGTTGCAGAGCTACAGTATTCAAAAAGAAAAGAAGAAAAAAAGAATATTTAATGGATTGTAATTGGTATGCAAGAAAACTACTGTAGCAAACAGAATAAAACTCCTTACACTCCTGAAAGTTTCTTGTAAAAGTAATAAAAAAACCCTTACTATAATATAATTCTTTTGACTTACAGATATCAAAACACTTGGCAGGTGCCTGGCATTGGCTCTGTACCATGAGGCAGGAGCAGCTGCCTCTCCCTCCTGGTAGATTTTTCAGATGTCGTAGGACACAGGGACAATGTCCCTACGGACTCTCTTCTGTCTCAGTCTCATTAAAAAATCTGTCAGTTAACTTTTGAAAGCAAGAATCAATGTTACTGTTAATAATGAAACTATCAGGAAGATTACAGCTTTATTTTCAGGTGTCATTTTTGCCAATTTCCCATTATTTTGAAATTAAACACCCGTAAATTTTATTTAGAAGTCCATAAAATCTTGTTCAAACTATTTTGGTTTATATGGTATTTTTATATTGTTCAGACAATCATAGTGAACATTAAATATTAACTCTGTGGTCAAGCTTTACAGCAGTGCCTAGCATGAAACAGAAACGGTAAGATGTATTGAACGGGCTGCAGTGTTTAGTATCATCTGTACACAAAACTATTAACAAATGGTCCCCTTTACAGAAACAAAAGCCTAAGCATGAAAAAGCATAGAAGTAATGAGCTATGTTAACCATAAAAATATTCCCTTTCCTTAATAGTTTCTCTTCCTGCCTCTGATACCCTTCAAGTGTTTGCCAAAAAGCAGAACCAGAGGGCAGTGATCAGCCCTTTTGTTGTGAGGCTCAGACCCAGAAACTGAGCTCGTGTTCCTGTTCTTTGCTGTTGAAATAGATGGAGCTCTGATTTGCCCTTTGGAAAGAGTTACACCCACTGCTGAAGCTGTTGCTGTGTCCTTCTTGTGGATGCAGTTGTTTAGGCCATCTCGTGATTAATGTGGTCTTTCATCAACCTTAGCTGGCAAGGGAAAAAGGCACTTCAAGTGAGTTAATGTGTATTATCTTTAGATGTTGTATAATATATAATTTTATATTACCAAGAAAAATTTAGTATTTCTTCCCTTTTAGGGACATGGATATCTAATCCTTCTGTTCAGAAAGATAGGTGCGGAGCAGGAGCTAAAATAAATATATAAAAACATAAATAAGGAACTAAACAACTCTAATTCTTCCTTTCAGACTTGATTCCCATTGCAGTATTAGACAGTTATCACATCTTTACTCTGGCTTCTTAGACTCTAAAAATAATACTTGCCTCACAAGAGATACTAATGAGGCAATATTGGCAGTTTATATTTTAAATCTGCTGGTATTAATGAGAAATTATAATTATCCCAGAACCAGCTGGCATTTCTCTTCATACTGCAATGTTCCTTTAGAACAAGAGAGGAAACAAAATGCACTGTAACTTCATTTTCAAAGATATGCTATAATAGAGTGTGTCAGAGAAAATATGCCTGGAAAATTATGTCTGGTTTGGGGTTTTTCCTGAATAAATTATTTCGGAAAAAAGCCTCATCAGGCCTCTATTGTTGTTTTGAGTAAATGCTATATGTCTCATAAAAGTAGAGCAGGTTTCCTGTTGCCTTAAAAACAAAGTACATTTCATAAATTCATCATCTGCAGCAGGCACAGTTAAATGTAAAGGCTATGATATCTGCATTCCTGGGCTGCTAGAGATTACTCCTTTAGTGACAAGTGTCAGCTCAGCTGTATCCCTCACTGTCATGAGTACCTGTGCTTTATGAGGCCACTTTTGACAAACTGCTTGAGATACATTAATAATAAATGTAACAATAAATGTGAATAAAATTTCACACACCTGGGGTTGAATTTCACCCACCTCGAGTCTACGGGAGCACTTTTGTCGTTGGCAGGCAAGGTTTTGGGGGAAATATTTCCCTGGCAATCTGATGGCACTTTTTCCTGTGGCAGCTATTCCAGCATATGGATTTTGAAATAAATCCCAACAAGTGGCCAGAAAGGCAGATGGAAGGATTCTCATATTGACACACCATTTACTGCTTGGTGGGTGCAAGGCCAGTCCTGCCTGCACGTCTGTGACCTGTCAGCACTCACAGGTGAGGCAAATTCAGAGATCCCTACACCAAGGAATAGTCTTGGGAGCAGCCTGGACTTCCCAGTGCTGTTGCCAATGGGTCTCAAACTTACCCTGTGCAAATCCACGTTGCAAACACTTGCTTTTCATGCACAGGTGTTTAACCAGGATACAGGAGGGCTAAACACTACACAGGACCACGTCACCTAATGTTGTAGAAGTCAACCAACCAGCTGTGCACAGCCACAGAGGCTTTGTTCCATCTGCTGTGCCGTGGAGGGGAGCTAAGGTCCTAACATAGCTTCATTCCTCTTATTTTATCTGCATAATGCTTGCAGCATAGGCATTAGGCATTGCTAAGCAGAGCGAACAGCACCAATTCAGAATTCAAACAGAGAACGAGGATGTATTCCAGGAAAATACGATTGAATACATTGAAGCCAGAGCTAGTGCTGTAAAACATTGATTTGCTGTAAACATTTTGATGTCCCCCCTTCCAGCTGCATTAATATGTCTGCATGTACATACACCTGTGTGGAGGTGAAGGATGTCTCCTTACAGCAGTGGGTGTAAATGCAGTAGGTCTGTTTCTCCTAAGTGCAGTGCCTTAGTATAAATATTTTGTACAATCATTGGTACATTAGAAAACATTTAGCATGGGTTGGATTTTTATGTGTGTTATGAATTGGTCTTATTCCTAGCTCTGTTTTTGGTCAGCTACTTAGTACCTTTCCATTCGTTTTTATACAAAAAATTCTGACTGTGTAATTTGTATCGTCATTCCCATTGCTACCAGCACTCATTGCAGAATCTAGGGACCTTTCCGCCTCGTTTTTAAATCTTACATGGAATGAATCCACGTAAGCTTTTATGAATCCATGAGTTTTTCCATGGACCTTACCTCCTTTTGCTACTTCCTGTCAGGCAGGGCTGCTACTCTTCTTCTCAGACAATGTTTTTGTTCCTTTAGTGTTCAGTGTTTAGTGTTACTAAAAACGAGCCTTCCTTCAGCTCTGATCAATGGCAATTTTTCATACATGTGATTTATCTGTGATGTTAGACCTGTTTCTTTCCAAATCCTGACCAAACATGTTTTGTCCATCTGCTGAATCCAAATACTTTAAGGTATGCAGTAATAACCGTAATTTTAGTAACTTTTGTTTAGTCATAAACACCTTGGACAATTCAGGTTTCTGAGGGAGGCTGCAAAATAATGTTGCTGTAACTTGGTGTGCGGGGCATTGCCTGAATTAAACAGACTTTAGGGGTCAGCAGAAACACGTTATCCCCCAGTAAATTTGTCACGTGTTTTACTGCTTGATTGTAATGTGGCATTGCCACACACCAGAACTTTGTCAGAATGCAAATCTTAAAAATGCTGTAACAGTGGCCACACCAGGTTAATTTGTGGCCCTGTGACTCCCTTCAGTACAAAGTCAACCTGAAGTGGATGAAAACTATATAATTGTTGGTTCCTCATTCTCCTCCTCCTTTTTTAGCTGTTTGAAGAGGATGTCCAGAGAACCTAAGAAAGTGCCTACTGTGTTTCATGTGCCTACAAAATAGTTCATGTCTACTCTGGTCACGTTCCTGCCAGTCATGACTCCCTGAGTGAGGCCCCAGCAATGCACAGAGTGAGGGCGGCTGTGCCATTAATCATCCGTCATCACTAGTTTCTAACTGTCAGCCTGACACTGTCCGCTCAGTGTTTAACACCCAGTAATCACATGCACTGTGTTTCTTCAGGTTATCCTGTCTATTGAAGAAGGCTACAGGCTTCCAGCTCCCATGGGCTGCCCAGCTTCTCTTCACCAGCTAATGCTCCACTGCTGGCAAAAGGAGAGGAGCCACCGTCCCAAATTCAGTGACATCGTCAGCTTCCTGGACAAACTGATCCGCAACCCAAGCACCCTTCACACCCTAGTGGAGGATGTACTCGTGTAAGACTCTTTGGGGTACTTTTTTTTTCAGATATATACCACAAGTGGCTGTAATTGGGTGTTTTAGGTGGGAGAAAGCCACAAAGCCCTGAATTCACAAAGTTAAAATTTTAAGTGCCTTTTAATGTTTGCATTATTGTTAATACACTTTTTTCTCACATCATGTAGATTATATTAGGTTTGGGGTTTTTTTATCTCTGTTTGTGCACTGTCTATGTCCTTAATCTTTGTGAATCTCCTTGTTCCTTTGTGTGTGTGTGTTTCTCCTGTGTGCTTGTTTCCTCTTTGTAATTTTTTTCTCTATTCAACAGCCTGTGTCTCCATCTAACAGTGCTCAAGCAATTTCTGAACTGCCTTGGAGTAATATCCTGCAGAAAGCAGTTGTGCCTTAGCTTGCTAAATCTTTATTTATCTGCAGAAGAATGACAACAGTGACCAAATAAGAAATTGTGCTATTACCATTGACAACAAATTTTTGATGGGGACTTGTTGGATTTAATGTCCATCCACTAGAATTAGTGGCCTGTGTGTGTATGTGCATATATATACATATATATGTATGACCTGCTACCTCTACCTGGGGTGCTTTATTTAGCATCAGAGGAATTTATTTTTATCTCTTTTTATTTTACGACATTACTCAAGATCTAAAAAACGTATGCCTTACTGAATTATTATTGAGTTCACCTGCTTGGGAATTCAAGGGTTTTTCCAATAATTTGAGAATGCTTGATGCAGTCAGTCTGAATGATTGTTGTGTTATGGGTAACATAGAAGGCCAGCAGTTATTCTGCATAATTATACAATCATAGAGTAATTCACATTGTAAGGGATCTTGATAGGTCTTTAATTGCAGTTTTTTGCTATCATTTTGATAGTACACGTGAAAATCAGTGTACTTAATGTATTTGAATATGTGTGAGTGCAACTTCGGATGTTAAAACATTAGGCTGTGTTGCTTCCTACATTACACATAAGTCCTCTTCCATCAGTTAATGTTGGCTGGATTTCACTGACTAATGCTTCATTTCAAAGAAATGCTATCTTTCTCCTAAAGGCTAACATAAAGCTTTGATAAACGGCAGTGTGCTTGTTTTCTGCATTCTGCACAAAATGTAGGAGGTCAGTGGAAGTTGTGAGCCCTCCCAAGTGTGGTGCACAACAGAAGAATAGAAAAAAATGCCCCAAAATTAGAATCCTTATTTTATCCCCCCATCTTTCTGTTTCTGTTTATTGCAGATAAATATATCCCGGATATACGAATAATGTTAGGGGAAAGAACTCCGACAGTAACGTGGCTAAATTAGCTTCTTCATTTTTACTTGCTACTTTATATAATTCTATGTAAAAGCAAAGATATAACATTTTGTTCTTTTTGCTGCTTTTAGGGTGAGTTTTAGCTTTTGAATGCTGTAATCAAAGTATTCCTGTAACATAATGGTATCACAATAAGGAGCCTTTCGGGGAGGGGTTGTAGATAAATGTAAAAATCATGGTGTTCTACTGCTTTAAATTGCACCTCATGTTAAATTCTCTTTGTCCTCTACTTTGACTACTGCATTAACAAATTACTATAATCCTGAACACAATGATGTGTAAAGAAACATTCTGTGGGAACAAAAATAAGAGCAGTGGGAGAGGCCTTTTCCTCCGTTTGTTACTGAGCTGCAGTTCTTTAACAAAATGTTCTGTTTAAGTTGTTCAACTTGGCAGACTGACATGATTTATAAATTTTAGACAACAGGTTAAAGAAATCCTTAGTTCATATCTGACCTTTACAGCTCAGACTCCTCTCTCATTCCCTCTGCCTTTCAGTAAAAACAATGTCTACCAGAGTAAATTGGGTGTCATATTTTGCACTGCTTTGGTAACCTTTGGGTTTTGTTTTTTACAGAATGCCAGATTCACCTGGTGAAGTTCCAGAATATCCTTTGTTTGTGTCAGTCAGTGACTGGCTGGACTCCATAAAAATGGGTCAGTATAAAAATAACTTCATGGCAGCAGGTTTCACAACTTTGGATATGGTCTCAAGAATGAATATTGAGTAAGTATGTAATTTATTATCCCTATAGTGACTATTATATCTGAATTTGTTTGGATGCTGCAGTGGCATAATTATTGTGAAATATGGAGCAGTGCTTTCATTTCCTTTCCTACCTCAGCTAACAAAGACAAACACAGATTTTTACCAAAACAACACAAGATAAATATATGGTGAAGAGACCCAGAACTAATAATTTCATTCTGTGACAACACCAAACACAACCGAGTGCCAGGCAGTGAGTGTGTTTCTTGGGGAACCAGTTTTGATCTAGACCACTGAAGTCAATGGCAAAAACCATTTCTTATTTTGCTATGAATATCATCAGGTCCACATCAGTCCTCATGAGGAAGTTGTTCCACACCTTGAGGCCCTTTTTCAACTATCTCTGATACCACTCAATTGTTTCTTTAATGAAAACCCTGCACCCACTATGTAAGTGTTTGGGTAAACTATGGATTAATATGGTAGCATGATGATAGGATCTATTTTACTTTCTGTTCCCTTCCCATTAACTCCTAATCTTTTATTTGATGGTGAGACACTGTATTAATAATGGAGTCAGTTAAGATTCACCAGTTGTACATGAGAGGTAAGAACTGGTTTCCTCCTGTGTGTGTCACTTCACATTCACCTACAGCGAATTTCATCTGCTGCTTTATGGCATAGTCATTGTCTTACAAGATCCTTCTAAAAATCTTCACAGGCAGCCCTTTCCCTTCCTTCCCTGAACAATTCAGTCTTACCAGGTGACTTTTCCACCTCTGTGCTCACCTGTTTTTCCAGACCATTTACTGATTTGTCGAACAATAATGTTCAACATCATCCCAGCATAGCTGCCTGCAGATATCTATCAATAACAACATTGCAACACCTGACAATTTACTCGTAACCTCCTGCCTGTGCTTTAGTCACACAAAGACCACCTTATGCTCCTATTTTGTTACACCTTGTGTTACGTAGTAGTTACCCCTTAGTTTCATTATAAACCTTTTATGAGGAATCTTCTCTAAAGCTTTTGGAAAGCCAAGTGAGGTGTATCAAATGGATCACTTTCCCCCATACGTATGCTCCACTGGAAACAAGTCCTTTTCTAAAACAGAACTTTGCAAATGCTGTGGTAGGTCAAGCAGATCATTTATCCAAGCATCCAATAATTCTGGGCTTTCCTGTAGTTTCTGTTATGCCATGTAAGGATTGCAGACTCGCAGGTTGTGGCTCCACACATCTTCCCTGGCAACATTTTGTCTGGCCCCACACGCCATGCCTCAGGCACCAAGAAATTTTTGAGCACGGGGAACACAGCTGATAAACTCCCACTCTCACATCCCTGTTAGTGATTCCACTGTTTCATTCTTGTTCCACTATTCTAGCTTTTAGAACTCTTGGCTAAATGTAGTCTCATTCTGGAGGTGGGTTGTTGCTTGTTTTTCAGTTTGTCCTATAACCTCTCCTCAACTTCAGACATATTGTGGCAAGTCCCCCAGAAAGGATCTGGCACAGGAGTCACTTCAATTTCTTCTGCAGTGAATGCCAACACAAAGAAATGGTTTATTCTTCCAACAGTGGCCAGTCTGTCAGAGCTCTTTTATACCCAGATCATCATTAGACTCTACAAACTTTCTGTCAGTTTTCTGGTACTCAGTAAGTCTGTAAAAATATTTATGATGATTTTTATTTTTGGTATTACTTCATTTGTTGGGGTTTTTCCTGTTTGTTCCTGAAGTTCTCTTTTAGCCTGCCTTACTGTGCTTCTACAGAGAATGTAAGGTTATCATCCTTTCTACTTTCTTTCTTTAGATTACTACTTAAATTTTAAATTTTTTGAAAGATACCTTCTTTCTTCAGATAACCTCCATTACCTGCTGGCTTCTTTATGTGCTTCCTTGATAAGTGCTAAGCACTGGTCTTGCATTTCTAATACAACTCTCTACTGCAAAGCTTTATTCTTTTAGCTGACTGCTTTTAGCTTCTCAGATTCTCAATATTGTGGCACAGCCCCTGTGACCTTAAGTGATGTGTATCATCCCCGCGCGGACGTTAAGCCTAAGTACGTAATAATTCCAGTTATGCACTGGTTCTTCATCTGGAGGATACGGAGGCAGGTATCTTGAACGGAAAATCTGAAGCTCAGAAAGGTCATGCCTCGCCCCATGAGCTCGTTTAGCAGCTGTATCCTCAGACACTTAGGATATCTAAACAGGCACTGTCTGTGTATGTCCCAGTGTGGGATTTGCACAACTGACAAGGCGTATCTGAAGTTTCCTGCCCTCATCACCTCTGTGGTCTTTCCTCAGCATCTTGCAATTGGGGATGTTTACAGAGCAGCTAAACTAGTGGATCATGGTGAACTCTGAGGGCTCTCGACTTCATTCCTGCCAAGGAGTCGAGCGCTGTGGGTGAGCTCCCCACTCTGGGGCACAGGTCGAGATGAGATGAAGGAAAACTGGAAGGGAAATCTGGGTCAGGCTGGAAGATAACACTGCTGTTTTGACTTTAGACTGTCTTCCACTCCCATTCCCCAAATCCACAGAAGCACAAGCTCTGTCTGTTATTTCTGTCTCAGGACTGCAGTAATGAATGTATCAGCCCCAATGTTTTGCAAATATGAGTAGGAAACATTTGCTACTACAACACTACCAAAAGTGGGCTATTAGAGCCCACCTCCCAGGTTATTCCTCAAGACTTGGAAAATTACTTGACGATTACTATCACAAAAGCTCCAGTGTTCTAACTGCACTTTTTTCTTTATTAGATTCTTTCTCTTAAATGACTGTCTTTGAAAAATTGAAATTGGCAGGTCCAGAAAACTTGAACATTTGCAGCTTTCTTATATGACCAGGTCAGGAAGGTAAAAAAAGAGCAGTTCATCATATATTTATACTCTTTTGTGTGCAAAAGGGTTTACTAATGCTTGCATCCAAGATTAAACTTTCTGTCTTGCAGTGACATTAGAAGAATTGGAGTTGCACTCATTGGACACCAGAGACGAATAGTCAGCAGTTTACAGACTTTGCGGTTACACATGATGCACATACAGGAGAAAGGATTCCATGTATGAAAGTACTAGAACCAACTGTGTTTTGTGCCTCAGCATTTCTAAAATGGAAAAATATTCTCATTCTTTCCTTCTGCTCTTCCCAACTCCGAGGACTGCAGTCTCCTGTTCAGACTATACAAGTACTTCGATGGTAATGCTTCCAAACCAGAGTTTTTAAACACACTGCACAGCTCCTCCACCAGTTATCTGCCGAGAAAATCCTGGCCTGCTGCAGGACTCTTGCTACACACTGATTAATAACTCAGCATGGATGTGTAACTTTGTATAACAGTATTTGGGAAACTTTCACGAACTTACTTGAAAGTAGTAATCTATTTGGCCTGGTGTGGCTTCTTTATCGATGTATTTAGAGTTTGCTGGTAGATCAAAAAAGTATTTGACTTCTTTCATGTTCTGTGACCATGTAACTTCCAATACCAAATGTGCAATCAAGAAGTTTAGCATAAATATTTATTTTATCTCTTAATTAAATCCAAATGTATGGGTCCTAACATTATATTACTTTATAATAGTTTGAAAGCTGGTAAGATGGTGCCTCAAAATATTACTGTTGTTTGCAGAAATGACTGATGATTTTATGTAGCGAGTTTTCATTGTGTGAATAATTGGGAGGATAATGAGAGTAATCTGTTTGGAATCTTAAGGAAGGTCCTTGATTTTTAATTACTTCAGCACTTGACACTTTTTATGCTTTAAATTTTAGATCAGGATGAAAACCTTGTTCATCCCTGGGACTCCTCACCATCCTTTGTTGGTTTTGTTTTTTTTTTTAATGTAATACTCAGCATTTGCTCCCACTACATGGCAAATATTCACCGGAAAACTGATTGTGACGGTTCCATGACCACAGGCAAAACACGGTTGTTGGTTGTATTGTGGCCACGTGGACTTCAGAAAGCTTTCTGTTCCAGAAACGCAGGTCTCCGCTGCTTGGACTGGGGCGTGATTGCCACCAGCAGCAGCAGACCTTAGAGGGCCAGCCATCAGTGGGGTGATGTGGTGATTCCCCTGGGAGCCGTGTCATCCTCCGGCTGAGGGCAGCCGTACAGCCACCCACTGAGGCTGGAGGTTACACCTGCAGGATCCAGTGATCTTGTTCATGGGCAGGAAAGGAGATGTAGGACAGCAGTGTGGTAACATGTTGCCTTGACTCTGCTTCTGACTGCTTTTAGAAGTGAAAAAGCAGATTGTGCTGAAATGGAGCTCTGGTCACTACAGGCTGGATCTTCATTTAGTACAGATATCTAAAGGACATCCATGATAATTACCTTTAGAACCCTTCAATAGCCATATTTACATGCAAGAAAACGTCTGCCAAGGCCTAACATCATATTTGTGCCTCTCTTAAGGCTTACAGCTTTCATGTTTTATTCAGACAACTCCCACGGACATGCTGGGCTACACTTCCAAATTTCTGCATGGGATATGCACTACTGGGAACGGGGAACAACCGCATGTCTGTGTGCTGGAAAACCACACACAGATCCTCGATGCATGTCACATGTAACCTGGCTGCAGATGCTTTTCGTTGATTTATACATGGTTTGGAGGATATTTTTGAGTTCTGTGGCATTCTAGTATACTCGAGGCTTACAACTCTTCTTTTGAAACGTGCATCTTGGGTAATTAGTATAATATGTGTGTATCTCAAAATGAGCTAACTAATTTATGTAATCATAACGATATTTACTGCTTAATTTGCAGCTTGTAAATGTATTTCCTAACTCTTGGAAAAGGCTGCCATTGTGTATCAGTGGCAAAGAACAAAAATCAGAAAGTAACTCAGAAAAGAGAATGCTTCCAACCAGATCATAGAGTAAGACATGCTAGGCCTGATTCACTGTTGTCATTTATGTTGGAATAACTGCATTAGTTACGAGAGATAGACATAGTGCACTAAGTAAACTTTCCTTTCTTTCATTAAAAAAAAAAGGCAGATTTAACTGAGGACCAAGTTTCATAAAGATCAAGATTCACCAGGGTTTTCTCCAATGCCATTTGGATGAGCTTGTTTAAAGCAGAGCAGCTCCAGTCCTGTTTTAGCTACAAAGGTAATTTTGCCAGCACGGGCAGTCCCCCCGACCTCAGGAGGACTGCACAAGCACGTGTGCTTTGCAGGAACACTGGTCTTTAGTGGGAGAAAAAAAAAATCTGTTCTTCTCTGTGACTGTCACTTGAAGAATTCTACCCCAGTTCCACATCTGAATAATTTTTTGGTAAAGGTCTTCTCTCGTGGAAAGAAAATCATACTTATCTGAAGCTCAGAGTAATCTGAAAGCTGATTTACCTTTATCATTTAATTATCAGTTTTGCTTGTCATTGCTTTCATGGGCCAACAGTGGGACACATGTGGAAGAAGCCTCTCCCACAGTTAAATACCTTACTGAGGAGGCACGGGGCCGCTGTTTGTTAATGAACCATCCACAACTCATCCAAACCATGTCTGTGCACTTTTAGATCGTCTTTTGCAAGGTGTTTCATTCCTGGGAGTGAGGATTGGCAGAATGACATTGGTACATCCACACAACCTGGATATATTTCATGAAAATATATTTCTAAATTTGTCACACTACTGAAAATATATTTTCAATAGAAAAAATATAACAATATTAAAACATTTATTAATCAGATATATTTTTTATATAAACCAGAGTTTGGGTAACCAGAATGGAAAGAACAAGAGATTCTTTGAGTGAGGGCATTTATTAATAACACTGTAAATCCAGGATTTTGTGGGTTTATACAGTTTGTTTTTCTGTTGTTTTTGTGGTGCACTATGACACTTTTATAATAGTTATCTTGATCAAATCTACGTTTTCCTCTTTTTGGAAACATTTCATTCACTCTTGTGTTGATTGCAAGTGTACTCCTGGTTTGGGGTTTCTTTCCTATTTTCTCATTTAAACAAAAAAACTAACAGATGTTATTTTTCAAATGTGAGTTTAATTCTGTGCAGGCCACAAATGTATATGTGAAATTAGAGAGAGTAACTTTCTTTAAAACACTGGATACTTCCTTCAGGTGAAAATTAGCTGTAATTATCCTGCATGTTGCACTATGCAGCTGGAGTTTAAATTTGACAAATTTAAGCAAATTCAATAGGCTGTTTCTGAGAATCTGGCCCACATTGCTGAGTGCTTCATGACTAAGAGTAGTCATTGAAAGTTCACAAGATAAAGTGTGTGTGATATGCAAGCAACCAAAAAAAAAAAAAGGCATTAAAATGTGGGTAAAGACATAACTCTAAGTTATTTATAAGTAATATTCATGTGTCGATTTTTCTCACAGCTCTGATTTAATTGATCCAGAATAAAATCATCTATTGGCACTATAAGCACCCAGTGATACTTGTGTATCACTTGAGCCTCCAAGACAGCTTAAGTGAGGGCCTTGACTGCTGAGCAGGACCAGGTCAGTGCTCTTGGCTGGTAAGTGCATCCCACCCCTTTCCATCACGTGCCAATCCCGGTGCTTCCAAAGCTGACTGACAACCAGCTTGGACATCCAAATGCAGCCAAGTGGGGTGCTCATCTGACCTGGGAACCGTATCACTCATCCTTCCTACCCCCACTTGTCAGTCAGAGCCCTGAGACCTGCTGGAAGGAATTCTTCTGACCTCATTTTGGAGGTCATCATTTGGGCTGGTCACCTGAGGCTCCCTTTTAGTCAGTGAAGTGGGCTCATGTAAGATGTGAGTCATCTGAAAATTGTATCTATCTAGTTATCTATCTAGAAGTAGAATTATTTACTTCTGTGTTAGACGAATTGTGCTAAAGAAGCACCTGTTCCTGTGCATTCAGTGATAGCTCATATCCAGGCATCTGTGCTCAGTCAGGTGAATCTCATGCCTTAATTGTATCCAGTCCTTATGCTGAACCTGTGAAAAACAGGATCTTGTTCATAATGCTGATGTTAAAACTGAACAAATCCCAGCAGAAGGTTTAGTAGACTTTACTCATGAGGTGTTTCCACACTGAAATTACTGAGAAGCCATGCGGTGAAAGGAAGAGAATTGGGTGATGTAACTTAAATTTTTTTTAAACAAAAGTTTCCTAGGAACATAAATCCAGTGTCTGTCCAATAAAAGCTTAGACACATGCTATGCTTTAGGATATCAGCCAGGAATTTTCAGCATAAGGCAATCCTTCAATTGCAATCAGTGCACTCAACAATAAATTCAAATAAATTAATTGCTCTGGACAAACATTCTTCTCCAAAATTGTGTCAGGTGTTAGCTGGATTATTCTGACACAGAACTCATAGACTGCAGTACTTTGATTTTTACATCATTTAAGACTGACTATCCATTTGCCATTTTTTTACATAATGAGCCTAACACTGGGCTTCAATAATTTCATTTTCAGTTCACATTCCTACAGGATGCAAAGGTGGGTCATAAGTAACGTAGAGACGCCCTTTATCCGGGTGCAGTTGAGGTTTACGGTGTGGGGTAGCTGGGACTCTGCAGGGGCCCAGTGAGACTCTACTAACCTGAGCAGTGTCCATGCAGAATGACATGACGTGGCTCAGCACAGTCCAGCTCATCTTTAGTGAGGGTCATAACGAAAAGCCTGTCTTCCATTGCATCTCCCAGGGAAAGCACTGCAAACAGAGCCGTGGCATTTGCACATGGTTGAAGAGCACTGTATTCTGTTAAAGAGTTTACTTCCAGAATACCCTTGTCTACCAGTTGTAATTGATCTTTTTTGAATAAATGGCAAAGGTAAGGGGTTTTTTCTATTCTTTCATAATAGTACTCTTTTTTTTTTTTTTTAGAGTGAGGGAAAGATATGTTGGGCTGGGCTAACTCTTAGTAGGACAATGGTCTTGAAAGCTCCTGGGGAGACAAATGAATCAGTACTGAAAAGGAAAAAAAGTTGCTAAAGCCCAAAATAAATAAAAGAGGGAAGAAGTGTCCATATTGTGCCAAGGAGCTCTAACAAAAAACCAAGAGTTGTGTAAGAGAGTTGCAGTTAACTTACAGCTCACACGTATCTTCTACCATCAAGTGCTGTGTTAAGTAGTGCACAGTGCTCATCCACGAGTGAGATGCTTGTATATGGTTCCTCAGACTATGAACCTGGATAAGGTGAACACATTATGGTTATAAAACATTTGTCTATATGTACATAAAGAATTGTAAATATAATGTATATCATCATGTCCGAGGTTTTTTGAAACCTACAAATTAATTACCTATTACCAATAACAATAATTGGCTTTTAAAATTTCTGATGGCATCCACTGTATGTGTGTTGCTCTTCCCCAGCTTCCTTGGCCTGCTCTCTGGAGAGGGACAGCCTCTCATTTCCTCCCCTGGCAGAAGAAAACATTTTCAAACTGGCTTACAGAAAGCTGATTACCCTTCTGCTGCCACCTCACCCAACCCCTTCCTACTGGTTCTCTTCCAGAGAACAACTAATTACTGTAGAAATCAGTGATCACACAGAGGAGGCATTATTATTATAATAATTATTATTCTAGAAAGATGTAGTCCATGCTGCAAAAAGTTTGAGTTCCTCTGCTGAAGTCACCAAAGATATTTAAGCAGTATATAAATTATTTTCTTTTAAGTAGCCATTTATAGACAATTTGGAGGTTAAAATAAGGGAAATTTTAAAGGGAGTATGAGGAAGGATATGCCAGCGTAAAGCAGAAAAAGATGTACTGCATTTTAGAAAGGAAAACTAGGAAATATGATGAAAAACGTAAGGTTGAAAAATGGATGAGTTAAAATATATTTCCATATTTTATTTGTGAAATAATGTCAGTTCAGCAAAATCTATTTGTGTGCATATTCCTTTAGATATCCTACATGAATAGCTCTTACCTTTATTTACTGAGATTTCCCAAATACCTTTCTCTTCTACAAAGGTTTAGCATATTATCTGACTTTCATACCTGTATAATTAAACTGGAATAAGAAATGCAAGTTCTGACACTGAAGACATGGGGGAAAAAAATATTAAAAAGATCAGTCTTAAAGTAATTTGAAGTTTTCATGTGTTCTACTCTATTCCTGTCCAAAATTTGGCCTATATCAAACTATCTGAGCACTTTGGCTAGTAGTTGACTGCACATATGTATCAGTAATAATCTGTGCGCTGTGCCACGCTCAGAAACTCCTGAATCTGTAAACACTTCTGTGTTTCTGCAGCTCCTTTCGTATAAGGAGGCTGATTGGAAATGGGACCATATGCATGAGCAGAGCTAGGCATAAAGGACTTGCAAATCACAATTCCTATAAAATATTTTTAAAGCAGCATGAGATAGCATATTTTGTCACTCTTTTAAACTTCAGTACCATATATGGTTTCCTTGAGCTCAGTATATTCACTGACCCCATCACAAAACCTCCTGCATGTATTCTTGATATACGAGTAGGTGAATCGTTAAAATTTGAGAATAAACCACAATATTATACTAAAACATCTTCATCACCAAAAATTCAATTCAAAGAACTCCGAAGCAGCAGCAGCATGTATGTTGAGCATGGTAGGTAAGCCAAAACCCTGGGACTGAAAACTCATAACTCAAAGAGAAATCTAGCTCTCTGCGTTCTGAACTATGTGATGACTGGGGCCTTGACTGTGTGGAGTTGACCTTGTATCTAGAATCTGAAAAATAAGGTTTTGGAAAAATCTGCTTTGTAGTCTAAATATCCATATCTGGTTGTGGATGATGAAAATGTGCCCATTGAAACAGTCTGGGGAGTATTTTCACAATATCCATCACCATGTAATGCTCCGAGTGATAGGGAAAAAAATCTACTTGCTGATTTTCCAGGATCCAGCCTATGACAAAAAAAAAACCCAGGTACAGTTGTCATTATTTAGATTAGGACCTCCAGCAGACACAGTTCTGTAACCCAGTGAATACTTGTCCTTAGTATTGCATTCTCTTTTGAGAGGAACCTAAACAAACAGTAAAGAACAGAACTATCCAGTTAAGAGTGGCTTACAAACTGAGTTTTCAGTTCTCTCTCATTCAGGCCGAGCTTGACTTGAAAATTATTAAGAGGCAAAAAAGAAAAGCATAATAGGATTCTTTTTTTCTTTAGGAAGTTGAATGCTCTGAGCTGTAAAACTTACCATCACAGTCTCTATACGTACAATAGATTAGCTGAAAAAGACAAAGGGCAGCCAGTGTTCCAAATCTGTAGATTGTTTCAGTTACTAAATGTCAAATTCACAAGTTCCAAGGCTACTACCTCAGGGATGTGATCAAATAGGCCATGGTTACCTTCAGCATGGCAAAGATAAACTGCAAGCTGCAAAAGGTGGTTGCTGCACTGTTGTTTTATCTGGAATGGTCAACTCTGACTTTGGAATAAGTAATTTAAATTATCTCCACATCTACTAGAGTATCTAACAGAAACAGTTTGGGTTTGTGTTTTTTTTCCCCCCAGATAATTCCCCTGACTTCTGGATTTAAATTCAGGATAAATCATCACCCACCCCCCATCAAACAAACAGAACTTACAAACCAAATAGGATTTGTCTATCTTTCTTCTTTCCTGACCATAAACCATTATGCAATATGATCTCCCTCTCACAATGGAAGTCCTAGCTGATCATTTGCCTCTTTGAACAAGCTGCTTCATACTCCTAGTGCATTGCAGTCTAAGCTTTGAGATTTTCCAGTTAATGAGAGGCACAGTAGCAAATAAAATAACTAATGCCCTCTTAGTGGTTCTGTTTACTGGATTCTTTGATTAATTCTGTATCTCAAGAAAACAATCCTACTCCGAGATTCCCAACAAGTGAACCTGTAGGCCTTTTAAAGCTTATGGCCACGATTTCCTATCTGCCTGTCCCCAAGAAACAGTTCATTTGAATTGGCAGTGTAGCATTTTTATCAGCATTTCTTCTGCAGCAATTTCTTCTCCCAACTTTTCTAAGTAAGGTAGAGAGGTTTATTCCGTACTAAAAGTGGGAAAAGGTGTTTCTTTGTTAACTCTGGCGAAGGAACTGGATTCAGAGTATGTTGCTCTCACCTAGAGCCTTCCATCTGGCTTCTGTTAAGGCCATTGTCAAAATTCTCTGCTGGTATCAGTTACATCAACACAGCCACGTGTGACTGAAAACGCAGAGACTCACAGCAAGGGCTTGTTCTTTGGTGCAGTACAACTCCTCTTGACTTCAGTAACTTCTCTGCACTTCTCAGGATTGCACCTGTAGTTTAGCAAGGAAAAAGAAAAAACGATCATGTGAAACCCTATTTACTTAAAGGCAGTAGTTTATTTTGTAGAAAAGCAGCATTCATTGATCTAGTTAGAATTAACTGTTTTCATTTTGTCATCACTTTTTTTAGAAAAAACAAACCACTTTGACTTACAGAAAAAAAAAAAAAAAACAAGAAAAATATTTTACTACCTTCCAAAACTGAGCTTTGATTTACTCTTGGAAGATAACGTGGTTGGTATGTTTTCTCAGGATAGCCTCTATCTACTTCTCTGTGTTGGTTTTAAATGTATCTGAATTAAAAGGGGTTTTAATCTGTCTCTTCTATGAAATTAGATTGTACACAACTAAATATGACTGCTCTTCATAGTTTGCTGTTCTAGCATAGCCATAAAATGTATCAATGTATGTGTATATATGAATAAATATTTGATGACAGACACTTTAGATTATATATTTAAGCAGCCATGTCAAAACTTTAAGGGTAGATGGCTTCAAAAGCAATGGTATAATCATAATACTTGCAAACTATTTTACGAACAAACCGTGGCCTCAGCACTGATCTCATATCCTTACCAACAGTCTGAATCCCACCGTTTCTTTAGAGCCCCCTGACCAGGTCTGCTTTGCCACTGCTTCTTTTCCTCTTACTGGGATGTGTTTGAGTAATGACAGCTCCCTGTGGCTCAGTCCTCCCCAGCCATCTCACGGCAGAGCAGCCTTGGCCCCGCAGTACCTGGGGTTCTGCACCTCTGGGCTGCATCTGCCTGGGTTCTGAACGCCTGTAGCCTTGCACAGCACAAACAGGACCTGCTCCTTCTGGGAGACTGAACATTTCACAGCCCGTGCCGTTGGTTTCCCCCTGGGACTGCCCCACTCCTCACAATTACTTTCCTCCACTCACATATCTCCCATACACGTTCCCACTGCATTTTCTTTCCGCCTTTTTGTGTGTTTATAACAGTTCTGCAGGAATATCCGTGAAATAAAAAGCTTACTGTACTGATTTGCAGTCCCAAGGGGAATTTACATTAGACGTAAAGTTGCTATTATTTACTGAAAAGTTGGTGTTATCTTCTCTTTTTTTTAAATTATTATTCTATGCCTACAATAATATGATGTTCCATGTAAATTTTCACGTGCTGGCATGCCTACAAGTTAATAGTGTAATAGAATGCTCAGCTCTCAACATTAGAGTGTTTTTAAGGTGAATTGCATTACATATGCCATCTCTTTGCAGCAAGAATATGGGGTTTGGCAAAACTACCTGCTGAGCAACATAATGAGATTTTTGTACAAAGTACAAGTTATTGATTATTATTATTGTATTTTATTTTTCTATGATTTCCTAAGAGGCATTATCAGGTCTTACAGATGGGGTAAGCCTGTTTATTAAGATATTTATTAGCAAATAAAAGTTAAAGTACTGGTGGTTATTTTTGAGTTAATGGTGTTTGTTTTGCCTTAAATTACTAATATAATGATACACAGTGAAGCCTGTCATACATGATCATGCAAAAAACAACCCAGCTGCTTATCATAGGGTGGTATACCAATAAAGATGGACCAGCAATGTGTTCTAACACTTGAGATGTTTCAGGGTGATGATGTTTTTTCAGCTAAAGAATGCTCTAATCATAGAGGCCTCTTCTGTGCTTACCACTGAGCATTTATGCCTTGATAAACGTCTTGTCAAAATGCACAATCAGTTCACAGCCATCAGGACAAGACTGTACACATTAAAAGTTCCAAAAACCAGCACTCTCTCCTTCTTGGGAAACAGTGTGAATGAATTTTAAATGGGTTTTAATGCACTATTAAGATTCTGCACTGCTGGTTCACCCTCCTCATGGTGAGTCACAGAGCCTTGCAACTCCTTCTCTAGTGGTTTGCAAAGCTTTCACTGACAGAAGCGGGTTTAAAACTGATGGTATTACATAAATAGTGCCAGGGCAATACACAGCAATTCACAAAGAAGTGAATGGCATGTACGATAACTAGACCCTACTTCAGGAAGTTCAAAGTTAGAATTACCCTTTCATTGCAAATCATCACATGCATGCAATGCAAAACTGAGCAGCAGTGGGAAGAGTTTTCTCACTAAGGACTGTCAGGTTTAACATAGTGTATATAATAGAGAATGAATATTTTATTTATTGCTTTTGTTTATTTATTATTGCTTACAGAAATGCCTTCGCCATTCTGCATTCTCCATTGAATCCAGAACTACTTCTTAGATATGGACTGATTTTGAAAAGAGAGAACAGCCTCCTCTACCACACAGGTACCCCACAACCTGATTAGCTTGTAGAATTTGTTCCTCCCATAATTTCACTCTGGATTTATGCTACTTTGCCTTTAATGGCTCATAATGCCACTACGAGGGAATCTCATCTTTTGGTCAGAACCTTCCTGAGTATAGGGAAACCATGAAATCATAATTGCAATTTACCTCAAACCTTTAATAATGGTGAAAGCAACAGTAGGAATTAGAAAGCCAAACAACAGACAAAATATTTATGGTATTTGTAGTATTTTTGAGCTTTGTATGTCAATGGGAGCTTTTAGCAAAAAGGACTGTAATTATCAGAGTTGCTCTCCCTCCTCTCTCTGGGGCAGAAGTTGAGACTGTAGTTGAGAGGCTGCATTCAGCATACACAAAACTTGAATAAATTCGAGTTCTTCAAAGTTAAGGGCAGTCTTTTCGTCAGCATTCGCTAAGTGCAGCAGCGGCTCGGGACGTCACAGCCCCGCTCTTACAGAACCCAGGACGATTTCAGCAGCAACATAAAAGAAGTATGTGGTAGAAAAGACGCTGGGATTTGGTTCACACGTGCTCCTGTTCGGAGCTTATTGTGATTTTTTTTTTTTTTTTCATTTTACATTTCAATTTTTTTATTTTTGCATTTGTGCAGCACACCCGGAACCAAGGTCCAAAAAAAAATCCCAAAGTGTATTTGTAGCTCTGCGTCCGGCCTGGACAAGCTGCTTTTCTTCCCCAGGGTCAAGTGACGGGTGGATTTGAGATTTTTCCGTGCTCCGCCAAACCGAACGGGAGGTGCTGCGAACCCCAGGGATGCTGCGGCTGCTGTTAGGCGGTGTCTTCCTAAGCTAATGGCGACTCCCGTGGGGGATGGAAATTCTGACTGTATTTGTTTACCCGCGCGGGCGCTATCGCCCTCTCAGCTGTGCAAGAGAGAGGAGGCAGCGGCTGGGGGGGGACCCAAAATCCCTCCCCGCAGCTCCGGCCCCGCATCGGCCGGAAAGGGCGGGCCGGGGGCGGGCCCGCGGTTCCCTTGGCGACGGCGCGCGGCGGCCCGGCCGGAGCGGCGCGAGCCCCGGTGGGTGCTGAGGGAGCCGGGGGGGGTTCGGAGGGGAGGGTTGGGACCCTGGATCCCGGATCCCTGCATCCTGGATCCCTGCATCCCGGCATCCTGGATCCCGGCATCCCGCCTCCCCTGGCGGCCCCGGGGCCGGCCTCTGCCGCCCGCGCTGCCGGGCGCCTCGGGGCCGTGCTGGGGACGGGGATGCTGGAGGGAGGGGAGCCCGGCCCGGGCCGCTGCGGTGCTGGCCGCCCCCCGGGTGCTGTCCCGGCGTGGGTTCTCTCGCCCGGTGTGCAAGAGGCCGATCCTCAGGCGCCGAGCGGAGGCGGCTGGTTTATTTACAGTTTATTTACAGTTTTTTTACAGTTTATTTACAGTTCTGCGCGGAAAGGGGCGGCAAGTCCACGGCTGCTACCAAAGCTTTTCGCTGTTCGTACGTTTTAGCAAACGAAGGCGTTGATGTTCTTCGGCTGCAAGGTACTTAGTTCTCTTACTAATTAGTATTCTATCTCCTATCGGTCAGTGATTCCGTCGCTTCTCATGCTAATTATTTCCATGAATAGTCTTTCTCTTCTTTTGGGTCAGTGGGTGTCTCGGGTCTGTGAGTTGGTGGTTGTGATCTCCCCCTGCCGGAATTACCTGTGGTTGGAGCTGATTTCAGCACAGTTGCTGAGTTGTCTTCATTAGTTTGTTCTTTATCTCGGGGGTTCTGTCAAAGGCCCTTGCACCCAGTAAATTCTGCGTTCTTTGTGCCCGTTATCAGTGGTACATCCATCTCCCCGAGCTTTGTTAACCTCCCCCTAGGTCTGAGGTCAGTGAAATATCTTGGGTCTTAAACCTAAACAATTTTCTAACACCTGGACACCGCTTTGAGCTTGCTTGTTAGCTGCTACAGGTTAAATTTCTTTTCTTGTTGGTTAAGCTTGAAAGTGTGTAAAGATCAAACATCAAAGAACATCTTTTCTTAAAAAAACTTTTATGTATTCCAGATTTTGCAACCCAGGACATTCCCAGCTCTGGCCTATGGCTGTGCAGAGTGGAGAGAGATCCTGAAAACAAACAAAAAAAGAAATTATAGCTAGAGATTTAAATTATTCTGATGTGGAAGGGCCTCCTGTGGGTGGCCTGGAGAGCCTTGGTATCTCAGCATGAAGTCTGGCTGAGTTCAAGGAGCGTTTGGGCAACACTCTCAGGCACATGGTTTGATTTTTGGGGTGTCCTTGTGCAGGGCCAGGGGTTGGACTTGATGATCCTTGTGGGTCCCTTCCAATTCAGGATGTCCAGTGATTCCATGATAAAGGTTTATGGAGTTTGCTAACAAGCTCCTGGACCAACCTCTATCTTGAATAATTTTGGAACATGTCTGACATGTTGTAGGCTAAATTGTAGGCTATCACCTGGCAAAAAACCAGAGGAAACTGTGGCAGCTGTGACTGCTGTAACTCTTCACAGCTGTGAAAAAGAAGGTGAGAAAAGAGGCAAGAAGTCAAGGGTACATTTTTTCCCATTGTGTTCTTAAATAACAGTTGTGCCAACTATTAGGAAAATATGCTAGAAAAACATGGCTCTAATTAATATGTTGCTGGGAACCGTTGTGCATTTAGGCTTTTGGATTTAAAAGTGAAGCCCTGCAAGTATTTTCAAGTGCTTGTATTTTCTCCTTTCTCATTTTCAGAGTGTTTACAGTGTATTTTTTTTTTTTGGACCTTGTGCAGAATATATAGATGAGGCTCTTGACTGGACAAGAAAGTAATGTGTTTTGGAATAGGGTTTTGTCAGGTTAATTTGATAATAAACAGCCTTGATCCGCTTTCAGAGTTAGAAAGCGATGTGTTAGAAAACAAGTGGCACATAAAGAGAGTTAGGCTGATGGAATTGCTGTAACTAATGTTGGGCTTGTTTAACCTGTAGCTGTACTGCATAGTGACTGGTAGGTCACTACCAGTCTTGAATCAAAATGCAAAGCTCTGAAAAGGATCTGTATTTATAAAGATCTTGTAAACAAAGGTGGTGGCTTCTGTGACTTTATTAAATGCAAAGTTTTAAAATTATTAAAAGGTGGTTCATCATCATTTGTAATTAGGTAGTGAAGAAGTGAGACCAAAGACTTGTTATTGATGTTGTTTTTTTCCTTTTCACCCTCCTGCTATGATTTACTGGGGTAATTAAGCTCTCAGCTTGAGTCACCCAGTGCTGCGTGTTTATTCTTTATTAAGAGAAAAAGCAGCCTTCACCACTCCAGAAGATTACTCTGACTTGAATTAAATGCTTAATTACTGAAGGCATCTCAAATATTTCAGTTGTCTGACTGCTGAAGTTATTTCTGGTGGAATTCCTTCAGGGTAGACAAGGGTTATCCCCTGTGCCCAGTGTGCTCAGCCAGCTGTTGCAAGGGCACACGTGATGGGAGCTCCTCTGAATGTGCCGCTGCCAGGTAACTGCAGACAGTGCCTGGGCAGCAGCAGGAGTTCGGCACCTACCGGACATGTGGGTGAAGGTTATGGTGCTGGATCTATTTTAATCAGCTTCTGCTTGTAGTGAATGAGGACTTCCTAATTTGTACATGTCAGTATTGGCTAAACCTGTCAGAATTGGAGTTGGAATTGAATTAACAGAGGGTACTTTATTTACTTTTTTTTCAACTTAATTTACTGAACCCTGAAGTAAATAATGTAGCAGGTGCTGGAGAAGGGAAATACTGTTCCCTTCTCCACAGTAGAAAATACTGTTTTATTTTGTTGTCTGGGTTATGGGCTCCTGACAGTTTGAGGTGAAGTGCAGTGATGCTCCTTCTCTTTGTTGTTCCGTGTGGCGCAAGGGCAGGAGGCGTTGGTGCTGCTCCTGTTGGGGCTGCCCAGCGAATCAGGGGCATGGTGTGACATGGACAGGCTATAAACAGCCAGTCTGCTTTGGGATCCAGGCCTCTGGCAGTAATCAGCTTACCCTGCCCGTGCTTAGTGTGCGACGGTGTTTGTGTGGTCGCTCATTCGCACCGGCCTTGGGCAGTGTCAGGGCTGCTTGGGACATGCCCACCCGCCCTGCGCCCGGACAGCTTTGCCAACAGCCATTTCCTGCTCTGCTTCCCTGACCAGCAGGTGATCCCTGTGCATCTGAGCCGCAGCCATGGGATTGTTTGACAAGCTGGCGGGATGGCTGGGGCTGAAGAAGAAGGAGGTTCACGTTCTGTGCCTTGGCCTGGACAACAGCGGCAAAACAACCATCATCAATAAACTGAAACCCTCAAATGTGAGTAGCCTCCTCAGTTCACTGCTGCTGTTTGTTTAAACCTGGGTTTGCGTGCTGTTAGACTAGATGTGACCGTGGAAAAGAAAGTTCAAAATCACTTCTTGATTTAGGATGGTGGAAAAAGCATGTTTTAAGAGTTTCCGGCTAAAACTGGGGTAAACTGGGTAAAACTCAGGGTAAGCATCCATGTGCATATTGCAGAAACTTTTCCCAAAAAACTCACTGTTAATGTGGCACATTTGTTTTTTAATAAGGAAGGGTTTATGATGGCTCAAATCAGGATCTGAAATAGTTTTCTTAAGTCACTCAAATAATTGCTACAGGATTGCAGTGATGGTGAGCATTTGCAATACATTACAAGTGATGTCAAACATTTACAATTAATACAATTAATAATAACTTGTCTACCTTTATCATGCTTATTTTAGTCTCTACCTAAAAAATAGTAAGTGCATAATAAATACTAAAACAAGAAATAATAAAATAGGAAATAATGCAAAGATGCACATTTAAGGAGAACTTCACTATTTTTAAAGCAGAATTATTTTCAAAATAAGTAGCATTAATTCTTGCAATTCATTCATCCAGTGACAAGTATTTCAGGCCACTAGGATGGCATAGTGTTCTGAGCAAAAATGAAAGTAGGAGGACCTTGCTTCCGTGTAAATTTATGAAATATAAATAGATTAATTTTGGTAACCCTGTTCAAAGCCAAAGGCTTATGCATCTTGGTTATATGCACCTGGGAAACTGATTTTGCTGTTTACATCAGGACACAATATTTTTATTTTTTTTTTTAAGTATTATGTAACTTTTCCTGAAGAGAAACACTGGGCATTGTTTACAAAAACATGACATGGTAAAGAGTCTGCTACTCTTCCATTCCTGGCAATTATTCTTCCACAGAAAATTGAATAGATTTATAAACAAAGACTATCTGCTGCCAGTTGTTTTGGGGAACTGCTACAGTTTGTACCAGGCAAATTGTATGTTTATGTAATAACTTTATCATAGTGGGTTGTTATGTCATGCCTTCAGCAGCAAAGGATTCCTAACTAGAGTTGAACACAGACAACAAGATTGATCCCAATAATTGGCATTAGAGAAGGGCCCAAAGGAATTATGCAGGTAGAATAAATACAGTTTGTTTGCTTTACTCCAAATGGAATAATGAGAATTTACTTCTAAATGCTTTCATTTAACATGTTGCTTTAGGAGGGTGGCTTTGCATGGAACTTGTATGAGGCCTACCTTTGTAAGACATGGCAGAACCTTTAGCATGCAGCAAATGCCATTAGATCAGACTTGATAAAATTGTTTATTTTTAGTAAGTTCAATGGCTAGGTGATTCTGAGCTCTGGACCAACCCAGCCTTCTTAAGAAGAGCTGCTGCTTTTCCCCAGGAGCAATATATTTTGTGTCTGGCAAATACAAGTGTTTCTCCATTTGCTTCCAGTGATTTCTTCTGGTCCTGATAAATACATTTGAAACAAATGTTGAAGAATTAACACCTACTCTGCACAAATTTCCCCTGGTGACAGGAGTGTTGACTGAACTATTTACAGCCATGGGGTTGCCATTTTCCCGGGAAAGCTGCAGGTGGATGAGCTGAGCTTCCTTCACTTGAATGCAAGGGGTCAAGTGCTTATAGGCTGTGCTTTAATAAGGGGCTCTAGAAGGTCTGTGAAAGGACTGCATGTCACTTTCTCAGACAGCTCGTGATCTAAGGGATGTGACCTTTGTTGCTGCTCAATATTGATGCTGCTTAAAGGAGCTGTTCTCCTCTCCCAGCTTAGCTGAGAGGTTCCTTGGCCAGCTCAGTAGTAAACCTGTTTATCAGATGGATCTATTAATAATGCTTTAGGTCATTGCCCATCCCTCTGGTAAATCCTGATGTCTTCCAGTGGCGCTGTGATTTGGGTAGAACTGATCAGGCCAGTGAGTCATGTCTGCTGTGTCATTCCCAAGGTCAGGTAGACTCCTCCAGCATGTGAGTAGAAGCTCTCAGTCTGGCCAGCCTAATATCTTGATAGGCATGTGCCCTCCTTTAGCTAAGAGGCTTGGGGTATTGTGCAGACTTGTTTGGGTTCACATTGTGATTTCCGAAGTTCACAAACTTTGACCTGAGGCATAACCTCCAAGCTGTTGTCTTCCATCTTAACCTTTCTCCCATTGGTTTGTAGGTAATAGCCACACATACATGTACAGGTAGACTAATGTAAAGGGTGGAATCTCAGCCTCAAGGCTAAAATGTCTTCAGTGCTGTTGTCCAGTAGTGTTCACTGTATTTCCTAGAAAATACAAAATCTTGGTTTTGAATTACTTTATTTTTCTGAGAACTTTTTAAATATAAAGAATCTGGATTTGTAGAAGTTTGGTTTTTTTCTATTGCATAGTTTGGGTAAAAATAGATCTGTAATGTATTAGCTTTTCAAATACATTTCAGTATTTACATTCTCTAACATGACTGGGCTTTCTTTCCTTTAAAGGCTCAAACTCAGGACATCGTCCCAACAATAGGATTCAGTATAGAGAAATTCAAGACTTCAAGGTAGTACTTTCTTTCCTTTCTCTCCACTTAGCAGGAGTGATGATTATACAACAGTTGGACTTAATTAGCTCTTTTGGTGGGCTATAACTAGATTAGAATGTGCTGAAATGCTGTAGTACCCACGAACCCTAATTATGATTTAGGACTGTATTAGAATATATTGTGTGTTTTGTGCTGCTATAAAACTAGGTGTGTGTAACAATATTTTTAAATGGGAGAAGTTTTTAGTTTTTTGCAATAATTGTATAAGCATCCGATTCCTGTCTGTTAAGAATTCCCAAATAGGGCACTGTTACAGACTTGAGGAGAGACAGTAGCTTAGGGGGTGGTCTGTATTACACTCTCAGTCTGGTAACCTGTGTTAAGGACTCTCCCTGGAATTACTCTGAACACAGTGCAGTGTAATCCCATTAAATGGAAAATTAAAGGATGGCTACAGCATTAGCAATGTAAGGATGGCAGGAGCAAGGGCCAGGGAACAGAGGAAGAAGTCATTAGTTGAAAGAAGACTAAGATATGGATAAGGAATGTCATGACACAAAGATATTTCAAGGAGGGAACATAATTTTGTTCTTCTGTAGCCTTCTCTGTGTATTTTTAATGTGTGCAGTTAGTCTCCAAACCAAGCAGCCTCACTGGGTGAAAGATCTGCAAGGAAATTGTTTATTCCTTGAGCTCAGGTGTGGGACCCACGGGTTTCACATTTCCATAGGAGCCTCAACAACTGTGTTCTGCCTCAGTAAAACACATGGCACAGGTTTGGGATTTGGCTGTCCGAGAATAAATTGATTTAAATTGCTTTCCTTTATTCTGATCTTGTGGTGGGAGACATGACAACCTGTAAACACACTGCATAGAAGGATACTTTATTAAAAAAAGCCAAAACAAACCTAAAAAAAACCCTAAACCCCTGACAAACTCACAACTTTAGAATCAGCTGATGTCTGGACATAGAGCTGGAAGGATGTCTGGAGAGCTTCCTTTTCTAAATCTCCTCATTTTGGGATGGCCTCCACTCAGGGAGCTATTTGGAACTACCCAAAATAGAAAATACTGAAGTTGAAATCACCTCTTTAGACATTTCAGGAGTGGATCAGATTTTTTTATGTTGTTCTTTAAGCTGACTTGCTTTACGTGGTGTTTGAGTGAAAGCTCAAACTTGCAAAGACTACTCTTTGTATCTTGGTCATCTGAGCTCACCTGTTATTACCAGTATGTGGTTTTGGGGTTTGTTTTTCCTGGAAGTGGATGGGTTTTTTAAATCCTTCTATTTTGCATACACTCGTGCCTCTCTAGGGACGCAGTTTCAGACAGGCTGTGGATTTTAAGTCGTGGTTCATCTGAATTTCATTTATTCATTATAAACAATATTTGATGTGATAGAAACAGAGACTGAACGGGAGCTTATTTTGTGCTTGATGTAACTTTGAATAATTGGCTTAGTTCCTTTATTCAGATAATAAAGAAACACGTTTTCCATTGTGGAATATTTCTATAATAGGACTGCAAAACTGAATAGGATCGTTTTAAGGCAGATAGCATAAGCAGAGTTCCTTTGGGAGTTTTTCTCAGTTGATTAGGATTCAAGTTGGTCTGGCTTTTTTCTGCCAGGGTAGCAAAGAAAATAGTATGGTTCTGGGTTTTGTTCTTTATTTCTGTCCCTCATGCACTTCTTTCCTTTGCAGTTTGTCTTTCACAGTGTTTGATATGTCGGGTCAAGGGAAATACAGAGACCTCTGGGAGCATTACTACAAGTAAGCCCATCATTTATTTTGAAGCACTGCTGTTCATAGTGACTGTTGTGTATGTTATTTAAACAGGAGTATCATCGTATGTAGTGGTTAGGAATGACTCAGAGAAGACTTAATCCTGGTGTTTGACAGAAGGTCCTTCTGGATAAATACCACTTTTCTTTCTGTTTTTAAGACATAACAGTTTTTCTCTGCTGTTATTCAGTGTGCTTTTGGGGATGTTTTGCTGGCTTCAAGACTGGGGGAACATACTGGAGATGGGATTTAAATGTTGAAAACTGAAAACCAGTCCTGTAAGAAAGCTGAAGATGAGTTAGGTTTCCAACTTTCCAGTTTTCCTATAGGTAGGTGAATTAAAACCTAAAAGACATTGGCTGATGGCTGAGATTTTAGAGGTGAGGGAGATTAACCTCAGAGGACAAGACACATGTATGTCCGAACCTGAAGAAACATTGTTACATGTTATTTATTGAGCAGGGTATTCACTGTACTGTATAACACACGTGATAACCTTATTGGTAACAGAAACAGAAATTGGTGTGTTTTCTGTTTTTCTAGCTTCTCATGAAAATTGAATCCTTACTTATGTTGTCTCACTGCTATTACCTGATCCTAATCTAAATAAGGTGAACAGTACTAAACCACACAGAAGTGGCTTGGAGAAAAATAGAACGGAGAAAATCTGAAGATTATAATAGTAATTAAATATTAAATTTAATGTGATAGAGCTTATAGTATTTTTTTAATGGCCTCCTCCTCCTGTGCAAAATATGCTAGCAGTTTGAAAAGGTGTGGCTAGATTATTGCTCAGGAGTGTGAGATGAATGTCTCCCAAACCTTTGCATTTCAGGAACTGATGCCCTAAGGCTACTCCCAAAATGCAAGCAGAGTGCTTCATAAGCAAATAATTTTTGTGATTGCTGTATTTAATGCTGTAACTTATCCCTTGTGTGGCATGAACAGCTTCTTCATCTCAACAGTAAGGGAGTTTTTTAGGTTATGCTGACAGTGAAATGTGCACTTGTACCCACCTCTATTCCTGATCCAGTGCAGTTGGCACATATTTGAGTTTATCTTCTAAGAAGAATATTTAAATATTTTTTAATTTTATTAATAAAGTAATAATAATATTAATAAAACTGCAAAATGGAAATCAAATCTAATCGAGTGTCAGAGTAATTGCCTTGGGGTACTTGAAGATTGCACTTTTCTTCTATTTGGCTTGAAACTGTCTTCCAGGACATTGTCCTACACTTGTCTTAAATATACATACAGTCATGTTGTGTCCTTATCACCTAGTGAAGTTATTTTTTGATAGTAAATACCTTCTACTTCTCTTGTTTCCTTTAGAAAAAATACTCTGTGGTCATAAAAATAACTTAGGCATTTTCAGCTAATATAAGAGAGCTTTATTTACTGTTCAGGTTCTTCTGTACACCAGAAGGCTGGTCAAACTATTTCTGCTTTTCAGTAGGTTGTTTCTTATCAAAATATGAAAGTAGATGGTGCTGGAGGGTAAAGAATGTACCATGATGGCCTCTCAGAAAAGTGTAAAATGAAGCAGGAGTGAATATTACATTAAAATATTAAATAAATATATTTTGTGGGTGTTTATAACTGAACTGGTGAATTATGAGTTGGTGAGACTTCATTTGGTTTTCAAAATAAGTTTCAATAAGTGGAACATCAAGTCATAAGCTATCAGTAATATCCTGAAATAATGAGTGGAATAGTTGTATGTGCATTGTCACTGTGGTCATACTGCCAGCAAAATGTTTCAGTGGTTTGAAGTAGTTGAGAGTTTTTTACCTGTTACTCAAAACAAAAGCAAGTCTGTTTATGCAGACTTCAGTAAAAGTTAAAATGACCTGCATATGCCTAATTGTTAAAGAGCTGTGAACACAGGGTTTTCTTCTAAAAAGGTAATTTATCTAAATTAGCTTTAGTGTAGGAAATAAAGACTTTCCATAAAAATCTGTCTTTGTCTGTTTTCTTTGTCTGCCTGACCATGCTGTTAAAATAGCTGTTGGTTACATTTTCAGAACTCATTTTTCAGCCTCAGGAGTAAAATCAAGCTTTCCTAGAAGGTCTTTGTAGACTGAACCTTGTATGAGTCACTCAGATAGCAACCTCATGTCTCAAAAAATTATGCACGTTACCAAAAGACTGAATTTCAGAAGTAAGACTCAATTTAATGTTGATGGTAAATAACAATGACAAAAATTTAGAGGAAAAATCGGTTTGTTTGGACGTTTTCTGGTGTTTCTTCTGAAGCCTTTTCTTATTCACAGTTTAAGAGAACCTATAATTTGCCTCTTTGCTCTTTTTATGTCATGCAGAGAAGGCCAAGCCATTATTTTTGTCATTGATAGCAGTGACAAATTAAGAATGGTTGTGGCCAAAGAAGAACTTGACACCCTTCTGAATCATCCAGGTGAGGAGGCTTTTTTCCCCTTCTGTGTCCATATTTGTTATGTTGTATTAAGAAGAGCCCTTATCTGACACATTCTGCATTCTGAGTACTTTGCAAATATTTTAGCCATTCCTGAATACTACAGCAATAGCAGCCTTCAGTAACTTTGTGGGGGTTTTTTACCTATTCACTTTCACAAACTGATCGTGCTTTTGTTGTCTACACTTGAGTTGGTTTAGTCTCTTGATAATCAGTAATGAACAGAAGTTGCATTGTTTTGAGGAAGAATAGGACCTGTTGGAAGCTGGAGAGCCTTTGTGGGATGACCAACACATACAAAATTATGTCCCTGTCTGTTTTTTCCCTCAAGACAGCCAATTCCTTTAATGTAATGCTTAACTTCTTTTTTCATCTTCACTGTGTTTTTTTTATGCTTTAGACAGAAATAAGAAGGGATAATTATAGCAGTCAATTACTTATTAAAGGATAGATGAGAAGGAAGAGGATATGAGATGACACACGATGAGGGGCTTCGTTTTAAGAGTTTGGCTTGGTTTTTTACATGAGACTACATCCTGTTAAGTTATCAGGTTGGCCAATTCTTCACCTTTCCACACAGTCAACATTACTCCAGTGTTTTTGTAAGCAGTATGCAGTTTTTGCTTACAGCACTTTAGGTAGTTGCTTTGCCTAATCAGATCATAAAACTGCATGTAGGAATTTTAGAAGTCAAATAATCCTGGAATTCCTCATTTGTAGAGCCTTAACTTGTGGGGTTACCATGCTGCAAGTAAGAAGGGAGAAGCTGACTTGAATTTCCAACGAAGAAAAGTAGTACTTGATAGGGACAGTTATGTTACCATGACTTTATTTTCCATGAATACAATACATGAGTTCATCAAAAAATGCTGGAGTTGACTGGGGCTCCTTAATTCCACGTTCAAGGGTATGGGCTCCTTCAAATGCAGACATTAACAGGACAGTGTTGCACAAGGCAAAGGGGAGGATGAGATGAACCAACCACTACAGGTGTCCCAAAGCAGGAATTACCCTGGCAGTAAAATTCTGTGGGTGAAATGGAACTGCACAGGACCAAGGGTGAGAGGTAAAGGGTTGTTGGTTTATTAGAAGGCAAAAGAGGGAAAATGGCATTAATGGGTCATTAATGCTGACACAGCAGGTCAGTCCTATTCAGTTGTTTATGAATTTGTGTCTTCTAGTTACAAAATCCCACGGCTGTGGCCAGATATCTGGGATGTTCCCTAGAACCAGGAAAGGACAGCTGTGTTTTTCTGCCTTGGAGTAGCTCAGCTCAAGTACAGCAACAGTGTTGCTGCCTTATATTTTGATATATCACACGTAAAAGAATCAAAGGACTTAGAGTTCCTCTAGTAGTAATGTTTAATAAAAGTACCTGTTAGCTGAATCAATATATGAGTGGTTCACTGTATCAGTATTTTTATTTGTATTGCTGTTCTGCCTTTCTTCCTGCATACCCTACTTTTTCCCCATCGATGCTTCTGTCTTTATGATCTTCCTGGAGTGGTTTAAATGTATGGGTTTCCTTAAGTTTTGAATGGAATTGAGTCAATTCTTGTCTCTGAAAACCTTAGCAATCCCTCAAGAAAACAGTTCCCTGTCTTTTTGCCAGACTTTTCCCGAGGTTGTCAGGTGAAAGGCAATGTGTACTGTGAAGGATTAATAGGGTTAGAAGTTGTTCTAGATGGGACTGTTTTGTGAATCTGTGAATTGTTTTTCCTTACATAAGTGGACAATGCACTCTACAAATAACTGCTTGTTCAATTATCACTCTATCATATTTTTTTTACTCCAACTTAATTCTTCAGCACTTTGAAAGGTGGTAGTCTCTAGATTACTTGTTTTGGATACTGACTCTTGGGTCACTTGACCTCCAGCACATGCTTCTAAAGTAAACTGAAATTCTTGTAAGTTTGAAATTCTTTGTATAAAATTACACATCAGTGTCTGGCATATTTTTTAATGCGTTAATTCACAACTACTTGCACCTAGACCACGTTAGCTTTCCATTAGTAACTGTGGAAAGTGTGTGAGGAAAATACTGCACATTAGGAAATAATGTACATTTGTGTGACCATCACTTTATTTAGCAAATATCTTTGATTGTACATTTGTGAGGGTGTGGGCAGGTTGTGCCCTTTTTTAACAAACCAGTGAAAATTCTTTGTTAACTTGTCTCTTTGCGTATGTGATTTTAGTTAATATCTGTGGGTTTAGTTTACCCGTAACCTGCAGGCTGTGGGTACCAGGGTTCATTTACTTACATCATAAATTAATCTAAGAGTTTCAGTTGGGAGACACAAAGCTGTTCAACTACGGAATCAAAACAGAGATTTAATGATCCCCTGTGCTTGTATGTTGAGGCCTTTGATTTGTGTTAGCCGATACCAGAGGAAAAAAGAGCTCCAGGGAGGGTAAATAGTTGGTGAAAATTATCACCATTTTGATCAGCATTTACAATCTCTGAATGAGTTTGGGTAGGTAGTGTTATCTCCACTGATTCTGTGGAAAGGTTTAGTAGGGAATTTGAAAAGAACATAATTAGGAAGGTTCAAACTACTTCAGCCCTGACAGTTTGTTGGGCTTTTGGGGTTTTTTATCATCCCCTTGCCCATCAGCAGGTGCAGCTGGTTTACATTTGACTTTTGTTTCCTGTGTGAAATACTTTTTTTTTTACAATTTAAAAAAAGCCTATGTAGCAATTTTCATCAGTAGGGGGATGGCGATGATGTGTGTTTAAGTTGTTTTCCTGTCAAGGATTGATAGACTCAAATGTAGATTTTTTTTTCTAACCCCGTAAATCATCCTTTCTATAAATAATGTGAAAAAAATCTTAGAGTTAGTCTTGGTGCTGGTAATTTTTTGGTAGTTTTACATCTGTAAGTTTGAAGACAGTATGTTTTGTTTCCTTTCAGTGGCCCTAGTCTTTTGGGGAGATCAGTGAGGTTTAGGCTTGCCTGTGTGTAAGTATCCCAGAAAATGCCAGTGTGTGTGGTTTGGGCTGTAGTTCTCACTGGTAGCTGAGAGGAGCTTCTGGAAAAAAAGTCCTTCAGGGGAAGGTAGGATGAAGGATATCTGGACACGTGGATTTTTTTCCAGTTGCATAAATTCTATGAAGTCATGGATGCACTCCAGGATACTGAAGGATACTTCAGACTACCCTAATGCAACTATCGTTGTGATGTTGTGAATGAACACGAATCATTCTTCTGTCATTTTATACACTGAGTCCTCACTAAGCAGAGATGTGCAGTATTTGTGGGCAGTTGTTTCATCTCCTGTTCCTCAGCTTCACCAGCAGCTCATAGCCACAGCTTTAAGTGTGAGTGTAAGATGGGGTACAGGGGGTGGAAGATTGCAAAGCCTGCCAGAGAGTTTGTGAGCGTTCTTGGAGCGTGCACCAGAGACCATGTGACCCAACAGTGTGCACCTGGGTAGGATACAACCTGCAGAGAATTGCAGCTACAGGTGAGCAAAATACCTTCCTGTATTGTTTGTAGCTTATCACATGTAGAGAATGAATAAGTGTTTCACAATGTCATGATAGTTTATTTCTGCTCATGCCCAGATATCAAGCACCGTCGACTGCCTATTCTCTTCTTTGCTAACAAGATGGACCTCAGGGATGCAGTGTCATCTGTGAAAGTATCTCAGTTACTGTCACTAGAAAACATCAAAGACAAGCCCTGGCATATCTGGTAAATCCCTCTTTTTCTACCCTTTTATTGGTATTTGTGCATTCATATTTTAGCTCTGTCGTGACACTCATTACTATAACAAAAATCGAGCAGGTGAAAGGCTCTGCTGCCACATGTGGAACAGTAGTAATATTAAAACACTTACTATGAAACTTGTTTTAAATACACAGTGCATTCATGTAGACTGTGCCTTAAAAGTTTTCACAGGAGAACTGTTACCCAAATAATAAAATGGAGGACTTCTGGTGAAATCAGAAAGCAGTGTTCTTATCAGAAGAATACCTGCCATTATTTTGTGCTGGGAAATTGGGCAGAATTGTTGTCGGAGTGCTGCTGCTAGTTTGTCTTGCAGCTTTCAGAATATCAACAATGAAACATCTGGAGTTTTTTTCCACTCTGCAGATGCTTTAGGAAAACTACTCTTGAAAGGCCATTTAATAAACTGTTCTCATCTGAATTCAGAGGGACACTGTACTCTGTGTACTCTGTAACGTTAAAGGGCATTTTTAGTTGTAGGAGCTAGTGTCTTGTCTTTGTGAAGGATGTAAGCTTTCATAGAAACAGAAGGACTTTGTGCTAGTCTTCACAAGGAAAAAACTCTCTTTTTATCGTAAGTGTTTTATAGAAGTTAGTTTTTTGCCTTATTGCAGTACCCAGATATTATAAATAAGAGTGAAATCAGCAGCTAGATGCTGCTGAAAACTACAATTCTCATTTTTGGCCCTTTAATTTTAAACTCAATTTCAAGGACATTGTTTTGGGGTCAGTACTTTTTGTCTCAGAAATCAAACTGACAAATTCCCAAGCTTCTTAGAAGATCAGTAACTGTCCAGATTCACTGCTCTGCTGGTTTGCAGGAGCTGCAGGATGAGGGGCATTTAAAGAGTTATCTCCCTGTGATTCAAAGGGTAGATTTACACTGTTCTCAGTGGAGCTTAATAGTTTTACATATGAACAGACACTCCAAGGGTTGCTGTTACAATACTAGACTCCCTCCTTCTGGTACTCCAGCATTCTCACTGTGTGTACAAACTGTGGGAGGACAGTTGAACTTGATCATCCTAAAGGTCTTTTCCAACCTAAATGATTCTGTGATTCAGCATTGCTGCTGTTGGTAGTAAACATCTTTTTTATAACATCACCTGAGGCAGGAGTTATCGAAGTAGAGGTGTTCTAGGAATTATTCCTCCACCTTGAAACTGGAATTGAAATAAATCACATCATGAAAAGGGGTTTCCATGTGGGCAAGGTACTCGATCATTTAAGAAGCAGTCCTCTCCATGGGAAGAAAACTTTGAAGTAAACTGTACTTGATGCTACTTTGCAATTCTGTAAATTATAAGTATAGGGATGACTCAACTAAAACTGGTATTTTTACAATGTTTTCATAATTTGATTTGTTTCTTTCAGTGCCAGTGATGCTCTTAAAGGAGAAGGATTACAAGAAGGTGTGGATTGGCTCCAAGGTATATCATGCATAATTCTCTTGCTCTATTCTCATTCTGTTAAACTTTTTCATTTTGTAAGGTTTTTTCTTTATTATTTCCTTTGTTTTCTTTCTGTCCAATTCTGCTGTCAGATCAAATTACACAGTGAGTACTAATGCTCTGCCTCATATTTGCCTTTCATTTACCTCCTTAATGTACACAAAAGATCACATCTGCTTCCCTGACAGAAGTGTGTATTATGAAACATTAATGCACACTCCTGCAAACGGTGTAACACTTTAATTTAAACAATACCAGTTCCCACACTTCAGTTGATTACTGTGGTAGCTGAGTTTGTTCTTTAATTTATTCTTGCTGTCCTGTCCTGATTTTACGTAACTTAATGTTATGTATCGGGAAATGGTGAATAAGCAGACTAGAAAAATAAGCCAAGTACACAAACAAATACACTGGTTTTGCTTATTCAACTTCAGTTCTTTAATCTGGAGCCAAAGTAAGAACAGCTTACACTATAACCATCATAGCACATGCAGACACTCATAACTGCATGGAAAATATGAGATCCAGCGTAGATGATGTGTTACACACAGCGTTATTACCTGCGTTATGGATGGTGTATATCCATCGTGTATACGGATGATGTATGCTGGTCAGGATCTGGTCTCCTAGTCCTCCTGCATACTGCTGAACGTATAGCTTAGCCAAGTGTGGCCTTGTTCGGGTAGACTCGTCCTCGTTGTAGCCCCGTGGTTTGCGTTGTCTGTGCTGTGAGTGCGCTGGGATGGCTGAGCCTGCCGTGCCGGGCGTGCTGTGCTGCAGCAGCCACGGGGTGTCAGCGCTGCTCCAGGCACGAAGCCATTCCACGCCTTCCAAATCCAGCCGCGTAGCAGCCTTGTCCCCGGGTTGATTTATCTTCTTTGACCTGTGCACACCAGATTGTCCTTTCTACTCGGAATCCTTACTGCTGAATAGAGAGAGATGGTTTATTTTACTGTGTTGTTAGAGAATACAAAAACATTTGGTCGTGTTTTCAGAGGGAGGGATGCTCTCCAAAAACAGCCTTTGCAGAGAGATTTACTGCCCTGCAGGAGAACAGTGATGTGTCCTCCAGCAGCTGAAAGAGTTTTGGGGTGGGGAAGTGATATCTCTTCCACCAGCTAAAAGAATTCTGTGGTGGGGAACCAGGATCTTAACACTGAGCTTCCTTCCCTGCTTTACCCATTTATCGTAGAGGCAGATGCCAAGTCATGTACTTTTTCCTCATTTCAGGCATAGTTCTGATTTAGTGATGTTTTCCTGTGGTTTTCAGAGTCTCTGCTTACCTCTGAGGAACCCTTTAAGTTTCAATCCAGGCTTTGAGTTGATGGTTTTGTGTGTAGCTTCAGGCTACTGAAATGGATCTCAAATGCTTATCGTAATATTTTTCTGACAAAACATATGTGTATGTAGATTTTTGAGCACAGCAAGCAGATGCTTTTGCTGTCACTCTCATGGATTGTTAAACTTCTAAATTTTGTGAGCTGAAATTTTTCATGGATTTATCTAAAAATTTCATTTAACTCACTCATTCATTGTCCCCAAAAGCTTAAGAGGGGTTGGTTTGAAACAGTACTGGTACCTAAGCACGTGCAGTTTGCAAGTTATACCTTTAATGGATGAAGGCTTTGATATTTCAAGAACAAATTTTTACTCTGATTGTCCTCATTGCTAGAGCACTAGATGGGAGTATTTGGAACAACTCTTTAGTTAGAGTAGTCCCTAAATCACAGCCATAAAATTCAGTGGGGCAAATGCCGCATGGAGAATGAATGCACAATGCTCCTTGCCAGCAGCCGTGCTTTCCTTGGGTACCCTTTGCAGACCCACTACAGGGAGCTCAGAGGTGGGGTGATGGGGGCAGGAAGTTTTGCCTTTTTTTTTTTCCTAATGAAGGCTGAGTTTGCTATTTCCCTGTTTTGTAACAACCCATCATCAGTAGGGTAAAACTAACCTGTTTCACAGCAGTCTAAACCCAGGTCCCATTCCCTGTTACTGGGGGAAATGGTGCTGAGTTCCACACTTTGCAATGGGCATACAGAACATTTGTGCTAACTGAGAAGATATTTGAAGTGAGATATTTGCTGAGAGCAAAGTTTTCATGTGAGTTCTTCAAAATCAAACTTCAAATATTTTGCTGTTCACGTTCAGCTGTGTGGACGCTGTCGTGTGTATACGGATTGAAATGCACACTTCATAAAATAAACTTCCAGGCCTTATTCTCATCAAAGTTACCTTATAAGCCCCAAGAAGATAAAAATTGAATTAGATAAGAGTCCTCCTGTTTAATTAGCAGCATTTAGGGAAAACAACTTGGCTGTGCAGGAATTTCAGAAGTGGATGAGAGAGCACATTGAAAATAACTCTGTCCCTCATTCTTGTAACTGCACCAAAATATCTATTGGTTATGTTTCCAAGAAAACAAAATACAGCAAGAGTTTATCTGGTGTTAAGACTGGCTGTTTCTTTTTATTAACAGATCAGATGCAAGCAATGAAGACATGAGGGATAAATAAAAGAAGTGTGGCGTTCTTTTGCCCCCTTTTTCAGTAGGTGTAAAGTTCCTTGAAAAGGAAGAATGATTTAAAGGAGAGGAACAGATCATCTGAAAGATACTGTATTGGCTCGTTTCAGTTTAGTACCTCTTCCAGGAAAACTGAATGTAGGCAATATAGCACCTCAGGTATGCACACTAATGAATTAAATTGAGTCTTGTGACTGGAGAATGTATTTTAAAAAAAAGATTCGTGTTAACAATAAACATCTGCATTCATTTGAGTTTTAGGGGATAATTAGCCATCAGGAAATGCCCCTCTATTTTTTGGGGGGACACCTTCTGAGCAAATGGGAATATTTATTTTTCTGAGAAAGAATAATGAGCACTTCCTGAAATAAAGCTGTATGAGATACCTACTGATCTATGTGCCCATTTTTAGGTATTTCTGCAAACTGTAATTTAAAGTTTGACATTAGCTTTTTACTAACCATCTATAATAGGCTTCTAGAGGAATATTTTGGTTAAAGATACAAATATCCAGTGTATTTGTTACAGATGATTGCAGATGTTTTTAAGGAATAACTTTTAATGAAATGTTATGAATTGGTTTTGTGATATGCCATGATTATGTTTGCGTTCTCATCAATAAAACTTCAAATATACAACATGACATGGTTGGGTTTGTTAACCTAAATATGTTCATGGATGGTCTTTACATCTTAAGACATTTTGCTTTTTCTGTTAGTTTCATTTGGAATTTGTTTATCCCTTTTCCAGTGGATATAGCATTGTATACTGTAATAAAATGGTATCTCTGTTGCCAAGCTTTTGTAATTAATTGCGTATATTTTTTTTACACTTCCTAATAAACTGGGCTTCTCTTCCAGATATTTAAGAAGCATATGATTGACAGAATCACAGAATGGGCCAGGTTGGAAGGGACTGCAGTGAGTCTGCCAGTCCAGCCTCCCTGCTCGAGCAGGTCATCCCAGAGCACACGGCACAGGATTGTGGCCAGGATTGTGGAATATCTCCAGGCAGGGAGACTCCACACTCTCTCTGGACAATCTGTTCCAGTGTGCGATCACCCACACAGTACACAAGTTCTTCCTCATTTTCAGGTGGAATTTCCTGTGCATCAGTTTCCCTAAAAGTTGTATTTTGAAAATAGTGAAGGGACAGTTCGCTGGTTTATTAGATCATTAATATGAAATGTGTTACATACTTCTGTTATAAAAAATGCGTTACTTTAGAAAATAATGAACTTTCTGACTTCAAGTATGTACCACAGGTAGCAAATTAAGGCAATAAGAACTTAATTTTTGCCATGCCACCTCTTCCCTTTTAATCCCTCCTCCCTTGTTCAAGAAACAAGCAGGAGGAACACCGAAGGCTGTATTTAACTGAGTCATTTAACCTGATTCTTGGGGAGATGTAATATGGAGCTCTTGCAAAAACGTCCCCCCCACACGCATTACCATATAACAACCCACAAATGTTATGTCAGCATGCCTTTTAGGGCTCACTTAAGAGAGGAATATTTGGAGAAAAGGGCTCCATCTGAAATGGTAGACCAGTTTCATATACTTCCAGTTATTAAATAGTTATAATTAACTCCCGTGCTTTGCTGGGGAGAGCTAAGTCTCATTGTCAAAAAAATCTTTCCTACAGGATACTATAGTTGTGATAGTTGGGTTTATCATGAATGTTTCGTGTCTCTTTTTGTGACACCTTTGTCCTTCTGTTAACTCTGAACCTAAATATCTGTACAAGAACCAGATACAAAGGATGAAAGATTATATATAGTCCTGAGGAGTTTTCCTCTAAATTGTGGGCAGGTAATTTTCTGGTTTACTTTGCA
>JAYRBT010000001.1:4065813-4075871 GCA_036023395.1 Myiotriccus ornatus
CCTGGCCTTGGACACTTCCAGGGATGGGGCAGCCACAGCTCCTCTGGGCAACCTGTGCCAGGGCCTCCCCACCCTCAAAGTAAATAATTTCTTCCTAATAACTAATTTGAACCTACTCTCTTGAAAATAATAATTGTAAACCCCTTTTGCTCTGTGTAAGTATTTTGTAATTAGTTTGGTTCGCTTGTATGTCTTACTTAAATCCAGCATTTAATATTTTTTTTTCTACTAAGAAAGTTCAAGTTCTTACCTAAAAATCTATCTTCATTTCTGACTTTCCTGAATAATCTGGATCTTTATGGCTTTCTGATTATTTTTGTTTGCTTATTTTGAACTACACAGAGTATTATGTTTATCTTATGGATTGCCTTTACTGTCGTGGGAAGCTGTTTGAACTTCCTGCTTTGTTCTTCCATCCACAAATCTGAGGGAAGTACTCTTAATATCTTATACTTCTTGCTGTCTAATGTGGTTAGTAAGCCCTTATTGAAAACAGCAGTTAATTATTTCTTTTGATTATTATTTGCCTTCTTGGGTTTTTAGTGTTTTATTTTTTCTTCAGCTGCTCTTCCTGTTCCTCTCCTTCCAGGACTCTGGTCTGAATGAAGGCCTGTTGGAATGAGTGGGAATGGGAATGAAATGCTTGATTTCTTTTTAAATTTTTTCCCCCTATTACTGCATCCGCCATTAGTTGTCTCTCACTTCTAGAATATTTGTATCATTCTGTGAACATCAAAGCTGCTGGATGTTCCCCTCTCCTTCCCACCTTGGTGCACAGGCACAGGTCCCTCACATGCACAGTTGCTACAGCCCTGAGTTGCTCTAAAAACGTTGAATTTGGTATCAGATATTGCACAAAATGCTGATGCATGTGTGCAAAAAGGCCTCTTTGGAGTTGTTTTCTCAGAGCCCAGTGGCTGTAAGCCTTCAGTCCTCTTCTCCCATTACCTTTAGAAGGTTTTCCCTTCACTGTGCCTGGTAGTGCTCAAGACTGCAGCATTTTCAGCTGAAATGGGGTGAGTTGTTCTCAGGTACAGTGTGTGACTCCTGATTCTTTCTAGCACTCAGGACAGGAATCCGTGGGAACCCTGTGTTTAAGCTGGAGCTGCTCCTTGCAGCTGTGCTGAGAGCCTGCATGGCCTGGCCACTCCCGGGCAGTGTCGTGTTGAGCAAGTGCAGTTGTAAGTATTTGTATGTAAATGTAATGGATCCTGCCTTTAATCTCAACCCTCTAACTGTAATGTGCTTGGGGTTTTTTTATTTACTAATAAGAAGGATAAGCTGCTGTAAAAGACTAGACATAACAGCTCAGTTGTCTACAGGCAGGCAGGCATTCTGGTGTAATGTGTGGGATGGTAACGTTGCATTTCAGTGCTCCTGTAAAACCAAACAGCTGTGCAGCAGTTCATCTCTTAGAAGCTCTAACTAGGAAATATCATGTTGTTAGTAATAAGAAATAAAATTGATGTTGATCCAAAATGCTTGTCCTTAAAAGCAAACATTTCTTAAGCCAAGAAATACAGTTTAATCTCAAAAGGGGTGGCTGGGGGGGAGAGTTTTAGTTCGTTTGTTTGTTTTGGGGGGGTTGTGTGTGTTTGCTCCAAGTTTTACTTGTTTTTAAAGTTTGACTTGTTTGGGAAATCACTCTTCTCATGAGTAATTTCTGTCATCCACTTATTTAGTTCTTTCTAGCCTGCCTTGTTTCTGTTTTACAGAAATCCTTACAAATCTGGCTCCTGTACTTTCTAGTCTGCTTCTTTTAACTTCTGCTGAGTACTCCAGGAGTGAAACTTTGCAGCTCCCTTCCCTCTTGTTTTGGGTTTTGGGTGGGTTTTTTGAGAATCAAAATAGATAATGAGAGAAGGTCACAGAAGACAGGACCAAAAAAAGCGAAAAAGGGGACTACTGAGAAAGTCTTCAACCCTCCTCTTTCAGAAAGGTCAGGAAAGTTTGCTTTGAAAGGTTAACTTGATATGCCCTGTTCCGTTTTTATTATTGTTCACAGCCCATACTTGACTGCTTAAATTTAAAAATGCACTGTTACTATGCTAAACTAATATTATGTGTACTAGCTGATCGGAATTCAAAACTTAAAATACTCTCTTATAACATATGCCAAGTGTTTTTAATAAGATTTTGTAACCGTACTTTAGTTCAAGGCTCTGTAGCTCCTGTCACACAAAGGATCATGAAAGCATCTGTGTTGGTGTGAACCAGCACTTTGTAATTAATTTACCACTGTTCAGTCAGTTGGATTGCTACTTAATTGGTAGAATTTTTGTAGCCATATGAAATTGTTGCTCTCAGAAGTGCGGCACATCTATGACAATGTGCTGTTCTCTTTCAGTGGATGTCAGGATCTCGCCATGCAAATCAACCCTGCTTACTTTCTCCACTCTCCTAGTGATGACATGAAACCCACTACTCTTTTTTCAAAATCAATCCTTGAAATGAAAGCTAGGCTGTTAATGCCTCTTGTCTGCCATTAAATTGTCTTATGCTTTCCAAATTGTTTACCAGAAGATGAAATTCATGGTATTACAATCATTATTACTCAGGCACCAAGGGGATGTATGTAATTCCACTGGGATTTGGGGAGCATCTTTGAAGATCAGGTTAACTTTTACTGTAAAAGAAGTTTAAATTTAGAAACTTCACGTTGGGCAGTCTTTCTACAAGCCACTTTTTCTTTGAAGATCAGTAAGTAGGTTGTAGGCCCAGCAAAGTAGTTACTGAACCAAATTCAGTTTGCTGAAGAGTTGCCTAACAGTTGTAAGTAAAGGGAAGAAAAGACAGTAAGGAAAGGATTTAAAAATCAAGGAAATTGGGATGTGTGGAGGAAGTTTCTTTGGGCTCAAGTAGAGTTGTGCTAATAAATATCAAAGAAACCTAAGCCTCTAGAGGCTCAATGAAGTAACCATGATAAATGGTTGAAAGGGATGCTTGGCAATGCAGGCTCCCTGCTCAGGAGAGCAGCCCCATCAAACTGCTTTTGCAGAGCAACAGAGTTGGTGCTGAGGACCTGGTGTCCCTCCCGGGCTGCGTGGCTTGAGTTTCCTCCAGCCTGCTCCCTTCTGAGTGCCTCTTACTCACTGGAGCACGTTGAGTGCACTCTCAGCTTTCCAGTGCAGTTTCATCCAAAAGGAATTCCCTCTGTGGGCTCCCAGCCTACTTTCTGATGTAAACAGAAGCATGGTTAGTGAGGATTATCTTTAAAATACCCTTGTGATCTGAACAAATGCACTAGTGTAGGCATGCCTGTACAAATTGAAGAAGGAAACAATCCCTAAGTTTTAAAACCATGGAGCTGAAATCATGTAAAAGAACAGCAGAACTTGGCAAGAGGTCTCCAGAACACCAAAGTTCCCCAGGAATGTTCCCGTGAAATATTTACTAAAAATACAGGTTTGTAGGATGGTCCAGTTGAAACTGGCAAGGTTTATTCCTCTAATAAGGGATATAACCTTTGGACAGAGATTAAGTGGTAACACTTCATATTTGGAGGAAATGGCAATGATAGTAATATTCCCAGGATTTTTGTCATCGTTTCTTATGTCATCAATGGATTACATGAAAGCGACTTGGTCCCAGTTTCATGTTTCCGGCTATGATGTTGTTGGTCAGTCGTTACCTTGTTGCTTTAGAGGAGTAAGGATTGTTGAGGAGTTTCTTTTCAAGGCTAGAATGTTTCTGCTGGGAAAGGTGATGCTTTTCTCTTGGAACACTTGTTTTTGTTTCCCTGCCCTACTTTTGTTAGGTGATCTTTTACATTCTTAAGGTAGTTTTCAATAGGAAAGTGTGACCCTGTTTTGAGGTGCCTAGAACCCAAGGACAATTGTCCAGGTCCTCTAGTGAAGTTTAAATTAAGGGCAAGTGAATGCTCTAAAATTTTCTTGGCAGCAGTTTCAAGGCAAGCTGAATTGATGTATAAACTAATTCAGTCTAGTGTCTAGAAAGCATGCTGCATTTTGCAGTTCAGGGTTGAGCCTTACCTTACTATTTCTTTAATTGGTACCGTTATAAAATAAGATCAGTCACTATTATCTTAGAAAACAATTGCAGAATAGCCACTTCAGTGCTGACTTAGCACCATCATTGTAGGTACAGACCTGTCATGTTGTAGCTTTACAGTTTCTGGAAACTAAAAGGCATATATGTACAATCAAGTAGTTTAGGTTGTAGGAATGATTTTGGGTGCCAAATTTCCTTTTCACCCATTTCATAACTGTTAAACTACTACTCAGTTCTCTGTCTACTCTGATATGTCATGCAATGGTTAAAAAAATTTAGAAAAACCCTTTGTGTGTGATAAGTCTCATGCTGTCCTTGAGGTGTGTGTGTTCTGTCCTCATGTCAGGCGTTGCATTTTAGTAAGGCAGTGATTTTTGTGGGATACAAAATATCTACGTGCTTTCTTTAAGGCAATGCCTAAGTAGTTAAGTGAATGATAGCTGATGTGATCTTGGCATTGTACTAAGTAGGAGTATTTCCATCAGTTCCTATTATAAAGAAGCATTTACAGCTTTATTCAGGGAGTTGATATAACATAGAGATCATGTGAACCTTCATTTTCAGCAGCAGTTCAGCATAGCCTGAACAAAATTTGCAAAAACTACTGTACACCTTATACTTTTGAGCTACAGAAAGTGCATCCTATAAAATGTTATCTTTCATTGAAGAGAAACTCCTTTAGTCTTATTATTCATATTTTATTGGATCAAAGCTGTGCATTAAATACAGAAAATATTTCTAAAGAACAACATCAGAGAAGAAGACTGGGTTTCAGGCTTATATCCCCTTTAGCCAGACACTTCCTTGTGATGGTGCTTACTTTGCTGAAAAAGCTTTTCTGCTCTGACTTCACTAACAATGAATGCTTGCGTGAGCAAACATGGATTACTCAGAATTTTTGTTCTTGGGTATTAAGAGAAATCTTCTTTTCCCTGCTCAAGGTTCTGTTGTGTTGGGCTTAAAGAAAAAAAGCAAAAAACAAAACCCAAAACCAAACACAAACCAACTGAGTGTGTGTGGGGGGGTCAGTTATGCTGTTACTTATCCAGCTAACCAGGCATAGTCTGATCCGTGGTCACTTGCATTCTTACGAACTTGGCCTCTGAGATTTGTTTCTTATCCCTTTTCTGTACACTAGAAGTACCGTTTACTGTTGTGTGAAACTTGTATGCCAAGAATTACACTCTGGTTTTGTTTGTTCTGTTATAAGATTGGAGTATTTTCTGCTTGTTTGGAGTAGCTTATGGGTATAATTTTTATACATAAGAAAAGGCCTCTTCTTTGTTTTTTCTTTTCTTTTTTTTTTTCTTTTTAATATCTTACTGGAAGCTTAAATGGAGAGGAAAATAAGTTTTTCCATGAAACCAGATGGGATTCTGCAGCATTTGCCGCCAAAAGCTTTTATGATCTTGTTTGGCTTGGTCCGTAAGAATTCTGCTTGTTAGAGACTGGTATACTTACAGTCATTTTTACTTACAGAACATTTTGCAGTGTGTTTTTCCAGACACTAAAGATGATTCTGCCTTTTGGAATATGCTAATACACTTCCTTAATGTGAATGTGGCAAGGGGTTACTTCATATGCACATATATATGTGTGTGTGTGTATATATGTATGTTATAATTTTCAAACATTTTTAATAACATTCTATAAATGGCTCAGGACACTGGATTAAAAACTATTCTATATTGTGAAATCCAGCAGAGTAGAGAAAAGGTGGCATTGGTGTGTGTCTGACAGTGGTTTGCAGACAGTGGTTGTAGGAAGCCTTGGGGTCCAAGGTATACTTTTAGGAAATCTTTGAAAGGTGACTAAAAAAAGGCAGGTCTGCTGTCCAGAGGCTTAAGTTTACTGTACATAAGCATGTACCAAAATCTAGAACTGCTTAGTAATCTGTAAACTTCTAAAAGTACTTTCATGTACATGCATGGAAATGTGGTAAGACTATTAGAATAGTAATTTGATTTTATATTTCAAAGGGTGTAGATTTGTACAAAAAGGTGTATATTAATTTTTAACCACAAATCTGATATTCAACAGATATTCTAGGTGGAAAAGTGTTAAATGAATTACAGTGTAAAAGTGCTGGTTATGTATTTCATGGATTTCCTGCATTTGCATGTAAGACACCTCCTTTTGAAAGCTCTTGCATTCTTCTGAGCACTACGTTATTTGTGCTGCTTTTTACTGTTCATATAATATATGTTAGAATTTGGATGAAATCAGCTTACTGAAGCACTTTGTTTAACCATAAGTTTTCAAGGAAGGATGGTGGTTAATAGAGAGATTGTCTTAGCAAGGAAGCAGACTCAGAACTGGATGGTTTTACAGAGACCTCATCAGGTGAAGTGCAGATTATCCTGAGCTCAAGTGAGGGTAGAGTGGTTTTTGATTAACACTGGTGAGAGGACAAGTGAGTTTAATCTTTATTTTGTGTTCACACACGTTTAATGGATATGATGTGCTGTCAGAAATGTCTTGGAAGCCTTCCAGACAAGCTGTGCTAATCAGCTGAAAGTTGTCAAATCTTTTGGAATTAACAGTGAAGTCCTTACCTCGAGTACTTGGGTGCACACATACCACCACAGTATGAAGCTTCTGAGTGCTTTTTGCTCCATGCCCAGGTCCAGGAAAATCTGTTTTAAAAAGGTTCTGTGGGTGGGTTGGTCGTTTCTTATTTTGTACTTTACAATTAGTTTCCCATTTTAGCACTTTTGCTACTGGCTAAACGTAAATGTCACAGATCATAGAGCGGAAAACGAACAGAAGAACCTTTCCAAAAAGTTGATGTAAAGATTTTAATTACTACGCTGAACTTTAGCCATAGGTACCACTGTGTATAAACCTTATCACAAATATTAAATAACACAGTTATGGGTCTCAGAAGCTGCAGTTAAAGCCATGAGTCATTTCCAGCTGTCTTCTCCAGACACGAAGGCATTTGAACAATAGCAGCTGACCATGTGTCTGCCTTTTAAGCCATTTTCAGTGAATCAAATGGAGGAACTGTGTGTTTACAGCTAAAGGATGAGGACTGCTGGAAGCTGCGCAGTACGTACTGTACAGCAGGAAGTCATGGCTAGATAGAGAATAATCCTAGAAATCCTTGCTAACCTGCTTCGACTCTGTAATAACATATCCAAGACCCAAATCTTCAACTCTGTTGTTTGCCTTTGTTTTAGAGTAAGTACAGATTGAAGATTTTAGAGACATCAGTATTTGTTTCAACATCTGGACGACTAAGATTGTGAAAAATGGCTAAGAGATGTGATGACTTTGTTATGTGCATTTTAATTCATGGTCTTGTGCCACCTATTAGAAACCTTGACATAATATATTATACACTGAAAAGGAAAATGATCGGTAAGGGACTGTTTGTTTATTATTAAAATACTGTTGCTGTTTGTGCCACATCTACCTGTAAAAGCCCAGAAAATGGGATTGCTTAACAAGAAAAAGTAACTGAGATGTTTTTATAGATAAATGTATTAGACATGTATGAAATGGAAAACAAAACTATGCTTTTGTTTTTCAGAGTTGTAGCTCAAAACATAAGACTACTTATTGTAGCGGTCCAACAATGGAAGCAGTTTGAGAATGTTGTTTTTATTTAGTAGTTGTGCTAAAATGTGCTTGCAGGCAAAATGTTTAGCTTGGAGGTTTTAAGGCTACATTTCTCCCCTAGTTATGACTTCAGTGTATCAGGACAGTTTTAGAACTGGGTGTGAGAGGAGAGCTCCTCCTAAACCAGCATGATGGAAACATGCTTTCCTTTTCAGTATCCAACCAAAACAAAAGATTTGACTCAAGATTTTAGAGACCCATATAAAGGAGGAAATGGAGAAAGCACAATTAAAATTTCACCATCTGCTCACTCTCAATCAGCAAGGGCAAGGGGGAGGTTTCCCTTGTGCACAACCATTATAATCAGAACTGCAGTAGAGAATTTAAGTTGCTATGGAATAGGCACAGCACCCTCCCCTCTCTTATTTGACATTCAAGTGAAATTCTGGGCAGGATGAACTACGAAAAAAATGACATTTTCCTCTTCTGTGCAAATCCCTCTGCAAGTGTGTTTTAGTGGTTTCTCACTGCCCATACCTCATATGGGCCACATGTGAGTGCTCTAATCTGAGGCAGAAAGGAACCTGTTTCCCCATCTGCTTTGGCTGGCATGTGTTGGTGCTGCTGTTGGTGCTGACAGCTGTGTTAATATGTGAAGCCACCTGCCACTTGGTAGATACTGAATCTTTGGGTAAGAGTTGATCTTTCCCCCCTCTGCAGGAGGTGTAGGTGGCTAAATCTGGGTCCCTGTCACAACCCTGCTGGCAGTTCCCCTTTTATTATTTTAAATGTGTCAAAATTATTTACTTGTAAGTCGTGTCAATTACTCCAGGGCACAGAAAAACAAAAGGCTTATCTGAGATGGGCCATGTTCACCTTTCATATTGATATAGTTTTAGTATTTTGATTAGTTTTTTTATTTTCATTATTTGCCTCTGACAGAACTGTCACTTGGTATATTTCTCTATTTTCTGCTTTTAGATGCAGTGAGGAAAGGAGGAACAGATTTGAGCACAAAATGTTACTGTTAGGGATTTGCATTTCTGATTAGGTTGGCTCTTTGTTCTTGGACAAGCACAGCCCTGGTAATGCTTCATGCTGCCCTGTGGTGCCCCTCCAGGCATCTCGCTGGGAGAGTGTGGACACAGATTTTTGGATGCAGCTAGGTGTTTTGATTGCCTCTGTCTCTCTGTGCAAACCACTCACCATGTTATACTTAACTATATCCTGAGGTGATTATGAGGATTAATTAATGCTTAAATCCTTTGAAGATACCAGATGCTTTATAAATGCTAATTATTATATTCAGGCTTGCTACAGCTTCGGGATTAGATCTTACTTAAGCAATAGGTAGGGAAGCTGTGAGATGTATGTGGCAAAGGAGAATTAAAAGTAATAAACAGTCACTGAGAGCCTAAGCCTCCCTGCAGCCTGTTTGTGCAGTCCTAATAAATTGCCACTCTTCTAATTTGGTTTTGGAACCTAATTACTTCTATTTTGAATGTCAGAGGGAATGTCTCCTCTATAATGTTCCATAGAGGCTGCTGTTATGTTTTGCAGTTTTAACCCTGATTGCCATTTCCCCGAGAATTGGCACCTATGTGTTGCTACTTTCAAAATGTGTTTTTTAATTTTACCTCCAAACTGTTCTGGAATTAAACATTTCATGGGGTTTTTGCAAGGTTTGGGGCATCTGTAGCACTGAGAGAATTGCCTACTCCTTGTCTGGACTGAAAACTGGACAGAACCTTGTTGTGTACTAAAGTGATGGTTTCCTTGAACACGGTTTGTGACTGGTAACTAATCCATGAGAAAGCTACTTTTTGCAACCTGTGAAACAACGAGCTAGCCCCAGCTCATACTGACTGGTGAAAATTCAAGTGCATGTCCACTATCCACCTGTGTGTGTGTTTAAAATCCATATCAAAGCTAGATGAGATTTGGACAATACAAAGCAGAGCTGTCTCCACATTTCTTAAAGATTTGTTCGTAGCTGAAGCAGGGGAAAGCAGACAGAAAAGCAGACAGGAGGGTTTTTTCAGGCTGATTTATTGCTGCTGCTCTGCACATGGGCCGCATGTACCAACTTCATATCTGGCCCCCACTATGGCACAGTGGTAAAGAATATGGGCAAAGAGGCCTTGGGTAAAGAGGTAAAGTGACCAAAGGAAAAAAAAGCCTTACAGAAAAGAGGTGATCCTTGGCACAGGTTATCCAGAGATCCTGGGGTTGGAGATATTCAAAAGCCATCAGACAATCTACTCTGCATCTCTCTGCTTGAGCAGGGGGGTTGGACCAGGTGACCCCCTAAGGTCCCATCCAACCTCATTCATTCCACGATTCCGTGAGATGGCACAAAGCAAAAAGGAGCTGATAGAAAGGTATAAGGTATAGGCAGTCACAAAGAACAGCAGAGGTGCTCAGTGCGATGAGAAAGTGTGGTTCTGAATTTAAAATCCTTATGCCAGGGTTAGTGTATTTTA
>JAYRBT010000001.1:4075971-4091392 GCA_036023395.1 Myiotriccus ornatus
CAAGTAATCATTAGAAAGTGTGGTTCTGAATTTAAAATCCTTATGCCAGGGTTAGTGTATTTTACAAGTAATCATTAGAAAGTGTGGTTCTGAATTTAAAATCCTTATGCCAGGGTTAGTGTATTTTACAAGTAATCATTAAGTGATTCATTAAGGTTTTGAGTATCAACTGTATCTGTAAAATGAGGACAGCATTTGTCACTGTGTTGTTGCAATGGCAATATCATCTCTGTTGGTAGGTAGAGGTTGATGTTAACTCGAGGTAGAGAGATGAAGGTCTTCGTATTAAAAAACCCAAAACCAAACAACTCCTTTCTAGGAAGGAAACTTTTTAAAAGGCAGGAGAACCCCCTTTCTCCAAGTCACTCTTCATCGGCAGGAGCGACAGAGTGAGGCGAGAGATGAAACCCGCAGGTCTTGCTGCTGTGTGCCTTGTTGGATGCCAGTGGTGCGGCGCTGGGCAGCGGGCACAGCCGCTGTGTGGCAGCAGGCGGAGATGTGTGGCAGCGGGCACAGCCGTGTGGCAGCGGGCACAGCCGTGTGGCAGCGGGCACAGCCGTGTGGCACCGGGCGGTGCTCGGCCCGGGACAGCGCGGGTGCCGCGTCTGCCTCTGCACGGACAGACGGGCGCAGCATCTCCAAGCTGGCAGGAGTCACAAAGCGCCGGCCTTGGCGTTCGCAGCCAGTCGGGAGCGGAAATTCTCAAGGCTGCAGAGTTTTTTACTTCACCTCTGATCTTTTCTCTTTGTTGACACTAATTACGGCCCATTAAGTTAAAAGTCCCCAGCAGCAATCAAACCGAACCCCCCCCCCCCCGCACCGCGCCTGGCGCGGGGGCCGGGAGCGGCGCGAGCGCCCCAAGCGCCGCCATCGCTCCCCTCAGGCTCGGCAGGGCCGGCAGCGGGTCCGCGCCCGGCTGCCCACAGGAGGGACGCCGATGAGGCTCAGGCGGCTCCTGTTGCTCCGGCCTTCCCCGCTCCGCCTCCCCGAGCGCCCTGCATCCCTTCCTGCCCGCAGCGGGCGGTGGCTCCTCCCCGGGGGCGGAGTGAGGGAGGTGTTCGCTGCCACCTCCTCACGCCGCCGGGACTCGCTGCCGGGCGGCTGCTGGCGACGCCTGCAGTCCCGTCCTGTCCCGTCCCGGCGATGTCCGGCGGGGGCAGCCGGCGGCGGGCCGGCCCCTCATGGCACAGCACTTTCACCCGCTTCTTCTCCAGGAACCCCCCCGGCGAGGGAGCTGCGAGCAGGTAACTTGGCCGCTGCCGCCTCTGCCCCGACCCACCTGCCCGGCTGGGGCGGTGAGGGGCAGTGAGGGGGACAGGCGGGTGTCGCCGCGGCGGGGGCCGGGGTCGGTTCCTGGTGGAGCGGCGGCATCGGAGGGAGTTGGGGACCGGGGGTGGGGTGTTGGGCTGACAGCTGACAGCGGCGGGGCTGGCGGGCTCGGTGTTGGGTGTTTAGTGTCCTGTGGCGGTGCTGCGGTGCCGGGCAGGGCTCCTGCGGGCTGGCAGCCCGGGGGTTTCCCGGGGAGGTGGGTTGAGCACCGGCGGAGCCCCGCCTGGAACACGCTTTGGCTGGGAACAGCCCCTCCCGTGGCTTCCCCTTCGGTGTCCCTCGGCTGGCAGCCCTTCCTTGGAGCTGCCCCGTCCTGCAGGGCGCAGAGCTGTGTGAGGGAGTCTGGGTTTGTTTGTTTGTTTTTCCCTTTTCAGTGTTTACACTTGAAAGTTTTCTTTTGGACTGTTGTAAATCATGCGTTAATGTAACATAAATATTACTGATGTGTTTAAGTCTCGATGCAAAATTTGTGGTTTATGGAGACGTTGTTATTAATATTTTTTAGTGCAGGGAGGCTTTAAAAGATGAAAAGGTTTGGAAACGTGTATATTTGTTCCTCTTCCTTTTTTTTCTACTTTTTTTTTTTTTTTCCTCTGGTGGCTGATTTCTGTGTGTAAGAAGGAAAGAAGCACAGATAGTTCCCTTCAGTTTCTCAAGTAGTCTTATTACTGGCCCTAGTTAATGAGGATATTTTTGTGGCGAAAAGGTGGTAGCTGGCTAGGCCTTATTTCCTCGGGTGTAGTATTTACTTTTTGCTTTTAACGTGTTGGTTTTAATCATTGAGTCATTCTTGACACTGTATATGTTTGTGTTCAAGCTGACAGACCAGCAAATACAATTTAATCAGATAGATAGTGGCAATCACAGTGGTTCTTTCAGGGTCTTGCATTGCATAGTCTCAGCAATCATGGAAAATAGCAGAGCCTATTGCTGTCTTACACTGACCATCTTAATCAGTCTTGTAAATACTCCATGAGGATTTTTAACTTTGGGGGTTTTGTTTTGCTGTGAGCATTTGGCATGCCGCTACACCACCAAGGATCCACATGAAGCACTGCTTTCTATTTTCCAAAAAAAACAAAGCGGGAGCAAGGCTGCTGAATCAAGGACATCTTTACAGTTGCTGTTATGTCTGTCAGGAGTGTTTAAGATATGGGAGAGGGAGAAGTTTTAATCTGGCTGGGGACCTGAAAAGGCACTAGGAGAGGTTTCATCGGATGACTCCTTGCCAGCTCCCTACAGCTGTGGTTGGATTTAACAAAAAAGCCTAGCGATCACCCCGGCAAGGAGGAGAGGGATACACGCAGTGGTTTGTGCACTAGGTAGCCTACTTGTAGGTAGCACTCACGGTACACCTGCTCCACTTAACTTGGGGCTGGAGCCTAATCTTTATCTCAGAGTTTCATTTCCTGCAGCTGAGAGCCTTTGCTTTATTAGGAAGTTGGGATGGTCCACACAGATACAAAAAGGCTCCGGCCGCTTGGCCTTGTCCTTGGACTCCTAACGACGTTCAGCTGGAGGGTGGTAGCCGCAGTCCCTTCCTGGAGCAGAAGCGAGCTCCAGCCCTCCCGTCCGAGAGGTCCCATTTGGTATGTTAAGGAGCTTTTTTTTCTCGTCGTGCCGGGTTGCAGCGTGGCACGTTAGTCAGGAATGCTGACGTTCCCGTATTCGGTTTCCACTGGCAGCCTTCTTCCCAGATTAGCGTAATTGCATACATTACCCGGCGCTGGGATGAGTGCCGCAGGTTGGCTTCTCATATTTATTTAGTGAGCTTGGTGGGGTTGAAAATGGATCGCTGAACAAAGCATGTGCGTGGGGAGGGGGAACCGAGGCTGCTTTGCATGTTTATTGTTAAGGTGTGGAGCGCGTGGGCGAGTTGGGGAATGCAGCCTTTGTGAGGTGCTGTGAGAAATGTATACACCGGCGCGGTTTCCCGTTCCAATTATCGGTAGGATGTACGTTGGAACCGGACCAGATTTGAAATACGTGGAAAGAAACTTTTGCGTGGAGACACTTTACCTGGTGGTGGGTTTCCGCAAAGCAAAACACCTGAGGAAACTGGGCAGGACAGGGAGCAGTGTGATACACAGGGCCGCGGTGTGCCAGCACTGACCCTCTGGGGACACGCATCACATCTCGTGTCTGTGCAGAACAAGATGATGTCCTATGCTTTAAAAGCATGCAGAAGTGAGCCTGTGCATGTCCAAAAGTCGTTTTCTGCCTGCCTCTGCAAGGTAGGCAACGGTGGGTAGATGGAAGCTCCCAGCTTTCTTTACCCCAGCTGTTTAGCTCAGCTCGGTGGGGTTTGGAGCTCTTGTCCTTTCTTGCTCCAGACATCGTGTTCAGATTTAGCGGCAAAAAAACCCAAAAGCCAAAACCCAAACCTACCATGGCCCTGGTTTAAACTAGGAAGAAGGGGATAGGGGGAATGACCCAGTTTATTAATCAGTGTCTTAGACTCTTCTGAGAACCCCATTTGACGAAGAGCTTATGTTAATAACTTGCCCTTACAGCAGTTTGTAGCTCTGATGAACATGAGACTTGCTGGAGGCTTGCTTGCTTGTGGAAAAAATAAGCCGTGCAGATTAGTTGCAAAGTTTCGTGGCAACAAAAAGCACAGCACATGTCTTAAGAGCCTACTCGGGTTTTTACATAAAACGTAGCCAATGTAAGGTATCTCCCACCCAGTGCTTGCCTGCATAAGTGTGTTCTTTGGAGCTGCTTTGAGCAACAGCTCCAGTGCTTTTATCCCAGTTCTTTATCATTAGCTTCCAGCAAAGGCATCATTATGCTCTACTCGACTATTTGCTATTTCCAATGATGCACAATTGGTATTAGTTACCATAGTGTTTGTCTTGGAGTAGTCTAAATCCCCGGTGGGGGGAAAAATCCAGTTGCATTTTCACTGTCCTAGTGGGGAGTCTGATTTTTTTTTTTTTTTTTTTGATACGTGTATCTTTAGTCCATCTGGATGAAGACACAGCTCTTACAGTGTAAGTCAATCCACTGCAGATTCTTTCAGAAATATGCAACTTCTGTGAATGAGCAATTTTCAGGTCACATTAGAAGCTGCCAGGGAGGTGTAACACTTTTCACTGAGCTACCATCAAAATGTCCTTTAAATTATAGGTGTATTTTATGAGTTACCCTATATGGTGTTTAGCAGGTTCATTTCTTTCCCTCTAAGTGCTGTTGTTGGGTCACCAGTGCAAGGGGGCTTTGGGTTTTTTAGGATATTTCTTCTGCATGGCTGAAGTGTTCCAGGGACATCAAACAGAGAAGAGCAACCTTTTATCTGGTTTGAGAGAGGCTTTGGGGGTCTGTTTATTAGGGTTTTTTTTCAGGCTGAGGTGGTTGTTCCATTCATCCATTAGTTTCTAACTAAGAGCTTTCAGAGATGAAGAACTTTGTTTATTCTGCCTGAGGAGAGATTAGAGAGCTTTTTTCTTCCTTTGGGACTGCCAGTCATTGTTCCTGTTTACAAAGAACATGTATTTTTGTAGTTGTAAAAACTATGCATTTGAGGGACTGCTGGAAATTGATTGAAAAGGGAGTAATAAATTTCGAACTTAGTTCTTCTGAAGTTACTAACTCCTGGCTGGTTTTGATTCAGATACTATTAGCATCTTTGAAGAAATCCATTGTCTACTGGAAAAATCAGCCTCTGCTTTCTAATAAAGAACCTTTTTCTTTCAAAAGCCAGAGCAGGATTCTTTGTGTTGTTGTTAAAATTTAGTTTATTTATAAGTGTGCATGAGGGATGATGGTTTGTGGAACCAGCAAGGGCAATACTCCAACCATATAGAAGAATTCAAATTACACTTGTCTAAGTAAGATGCCTTATGAAAATTTTCTATACATTCATTAATTTGGGGCTTTTTTGTGTGTGTCTTTCTTTTTTTTTGCGTCTTATATTTTTCCTATTATGACTTTTATTGCAGGGTAATTCGAAACATTATGCAAAGCCCGGATTCAGCAGGGTACCCAAGTGGTTGCCTGTAATTAGAGCAGTAAATAGTTCTGTGCACTGTAGTGGGACTATTTGCGTGATCAGAATGAGGCACATACCTGGATGTCTCGTGGGACTGAGACCAGGAGGAGCAAGGCCAGGAGCTGGCCCTGTGTGTGAGAGACATTTCCTGAAGGAAATGTTACTTGAGTTACTCGTGTTTTAATTATAATAGAAGGGCTCCTTGGAAGAAACAAAGCAACATTTTTTCCACTATTTTAAACAGCGTTGTCTCCTTTCCAGTTATTGGTGTAAGTGCCAGAGTTAATGCAAAAATATTTCCAAAACAGCTCCAAGTCTGTGGTTTAAAGGAATAGTTTTGCAAGGATGAAAAGTCCTCAGTCTTCCCTTGTACTGAACAAAAGGCTCACAGGTGGAAAAAAGTTAAGATTCAGAAACATGTTGCTGTGGGGATTGTATTTCTAATTATTATAACTTCTTAAAAGGATGGAAACCCAACTACTGCTTTCAGTTTCGGAGGGGCTTTTGGATTTCATAGGGTTCAGTTAGTATATACTATTATACTTGCAGACAGTAGCACAGAACTGGGTTGCTTGAGCTTTTCGGGGAGAGTAATACCTTGATTCTTTTGGTATATTAATTTTAATTTCTAATACAGTTTTTACCTTTTCTAAATGATTTTACAGTATCACTTTTGAAAATTTAAGGTCGGGAATGTTTGTTTCCGTAGTCCTTTCACTTTCTCATGTCAGTTTTGAGACATGAAATAGAGTCTCAGTGTAGCCTCTGTTTGTGTTGTGTTCATGTGATTTTGTGACTTGCTTTATTTTGAAATAGAGTCTTGGTTTTCTAAACGAGCCACTGTTTCTTAGGTTGCTAAAATATTTTACTGAAGGCAGCGTGTCTGCGTAAGCAGTTTGGAGGTCTTGGGGCCTAAGTGTGTGAAGGCTGTGTGGATCTGCACTTCACCTGTGGGCAGTGGTGGGAAAACATATAGGAAGAAGTATTTCTTGTGAGCTCATGGAGAGCAGAGGCAGAAAGAATTGCTGTGACAACATACTTTGTTTTTCGTCTTCAGTTACAGGCTGCAAATTTAGCCATAAAATTTATTTTGGTTGAATGGAAAACACATGCTTTCAAAACAAAAGAGGGAGCTTTGGTAATGTCTGGAAAGTGTCTATAAGATGCTTCCTGAGGTCTGCTTTGTGAGTAAAAGATGGGGGTTCTGAGGAGTATTTTCCTGTGTTGAGGTAGTAACCCTGTGTGCTTCTACCAAGAGTTTTCTACTCCAGCCTGACTGGAAGAGCTTGCTGCACTCTACTGGTGACACCAGTCTCTCTTGCTTGTTTTTCTTAATGATATCTTTTTGGAATTCTGTTATGCTCTTTATCAGGACAGCAGTTGCTGCTGCTTTAAAGCTTTGCTGGATTTTTTTTTTTTTCATATCTCCTATTTTCATTCCATTTTCTAAGCACCACTGTTGATCCCCAACCCTGCAAACGTGCCATTTGAAAACAGTTCTATTCTCTGTTATTTTAACCTCTTGTATTTTTAACTTAATAAATAATTTGTAGATAAATATCTGTTTCTGATACTACACCAAGCTTATGTGTTAGTGACCAGTAACATATTTATTTCATAAGAATGCGGGAAACCTTATCTAACCAATCAGACTGGCGAATAGGGAGCAGATTCTACATTAATGTTGGTTACTATGGTTGACAGATGCCAGAAGAAAAGCCTTGATGTAATCTGGTATAATCGTGCTGCCCAGTATTGGAGTAAGCTCTACTCAGGAACATTTATATTTCTTTTCTCTGGCCTTTGTAGGGCTATTCAGTTCCCTCACACGCAGAACGGATTAAGTTATTTAGCCAGGGTTATTGTGGCCCATCATACTTCATTTCACTTAGTTCTAGCCTGTAAACTTAAAGGCACATGTTCAATGTCAAGACGTGGCTTGGTTCTTGCAATTTTTAATGTAAAGTTTCATAGTAAAATGTGACTTGTCTGATTTTATGACATCTTCATTTTCCATGCTGTTTTTGGTTGGTTACTTTAGTCTTGATTTAATAATAACACACTTTGTGTAGCACAGAAACTGTGTGACACAGCACTGCGAGTGCAGAACATGAAGCTGACCCAGCTGTGCTGCAGAAGCAAAGAACACTATGGAAATAAGTGGGATAGACAGGTCTGAGAGGAGAAATTGTTTCAGTTAAAACAATCTAAATTGCTCAACGCTGTCTGTAATCAAACCAGTTTCAAAGTAGGGTGGTTTAATTGAACATAATACATTTTGTACTATTTCAGCACTTAAATTAATCAGTGATTGTAACACTTCTTTTGCCTAAAAGTTCCTGCATTTGCTTCCTCCTGGTTCCATTTTCTCCTTCTTTACCTTTCTCTGCTTTCTGTTTCTCTACTTCTCTTCTTATTTGTTTTCAAAGCAATAGCAGCTTTGCTTTCTTTTGACCCTCTAATTTCAAACTACTATGAAAAGCCTGTTATAAAAACTAACTGCTTTTTATCATTTCCATTTGCCTTAATGTCTTCCCTGCTCCTCTTCTGTGTGTATGGCCTAAGCTTAGGCACAGGAACAGGAGCCAGAAACTTCACGTTCAAATTTCTGTGCCAACACTCCCTCTCTCCTTAAGGCAAGCCCCAACAGCCTTGCCAGAGACTAGAGGCAGACTTTGTCACTGCTGCTATTTGGGTTTCCCAGGAGCAGCGTTAGCCTTGGGAATCTTGCTGAAACTTTTCATTTTGAAGCTTTTCAAAAAGGGCAGCATTCTGGTTTTGGGGGAAAGAGGTTTTAATTAAATTCATGTTTTTATGTTAAAATGTTGGCATTTTTATTTTTCTGTTAAACACTAATGTATTTTAACTGTCACTTGATGCACAAGGGAGTTTTTTTGAATCCATTGGTTTTCTCACATCTTGTTGCCACTGAGCTTCACAGTAACATTTTCCTGTCGATTAATTAAAAAAATGGTTCCTGTACCCTCACTCCTGTTGCTCAAGATACATGCCGGAAGTTTGGCTCTTAAGAAATTGACTTATCTTTGTAATTAAGTTCTGGTAGTTCTCCTGGCTTCACAAGTGTGACATCAGTGTCTAGAGTAAGGTGTTTCCCTTAAAAGTCTGTTGCATTAGTTAGATCAAAGGGGAAGGATAGAACAGTTGATTTACCAAGGCTCTTGGGTGACCTGAGAAGTTAGTAAGCCTGGTATTGATCCTAACCTCACTCAAAGCTGGGAATTGTTGAACATGAGCTGCCAAAAAGCGGTGACTCAGAGAGAAAATACAATTGTCAGGTGTATAAATAAAAAAAATACATGTACGCTGTGGATGGACTTTGGCTATTAGAGTACTGAGTCCAGTTTTGTTGTGCTCGATTTATCATGAAAAAGATACTGACAAACTAAAAAGAGCTCCAGAGCAATTTGATGTCTGAAAAACCTCCCTCACAGAATAAAATCAGGGAGCTCAGTAGCATTTAGTCCATTTAAGAGAAAGTTTTGAAATGACAAGGTTAGAGTTTGAGGAGTGATTCTGCTTCAAGGAATGTAACTGGAAGCAAAATCAGAGTTAAGTGCTGTATGCTGCAGCAGACCTGTGAATTAAAGAAGTTATTCAAACCTGAGACGTTTATAATCTGTCCCACACAGATGTAGATTGATCCTGTAACTGAGAGAGGAGGCCTGACAAATCAAAATAGTAAGCCTAAGAAACAGAGAATTTAGCAGTAGCTTACGTGGAAAAGTCTTATTTAGAAATGTGGTAGATTTTCCATTGTTTGTTGCTTTTTAACCCAAGTTTATATATTTTGGCACATGTTAAAGGCTTAATACAGGTCTCCCTTGGTGAAATTTCATAATCCAGATTATGCTGGAGGCCAGCTTCAGTAATTATAAGGGTCTGTATGGCAAGTAGGGTAACTGGGATATATAAAAAAAATATTACTTAAAAGGTCTGAATTTTTAGCAGTCATCTTTTTAATTACCACCTAGAACCTGGGACAGAGAAGAAAGCAATACTAACCAAACTATGGCTCTTTGCAGTAGTATAAGCAAAATTTAATAACTACTTCTGGCCTGTGGATGTGTTTTGAGAATGTGCTGAAACTTCATGGAGGTCTTGCCCATCTACATTTGATAGTGTTATTAGACTTGTGGTTTTCCACTCATTTACTTTCTTCAGGGGGGCTCTTGCGTAGATGGATTTTAAAGTACTAGGTGATGAGATCCTTTTTAGCAGTCTCTATGTCTCCATTGAAATATCCTTCTGGAAGGTCAGCAACGAATGTCTAACTGCTGGCACTAAGCACAGTTGGAAAGAAGTCATGACACCAAAACCAAATGAGGTACTTCCCAGAGAGGGGTGTTAGGTTTGTTCTGAAAGAGAGAAAAGGCAGGGGTCAGGAACTGGCATTACACCTCAGAATGCTGAAATAAAGAAAATAGCACGAAATCAAACCTAAAACAGACAGTCAGGACTCCAGTGGAGAGTGACTTTTATCAGCAATCCAAAAAAAAAAAAATCCTCAGGAAAAGCGTTTAGAAAATATTGGGAAGATGATGTCACAAGTGAGGTCATGAAACCTGGATAGACAGCTGTATGTATAGGTCAGGCTTACTTTGTTAGGTTTATGTCACCAAAGCCACCCTGGAGCATCTCTCAGGTTAACCATTGCTCACTCTCTTAGCATTACAGGTCATCACATTAAATGGTTTGTGAGTTAATCTGAAGAGAAGAACAGTTAAAAACAAGTAATGGCAGCCATCCAGATGTGGTAACAAAGAGGATTTGACTCCTCGGGGACTCATCTGCCCCTGAAGAGAGGCAAAGAGAGGTGGCAAAATGATGCAGCACTCACCTGTGTGGTCACAACTGGACTGCAGGAGAGGTAAATGCTGGAGCTGCTGCATTGGAAGAGACTTTGCTGCAAAGCTGTGGAAGAAGGAGGGAGGAGCAACACCCAAAAGTGCTGTCCCGTAGTGCTGCCTGAGCTGAGCTTTAGCCACTTCCTTAAGGGAGTGCCCATTAATTTCCCCCTTCTCAAACGGCACCAGGCAGCCTGTACCTTCTCCTAAAAAGAACCTAAAATGTCACAGCAGTTACTTTCAGTTTGGGCAACTCTGCGTCTGGTCAGTCTCATGAAAACTTGTGTGTTTGTGCTTTATTACACTGTGTGTTTCCTGTAGGTTATTTTTTTTATCTACCACAACACATGGACAATCTGCTGCGTGCATAATGTGGGTGGGGTGGATTAATAAAGGAAGAAGGGGATGGGCTTTTAATTTGCAAGTTCTGAGGGATTGTTATGAAGGACGACAATGGAGGAAACAGACTTCTTGCACCATACGGAGGTGCTGGGAGGACCTTTTGAAGATGTGATGGTTTGTAATTGTCCTGTTCGGGTTTTAGAGGCAGTTGGAAAAGATCTTGCAAACTGTGTACTTAAATTTGCCCCATTAATTTTTTTTTCCTGACTGTAATCCCTCATGTAATCTCTTTGTGTGTGAGCAACAATGCAGAATGTGAACTAGTCTCCCCGTAAGAAACTCTAACCTCTGCTTCCAATGTAACGATTAAAAACTTGGCCCACAAACCTGCTTGTGATTCAGACACCACCTGTCCAAGTATTACAGAAAGGTCAAAACAGATTTTCAGCCACAGAGGAACAAAAAACAATTAAAAAAGGACACAAAGAAAGGTTTGTTCAGAACGTATCTTTGTAGCTTAAGTTTAATCTTGATTATTTAGAGAATAAGAGTGATGCCAATCAGGTTAGGCATGCAGGCAAAGCAGTAGAAAGAGCAGCCAGACAGCTGAGGAGAAGAAATCCCTCTAACCTTCCTCTAAACCTTCACTTAAGATTAACCCATCCTTATTGGATGCACTAATACGTAAGGGAAAAGGGAATGTCTGGCAGAAATAGCAACAGAAGGGCAGTAGATTACTTATCTGAGAGTTGAGAGGCTTGGTTTCTAGTCTCAGTTGTGACAGTGTCTCTACTCTGGGTGTTATTTAATATTCCCATGCCTTTTTTTCCCCCTTTAGTGTATAAAATGAGAGTACTGTCTGTCTAAATATGTAAACCAATGGTGGTGACAATTTGTAAATGCCTGTATAGTTAAGAAGTTCACGGAAGCAAGTTGGTGTGGCAAAGGTGTTTTCTGTCTTCTCGGGGTCATGCCTTGCTTTCTCACATTTTAAAAGCAAATACAAAATAGTTTCAGAAGCTGGGCTAACGGAGACCTATTGCAGGATATATGACGTACCAGCAGTAGCTTGTGAAGCACAGAGCTGAAGGCTCGTTCATCTTCCTAACTTGGCCAGTGTGAAATGCCCTCTGAGAGGTGTCTGGCTGATCGGGCAAAGCCAGAGGGTGCTTTAAGCACAAACCTAAGGTTAGGTGTGCTGAACTGGAGGCAGCACACGGTGTCTGCCGTGGCAAAGCGTTTCAAAAAGGCTGCAAAAGCTTAAAGCAAGGATGAAACTCTGTGGAGCCAAATTGTAAAATTACAGATGTAGTCCAAATGAGGGAGTGGGAATTCCTAGTTCACAGTGAGCCTGTCTGTACTACCAGTCTCTTGTTCTCAGGTCTTAGCAAAGGCATAAGAATTTGGTGGTGTGATATCATACAACTACCAATTCAGTGTTTGCAACAATATTTAGTCGCAGAGGTTGTTCTGTAGAGAAAAGCCCCAACACAGCTTCTGGGAGCATCTGCTCCATCTTCCCAGGCACGGAGGTGAGGCTGACAGGTCAGTAGTTCCTAGGGCACTCCTTTCTACCCTTTTTAAAGCTGAGTACAGTGTTTCCCTTTTTCCAGTCACTTGGGACTTCACCTGACTCTTCAAATATCATAAGGGTGCACCTTGGTAGCTCCACCAGCCAATTCCCTCAGGACTCTGGGTTGCATCTCATTGAGTCCCAAAGACTTAGGTATGTTCAAGTTCCTCAGGTGGCCATGAACCTGACCTTTATTTACAGTGAGAGAGTTTTGCTCCCCCAGTTCCCACCCTGCTGTCGCTTCACTTGAGAGGTGTGGGAAGAGAGGTTGCCACTGAAGACTGAAGAAAAAGATTCTCCTTATCCATTGTTTTTCAACCCTGTTTATCAGGGGGATATACCTTTGACCTCCCCTTTCTGGTTAACACAGCTATAGAAGCCCTTCTTTTTTTGTTTGTTGTGTCCCTTGCCAGGTTCAGTTCCGGATTCCTCACCTCACCCCAACTGGCCTTCATCTCTGTACTCTTCCCAGGTGACCTGTCCCTGTTTCCATTGCCTGTGCATTTCCTTCTTTCCTTTCAGTGTGACCAGCAGGTCCCTACTCAGCCTTCCAGCTCCGATTCTCGCTCTGATTCCTTGCTCCTGGGGATTGCTGGCTCTTGTGCTCTGGGGAAGACTTCCTTAAAGACGTGCCAGCTCCGATCTGCTCCCTTGTCCCAGAGGGCAGTCCCCAGGGGATCCCATTGACTGTCTCGCTGAAGAGCTGCAAGGTTGCTTTCCTGAAGCTTGGGGGCCTGACCTTGCTCCTTGTGGCACCCTTATCTCTAAGGACAGCAAACTCCGCCAGTGTGTGATCACGGGTGGACAACATGGGTTTGCATGGCAATATATGCAGATATGTGAATATGTGTGGCATAATTACATTAGGCTGACATGTTCTGTGTTTGTTGTTTGGGTTTTTTTAAATGAGGAGTGTGGGTTTGTGTGTGGGCCTATGATTACTGTTTGATTTTTCTCTGCAGAGAACTTGTGGGGGAAATACTGTGCAGTGTTCCAAGTCTTGTGATTAGTGATTGATGCAGTGATAAGAAGGGGGAAAGCCGTAAAAATTGTCGGGGTTGTTGCAGTGCGAAGTTACGTCACGTGAGCCAAATGAACAGGTGCCAGCCAGGCTGTTCCGCAGTCTCAAGGACTGAGGGTGTCACCAGCTCCCCTGTCTGTGATGTTTAGGCTGTAGAAGGTAATCTTGACTCTTTGAGGAGAAAAAAACCCCAAACCAATTTTATCCTAAACAATCCAAGAGGCCTGTGTCCAGCAAAGCAACTTTTGTGCTGTAAACTTCATTCATCCAGCATGAGTCACTTGGTTTCTGTCAGAGATCCATTTGAAGCTGGGCCCTGGCTAGGGGTAGAAGAGGTTCACAAAAAACCTCAGAGGTGGAGTGAGCTGCAGTGCTCCCTGCTTGCTTGTTCCTGCCTCTGGAGTGTCATTCATTGCCCTTTCATTTGTGCTGCTACAAATCACTGCACTGGGAACTGGATCACAGGCTGGATTTTTCCTGATGGAAGCTTCTGCTCCCCCTTGATTTTATCCAAAGCTGTGATCCTTCTGAGAGCCCTTCTCAGCTGAGTTAAGGGTGCAAAGAGATAACTGAGGTTGAGGAGGAAGGAGTGGAAATTTCTAAAGCTGGATCTGCTGACAAAGTCAGCATGTTGAGGGAGTACACCCTAAAGCATAAGTTTAAGGAATGTGGAAACACTAGAATATAAACCTTGAAAGGGTGTGGGGAATTGCTTCTAGGTTTAGGGTTATTTTATATTGCAAGATAAAGTTTTGATACTTTTTTTTTTTTTTTACTTGTTGCTTTTGAGATGCTTATCTGCTGAATTGCATTCTTCCAGTTTTGGTATGTATGCTGTGGAATTGCATAGCAGTCTGTCCAAGCCTGGCTAGTGAGAAGAAAGTAATAGGCATATGTTTTTCAAATACAAACAGAAAGTAGGAAAAGAAAAAAAGTTTTGGGGAAAAAAAACATGATGTGCAGGGAAGAATATGAGCAAAACAAAGTGATGAAAGAATGAGACACTAGTAATCTGTGCTGGTAGTACTTAGCAAAAACAAGGGTCTCATTTGTGGTCTGCAGACCAGTTCCATAAAGGGGGATGTACTGAAGTCGGGAAGAACATCTGGTGGAGATCTGCATCATTTTTCTGCACTTAAATACAGGGAATTCCTGTTCATGTCAAGTGTATCAGCATCAGGAGAAGGTATGCAGATCTGAGAAGGGTGGCTTGGTTTTTTGGTTTTGTGGTTGAGTTTTTTGAGTGAGTGGGGGGGAGATTGTTGATGTTTTAATTTTTATTTTTTTAAACCAACAAAACAAAAACTAGGAGGGGAAAGAAATAGGTTATGTACAGAGAAACACTTTTAATAGTGTGCCAGGTTGCCCAGAGTGATTGTGGCATCTTCTTCATGAAACACATTAACAGCAGAAGAAATTAATAGGTTAGAATATTAATTCAGCTCCTCTGTCTTCAAGGGGAAGCAAAGAACAGCCAAGACTTTCTGTCTGATGGTCTCCCTGAAAAAGCATCTTTGTGTTTATGAATGCATTATGAAAGATTACCTAAGGTGGTGTGAAAGTACATGGTTTTCAACTTGAAGAGGATCTATGTAAGGGAGGAAAAAGCTTTTCTTTAGATGTATCTGAAAATATGTGAAAGATCTTGAAAAACTTACCTGCATGAGAGTTCTGTTCTTATTTTTATTCAGGGAATCCTGTCTCTGAGCAGCTGAGAAGGAAAGTAATATTTAATGAGACTGGCTTTTGCAGTTTGTGTGTGTATCAGTGTATATTGAATGCAGAGGCCTAATCCACAATAGGAAGAAAACCTTTCTTTTCTGAAGTCTTACTGAGATACACTTGCCTGTGGTTTACAGTCAGGAGCAGTAGGAGTACCAGTGCTTCTAAATTTTTTCTCCAAATCCTGGCAAAATTTCACCAAAATGCACATAGTTGGGGTTTATTTTTATTTAAACATCTTTCAGTTCATCTCTTTGTATGAGTTCAGAAATAAGGGCTTGTGCATTTGTCAATAGCAATTAATAAATTCCTGATACGGATGAAGAAATGTTTTTGAAGTGATTGTGTACTAAGTGGAATACCCTCTCACGTGATATGTTGGTATAAAGTTAATTTTCTTCATTTATGATACAAAATACAGGAATTGATGTGTGTCATTAACATAATCTAATGTTTTCCTTGATACATTTTTGCTTCTAAATTGCATGTAGCTTAAGGGTCTTGATTCAAATGTTCTCTGCTGGGTTGTGTTTAAGGATTGTTTTAGGAATTGGGGTTGATGTGGGAGATGGTTCCCT
>JAYRBT010000001.1:4109722-4130821 GCA_036023395.1 Myiotriccus ornatus
TGAATACACTTCTCTGTGCTCTAAAAGTTAAATGCATTAGAACTAAAAGATCTGTTGGCAGAATTTTTGTAATTGGCTGAGCAGCAAATTCTTGACCAAAGCTCAGAGACCCTGAAGTTGTCACGTCTGTGGAGGAAAGGTTGGTTCCTTTTTAAAATAGCATTCACTGCAGAAACTCTTGGAAGAGGCCAGTGTGCAGGAGAGCAGAGCTGTGTTTTGGGAGACACTGGCAGAGTCCATGGGCTGAGGCTCCACAGCTGAAAGTGCTGTTGCCAGTGCTAGTCAGGACTGAGATTAAGCTCTGTAGGCCTTGGAGTCTTGCTCAGACTTCAAATTGATCAATCAGAGCAAAAAATTCCCTCAGAAGACAGACAAGAGTGCAAAAAGAATTGGAAGCAATGAGAAAGGTCTCCACGTAAGCAGAAAGAAACTTCTGAGTACATTTTTTTTGTCTGACCATGTGTAAGAGATGACATAATGATTTGAAGGGATCTATGGCTCTAATCAATGTAGATGTAGAACCTAGTCATGTTCTCCTTGGCAATCTTCTGTAAAATTTACCTGTTCATCCCAAACCTGGATGGTTTGGATTTAAGAATTGATGAGTTCACGAGAAAAATCTGAAGGCAAAGTTGGATACGAGAGACAAATGGAAGGACCTGTTCCCAGTTTCTGTTGGAGCACTGGGTTCTCCCCACATGTTTATACCTACATTCTGAATTCTTCCCACTGCACATCAGAGAAAATATCAACCATGAAATGGAAGACAGTTAATTGCCATCAACCATTTATTCAGAGTCATGTCTTGGTTTTCGTGGAGATGAGTGTTTGGTATCCCTCAATACCATTTATGTGCTCACTTCAAACATGTATCATAGCAGTTTACCTGTTCAAGAATTCTTTTTTTTTGTTTGTTTTTTTTTGAGAATTGGTGCCAAACCTGTGTTTGTTTTCTTAAAGAATTTCTATCTGGATTTGGCACGGTTGCAGACCAACTTTTATTTTTTATGTTGGCCAAAGTAAAGAAGAGCTGATGGATTTTGTAAAAGCTTAATAGTGATTATTTAAAGCAGGAAAGGTTACTTAGTAAGGTTAATTCTGAATAAGAGCATGATCAGGTCTTACATTCTTAAGACTTATTTTTAGTATGACTATGACTGATGCTGAGTGAGTGTAGTGCACTATTGAGCTAAACAGATCCTTACTCTGACATTTTTAGGACCTCTGGAGCTTTAGAAAAAATTTCCTAACATAGGGAAAAGTTTTCTGTGAGAAAGTGGAAAATAATGATTTCTTTTTTCTCTACTATCCTTTATCCAACTGTGTGGTGTTTTTTTTTTCCACTCAGAAATGTGTATGTTTCTTTGAAGGGATGTGAATCCTGAAAAGAGCCATTTTAACAAATGGGGTGTGTGACGTTTAGTAGCTACCACTGTTGGTATCTCTGGAAACCAAAGTAGTGGTATAGAAGACTAAAAGTAGGCATCTAATTTGGCAAGTGCTTGGGAGATGTGCTGTTTATACACAACTTTCCTGTTTCCTCTATAACTTAGTATACCTGGCTAACAAACCCTTAATTGAGATTCTGCTGTAGCCTTCAGCAGAGATTACAGTGAATTTAATCCCAATATAAACTTAATTTTCAAGCTCTCTCAAAGTCTGAATTCCCATATTCATGTATTTTGGCATTAGCCTAAAAGTACCTGACAGCGTAAAACGTCCATATAAATGACTCTTTATATCTCTTTTAATGTTTATGAATATGAATAATTTCACTTTTAGTTCACTTGTACTCTTTGCATGTCCAAATACTACACAAGGAGAAAGTTTACTTTGATTTTAAATAGTATTAATTTTCATCCCCAAAATAAAATTAGTATTGAAGCAAGAATCTCAGCTTCTAAAACCTTGACAGAGAAGAGATTCTATTTTTAGATTTGTAAATCCACTCCATTTTTATATTCTTCTGTATCTTTTGAGAGAATCCATACAGACAAGATTTGAAGTTGCAGTTACTCAATGATACTCAAATGTTTTGCTTTCCTTAGTAAATTTATTTTTTATTTCTCACTCCAGATATTTGTTCTCAACTCAAGAGCAGTAACAGCTTCTCAGCAAATGTGAACTAATAGGAAGGTGTGAAGAGCCTTTAAAAATGCTATTAAAATATGTTTTACATATTGCAGTGTTTTTATATTAGAAATCAAAATCTTAGCCAACACCTTTTTTTTTTTTTTCTGTTGTTTTTTTTTTCCCCCCCAAGAGTCTCTTCTGAAATGAGAATGACAATTTCCCAGACAGGTGAATGGTTACTTCCAGCCACCAGGTTAGCAGATACAGGGCAGAGTTTGAAAAGGTTTGTTCTTAGATGAGGTGGAGGCGGACTGGAGTTTAGGCACAGTCTGAGCATCTACTTTGTCCGGAGGCAGGGAATGGAAAAGCTGACAGTCACTGATTTTTGCAAGAATTCTTTAGCAGACCAAAAAAAAGGGGGGAAAGAGAGAAGCATTAGGAAGAAAGGTGAGTAACTGTGCTGTGTGCTTGTTTTAAGAAAGAGGAAAATCTGCTTCTTCAGAAAATGGAAAGTGACAGGCTCTGAATTTATTCTTGGTATTATCAGAAAGAGCAGTGAGGGATCAGAATCACGGGTCTTCCATGGCTGTTCTTTCATGTCTTAGTTTTTGCATTCAGTGGTTTTTACTGCTAAATTTAAGACTAATGAACATGTAGATCTATCAACTCCTGGTTACGTTTCTAGGCTTCTCATTTTAGTATTCCTTCCAGCATTCCAACAGTCTTCATTGTTACCTGATCTCCATGCACTCTATTTCCTTACTACCCTGTGGTTCAAAAAAGCATCTGCTGTTGTGTACTTCATTTTTTTTCCCCACGTTTTTTGTTTCTCCTCATTCTGTTTCCTAACCATATGTTGACAGCTTGGGTAAAAATTTAAATTCCATATTTTAATGAACATTAGTACAGTGCATTTTCTTCAGTTTCCATGTATAGACCTGCTTTAGTAGGATATAACATCTTCACTGAAGTGTGTTTATTTCTGTCACTGAAATGTTGACTTTGACATTTATAGGTGGTAACTCTGCTGTCTGGTTGAAAACAAGTGAGGGAAGTTGGTTATAGCAACATACATTCTTTGCTTGTAGTTTAAGTTTGCTTTTCAGTAAAAGGTGTTCCTGTATCATTTGTCCTACAAACCCATATTTAGGAAGAGCAGAAGAAGGAGTAAAAAATAGCATTGCATGCAATCTACAGTTTGTGCCAACCTGTGCAGGTAAACAGTATTGTTTATATATACACTACACTTTGGGATAAGTTTAAGTTTGTAGATATAATCTACAGCTTGTGTTAACCTGTATTATCGTAGAACTATTTAGATTGTCTGTCTTGCGCTGATAGCGGTGATCCTCGTTACAGGCACACGCGACGGAAGGCAGAAGCACCCGCGGTCACTTACGCAACATATCGAGGTTCTGCAAGGATCAGGCAGCTGCTGAAGAGTCAGTCAGAAATTACTGGGAAAGGAGAAGAAAATCCTGAGAATAGAAATGTTTCAGTGGTCAAAGAAAATGGAGAAATCCAAAGAACTCCGTCTCTGAAATCAGGACGCCCAGTAGAAGATGATGGAGGAGATGAGGGTGAAGATCCCCAAGGTGATGCCGTTAGAGGGGGAAGCAAACAGTCTGGTAAAGCTCGGCATTGCCTGGGTAGAAGTAAACATGAAATAACTGCAAAGGCCACAACATCATCCACTGAACCGTGTCATGAGCCCGATTTAAGACATGAACCTGCTTTACCTGCAGCAAGAGTTAAAAGGACGTTTTCACTTGATTCACTGTTGTCATTTAGCAATAGAAATGGTGAGATCCCAACCAATTCCACTTCCCGGGTTACTCCTTCCCTCAAAGTGAGTTCTGCAAACGACTTGACTGGAAAAGAAGATGGACTGCCAGAAGAAGCAGAAGTTCTGTTTCAGACAAACAGAAATGCCACGTTTAACTTGGATAAAGAAAACGATTGTAGTAAAGCAGCTAATAAGGAGTCCGCAAAAGAAATACAGGATGATTGTTTACATTCATCCAAGTCAAAAAGTAAGACATTTAATGAAGAACTACACGTGAGTAAGGGAGGATTTTGCTGTAGTCACCAACTGGAGGATCACTCGGAGCAATTGTTGGGTGTCCAGATGCTTCATTTCAGTACCATTACATTTCAGCCGGAAGCAGATCAGCAAACTGGTAGTGCAGACAGTGATCCAAGAAAAAGTGATGCACAGAAAATTGTGGCAACTGTAGAAAGAGAACAAAATCCACAGGACTTTCCTGCTACTGTGCTTTTACCTTTTAATGAACTAATACCCACTTCACTTAGCATGGAATCCAGCGGAGAAAAGTGCGTGGCCACAGGTGATCTGAGGACTTCAGTGTCATCTGCTGGACATGATGAAGGCAGAGTCATGGGCAGGGAGACTTGTAAAGAACTGAGTGACTTAGGGGAACCAGTGCATGTACAAAATAGTCACAAGTTAATCCACGTGGAGAATTCCAGGGACACTATCACACAGCAGACTGGTTTACGTCATCTAGAGACTGAGAGTGTGGAAACAATGAAGGTTTTATCTGAGGTTGCAGCAGAAAATGTTGCCGATGTATCACCATGCCTATGTGGGTGTCAGAGTGTGAAAAACAATTTGGATGAGCTGACAGCACCTCTCTCTGTAACTTCCAAGTCTTCTGTTGAAACTGGAGGCTGTTGCTCAGCTTCCCTTCATCCAAGCTGCAAGTGGAAAAACAAAACTATGGGCAAAAGAGAAATCAGCTTAAAAGGTTCCAGAGAGACAGTTTCTCATCCTGATCTTGAATATGAGAAGAGCAAATCCTTTGAGACTGTAGAGATGACCCTCTCAAAAAACTCTATTCCTGTTCACAACCATGGTCCTGTTTCTCTTGAAACTACTGAAGACAGTCCTACCAAGACAGTTACACTCACGGAGGATAACCCTGCACCTTGCCATTTAATCAATCGTACTCCTGCTAGTTCTAAAACCAGTAAGACTGCTATGACTGGGGCTGATCTTATTACTTCTGAGTGTGAAGACTACATCTTAGAACTTAGATCCCATATTTCTAAGTCACAAGGAAAAAATCTGGCAGTTTCTCGTTCTGCCTTGAGACATGAAGGAAGACCTCTGCCCATCCACTTTGCTTTCACCTGTGAAAAAGGTGATGTAGGCATCACGTCTGAATCTCCACCTGTTTCTGAAAAGAGGTATATTAATTTTTCTTCCAAGAAGGAAAACAGCAGTAAGCCTAGGATATCACCCACAGTACTTGATTCTTCATCTGACAGCCAAGGAAAAATGTTGCCTTCTGCCACTAACTTTGAAAATGGCCAGATTGCTGCTTCTCAACAGGACAGCTTTATTTTTCCAGTTGCAGAGTCTAGGGGAATCATCCCTGAGGGCAAAATGAATGAGGGGACACCTTGCTCAAGAGACCCAAGAGCTTTGAGCCCAGCTGGTTCTCTAGAATGTGAGATTATTCCACCTATGCTTGATAGCTCTGCTGATGGAGTAAATGTAGGGGGTGTTTGCATCCCCAGGCCCACTTCAGCTCCTCTGGCATCCAGAGAGGCCTCCAACCTTTCTGTTTCTGCCTTGAAGATGTCGGGCATTGCTCAGGGGAACAGTAACTCCTCCAGTCACAGAGCTCATGGTGGGGCAGAGGAGGCCTTCACCCAGCAGGCTGACAGCAGTGTGCTGGCAGAGGCAATGCCATCACCCATCTGTCCTTTGAAATCTTCGGAAACAGCATCTGAGCCAGCCTGTGCTGGGACTGTGTGCAGGAGTGCCGTGGGACAGGTGATCCTTGGTGACTGTGCACCTGCAGAGTCAACTGGGCTCTGTTCTGAGGGACACCGGGAAGGTCCCAGTGTGAAGGGACAAGAACAGGCTGCACTCCAAGATGCTGCTTTGTTTAGGAAAGCTGAAGAGATTGTGGGTTCGGTTTTACATTTGGCTACGGAGGAGATAATAGCAAACCAAACCTTTGGTGTCTGCCAGCCTTGTGGTAGCAAGGACAGTTTAGTAAACAGGGATATTCTAAATTATCAGAAAGCTGAAACTGTACAGCTGGAAGCAGAAGAAATCCAGTCAGCTGTGCAGTCATTAAAAGATTTTAATGAGAGCAGTGGAGGAGGCTCATCTTCATTTACAGGAAATGAAAGAGTGGATACAAATAATCAAGATGAAAAGACACTCTCTTGCATCCCTGATAAAATTGACCTACATAGTGCACTGGCATTAAAAGCAAAAGAAACAGTTGAGGAAGTCATTAACTCAGCCATACAAAAACTGGCATCCAGTCAGTGGCAAGGCACTGAGAGTAAAAGGCCTTCTGAAAAATCTGAGCCTAAACCTGAGGCTGAAATGGCAAAGACTTTAAACCTGGATACAAAGTTTCCTGCCAAAATCCAGGAACCAACAGAGATGAAGGAAACTCGGGGTGTAACTGTAAACTGTGAAAAGGAAGATTGCTCAGATCCTCCTTTGCTTCCGAACAGGGTGGCAAATGGCATAGATTGTCCCCAAAGAGATGGAAAGATACGAAAAAATGCAATTACTTGTCAAGCAAATGAATTTCTTCCCACTGGTAGTTTAGCAAGGCCAGAATCAGATCTTGTGGGGGAGCCCAGGGCCAGCTGGGCTCCCCCACAATATCTTATGACACCAGCAAAAGAGAGGCACAATAGAATGGTGTGTGAACATCTGGCTGCAGCAGAAATGTGTGGCAAAGCTGGAACATCAGCAGGGAATAGAAAATCCAATGGATCTTTGCATTTTGTACACAGAGATGCTGCTGTGACTGAAGAAATGCTTTTGTCATTGCAGTTAAAAGGTTCTTGCAATAATACAAATGTGCCAGAATGCACATTACTGCCAGCTGTAAATGCTAATTTGTCATCTTTTGTGCCTGATGAAGAATCTATTGGCATGCAGAGTGAATCCAAAGATAAAAGCAGTCCTCAGGTGTCTCTGGAAAGCAGTGCAAAGGACAGTCCTTACGAGCACTGCAGAAGAGAGGCTGCAGAGGTAGGACCTGCACAACTAAAAACGACCTTAGAAGATTCAAAGGCAGTGGAGAATGAAGAGGAAGTTGCAGAAGGGGCAAGTGAGAGAGCAGAGGTTAATACTGGATTAGATACACAGTTCATTGTGCCTGAATTGTCTGTTCCTGGAGAGGACAGTGAAGGGAAACAGTGCTTCAACACAGCCTTTGCCCAAAATAATGAGAGTCTGAAACAGGCAAAAATGAATGATCAGGACATGAAGAGAAAAGAACAGCTTGAAAAAAATGGTCTGGACTGCAATGATGACATGAAGGAATCAACAGAACTTTTGGCCTCTTCTCCACTCATTGAACAGTGGGAAAACAGTTCTTTTACTATCATTTATGAAGGTGCTCTTCAGACTGAGAACAAAGCCGTCTCAACTGATGACATGAAAGCCGGATCACTTCCTTCTGGTTTGCCCTCAGACAATATGGACCATCTAATGTGTGCAAGAGCGAAGAACGAGCACGAGTCAGCCTGTCCCTGTGGGCAGGACAACACGCTGAATGGAGCCACAGATGGCCGTGGCTCAGAGTCATTTCTGAGTGTGGAGGCCAGGCGCTACAGGGTGTATCCTTTCTCGTTGTCTCCCATCTACGAAGATGACAGCTCCCAGGAGGACTTGCTTTCCACGGATGTGTCCCCAGAAAGCCGTCCTGGTGGAATATCCAAAGATAACTCTGATCATGCTTCCGTGCTTTCCCTTCTCCAGTCAGTCTCTGAGCGCTTGCAGTTCACTACCGGGTTCAGTGAGGAGGAGGAAGATGGAGTGGAGGAGGAAGAATCATTGTATGAGGAAAATACACTTGACGCTGAGGGAGAAGAGGACTGTCTTTTCAGCCAGTGGAGAGGGAGTTTAAAAACAACCCTTCAATCAAACGACCAAAATAGATCTTTGCTTCCTGAAGTTCCTGAATCGTTTCTTCTTTCGAAAGAACGGCTTGACTCACAGGAGCAACCAGAACAGTTTCCAGATGCGGCTTCTCCCAGTCAAACACCTTGTAAATCAGCTTCAGAGAAAGCTGATGGTGCTCTAACACATCCTCCTACGAGTGTCTACTACCAGTACTTGAAATCTGCCAGCGCTTGCTCTTCTGAGAAGGGCACCAGGTTTGGAAGCGTTCTCCAGGATATGCTGCAGCCAAAGATTCACTGGTCTCAAGACAATACCATGCCAAAACTGGGAGAATTGTCAGCGGTAAGATGTCACATCACATAAAATTTATAATCAAAATGATTAGCCTAGATTCAAAATTGCCCTATTCTCCTTGCTCTCTTTTAATTAAGATTAATTCTTTCATCATAAAGGTAATCAAAAAGTAATTCTTTTATCACAAGTAATTAGGCTGTTTCATAGTTTAAAAAAAAACCTCTTCTGATATAATGTAAGTTTAAAAACATAGTGTTCTTGGTTCAGCACACAGATGAAAGTGACTTAATTGTAAAACAGAATATGTGAACAGAAAATACAGTAGGAAAATATGTATAATAGCAAGTTTCTATAATAGCAGAGCACGGACTTATCTATGTTAAGGGCATTTCAACCTGAAGATAATGTAACTGCCTTCTGATTTCTTTCACTTCTGAGATTAATAGAGCTGTCTTGTCCAAAAAAGATACAAATATCTGCTTCCTGGGCTGCTTGGTTTCTAGTGTCTTCTACAAATTATAGCTCAGTGAGCAAGTAAGTAATATAGCTGCTTCCATAGATTAAAATTTCTTTTTTAGTTTACTTCAAGTACTGGCAAATGAGGGTATGGAAACAGTTCTTCCAATATTTACAACTTGAAGGTGCCCCATAGGCCAAACGTGTACTGAAGGAGTCTTTCTGTAATGTTGGGAATACTTCAGTCTGTGTTAGAGCTATCTTCTGGCTTTTTTTCACTGTTAGGAAATGAAGCTGATTGTTTGCTGGGAAAGGGTAATACATTTGTAAAGGTCAGAACTTCCATTATAGTTTTTCCTTTCTAGCACATGTTACTTTCTGCTGTTTGATTCTGTTAAACTGTTGACACCAGCTCTAAAGGGCAGTGAAACAGGTCTTGGTTGTTTCTACTACTGACAGTTGTGTTCTTGTGTAGGAATAGCGGACCCGGAATAATCTGCCTGTGCTTTGTGCTGTAGGTGTTAATAGTTGTTTGCCATGTCCTTTTAATTTCAGAACCTCATTGACAGGGCAAGTCTCAAATACAATCCAAGACCAGGAAAGGTAAGCAGAATTTGATACATGGAATAATTTGTTACACCAAAGTTCTTGAATGGAAGGCATCTGAAGTTATTAGTCTAGTTTTATGTGTTTTTCTGTATCACTTGTATATGTTTGGATGTGCTAATAATGAGAATATATTATTAAAAATCCTGCCACTAGTCATTTTACAGCAATTGTTGTGTTCATTCAGTAGAATATTTCATAAAAGAAGAAAATGTGTAGCCTTCCAGTTGAGTGGGCACAAATTGCAGGCAAAACATAACTGTCTCTACTCTATGTTGAAATGGGCCCTCATTCATTGTATATTGTTTCAGATTGTTATTTATGATACTTATGGCAACAAAAGTAAACAAGAAGTTCATTCTGATGTGCCAGATACCTCATCATGGAACTTTCCCATTGGAGCATTACTTAGGATAATTAGAGGATGGTAAGAAATTCAGGTCATATTTAAATAGAGCCTTTCCAAAAGACTTGCATATGCATTTCTCTTGTACTTTTATTTCTTTCATGTATGACACACGTCCGATCTGCAAGAGTGTCTTTTTCTTTCTTTATAATTAGACTGATACCAGTGAAAAAAAGCATGAAACAAGGCTTCAAATGCTGCAGCACAAAAAAAATAAAAATGTTGTTTCTCCTGGGAGCTAGCTTCAAACAGAAAGTTTCTAATAGAGCCACGAGTAAGTTTAGAGTTCTTGCCTGAAGTGCTGAGGCAGTGCAGCCATAATCACAACCAGAAGCATGTGTATGCCAGAGAAAATGCTGGGTTTTTACAGCTCAGTTTCATTATACAGTAGCTGCTGCAGAAGGACCGTAAAATGAGCATTCTCAGTGCTGGGTTTAATGTAGCATTTGGAGGAATGTGGATATATACAAGTACCTTTAGGTTTGCAAGCGTTTCTGCATGTGCTTTGGGAAGCTGGGGCTGTGTCAGTTGTTGCAGTGAATGTTTCTGGCTGTCAGCCACAGTAACCACGCATGTCACATTTATGCAGTTTCGAGGCAGCCTTGTATGGGTTTGCATACATTGCTTTCACATCTTGAGAAACGCTGAATGTCATTATTAGTGTGGCTTATGCCTTGCGTAGTACCTGCCTGAACATGACATGTTTTGATGTGACAATTAAATCTATTTGTTCTGGTAAAATTTTATTTACATTGTGGTTTAGCCGTGTTTTTATACAGTTAATATTTTAAATTATGTTACAGAATTCTGTATTTTACTTTTCAGTACTAAAGTGAATGTGACTATTGAGGGACAGCATAAGAAAGATGTGATAGTTGCCTTGATAAGAAGAGCTTATTAGTGGTCTTTCCATCAGATGTGCTGTGTAAGGCCAGTGTCACCTAACAGCAACAACTCAGTTCATGATATTGTTGTTACAGTTGGATTTTTTATGAGAAACCAAAGTTCCAGGGTCGAAAATATGTCCTAGAAGAAGGAGAGGCTGTGCTGGATCACCTTTGGGATCTGCCAGGTGTGAAACATCATCGAAGAAACCTCACAGTTGGTTCAATCAGACATGTAACAAAGGTACAGACTTTCTTAATAGTGAATCGATTTGATGGGAATAGTGCATTGCTAGTAGTGGGCAATGTGTGTATAGTGTTTCTGACAATTCCAATTTGCTATTAGTCACTTTTTTCACTTTTTTTAGATAAACTCTCGGGCTTATGCTGCGCTAACTTTTCCTTTCTTCCTGAGTTAGTGAGCGGATTGTTTGTTTCTTTGCCTCCACCTTCACGGGACACAGCGACTCCCCTCCTTTCAGATGTTTACCTGTCCAGTTATTTGAAATTAAATGGAATCAATTCATATTTTTCAAAGATTTATCTTAACCTTAAGCTGTCTACTGTGTCTGTACAGCTTCTGTTTCACAAGTTAGTAGCTGGGTTTCTAATCCTATTTGTACATTGTAGCCTCCAGAAATGACTTTTGTTCCCTCTACAGCTTTGGGCTGTCTGTAGGATTTCCACATGGACAAGTGGTACACCTACAGCATGTGGCTCTGCCTACAGCCAGAAGTTTTAAAAGACTTTCTATTGATAAGAATCAAATGTCTAAAACCAAAAATAATGCATCCATTGTTATTCAGTGAATGAGGAATATATTTACCAGATCTTGTGACTTAAGAAGACTTAATGCTCTCTTGTTTAGTGTAACATTCCAGTTATTCACAGGCAATGGCCCTTACTGTGAGTGAATTATCATTTGTATCAAAATGTGAAAGGTTTTCAGTAAAGTGGTTTCTCTGTTCTCTGCTGGAATAGAACTCACTTTAAAACTGATAACCTTTTTGTCATCAGTCCAGGGGCATAATGTCATAACAATTAGAAATACTTTTTCCTTCTCTTCAAACACTTAACGATAAATTAACTCAAAAGAAGCTGGCTGAAGGCAGGAATAATGAAGTTAACATTTATTTGAGTTAAACAAATGAAAAACCTTTGACCAATATGTAATAGGAATATTGATCAATAACTGTGAAAGGTAACTAAATAAATAAAGGAATTGCCTGAATCCAAGGGAAACTGGATGTGTCTTGGGCATGAAAGAAAACTCTTGAATAGGAAAGATACTGTGTTTAGCTTCATCATGCTTGATGAAAATCTTTGTGGTACAGCTAAATAGGTTTGACCTTATTCTTCTTCCAGTATGTGGTTCATTTATACGGAACACAGATGGAAAGCTTTGTTACAGTAATCAGCACTTTTCTTGTGTCACTTAAAGCTCTAGAAGGTGTGGTTGGTTAGGAGGGCTTTTGCTGCTAGTCCATGGAGCTGGAGGCGTGTGGATCTCACCAAGACAGGTTTAGTCTTCTGGACCTTGATTCGTGAGAGCATCCCTCTGTTTTAGGTTGCGGAAGTACTTTCAGAAGGTAGTTTACCAAAATGCTACCTTATTTATTTGTTTTGGTTTGGTTTTAAATATAGGCATTGCTTTTATTTGAAAAATGGCTGTTTCTTTTTCAGGGAGCTCGTGTGTGTGATCTGCAGATCACATGTTTTACTGCCAATCTCTTTGTCACAGGCTGGGTAGCTCAGTGGCTTTTCTCCTGACTAGTTTGGCCATGCTGGCTCTGTGTGCAGGTTTTCTGGCTTGTCTTCCAGATCTGCAAGTGACTTTTTATGGTGCTTGTTTAATGGCTGCTCAGATGCCTTGAGTTACCAGATGTGAACACTGGCTAAATATTTGAGAAGAAAATGCCTTGCCAACAAGAGAAAAACAGATTTTTGCTAAAGAAGCAGTTTTTTTTACTAACAGATTGGCTGAAAAACAGTCTGCCAGTGGCTTTGTTCTCTTGATTTGGCTTCAAGCCTCCACAAAAAAGCAAAGATTGTGTTGGCTTTGTGGTTAGTTTGTGGCCTAACTATGGATAAGCATTAGGTGTATCCATGTCTATTTAATTTCAAGGAACTCGTAGGGAGGAGATTCCAAAGAAACAGATTGTGCGATCAGTAAAATGAAGACCTGTCTGAAGTCTGTGGAGACTGAGTTCCACCAAGGCAAGTCAGCATGAGCCTAGACCAGCAAAGTCTGCCTGGACACACAGATTCAATGCAGCTCCTGCGGCACAGTCTATTTAGCAAAGTCAGTTCTCTGGCCTACTGCAAATGCAGTTGGAAGGCTTTTTCCATCTGTTTCTGGAAGCCCAGAGAGGGTAACTAAATGTTATTTTCCCCAAAACGAGCTGAGAAATGTTCCTGACCTCTCCATTCTGGAGATGTTTTACAAGATGTCGGGAGATCTGAAAATAGCAGTTTATAATCACTGTCTGCAAGATGATTAGGCAGGGAATAACTGGATTCCTTGTGGAATTTTCTTGAGCAAAGGTCTCTGTAATGGATTTGTTCACAGTATTACATGTAGGGTGTGTGTTTCTTTTGTTTGTGTGGTTTGCTAGGTGAAAAGAAGTCAACAATTTAAGCAGGGACTACTTTAGTCAGATGGCATAGGAAAACACACAGTATCTTCAACTTGTCTCATTTTCTAGTTGGTCTTTACAGGACAGTAATCATTAATTTCCTTAGTATTATTGTTTTACTACCAACCCTGTTGAATCGTGTAGTTTGGTTTGGTGGTGATGGGTGGTAGCAAGAGTGATGCAGAGCTGGAGCACTGGGAGCAAAAATGATGAATGTGTGAAAAAGCCTGTAGGACCAACAGAGAGTAATATTAAAAAAGAAGTCTGCAGAATCTGATATGCTCTGAGGACAAACCATGTGTCAAAAGTAAGATGTGTGTCTAGACTACATTAAAAAACAGTCATGTGAATACCAAAACTAAGTTGGCCTGGTTTTCAATAGACCCTTCTCTCATCCTTGTTTTGGCATTTTGCTTAAGGAGCCAGACTTTGGTCATTCTCTGTCATGTTGTTGACATAAAAAGCTACACCAGTTCAGCAGGCAAATTATTTGGATTGCTTCTGTCACCACAGCTCAGAGGTCCAAGGAGAACAGCTCACGGTGCTGGATTTATTTAGGCCTGCTGGCGCTGGTAGGGCTGGAACCCTGGATCCAGGAGGGGGGTGAACAACCAAGGCCACCTTGAGCGGGTCAAAGGCTTTGGGTCTGTCATTTCTTGTTCAGAGCTCTTGGTCAGACCAGAAAAATGTCAGAGGTGCCACCAAAGAGTAACTTTTCATGATGAGGTTTTAAGGGTGGTCTTAACCCTATTTGGAAGAAGCCTTCACCTTTCTGCTGAGGGCCATGTTACTCTTTAGAAGTGTCCTCTGTGAGCTAACGTGAGTATTCCCTCTGCTTTTGTAAATAGCTCCCTACAGACCTGAGGGGAGCACAGGCACTCCAGGATGATTTTTTTGAGGAGAATACTACAGAATAAAGGAAGGCAGAGTGGGATGCCTGCAGGCTGTGGCCTACCTAAGCATTTACTGGTTGTGTATTATCATTGTAAATGAGCACAGTCACCTAACGTGGTTGCTGTGCTCTTTACTCTGTTTTTGCCTGACGTGTCAGTGGGATAGTGAATGACATGACTTTTGGCTGCTTGGGATGGGGGTGGCACGGCTTGGGGTCAGGTACGGGGGGGGAAAACTTTCCAGTTTTGGATCTGGCTTGAAACATTGTGGTGGTAATTTTGCATGATAATAGTTTTGCATGTGGGTATCTCATTCCAAAATCTTGACGCCTTGCTGATGAAAGGGCCTTGGACTGAAGGATCTAATTCTCAGCCTGAATGCTATCGTGTTTTTGTGGTTTTCATTTTGTTTCTGAAGATGGTGGCTTTATTAGGAATGCTAAAGAAGCCTCTGAAAGTAATGATGCCTATTAAATGTGCTCAGGCAAATATGAACATGCTAAGGCAAATATTTACCCAGCTAAAGTTTGCATGCTTGAATTGTATAAACTAATGGCATAGTATTTGAGCATACATCTGCAAATACACAAAGTTCATCTCATAGAGTAATAATGAATGTTACCAAATGCAGTCTGTGCATTCATTTAGGTAAATTGAACTCAATATTTAAGGCAAAATGTGTATTTGTGACTTTAAAAAATGTGCTTAGAAAATATGATGTACTTCTTGCTCAAACGTTACTACCTTCAAAAATAGATATTTGAATTGGTTTTGATGAAAACCTCAGTTTACTATGTGAAAAACTCGGTTTACACTTTGTGAAACAAGTTTCTGGACTTAATCTAGTACACACAAACATACCATCACAGTGAATAGAGGGTTTTTATGACTGCCAAATCTGGCTGGAGAGAGATGGTGATAAATAGGAGAGATGTAATTATGAGTGCTTGTGCTTTACCTACCCTGCTACATTTGTCACCTCTTGAGCTGGAGCCTCATGAGCTTACGAGTCAGGAGAGCAGACTTGAAAAGAGAATACAGACTGGCTTTTTCCAATCTTAAATGAAAAACAAAAACAAAAGCGTCCTACTGAATTAAAATTAAACATCCTCCATCTCAGATTCTGTCTGAGCCCTCAGGCAGATACTTAATTTTGCTGCTTGTCTCATCTTGTAGGTACTTTGTTTCAGAATTTATCTGAAACCATTAATAGTATTATTTGGGGAATTCTTATAGGTGCAGCTTTTGATTTTCTGTTTCAAGCTTTATTGTTGGATTTACAGATATCAGCTTATCCCGTATCAGGTATTATTAGGAAGAAACCCACAAACTTCAAATATTTCTCATATGGGATTTATTAAGATACATATACATGTGAAAACTATGGGGAGATTATGTTTACTTTTTTTAAACTTGCCTAGCATTACACTTAGAATTGAGTTCCTTAGCACTTTGCCGTGAAGTAGCATTGTACTAGAAAGTCTTTTTTCCTAGTTTTTCTAGTTTTGCTCATCTGAAAAGAAAAATTCTGGTATTACAGTTTTTGTTCTAAAAACAAAGAGTGTGCATTGTTTGCAAGGTACAATACAGAGGAAACACAATTGTGCATGAGGGAGATTTGCCAAAATAGTATACTGTGTTCCTTCAGATCTTATGAGGAAAGTGAAATAACATCCTGAAGTGCATCTATTCTAATTGCCAGACTTATTGCTGACAGTTCAATAGCTGCTGAAAAACACTAATCAAGAGGCAGTGGGATGTTACTCCATGAAAACCCTACTCAAAACCTCTGCGAAATAAAGAGAGCTTTAAGAGCTTTTGTGCCCTGATGCTGAGTTTCTCTGCAAGCTCTTGTGCTTTACAAGTTCCTCGTTGATTCACGATGTGTTTGAGTGCTGGGGAAGAAAGTATTGGCAATACATTTTATATAAATATTACTAAATGAGGATGGCTCGATAAAATCCCTGCAAATTCTAGGGAAGGTCATGTGTTCAAGCATGGGATCTGGCAGTGGTAAACCTTCACTGTGGTAATAGAGTTTGTTGCTTTGTGTAACAGGAAAATTGCTAAAGTGTCTACTAAACAAAATGGATGTTTTTAATACTGATCTTTTCCTTTCTTGGTCTAAAATGCTGTAGATTTATTTAGCACATCAGAAAATTGAACTCATATGGCTTTACACCATAGTTGGATTCATTACAGAACTTAATTATGAGGGAGGGAGGTGGGAAGGTAGTAGACATTTCTAGAAAGTTTTAGTTATGTGTGCGCTGTACATGTCTTATATGTGTGTTATGGAAGCACTGTCTTTTTTTTTTAAAAAACAAAAAAAAGTCAGTATTATAATACTTGTAATAACACTTCTAATACTCCTTTACTCGAAGAATATTTAAACTGACCTTTTTGAAAGTAGCCTGACAGGCATATATGCACAGTTCTTCTTTGAAAGTTCCTGGGAGGTGGAAATTTACTTCCTATAGCTTTTCTAAAAATTCCAGTCTCCATTTTTAAGAAGCTAAAACCCTTCCATCATATGAAGCCTGGAGTTATGTTAGAAAGGTTAGAAGACAGGGGGAAAAAAATAAGTAAGCATTACCAGTTCTTCAGGGATGGGCTCTGTGGATATCCACACAGACATTGTTGATAAACCTTACCCTGTGATTTGTTTCCACAGGACTGTGGTGTTCCAGAGGTGGAGTTCTGCCTGGCTGCTGGAAGTACAGAGGGACTTCCTATCTGCATACAGGGTGCAATTCCCAATTTAGAAGAGCTGGATGTTGAGAAAAACCCTTACATAAGGGTCAAATCAGGAGTGTGAGTACTGAACCTTCCTAATAGTGTTTTGCCAGCAGGTAGAGGAGTAACATCATGGGATGAAAGTCAGTCAGAAATCTGAACAATATTTGGGGGATTTCAGTACAAATCAGTTAACATACAACAGGTATTCCCAGCTCTACACTTCAGCACTGTGCTCTGTGAGCAATTAGTAGTGGAACCAAATTTTTGAAGACATTTTTCCTAGTTGCTGGCAGAAGTTATAATTCAATTTTTGAGTAGCTTTATAGATAGAAGAAGCAACTGAGCTTTTAGTTCATTGGAGAACAGATAGTGTCTCCCTAATCACCCACCCTGTTATAACACTGTGGCTGAATAGCAGCAAATGAGTATTACATCATCCAAGCATTTCTCAAGCTGCAGCCATATCCTGACATTCTGGAGAGAGGTGATGCAACATGAAACAGGCTGCTTGGTAGCCCAGCACTTCCTGTGTTGAGCAGAATAAGGCTGTTTCCGGGGTAAGTGGCCAACACTTCACAGTGCCTGAAGTTTGGGAGTCCTGTGTCTCTTCTCGTAAGTCATTGCGGATTGACATTAGTTCTATTAAAAGAGTTTTGAGTTTGCCTTTCCACGTGAGCCACGTCTTCCTTCCCACAATCTTACGATATGTCTGTGAAGCTTGAGGTGGTGAAGGAATTAAAACCAGACTTTTGATTTAGTTCTGATAGAACTAAGTATAACTTTTAACTGCCTATGATCTGTGTAGCTTTAAGAAAATCACTCTCATGTGGCTCAATGCCTCTTCCTCCACTCCTTATTTGGTCTCCTAAGCCTGTGTCCAACTTCTACATTCAGCTTTCTTTTTCATTTAAAACAGTCTGAAGGAGTCTCAGCATTTTTAATCTTCATGTCAAAATTACAATAGCTTTCCAAAGAAGTGTTGTAAATCATCATAATTTAATAACTTCCACAGAAAAAAAACAAGTGAGATTGATGTTAGAAGCCTTCTAGTTCATAAGGTGAAAATTCAATTCTCATCCTCAGTACTGACTTGTTTTTGTATACTAATAATGTACCAAAACGGCTTTTTGAAGTGAGTGAACGAATTGGTAATTTTCTTCTCTTTCATTTATATTTAGCTTGGACTGAGAGAAACTGAGATTTTCTTAGCAGTGATGTTGTCAGTGTATTCAACTACAGCTTTGTTTTGATGTGCTACCATTATCTAAAACATTATCTAGCTCTTATGAGTACAAAAAGGAAAATCATTTTAATGAAATCTTTGTCATCTAATTAATGAGATTAATGATTCATTTATTCTGACTGTTACAGATGGCTTGCTTACTCAGACTTCAATTACAAGGGAGAGATGATGGTTTTGGAAGAATTCAATTTGCCTTCCGAAATTCCTTCAGCAGATGTTAAATCCCTGCGTCCCTTAAAAATGGTGAGGACTTCACAATTCCCTAACAACTGTGTGCCTTCCTTTTTCTTATTGTTGCTTCCCCAGTGGTTTTGACCTAAGTATGACTTGGGTTCTAATGTTCTTTTCTTCTGGGAATGGAAGACCAGAAAGGAGTTTATTACCCAGTAATTGCACAAAAATCTTGGGAGGTGCAGCTCATTTTTGTGTTAACAGACAACATGAAAGAATGTGAAAGGGTATAACACATAATTCTACTGTATACATAGCAAGCCTACAGAGAGAGTTTAAAAGCCATAAAAAGTAAGACCTAATAGCAGTCTCTGGAGTCACTCAAGTGAGGTGTCTTATTCCCTCACAGAACATCATACGCTAAAATTTCCAGAGAAGATGGATTTGTTGTATTTGCTCTTTGACCATGAATATGTCAGCTTATGTTTTCTCTCTCTTCTGGTGTTTATAATTTCTTTGAGCTCCACAATCTGTGCTTAAGAAACTCATACAACAAAACTTTAAAAGCTAATTTTAAAAATTGGACAATATAAATTAGTTTAAAAACACGTGGTAAATTATTTCCTGTCTATTGCTAATAGACAGTGAAGGAATATTTTTAAATTGCTTTCAGCCTTACAGGCTTATCAATGCACTGATTTGTTTGTAGGTCAGGTTTATAGTGTTCCTGCCCTTTTGAAATATCAAAGTATTTAAATTAGCATTTTATATGGCCAGCACTGAAACTGGTGAATATAATTGCAAAGACTTCATGCTCTGATAGTACTGTAAAATATGTCTCAAAGTGTAACTTCAAGGTTAAAGTTGCTCCTCATCTTTTTTTTAGGGTGGACTAAAGGTACAAATGCCAATGAACGTCAAGGTAAGCACTGAGGACACTGAGAATAAAATACTAGCACCTTTGAAATATAAAACCTTTATTTAAGCAGTTTTCTTTTTCTTGGGTACATGATGTTTGATTAAGTATTCAGTGTTTGCTGCTGAAGAAAAATTCACTAATGCTGTCAAAGTCTGTTTCATGAGTTGTAAAAGCAGTAGTAGTTCATTTTTCACGTTAGGAGAATGTCAATTTGCTATAGTAGAATTTTAAAGCTTTCACAAAATAAAATCAGTTTTTATGACTTGGCACATTAGTCACTGTAATGGTAAAGGGGTCAGGAGAGATTTTCCCATTTAATACACCAAGTCTAAAAATAAAGAAAGGGAAAGGGAGGAAGGGTGCAGGAATTCCTTCCGATGCCCTATCCCCCAGTATAAGAGCTGTGAGTGAGATTATGATCCTTCTGTGATCTGAGGAGCAGAAAGCTAATCCAGAGTTATTGCTCCTTTTCCCTCCTTTTTCTGGTTCTCCACAAAAATGGTAATGCTTTAGGTAACTTTTAATTATACAAATACATGCCCAACTCGGGAGTTTTTTTAAGTACTGCAGCAAATATTAATACTGTTGATAGCTGATCTGTGTGATTGGGCAGATGAGGAACCTGAAGGGGGTCATTCAAATAACTTCAGCAAAGTACAGGGAAAGACTACTTGTTTACTTTTGAATGATTAAGCTCCATCTGCCTACCTGTGACCAGGTAGGATTCACTGGAGGCTGATACTCGTTGCCAGGCACAGGATTACAGGATATAAATCATAGTCATGTAGCTGCAGAGTACATTTATGTATATACAGGTGTGTAAATAAGTATCCTACTGTCTGGATACAGCCTGACAAGCCCATGTACATCCAAATAGGATCTCCAGCTTTCAGGGCACCCAGGAATCAGAAGGGCTGAGGAATGCAATGCTGAATTTTCTTCATAGTGATGGAGGGGGGAAAGAGGTCTTCCACATACTGTAGGAGTATACAATCACAAACTTCAAATTGCTGCTCAGGACGTACTCAGGTCATTATTCAACATCATGTTTGCCAGATAATAATATATGAGAAAACCCACTTTGGAGGATGGTCCAAAGAGTTTTCAGAAAACATCACTTCTGTCCCAGCACTGTTTGCTGATGAAGAGGAGTTCCAGGAAATTGGATCAATACGGGTAATTGGTGGAGTGTAAGTATATTTCATTTCTGTATTTATTTCTTTTAAGGGAGGAAAGCATAACTAATTGCTTAGAAGTGCTACCTAAGTGGTGATTGGAATTTTTCACAGGTAGAAAGTTTCTAAAAGAAAGGAGTATGTGTTTCTTTTGTCAATTATCAGCCTTGGATACAACTACGTCTACATATGGCATATCTCTGTAAGGGAATGTTGGAAGATAAAATCAAATGTGTGAGGTGTTGGAAGATAAAACCAAATGTGGAGTCAGTGTTTACCTTTGGATGCCAGTAAACTAGGCCACTTTGTTCCTTAATGAAAGCCTTCACACAGAGCTTTATTCATATTGCTTTATACTTCTGATAGTCTCAGTTTACTGAAATGACCTTGGGTAGGTGGGGTTAGTTCTTCACTTTGGCATTTTAATACCTCAGAAACATATAAACTGTTTTATTGTCTTAATGGTTTTCCTCTGTCACCCGTTGCATGTTGTCTGGAATTAAGAATCTACGATTAATTTCATTTACTGAGGCATTGGATTGATTTATTGTAGTCCTGCCCCTCTCTGTGTCATGTAACAAAGGGCTGTGTAACACAGTCCTCAGGTGGGCTCTCTCAAGTCAGACTCAGCACCAGCTATTGTAGAGAGCTACCAGCCCCTCATGTTGTTCTTCCAGCCTCTTCCAAGACCTTCTT
>JAYRBT010000001.1:4130921-4146184 GCA_036023395.1 Myiotriccus ornatus
GTCAGACTCAGCACCAGCTATTGTAGAGAGCTACCAGCCCCTCATGTTGTTCTTCCAGCCTCTTCCAAGACCTTCTTATTCTGCCAAAGACCTCAGTAATAAAACAGTTTTCAGGAAATTCTGGGTTCGTTCCTTAGGGGATTTCCATGTTACTATGTCGACATAAAGATTGAATAACATACATCCTTTGAGGCTGTCGTCAGAATCTTATGAGCACTAAATTAAAAACAAACTTAATTGTTATTCCTCAAATAATCTCTTCATAAATGCATTGTGTATTCACTATCTGGGAAGCCTCAAGTTATTAAAAATCATTGTTCTGTCTGTTGTGGCAGCTTTTATTTTTAGTATTGCAGTAACCTAAACAGCTGAATTAATGTAAACCAAATGGTACTAAAAGTAAAGCTTCCCTGCCTGCCAAATTTCAGTGCCAACAGAATTTGTACAGCAGCCCTAATACTTACAAGGGAGCTTTGATGAAAAAACTGCTTACAAGAAAGAAGGAGGGGGAAGTGCTTTTTCAAATTAAGCTCCATTAGAGATTTCAAAGTTAATATGGAAACACCTTCTTTTAATTGAGCCTTATCTATTTCTTTAAAAAACTTTAAAAAGTTTTATTCATTTCATGCTAAAACATATTCCCTATGCAGTATGCTTTATATATTCGATTTGCTTGTCTGTTTATATGTCTACGATTTTAGATTAGAGCAGGGAACAATATAAGCAGGCAAAATTCTGTTCTGTTGAAATCTGTTAATTTTGCCACCAGCTCCAGCAAGGGTAGAAACTCATTGTTTATTAATCCACTGAAGATATCGACTGCTTGTTTCTTGTATCGTTGACAGTTGGGGGCTTGGAATGTTTTGGCAACTGGATGCTTATCAGTCTCTGTAGTACCAAATATCAGGGTTGGGAAACTGGCTGACTGAGAGGAGGCACAGGGAGAAGTGTCCAATAAATAAACTATTGTTGGATAGAGAATCACATGGTGGGATTTTGGTCCACAAAGAACACTTCATGGTTTGCCTGTTGTGTAAGCGTTGCTTTGTTCATCAGCTGAGTTTGTGATACTCATTTTAGTGGTTTTGGGATGTTCTCTTCCCCTTCCATTTGTTCTGGAAAGCGCTGTGTGCAGCGGTGTGTGTCAGTCTTGCTGACTTCTCTTTCCTTTGCTTTGCCATAGGTGGGTTGCCTATGACAAGGAGCGCTACAAAGGCCATCAGTACTTGCTGGAGGAGGGAGATTATGAAGACAGACACTCCTGGGGGGGAACTGACAGTGTCCTCCTGTCTTTCCGGTTCCTCCAGGCTGTAAGTACTCCTGTGAATTCCACACAAATTATGCACAGTTCTATACATAAAGAGGAAGGTTATTCTTTGTGTATGGTACAGCTGTCTTGGGCTTAGTCGTTCCATCTTTTGCCCGTGTTCATTCTCGTTCTCGTCCTGCTGGCTGAAGTTTAGGCTGCACTGTGTGTGCATTGCAAAGCAGAGGCAGGTTCTAAATAGTCTTTGTGAAGCTCATACGAAAAAAAAATGCATCGTGCAGAATTCCTTGTCTACCTGCCAGATTTTCCAAGTGCCTCTCTTCTGCACTTCAAGCTATTTGAATCTAGCAGAATTTTCTTAAAAGCATAACGTGCCTAAGTGTACAGTGTAGTTCTTTATTTAAATAAAAATAGCTTTTCAACGCAGCAGCTGTTACAAGCCTTAAAACAGCATTACCCTCTGTCTCTGTAATTTTTCTGCCAGAAAATTTTGGCAGCAAAAATAATCATGGTAAAAAAAATCCCTGGTGCTAAAATGGGTTCAGTGGAGGCAAAGATGAAATAATAATAAAAACTATCTGTAAGAGTCCAGTATTGGGAGCAAAGTTAGACTTTTTAGTGATGGGGAAACATGGGATTAGAACTTCTCTATCATTTCCTTTGGTTTGGGGTTTTTTTGCTCGTTTGGAGGGTTTGAAGATTTTTTTATTATAACAGGAACTCTGCGAACTTTAAATACAGCTACAAAGAGTGGCTCCTTTTGAGACTTAGATTGTTCACTGTGATATTACTCCGTTTTGTATACCCAGATTACTCATCTCCTTGTCTGAGGAGATGTGATATTCCTGAGGCAGGAATTCTGTGAAGGTTGAAGACAGAGCAAACTCACTGTCTCAACAGTCATTACCTTTTTTAAAAAATAAAAAGTTAATGTGAACCCAAGAAGGCCATACTTTAATTCACAATTTACAGCTTTGGTTTTTATGAAAGGCACCTAGCAAAAGCTGTATTTATAATCAGAATCTATCATACAACTTCAAGATAGGAGAATAAACTGAATAGAAGAAAACTATTCTTCTCTAAATAATTTATTTTCAGATTTCTGAGAAAAAAACAGGTGGGGAATTTCTTCAGATTCTTAACTTTGAATATGCAGAATCCTGTTCAATTACTGACTAATCTTAGTTTCTCTCTATTTTCCAGCTATACGTAGGATACTAGAGCAAGTTAAATTGATCTTTTTAGATCTTCCTCTTGGCAAAGGACATTAATATAAGCTTAAAATTGTGTGTGTGACAAGTAAGAGTGACCCTCCACATACATTCATGTATTTAAGTTGACTCACACCTGGGAGAGTTGGCAAGACTCAACTCATAAACATTTTAAAAAGGTGTATCATTCACAGTCATAAATCAACATCTACCATTCAAACTGGCGTATAAATATGTGTCAATATTTAATAAAATAAAAGTGTAGGTAACAATTTTCCTCAAGTTGTAGCATAACTAAAGGCAATGAGCTGCTTGCCAATGAAATGACTAAGGGCACTGGCATTCTGTTGTTTGGCTTGACCAGCAGATTGCCTGCCTCTCTCCAGTGTGCAGCACACGTGTCAGTGTTCAGGCTTGCCATATGCTCCCCTCCCTGACTTTGTATATGATACTTAAGGTCAGGATTTTAAAAATATTTTAGTACTAAGCTCTTGTTTTCAAGGGGACCTGGGCAAAACTCCGAAACTAGTTCTGTGAGCATAACAGCGAATGTGCAAGATCTTCTACATAACCTCGGAAATTCCCTCAGGAGAAGCACGGTGAAGGTTGCAATGGGAGTGTTCCTGGATGTCAGAACTTTATTGCCCTTCCCTAGAATTCTGGTTTAGTCAAATTAATTTAAGACTCTCTGTAGAAGATTTAGGATTTTGTGAAGTGACCATGCATTATCCATGGTCAGTTTAGGTAGGGAGCGGGGTTGAGCATTGACCCTGTTCTTATACATACCCACTGCTGTGTTCTCATGCAGTTTAGCCAGACTTGTATTTTTTCTGCTGGAGCATCACACCCGGTGAGCTTGGCTGTGTTGGCTTTGAGGTCAACCCACGCCTGAAAAGAATTCAGCCTGGCTCACAGGGCTCGAAGCTGAAGCTCATGAGCCCCATGTACCTGAGTCAGCTGCGGGTAGAGTCAGATCAGATGTCTTTGTGTGGTGCTCCCACAGCAGGGAGCGTGGTCCAGAGGCACGTAAAGGCTCTGCAGAGAGCAGGGCACAGCGTTCCTCATTAGCCTGTGTCAGTCCCAGCTCCCTCAATGGGGCTTAGTGCTCTGCAAAGCTATTCAGATATCCCTGCACCACGACACTCTCCGTGACAGGTTCCCCCCGGGCCTGTTAGCACCAGGAAAATCCAGCCTGGGTTTCTGTACACATGGCAGTGGCTGCAGTCGAGCTGAGGCAGGAATTTCATTTCCTGACAAATTTGAAAGGTTAGGCACTGCACACGAATGAGAGATTGCTGCATGTCACCCCTCCTCACCCACTGGTGAAGATGTACACAGGCACACTGCAAGAGCTTCCAGGTTTTAGCTTTCTTATTGTATTCCAAGAGCTAATGTGGGAATTTGGGGAGTGTTAGGAAAGCAGAAAGATCTTGTGGGATTGGTTTTTTCCAGCTGCTGCCAAGCTCCATTGTCAGCATCTATATTGAACGCATCAGAGTCAAATACAGAGCCTGTTCCTGAGGGCGGGCAGCAGTTTGTGCTGGTTTGGGGGACAGTTGCATTTGCTTCTTTTCTGCAGTGTCAAGTGAATGTGTGAAGCTGGGACTTGCCTATGGCTGTCATGATCAGAGAAAGAGCAAAGTTTCTGAGTCTTTTCAGAATATGCTGCCTTTGGAGCTTCCCCACTAATGTTTTCAGGTCTGCAATGATTTGCCTTGGTCTGAATGTCTTTTCTTTAAAAAGTATTTCTCCTATTGTTTATTGTTAGAGAAACTGTAGTGGGAATTTAGGGAGGAAAGAATGATGACTGAATTTGAAACATGTTTTAAATGTAATTACAGTTGTGAATATATTTCAGTATTTTAAGTTTAGTCTAAGAAATTTTGTGTAGACTTGATCTAAATGACTATTCAGGTACTTCTATGAAGTCTTTGCTTTAGGACTGCTAAGAGTAGCTGGTTTTCATTTTCACTATTACTGCACCAGTTTGATTGGTTGTTTGTTTTACAAAAAGGTAGTCTGAAGCTGCAGTTGTTCATGATGATTTTGTCAGACCTGGTACTTTAATTTCTAATGTATATCTGAAGTAGTTGCAACTGTTTAAATACATTAAAGAAGGAGGTGGTCAACTTAGTAAGAAAACCAGTTTTACTACATAATTTATTCCATCACCTTTTAGTGTCCTGTAAACAATGAAGAGAGGTTGAACTACATCAAGTGTTTGTTCTAAAATTGGTTTTCATAATTCATTGTGATTGTATCCTGTACAAAGACATGGTGTCCTCTAAAGAGCCCAGCTGAAGGAGTTTGGCTGCATGCTTGATCTGGCCTTAATTTCGAAGCGGCTTTTGACAGTTATAAGTCTTTTTCTCAGTGTAGCCTTCAGCATACTGCTCTCTGGTTGGTAACACTGAAATTCTACAGCAGCAAGTAGTTAGTGTAATAATTCCTATGGTGGTGTCCTCATATGTTTGTGGATCTCTGTCAGCCACACTGTTTGCTTGATAGCCTTTATTTCTTGTTTGGAAGACTTGCTTCAACTTATTATAACATAGCTGAATTTTGGAGAAACATGAAAAGTTAACATAACAAAGTTAAAGGAATAAAATGAATGGATTGTTGTTTTCTGTTTTCCCAAGCAATGACTGAACAGTGTGCTTAGAATTGCTAAGTGGTTAAAAAGTTGAAGATTTGAGACACAAATTCAAATATTCTCAAGCTGTGCAAGTAATCTGGTCAGGGAGCTAAACTAGCTGATAGCAGAGAGCAGTGTCACACAGCTATGTAAGAGGGAACATGGCAGTGTTAAGCAGGATTGATTTATAGCTGTAGTGATTAGTCATGCCACAGGCGGACCCAAAAAGTACAAATCCCTTGTGCTCGAAAGGTGATCTTGCCCAGTCTTTTCCTCTCCATAGTTATTGCCAGGTTGCTGGTAACAGATGAGGAAGGAGAACTTGAAGTAAGAAGCTATAGTCGTGATAATACTTGGAATAGTCATTTATGAAGTTGTTGGAAGATCAGTGCTAAATCCACAACTCTTCTCTTGCCCACATGGGTATCTTTGCATTCTCAGTCATCCTCGCAGAGGAAAGGATAGTGCTATGGGCAGCAGGTTCCTTCTCTCTTCAGTGGAAACCACTGAAGGCCATATCAGATTGCCAGGCTGCCAGTTTCTACAGAACTTCAATGCCAAAATATCCCTCCAAGAACCACACAAGGGATCCAAGTCCCTTCACTGCTTAATGAAACGCTGTCATTCTGGCTAGGATTGTTTTCCAAAGTGTTTTATGTTCTCAAGTGTTGCTGAGCTGTGACAACCTGTCTTCTAACTCCTATGCTCCTCTTAGGATTTCATAGAGTCATCGGTGGCACTTTTTCAGTCTGATGATGAAGATGGGAAGGCCTTAGACGTCACCAATGAAGAAGTCCCTGATTTGGAGAAGGCTGGATTTGGCCCAGAGACGAGGTCGATTCTTGTGAGGAGTGGAGTGTAAGTCTACTGAAGTACATGGAGGGAACTCTTCAGGATTTTTGTGCATGTTTGGGTGCATCTTTTGATAGAATATGGTACAGGTGGTAAGCATTTGGAGGAAAAAATGTTTCTTTGTTTCCTTGGTGAACGGAAGGGAAAAAAATAACGAGTTTTTGTAGCTCTCATGCTTGTACCCTAATTTGGATCTGGACATTCTTGTGACTAGAGAAAGCTTGTGATGTTCCTCCAGAGGCATCACAGACTATAGTTTCACAATACAGGAGCTTTGGGAGTAAAACAGAAGAGAGATTTAGGTATGTTAAGGTCTGGGATGCCTTTTGGGACAGGTAGAGCCTGTTCAGAATGGATAAGGTGTGCTGTATTTGTAAGAAAGTCAGACTGCTGGCACTGAGTATTTTAATTTTATAGAGCTGTTTTAACTAAAAGGAGTTAAACCAAGGGCTGTGGAAGAGTACCTGGCTCAAGCTGATACAGTGTACAGGGTGGACTTGGCTAGCTTTTGGTGTGCATATGTGAAGTTCGGAAGGAAAATAACCAAGGAAACTAAGAAAATAAATAAGGAAGGTAAATTAGACCACCTGCAGTGTCTGTTGACAGACAGACATATGTGGTATTAACTGATGGAGCAAGGACAAAACTCTGAAGTGCTAGAAGCCTACCAATTAGTGTGGGGGAGCTAGAATGCTTGGCCTGAAATAACAGCTCTGATCCAGCAGATGCTGCAGAGACTCACAGGAAGGATAAGTGGGGGAGTCACCCACTCTATGGGAATGATGGAATAGGCTATTACATGGAAGGCAGGGGTACTATGCGTGAAAAATAATATCAAGTGCTAAAGCATAAAAGATGTTATGGGAAAATAGCACTATGGAATCATGTGGGTGGAAATTCCAGGCTTTTAATAGTCATTTTAAAAGTACAATATTATACACTCTCATACCTACCCTAATGGTGATGGTGATAGGGATCAGCAGCTGTTAAGTGAGACTGAAAAAGCTTCAAATGAGTGGGTAGCAATAGTGGGGGACTTGGAACTGCTCACACAGGGGCTGATTATTAGTGTCTCTTGAGGATAAAATACAAGAATGAAAGGCTGCAACTCAGTTCAGAGAGGAGGGATACAAATGAGAACTGCAAAATCCTGAGGGTGGTAAGACAAATTTAAGGTAGCAGCATTCACAGAGTCTTGCATGACAACAGTTGAAGGGATGCTTTACAGAACTACTTGATACTGAAGATTCAGTTGAGACAGATTTGAAAACTTGTCAGTTAAATTTCTTTCCTTTGTGTTTCTTGTTTCTGAGAAAAGCATCACCTCGTGATGAATGTATATTTGATGGAAAAGCAGATACCCAGAGTTGTGTGTTTGTCAAATAGTGTTTGCAAAACAAAAGCAGAAAATACGAGGTGTGACAGTTTTATGCCTCTCCTTGGGTTTAATGTTGCACTCTTTGTCAGATGGGCTTTTTGTCGTATTTAACTTTCTAGCATTGTCATCAGACTACACAGAAAAATGTGATGGTTTTGGTTTAATTTTTGTGTCATTCTCCAGGTGGGTGGCATATAAGCAGAAATATTTCTGTGGAGAACAATATGTATTGGAGAAAGGAAAATACAAATGCTTCTTTGACTGGGGAGGATCCAGTAAAACCATCATGTCAATTCGACCTGTGAAGCTGGTGAGCTACCTGTTAAGGGGGAAAATTGAAAGAAAGAGGCCTTTGGAGTCCAGAGCATTCCATAATCATTAAACAGGACGGTCCACATTACAACAGCTTGTCTAATTATTTGGAAAAAACTTAAAAACCCTTGCTAATGACATCATGAGTCTGTTCAGGACGGAGATTTAAATAGATGCCCTGGATCTTTTTATGTCTTGAGAAAATTATCAGGGAAACCTCAAAAGAAGAACTTCCCTTTGGCAGACTGCATAAAGGCAAAGAATAACCTGGCCTGGAAAGATTAATTTGCTTTAAAATACAGGAATTTATAATGCCTAATCAATATTTTTAATCCATTATTCAATCCAAGGTACTGTAACTTGCCCAAGCAGATTAGTGCCAGAACTGTCAAAACCCAAATGCAAAGCAGAGTCAGTCCTCAGTAATAAGTATTAAATAATAATAAGCAATAAATAAAAAGTTATAAATTATACTGATAATATTATACTATTACACTGAAAACAGGAAAGGATTGTTTAACCTTATTTTGAAGATCACGTGTTGAAAGAGCTGTCGCAGTCATCTGTTGTTTTTAGTTCTGTGTCCTTTTGAGAAATAGCCTCAAAAACAAATGCAGACATTTATATGGACTCTAACCCGCATTATACAGACTAATTAACGCTGATGAAGTTTCTCTGTGTGAAAGGCACTGAACAGTCAGGCAGGTAATCGTGAGCTTACAGGCAGCTGATGGCAAAAATGGGGAAGAGAATTGTGCCAGGAGCCTGGGAAGTGTGTTTTTTGTCTGCTCTTGAGTTCATAATTAACAAATTTCAGGAACTTGATGTGTCTCCTAGGAAATTAATTGTAATTGATTTGGTTTTTTTTTAACATGTGTGTATGTCTCTATTATTGCAGGAACCACTTGGAATGAATGAGCCTCCGCATTTGGTATGTTGACATTATATGACTGTCTTTAGTACTAAACTACATTTAATAATTAAATACAGGCAATGTTGCATGTCTTGCTTCAGATGACATCTCAGTTGCTTTAAATGATACCTCAGTATTATCATTTCATACAGCAGATCGCTGAGGGATGAAAGTGGTAGATGTGTAAAGGTTACGTTTGCTAATGTTCTGCTCTTTGCTTTATTCCAGATCGTACCCTTTAGTATTCTGTCCTCAAAAATGCAAGCAGTCCAATAGGTTTTGACTGACTTTGGGTCTCTGTAACTATTTATCTTCCTCTTCTTCCCATCCTGTTCTTGGAAACTCTCCATCACATTCACTCATCCTTCTCTTCGTGGCAGATTTTCGTTCCATTATTTTGCATTGTATCTGGTTGTCACTGCTGTGTTCACAGACTTGGTGCAGGAAACTGAACTGTATTTTCCAAACCTGCAGATGCATCAACAGAGGAAGTTCGGTTTTTTAGTCTTGAGTGCTGGTAACTCTTTTCATAGTCTCTTTAAGGAGCAGGTTACCTTTACCTCACAGGAACATTAAGACCTTAACTGAAAACATCCTGCTTATAATAAATCTGTGATAAATCTCTTCTGTGATGCATTCTGACAATTTCTCTGAAAGTTGCATCTGACTTGGTGGTAACTTACAATGAGAAAGTGGTCTCTATAACTCACTCAAGAATGACACTTTTGGGCCTTATCTTATGAGGTTACATTCCATTAATGGACCTTCGTGTTATCTTTCTAAAAACAAAATCCTACTCTGTGCTCATCACCACCCAGGGTCTGTGTCCCCTGCAATGTTCTGTCCCAACAGGGCTCTCCTCTCTTCCAGCATTAGTTGTTTGATTTGTCTTTTTCTGTACTGGAGAGCACTGCTGGTGTGGGTGATGACTGGAGGGGCTGCATTGCTTTCTCTGTGACATGCTTTTAATTAAGCAAATTCAGAAAACTTTATTTCAAGAAACATGACGTTATTTTTCAGACGAAAGAGACTTTAGAGCTCAGTGATTCTGTTTCAGCAAACTTTAAGTATTTTGTCATCTGGACACAATTTTGCTCTTTCTCCCTTGGATGGGAAATAACGTACACTCTGTTGTTTAGCAGGTGGACCACACCCTCCTTTTTCCCCAAGTATCCTAGTTCTGTGATTTTATGATTAACCCAAGACTACAGGAAATGTTTCCTGTCTGAAGACATAATTGGTGCATTATTTTAGTCTTAAACACTGACTTCCTGCCAGACCTATTCACATGGCAGTTTGCAGCCAAATCCAAAGACTTGCAAGGACATTGACAGTAAGGCCTTGGTAAATGATACCAGATAAAATAACCAATTAGTGAAAACAGAGAGGCCCAAACAGTTGAAGACAATTTTATTTCCATCTTCAACTCTTCTGTTTTTTCAGGATCTCCCAAAAACTGTTCTTTGAGTGCATTACTCCAGTTTTGCAGACCTTTAAGATCAATTCAAGCCTTTGAAGTTTTAATAAATAGTGCTTTATAGTCTTTTTATTTCCCAGAAACATGAAAAAATCTCTGTGTGTGTATGTATATACACAGTCACCTTTAAATACTGACCTGTACTAGATCATGTTTTGCCTCTAGTGTTCTCTAATAACAGTCCTAACACCATTTGTAAAAACATTACTGTTCTGATTCATCACAATCCTGGTTCTCACAGGATTCTGCCCCAAAGCTGAGAAAGGAAGAACATCATTCCTATCCTTACAGCTCTTATAGGAGGGGAAATATTTTGAGTAAGTTTTTATGGGAAAACATTCAATCACTTAGGTAAAGGACAGTCTTTTGGATAAATATGAAGAATTTTCCATTCAGAGTAAAATAAAAGCTTTCATGGATGCACCGGTCTTTTGGTTTGGAACTTCAAAGCATGGTGCATAGGAGCTGGCAGGTCCTTAAACATCCTGATGTTTGAGATTTGTATAAGCTTTGTATATTTGTGTAATTGGTTATTTTGAATGATTATACATTCTCCCACTTTTAATAAGCATGTATCTGAGCTAAGGGAACTGTTTTCACTGTCTACAACAGGGTATCTTCTTTTCACTTCTGTTTTTAGTTGCTCATCAGAAATTGAAAAGCAGCTAAACTTCTTAAATCTCTCAGCAACTCCCCTGACCTTTTTCTCCTGCCAGGCTCCCTAATAAACCATGGACATACAGTGTCTGAAATCACCAACTCAACAAAGCCATTTCTTTTATTTATTAAAATAAAACTTGGTTTTGTCCAGTAAGAACAAAGCCTCTTTCCATAGCAGCTGACTTGTACAAATGATTTAGAAAGCAGAGATAATTGCTGTGATACCTTATGTTTGTATTTTACTGTGCTGTCTGTTGAACTTTTGGGAAGCGAAACCTCATATGATAATGTCAAACCCTGACAAACCAGAGATTGCTGCACTCTGAGACTAATTGCAGATGCTCAGTGTTTTTTCTGAGGATTCACTAGTTCACCCCAGCTTTTGTCAAATTAAGACCATCATTCATTATTAGATACATTCTGTATTAAACTGAGTTGTGGATCTTTTCTAAAAGCTTTGCATAGCATGTGCCCTATGTGTATATATATATATTCCTTTTTGTAAAGAGCTTTTAGATGAGTGGGTAGAAAATACTATGTAATTACAGCTTAAATAGATGTTTTCTGACAAAGCGATGTGATTGCATTTACAGAAAAATCAGTTACACTTTATTCACTGTATTGTAGCTGATCTGTGTTCTCCAGTTAGCAGTTGCAGCATGTAAGGCCAGGTTAAGCCTTTCTTCTTCTTTCTAACAGGAAACATATTCATTTGTTTTAAAAACATAGACCGAGCTTTTCTATAAAATCATTTGCTTATACTTGTGTTTGGCCTTTCTCAATCTGGACTGGCAAAAGCATTTGATTTCTTTTCTTTGGCAGGAAGCTTGGCCAGTTTGGGGCACGAAGGGGGAAGTAGCTCTTGCAACAGCCATCGTGTTTTTCTTCCATTACAGAATATGAGCTATTCTCTTGATACAGTTAAATTTTTCATTCTTTTCCAGCCTCTCTTTCAGGCTTTAAAGTGAAATTCATCTCAGTTACACAGTGGCAACCCAAGGGTACAGAATTCTGAGTGATTTTGCTGTAGATCACAGCCTGTGTCATACTACTTTTTTTTCTTTTTTGTTTCTATCTTTTTCTTTTCTTTTACTGCAGCACTTTCAGCCTTATTGTTTTTCAGGGTGAATTGAACACGTCTCACTGGTGGGAAGTGGTCCAATGTGACTTGTAGTTCTTCACCGTGGCATCTGAAGTTCAGCTAAGCTGTTTTTATGAGTTCCCAGTTCCATCAGAAATTCTGAAATTAAAACCTGCCTGCTATCACTGTGACCTCAGAAGATTTCAAGGCACTTTGTCAGCAGTAGATCTGTGTCTTTTGACCATTGCTTCCCCATTCTGTTTTGAACGCTGGATTGCTGAGCTGTAGTGGGATTTCACTGCAGTTCAGGGGTCCTTCATGTGGATGAGAACAGCCTTCAGTCCTGCCCTTCTCTTTTTGCTGGGCCCTCTCCTGCTGCAGTTGAACCTCGAACACTTGATAACACTGCCTGCCCTAGCATCACTGGGGAGCATCCTGTACCAGTCCCACAGATGATAAATTACTTGATCTTTCTAAAAATAAAGCAGCTGTAGAAATGTAAAAGATTCCTTAAATGAGAAGTCATTGTGTTTATTGTATCTTTATGAATTGAGTGGATACTTCTGTGAGAGTACAGCTTTCTCTGTTTACATTAACGATAATGCCTTCATTTTCCTTCTAGTCATTGTTTTTGTTTTGTTTTGTTCTTGTAGCTCAAAGCTTTCAGTAATACACATTTCCAAGGAGCATGTATAGATTTCACAGCAGAAGTTTCTGATTTTACATCATTCATACCATGTTCTTTTAAGGTTCTTCGGGGATGGTAAGTCTGTTGTTATACATGCCACCATTTTCAGTGATATGAACTTTTTTGGTTTTTTAAACCTTACTAAATTTCAGGCAACTGAAAACACATAACACGTGCCCATCATATTCCATCGTGTTTTAGACCCTTTGTCTTGCAATGCATCTCAGTAACTCTCATCCTGTCCTTGGTTTGGGTAGTGTGCAGTTTGCTATCCCGTATGGAAGTTTGCACAGTTACTGTGATTCTTTTTTTAACTCTAATTAGAATTTATTCCAGATTTTGAGTATTTGGTACAGTAAAAGTGTCTGCATTCCACTTGCATTGTTTGACTCTGGAACTGAGGTTTCTGTACCACGTGATTTGATCTTGCTGCTTTGGGTTGGTTCATAGCATAACCTTTGAAGTCACCTTACTTTTAAGCTTCACGAGAACAAAGAAATTTTTTATTCCTTGTGTCCTTAGCAAATCTTAAGTCTTGAAAAAAACTTGCTGTTAATAAGCATCTAGAGCCGCTTATCGCTTTTGTTTCCTTATTCTTGCAGTTGGCTCCTATGTTACGAAGGGGAAATCACTGACAATCACTGCGTGCTGGAAGAAGGGCTCTACGCTGACCTCAGTTCCTGTGGCTGCCCGACTGCTACAATCAAATCCCTCAAGCCTATTCAATATGTAAGGACTCTGTTGGGAAAAAAATAATAACATTTTGGAACTCTTTTCCTAGTCATATGTCTGAGCTTGTGGTAAATAGAGGAAAGAGTGAAGTTTGTTTTCTTGGCCTGCAGGATTTTCTGGGTGAGGAACAAGTTGGGCTGCGTGTACTCATGCACATGGTCACTTGTAGGTGTGTGTTCTTGGGTGTTCGGGGCTCAGAGTTGCTCTGTTTTGTACAAGTTGCATTGGTTAACATTTTTCTCACTCGTGGCAGGTTCACCCTGGATGGGCACCAGGTGCCCACCAAGGCCACTTTATCCTTTTCCCTCTTCAAGTGGACAGGGGAGAGAAAATACAGCAAAACCTGCTCCAGGATGAGCTCCTCTCTCCATGGGGCCGCAGGTCCTGCCAGGAGCCTGCTCTCACCTGGGCTTCCCATGGGGTCACAGCCTCCTTCGGGCATCCACCTGCTCTTGTGTTGGGCCCTCCATGGGCTGCAGGTGGATTTCTGCTCCACCATGGTCCTCCATGAGCTTCAGTCTTGAAATTGAAGTAAGTGGCTTATCTGCCTTCTCCTTTCTAGTGATGATGGCCACCAACTTCTCCAAAACTCTCCCTCCTCCCCTGATCACAGAACACAAACTCAGCCTATGTGACATGTGTCCTTCAGGGTAACTCATGAAGCTGGACTTCAGAGATTACTCAGTTCAGGGATTGTTTTCACATATGAAGTCCTTTTTCTCATTTGTGAACAGATTTTTAAAACAGAAGAAAAAAAAACAAAACGCAAACCCAAAACAAACAAAGAAACAAAGCAATCAGAAGAAAATTTATCAAAAAAACTTCTCAAGCAAACCCAACCACCAAAAGCCATGGGCGTGGTGGGAAGGATGTGCAGTTTGAGTTTGAGAGCTCAACTTTTCACTAGACTACACAGATACAGTGACTTCAGTGGAGCTATAGCTTCCCACCTCACCTGCTGAGAGCCTGGTTTTTAAGTTACGCTTTTGGACACTGCTGTGCTAAATCAGAGTGAAGTTTTGACATGGAATAGTAGGTCTCATCCCAATCCCCCAGCCTGTAATCTCTTGGGGAAGTAACCATGCAGTTTGGCATAGTGGGCAGCCCTTGATTACTGAGGGCCAGGCTCTGGAAGAAGTGTGTTTGGCAGGCTGTGTGTGGGAAGCTCACACATGTCTTCCTCTGCTTTGTGAGAGACCTGCACCTCTTAGCTCAGTTCCTCTCTTTCAAATAGGAGTCCTCGTATTTTACAGAATCAGGGCACTGAACAGCATAAAATGCTGTTGAACCCCACCTGTTTCACAAATAGCAGTGCCCTCAGTGGCCCCTAAGTCATTGTGAGTGGCGATGAGCCAGGTCAGGGTTCCCAGGCTTTGTGTGGCACCGACGTGAGGCCGAGCATGGAGCAGTGGGTTCTGTCCGTGGTCAGGAACAGCCGCGGCTCATTCTGTGCATTGTCCACAAAACACTGTTCCTGGAACAAAGCCCTCTTTATTACAACATACTTCTGTTAGCTCATTCAAGAGAGAAGCAACGCTATTCCCAAGTGGAGCTGTTGTGTAGCTTTATTGAATTCATTTGTGGCACTGGGAACCCCTTCTGTTATTCAACTGTAAATACCAGAGCTAAGGTGTGTCTCTTGGTCGCTGATGTGTGAGAGGAAGAACGTTTAACCCCAACACCAAGCCCTAAATGTGCATTGTCTCCTGCTCCACTTTCAGTGAGATGAATTTGCTGCAAGTGTGGCTGTGAAGGACTCCCACACTGTGGTGGGGAGCCATGCATTGCTCTGTGTGAGGTTCCTGCATCCCAGATGTTCACTAGGAGAAGAGGTCCATGTGTGGCACTGGCAGAGGGGAAAACAAACGCTTTTAGGAGTACAAAGGCCAGCTCATTTAGCAGCCTTTGGGACACAGTCCAAGCCTGTTCAGTGGTATAGGTGTGGTCCAGCTATATATTTTAGAAGTAGATTGTATCAGCTAGGATAGGGGATAGGAGAACAAAATGGGCTTGAGAAAAATAGGGGCATGGGATCTGGGTATTCCCTTGCTAATTTG
>JAYRBT010000001.1:4146284-4173330 GCA_036023395.1 Myiotriccus ornatus
TAGGATAGGGGATAGGAGAACAAAATGGGCTTGAGAAAAATAGGGGCATGGGATCTGGGTATTCCCTTGCTAATTTGCAAGATTGTAGTGATAATTAACGATATGTTACCTTGGTTTTTGTACAGGGGAGTGAAGTGGTAAAGTGTAACTTTTTGAGTTTTCACTTTAAATCTGTTTTGAGGGGCTTTTTTAGATGTTGTCAGCTGCTGCAGGATTTCCGAGCTCTGTTTTGGAAGCAGAATTTGAGGATTAACATTCCATGTTTGCAGTACTCCTTCATGGCATTGGTGGGATTTTGTGACCTGATGGAACAGCACTGTAAGGTGGCAGTGGAATTTTTGTGACTGGGGTAACAACACTGCCTTAATCAATATGAAACAGCAAAGAACTTCTGCAAAGCCTGGACTTTATTTCCCCCAAAATAGATCAACCAATTAGAGATGAAGAACAGACTTGAGGGAATCGTTTGTTCTGTGGAAAATGCAGCTTTCATGCAAACAAAATGTTTGCAAACAAATATAACAAATGTTATATGCTTATTCTCCAAGGACTGTAATACTCAGGCTAAATCTTTAGGAGGCCCTAGCTGTTCTTTTTTCCTGTTGTTTCATTTTGCTCAAATTTAGAATGATCTGTTTTGTCCTTCTTGAAGGAAGGACAAAAGTTTAGGAAAAGTTGTAGGAACAAAGCATATGTGTGCATTGATAGTGAGAGTATTATGTCCTTTGGTTTTGATATTCTGTGATGAAAAAATAGGGCTGTAATACTGCAGGTTTCCATGCCTGCATCAGCATTTCCACACCTTTTACATTTCCATGGGTTCATGGGAAGTGGCAAAAGAGTGGGTGAAGACAGCTGTGCCATTTATAGAGCCATGGTTGCTTATTGGGGAATTTGCCTAGTGTTTGTTGCTTGAAGAGGTTAATCTTCTGGGATAGAGACCCTTATGTTCTTACAATGGGGAGCTCTAGTGCTGCCTTTTCTCAGGCAGGTTGTATTGTCAAACTCCCTGTCATATTTACTGTGATTTCCATGGACAAGAGTATCCAGTATTGTTGCAATGAGCACTTAGTTTTCCTTCTAAAGTGTTAACATCAGTCCTTAAGTTAAAGCAGTCTGAATGTTTCTAAAACCAAAAATGAGATCGAGGCTGTAGGTTGTGCAATGCTTTTTTTGCTTGATTGCTTTTTTGGCCCTATTCTTTTGAGGCATTCGTTATTCCTGCTCTGATCAATCGTGACAGTTCTTGCATTTCTGTATTGATTATCTTTTTCTAAGTTAAGTACAGGTGTTAACCAATCTTCCTAGCATTCCTGTGAGGAAGATAATGAAATCAGATACAAGAATGAACTGGTTTCCCAGGGCCAGGCAATGATTCATTTTGTGTAGCTGGGACTGGACTGTGGGTGTTCTGTTGTCCGGCACTGTGTTCCTCTCCCTCAGCCAGGCATTCATCCCACACTGAAGGGAGTAGCCAGGCAAGAGCAGCCTCAGTAAAGACAGTTGTAAATGATGAGTGTTAGCCAAGACTGAAGTGTAAAGATTTTCCCATGGATGTTGAAATACAGCCGTGGAGGCTCATCCAGTTCAGACTCTGGCAAATGCTGTTTGCAGAGCAGCAGGTCAGCACAGACACGAAGTGGGGAACTGCACCAACCCTTGCCATGGTTGGGTTAGTCATGCTTTGGTCTGGCCCCATGGGCCTCTTTCTTTGGCATTATTAGGCTTCGCCATCCAAGTTTGCAAAATCTAACTTTGCCAAAAAAAGGTGCAATGAAAAATATGGTTTGGGTGAGCCCTTTTCAAAAGAGCTCTATTGGTAATAGTTCTCACAACATTCACAATGCAAAATTATCCAGATGTTATCCATAGCTAAAACTATGCTTTTTGTTATAGGCACTTGTGCAAATTCACCTGTGTAAATGATTTTCAGTTCCAGTGCCCTTTGGTCAGCTGCTTTGTGTCCGCACACTACTGCTTTACAGAGCGCCTAAGCTTTGCACTGCAAGCAAAAGGCATTTAAAGGAAGCTCATCTTGAGTGGTCTTTGTTCAATATCCAACACATCAGGCTTGCATTGTGTTTTTTTCTGAACTGGTAGAGTCTAAATATCTGTTCTGAACTGTGAAAAATTTGTGGTGCACAGCTTCTCTCCATTAAAAAAAAAAATCATTCGGGGAAAGTGTGATCTGAGTTGAACTGCACGAGGCATTTTTGGTGTGTTGATTTCCATGGCTTACCTGTGTCACTGTCATTCCGTCATGTGCTGTGTGAGCCACAGGCTACCACACCCATTAAGTAAAGAATATCAGTGTATTTAACAGTTCACAAGGCTGCTTGTATCTTGAAATGCTGTGTAAATACAGCCTTCCTTCATCACTGGCCTCCTGAATATGTTTAATCTCTTCAAGTTTCTCCCTGGACACTGGCATTAAAAAACAGAACAAGCAAAACCTCTTAAAATGTTATTTGTTCTGGTTTAAGCAAAGGCACTTAGTTCCTCCACACATAAAGTAATTCTTTGATGCTTTGCCTATCTCACAGTTGGCAAGCTTTTCCCAAAGGGTGGCATTTCAGGTTATTTTCCTTGAAATAACTATGAAAGGAAGTGGAGGTAATCCTGACCTAGACATGGGAATGACTTGCCAGTGAACATGGATGACTTTAGCTCACCTTTGAAATGGGAAACTGGGGTCCACTTAAGGCAGTGATGATGCCCCTGTTGTATTCTCTGCCAGTTGCCCCTCCTCTGGCTCTTGGAGAGCTCCTTTCGTTTCTGGCCTGTCAGGACTGGGCCTTTGTGAAGAAAGCTGATCCTTTCAGCCTCCCAGTTACCTGTCAGTGGTGAAACTTCCGCCTGGAAATGGGTGAAAATGCTCCTCAGCGTTGTGCAAGGAAGGGTGGGAGCAAGTTGCCTCTGTAGTAAGCATAACAGCACGGCCTCTAAACCTTGTTTTTCACTGTTGGTAGTTTCCCTGGAGCTACGAAAACAAAGTCAGAGAAAAAAGCCAGGCCAAGTCACTGCTGCCAGCTGTTGGTGTATAAGGGAATATATAAAGTGAGGAATCAGCTCCTTGCTCTGTATATGGTTATGGAAATGTGAGAGCTCAGTCCTTGACACATCAGCCTGTCTTCTGTCTGTGCAAGGTCAGTGGAGTCCTCCTGAGGTCTCACTGGGAAGGTGGTGTCAGCCCTTGTCACGGGTGGTGTGTGTGCCAGGGACACAGTGCCTGCTGCCTGCAGACACGCTGGGACTCCGAGCAGCTGGGCAGGGCATTCCCAGGCCATTCAGGTCAAACAGCCTCAACCACAGGACAGCTGGAGTCGTTTCAGTGGACTCTGGAGTCATTTTAATTGACTCCACCAATGTACTGTCCTGGTTCTTAGCATTTGAATAGATGTATCACATTACTTGTCCATCTAGTACAGCATCCCTGTCTCTTGACATACTGAATATTGCAGCAGCAGGATAAATTTTTAGGCTTGGGAAACAGTGTCTGGCAACATGGATGCCAAAGGGTGTTTCTCACGGTCACTAATGCCCTTGTGAAAATTGGCCCTGTTGGACCGGTTCTGGACACGATTTCTGGTGTCTGCTCAGGTGAAAGGCAGCGCCAAGACTCTTGCAAACGGGAGTGTGATGATACTGTCCTGCTGAGCAGAGCAACCTGAGAAATAGCTCCCTATCTGCTGGTCTGGATTTCAAAGCAAGCCCTACACATTGTAAATTTAACCCACCCCATCCAGCAGAAGGCACTTGGGAAGAACTGACCTTCCAAAATAAAAACATTGCAGGTTTTAGTCTGTTTCTGGTTTGTAACATTAGTGTTTTAGGAGTACAGTGGGCTTTAAAAATGTCCCCAAGCTCTTCTTTAAAATGTCTCAGCAAACCCTTTGTCCTTGCAGTGTTGCATGACTTAGATTGTACGTGCACTGGTTGGCAGAGGAAAACAACTTCTCTGAGGCAGATTCTGACCAAACAGCTACATTCCAAGTGCTCTGAGTCAGTGTCAAGTAAATTTGCGTGTCCTGAATCACCACTGAGCAGCTCAGAGACACTTCACTACAATACATGTGCCTCCTCAAACATGAAAGTTAATTTCTCCTCATTACTCGGTGCCTGTGTCAATTTTAATTCAAGATTCTGCTTTGTTCATTCCACCTGAGGCCATATCTTTACTGCAAGAGAAATCCTAATTTTTGATTGAGCCAGCTATCTCAGGGTAACCTCTCCTAAAACCAAGGTGACTTTCCTGGAGAGGCTGATCAGAGGTTACCCAGACCTGTTCCCTCCTCCTTTACAGCTGCATCAAGATGAAAACGTCAAGTGCTTATACTGTTGGTTACAATATTCCCCTTATGGTTTTAGGTTAAAAATGCTGTAGAATTGTGCCAGTGTTCCTTGCACTAAGGCACAGACTTTGTGTATTTAAATGTTTCCTCTGGTTTTCTGCTGATCTTATAGCAGTACCACATTTTCATGCAGACTGATCCTTTTATTTGCTTTCATAGGCAATCTGTCAACTGTAAAAAAGGACATTACGTGAAAAATGTTTCAATTCTACATGAGACTGAAGGGTTTAGTAATTATGCTATTTCTTCAGGATTGTCAGGAGAAAAATAGGAATGGCTGTTTAAAACATTGAGAACTTTTTAATTGACCTTTTTAACCTCTTGCAGTTTGTAGCTCTCTAAGATTTTTACAGTGAACTACTGCTAATTGAAGTCTATGGACAGTGTACTTGTGATTTGCATCGCTGCTTTAGGTGTAATTTGCAGATCACCCTGAACACCGCTGGTGTAACATGTTCCATCGATAAGTAAATAACCTGGATTTATGCGAAGCAAAAACTAAGGCCCTGATGATTCAAATCAAAATGATTTTTTTAAGATGTAGAGGCCTCTCTGCATCAAAGTGACTCACTGTGCCTGGCATGTGTCAGTGGGGCCGCCACACTGTGATGACAAAGCCACTCATAAATGCAATGTGTTCCAGCTCCGTGTGCTTTGGGGTTTTTTTCCTTCTTTGTTAAAGGGAGCATGATCTGACCCAAAAGCACGTGGAAATTCAGCCGAGGTGGGCAAACGTGGGCATCATGTCTGACACCTGAAGTTAGATCATGTCTGACACCTGAAGTTAGACTATTCCTACTAAAACTTCACTTTTTTTCCTCTCTCCTTCCTCCTTCCCCAGGTTTTTGCTGAGCCTTCCATCAGTCTGTTCACCCTGGAATGCTGCAAGGGCAGAGAGCTGCACTTCAGCGAACCTGTCAGCTCTGTTCTGAATGAGGACCTTCATTTTTCCACTCAGTCTGTGTGGGTGAGGAGTGGACTGTAAGTATGGAACAAATATTCCTGTCAGTTTTGCACTGTAGGGGCCCCTACTAAACATGCGTTTTCTCACCCCGTTTATAGGATGTTTCACATTCTAACTTTGATTTTGAGACAATATAAAATTCTAAAATGCAGTTGAATGCCAAGCACACTTTTTGTATCAAGACCCAAAATTGAACAAAAACTCTGGGCAGAGAGTGTTTTTCCCCTTGTAAGAATCATCCTTTTATCCCTATGCAGTTGAGATATGACCAGTAGAGCCTGTTGTTCAAGCCAGGAGCCAAAAAAAAAGTTTTGATTGCTGACTTACAAAGACAGGCAGTGTAAACTCAAACTGCCTTTATTAACTGGCTGTAAAATACCACCTATGAACTGCAGTGATTTAAACCACTGCAGTGGTTCAGTGAAGCTTGATGTGCTGACTGGCTGCCAAAGAGGCAGCAGCGAGAGAGAGAAGCTCAGGGTGGATCTGACAGCTGGAACAGTAATTTGCTTCTGTTATTAGTTTAACCCTCCTCCCTGAGTGTGAACACGCCCACAGGTTCATCTGTGAAAACCATTTTACGTCTGCAGGAGTGACCCTCTGACCTCTTCCACATGTTGCCCTTTCACCTTTTGGGAAACCTCTCAAGTGTTCTGTCTCTGACCAGGTTTTCAGCCTCCACATCCATAGAAGGCACAAACAATTTGCAGAGTCTCATCCTGTGACTGAGACTGGCTGGAAACTGCTTCCTCTAATGTGACACACATTTCACATGTTTATGTTTGACCTTTCCCCACCTTCTTCACACAGACAAGGCTGTAATTTTCTTGAGAGAATAGTGAATATTAGCTTCCCCACAGAGCTTTGCCAGTTCACTATGAGTTCTAGTCCCTAACATCTGTGCCACTTCCATCCTGAAACCTTGCTGGAAATGTAGAGTGATGATCTGCTGCTGTTGTCCTGAGGTGCCCTAGATGAGGGTGGCAAACAGCTGCTGTTTGGCTGAGAACTGCACACATTCTGTGGTCTGTGTTAATTTGGAAGGGGAAAGGCCTTCTCTGGGAGGAACACCTGACTGATTTCTGGCGGGAGTGTGTAAATCTCCATTCTTCTGTGGAGGTGTTGAGGTCTAAAGTTCGTCCTGTTGGGAAACATCTCTTTATGATCTTTCTCTGCCCTCTCAACAGGGATGTGGAACTGGGATATTAAATCCCTTTGCCCATGCAATTGGCTGTAAAGGAAGGGTGATGGCTTTAGGACCACATAGCAAGAAAGCATAGGAGAGTGAGTGCAGCACTCCAGCCCCTCTTGCATCTTTCTGCTAGTTATTGTGCATCCAAGCCAGGTCAGCTCTTTCCCTGTCTTTGGGAATGGTCAGGGCAGAGTGGCTGGGCTTCCTCTGAGTTGTTGGTGATGCTCCCTAGGAAACAGACCCCCACAGCCTGTCTCCATCCCACATGGCAGATAGGTAGCCTAAAGATGTCAGGTTATCACGGGAAGTCTGTGGGTTTGTTTGCCTTATCTGTGATTAAGAGCTCAGGAAGGTGGATTTGGAGGGTTTTTAGCTCCTCGTCCCAAAGCCTGCCATCAACTTTAGGCAAATAACAAAGATTTACTGGCCACCTCAGCAATGGCACAAGCCTGGGCTGTGGCTTGCCAAAGGGGGCTGGCTGCTAAGGTACTCTGAGATGTGGGACAGGAGGCACAGCCTGGTGAGAGCCGAGGTGAGTTCTGTCTGTGTTGCTGAAGGCCAGAAGCCCGACCTGGCTTCATCTGGTGATCACTGTGACAGTCTCTCCCCTCTCTGTTTCCTATAAATGTCTGCTGTGAAACTGCATTCCAAATGAGACTGTCCTGTGCTCCAAGATCAATGCTAACAAATGGATTTTGAGTGACCTGGCAGAAAACACTGCAAGGAAAAAAAAGTCAGGAATGCATTAGAAGGATAAAGAACACAGAGTGGTGGTCAGGATGCTCCGGATACCTGTTAGTCAGGAGGGATGGGACTTTATTTGAGGAAACAGAGATACAACCTCATTGTGAGGCAGTTCACAACACACTTGAGGCTTCATGGAGCCCTAAGCAAGGCTGGCTGCCAAGTTCCTCCAAGTTATGTGCCACAGGAAAAGCAAATTCCAGGTGCTGTGAGCGCTGTGGATTTTTTTTTTTTACAGCTCACCCACCCCTCGTGATCTTGGCAGCTGACCTGCAAAACGGGTGACCGGGGAAACCAGTGTTTGCTTTGTGTCCGGAGGAGTTAACGAGTCAGGCATTTAGGATTCACCATCCACACAACAATGTGCTATTGATACTAACAGAAGGGATCTGTGATCCTGAAGCTGCCCTTTGTAAGCAGCATTTACTGAGCAGATGCCCAGATAACAAGGGGACTGTATGTGCCAGTGGTGAGGGATTCAGTCATGCCCACAGCTCAGATATATTCATTACAGGAAAGTCTGCTACAGCAGGGTGTAGGTTTTGGAGTAAACACTTTGTGTTTTCAGACAGGTGGAATAGCTATAAAAAGCTTTAACAGTAACGAAAACACAGGACAAGATCCTCTCAAAATTAATATGTACAGCCAGGCAAAGCTGCACCTGGTGTGTGGCTTCCTAGTTTCTCAACTCTGCCTGCTGAAACCAGCATTATTCCCACCTGAGTTCTCCTATTTGTGGAGAAAAAAAATGGGGGGAAGAGAGGAGAGACAAGGAGTGGAGTTTACAAATTTCAGGCAGACAAACAGAAAACTTGTCTCTGTGTCAACAGAAGGCAGTCAAACCACTGACATGGGTGGCATTTTGCAGCACAGAAATAGAGGTTTGACATGAGCACCACTGTGGAGAGGTTTGGGGTTTTCAGGAGCACAGCCCTGACTGGCAGTTTGGGTTTGCTGGGGTTAACACGAGGTCCTTCACGTTCTGTTCTCTGTATCCAGGTGGATTGCGTACGAGGGATGTAATTTTTTAGGAAGGCAGATTCTGCTGGAGCCCAGTGAGATTTCAAACTGGAATGAACACAGTGGCTGGAAAGTAATTGGCTCCCTTCGTCCCATGAAGCAGGTACTGTAAGACTGTTTGAGGACAGGGGATTTTTTTTGGACAGGGATTTAGTGCACAAGTGTCAGCTCTAGCAGCAAGTACAGTGGTGTGTGTTGTACTCCTTAAATCAGGCCAAATGGTGACAGCCAGAAGGACCTACTGGAAGATTACTGAAGCAGAAAATTCCTCTCGTGGCAGTTATTGAGATCTATGTTCAGCTTCTAAAGGGAAATAATTCTTCGTTTCTTCAAGCCAAGTTTTGTTTTTCTGAATTGCTCATTAGCATGTTCTGGAGATGCTCTATTTTTACACTTTTGCCATATAACAATATAATGAGAAAACCAAGTCCACATTTCATAATTAACATAAATGGAAGCAAGAGCAAATTTTATTGTTCTCTAGCCTGGATTTCCAAAACAGGCAAACTTCATGCAGCCTCACCAGGTTTTCCCTCTCTGCCTCACTCCAAGTAATGCCAGTTTCAATCTCATTCAAAGGCTCAGGTCTCAAAACCACGACATTCTTAGGAGCTTTGCAAAAGGTAGATGGAGAAGCAAAACTGAGATTAATGTCCCTGAATCAAGGAAAAGGAGGTAGAACTGTGCTTCTCTGCCTTTCCAAGGCCCAGCAGGTCATCAGTGACACACAGAAGCTCCAGACCAGTCAAAGCAGGTGTTGTCACTGCCCAGCCTTGCAAAATGAGACAGGCTTTGCTCAGAGACTTCATAATTCCTTGTAAGGAATAACTATACACTGTACTGATGCACATTATGTTTATGGATGCTTGGTGGGAGAGAGGCTTTATTGCCTGCTTGTTTTAATATGGAAAAAAGGGGATTCAAAGTTCCCAGAAGAAAAACTATGTTTGAGTTGGGGTTCCAGCAGAGCTGCTCTTTATAACTCCCTGCTCTTCATTTGCACTGAAATCAGGGAATGACAGAGCAAAAGCTCAAACCCTGTAACAGCCCTACAAAATCCTCTTATTTTTTGAGTAAACTGAGTAAACAGGGATGCCAAGTCAGTACCCTGTTTTTTGTGTATGTTCCAAAGCAGAATGTATGTTCAAAAGTGGTTTATCTCTGCCATATACTCCAGTTAATGGGGGTTGAAGTTACTGGATACGAAACTCGGTAGTTTTCTGTCCTAAGAATAAAAAACCTGTGGAGTCCAGCCCACTGCCTGGCCTTGGAATGACTGAAATGCACTGAACTATGCATGTTTGCCTTTGCCAGAAATTAGGTCTATAGCCATAAATACATTTGTTTAAAGAAAACCCATCTGCCATTGCTGCTTAGAGCTGTGAAAGCCACTTGCTGCTGTTTCACATGCGTACTTCCTTCTAACAGAAAAAAGAATCCTTTTCTGATACTGGAAATGGGACATAACGTTTAGAAAACTGATGTGAGGTGGAGGGGAGGCTCTCTCACATCAGCTGTGGAAATCTCTGTGTTCTAACTCTCCCCTCACACCCTCCCAGCCTGCAGTGTACCTGAGGGTGAGGAACCGAGCCCAGGGTCGGTACCTGACTGTGGCTGGGAGCCTGGCAGACATCAGAGCAACGTCAGTGTGTGCATCCCCCTACAATGGCAGGAACACCCAGGTCTGGCACTACTGCCGGGGGCTCTTCAAGTCCAGGGTGAGTTTCCAGGTGCTGGAAGTGGGTGGGTTGTATCCCTGCTCTCCTCTGACCTTCACTTCTTGCTTTTACTCTAGGCCACCACTAACACCCAGATGGCTTTGTTGTGTCTTAAAACCAAAACTCTTAAAAAAACCTACATCCTCTTACTTACTATGGATAGGTCACTTTGCTCTGTCTGCTTGGGCAAGTTGGGCTGCTTCTCACATCTGTCTAAGGGGACTGATGTTCCTGGAAGTAGAAACCTGGTTTTGTCCAAAGTAGCAAGTTTAAGTTTAAAACTTTGAAGAGTTAAGAATTTATCTGAAAAGTAATGTGCGAATGAATTAAGTGATTTTCTATTAATGCTGCCCTTGATAGTCTGTTATTGGTATGAAAAAAAGCTGGTAATTTAATATAAAAAGCTGATAACACCTGAAGTAGCAGAGACACCGCCTTTGACCAAGCAGCTGATCAGCTGCTGCATAATCTGCTCCTCTCTTGGTTGTCAGGCTTCTTATCACTCCAGCACGATTTTCTGACATATGCTCAGTGCCTGAAACCAGTCAGGCACAAAAGTGAGGCTTTGTGGCCTGGATCTCACCTCTCTTCTTGTTCCTTAGGCCAACAATGCCTGTCTGGATGTCATTGGTGGCAGAGATGTGCCTGGGGCCAAAGTTGCCCTCTGGGCAGAGCATGGGAAGGACAGACAAAAGTGGAGATTAAACGAGGATGGAACCATCAGTTCATACCTCAGTGAACAACTGGTGCTTGATATTAAAGGTATTTAAAAAACAATCTCTAAACCTCTCACATGTTTAGGTGTGCTTTTTGATTAGGTTTAATTGTCATTTTACTTTTTTTTTTTTGTACTTAAGGTTTCCTGTTAACTTTATGTCCAGTTGCTTGACAGTGGGACAAGGAACAACGGGATGGGGAGGAACCTTTCTCTTTTGATTCCAGAGGTTTATTTTGATCAGATCAACTATTGTACTTTAGGGAGCTAAGCAGTGCTGATGGCAAGAAATGCGAGTTACAGAAGACAAAATGGTGGAGAAGCAACCACAGAACAGCTGTGGCTCAAAAAGTGAAAAGTTTAAAAAAAAGGCTGGTTAAAATTGTCACTGCTCAGTTACAGACACCTCATGGAATTTCTGTTTTCCAGAAGAATTTCCTACTTAGTCATACTTCTTAAATATTATCCATAGATTTTTATGAGCATTTCTTTTAAAAAAATTTCTTTCATGACTTTCTTTTAAGGAGGAAATTATTATGACAAGAACCACATCATTATGAATCAGCCAGTAGAAGACAGACTTTCACAGAAATGGGATATAGAAGTATTGTGAGTAAAACCCACCCCACAGATGGACCTTGTGTGGGCTATTAACACCTATCTTAGAGGGGGAAAACCAGAACACAGCTACTGAAGTCACACACCACTGGAACCATAAGCAGCAACTCCTCTCTACTTTCCTTCATACCAAGTATCAACTCTTAAAAGAACTGAATTTTGCACAAATCTGGAAGAGGGGAGGTTGATCCAATGTCTCTCTGCAGGGAAACTGATTTTTCAGAGGCTGCTCCTATGAAAGTCACTATTACTCTTCATCTGCAGTATGAAAGGTATGAAAGTATAAAAGGCTAGACACAGATTTTGCAGGAACTGCAAGAGATAACACGTGAAAGGCTCTTCAGAGATATTGTTTTTATCTTCCTCACACTGATGGAAGCTTTCCAAGGAATGAATGCACTGGTGAGCTTGAATGAAGGTGAGTTGGACTTTCATGTTCCAAGTGAAACTGTTTGGGCTCCAAGCAATCGTGAAGCTCAAATCTTGCTAAAATGCAATTTATGATGTTCATAAAGACAACTTGGAACGGGAATTCCAGCTCAGCGTGTGAAAGGAGGTGACAGAAAGCCTGATTCTCACCCCCTCAATGTTACTGGTCGGCCTTTGCCTTCTCTCGTTTTCACAGTACCAAATTCCCAGATCCAGGAACTGGTTTTGCTGCCCCGTGGCCTGTTTACTGCCCATGCAATTGTGAGTTATCCCTGAAGATCACCTTTAACAGGAGCCATATGTGCATGTATCAAACCAGGGATAAATGGCCCTGGGTCAGGCTGGACTTCTGCAAGGGCTAAAGCTGCGTTTAGCACAGCAGCGATTTCAAATGTAGCTGTATTTTTGGTTCAGTGTACATAGCTTAATTTAATGCAATGTCATTTGGTTTTGAAACCATGTCTTCCTGCAGAAAACAGCTCACCCTGGCATGTGTTTTCAAAGGTGCTGGCAGCCTGCATTCCAGTGCTTGCTTAATGAGAAATCCCTCAGATCACTGGTTTCAGCATCACATACCTACTCCACTGCAAGTATCTTCTTTTTTTCGTATTTGTATATTCAGGGTATGTTTTCTAGGTATGTATTCTAGGACTATTTAAAGAGTTCAGGTTAGCTAAAGCCAAGATACTTTAGATTCCAAAAGCTGTAACTATTGTCCACTCAAACAGGATCACCTCCAAACAAATAAAGACATAACCTTAAGTCTGCCATAGATAAAATATATAGATGTCTATTTTTGTATGAAATGGAGTTCTATATAGTACTGTTTAAAAAAAAAAAATCTACTTGCACTTACTATTTTACATTCTAAAATTATCATAAATCTGCTGTTTGAGTAACAGATCCTCAAATATATGTATATATTTTTCCAACTAAAGCATTTGTTTAGCTTTTTTCTATGTAAGTCAGTCCATCAAGTGTTTTGCATGTGACTTGCTTTCCATATGAAATTTTAAAAGCCTGTGTAAAAACTTGTAGTTTTTTTAATGAAGAATGACTAAATCAGATTTGGAGTCTCAGTGTTACATAACAAAGCAAAGCAGCCTTTTGTACTTAGGAGACCCTGAATGTAAAGTGCTTAAGCATGTATATTTTAACTGTATAAAACTTTTCAGGAGGAATATTTTGCTTGTTGGTTTCTTTTTTTAAACAAACTAAACAACAGTTTTTTAGCAGGTGTCAACAAGCAGGTTCCTGTAAAATATTTCTTTTCACATGGACAGAAAAAGAGATAAGTATATTGAGTACACAGCTCTGCTGTCACATGAGTTTAATAGTTCATTGATTTTTAATATTCAAGTAACTGCACTACTCATCAAAACCCACTTGAGTGAGCACTGAAGATACAGGTTCCAGCCAGAGGTTTTTGGGTTACTTTCACATGAAAATTGGTGCTGGGGGAGGTAGAGGTTAAATACTATTGTTTGTTTATTCCAGTGTTGGCAGCATCTGAGACGAAAGGGCTTTACTTGAGCAAAATCTTCCCCCTGGAAACAGCACACACAGCTTTTACCGAGAAGCTTCTGTCTTGTCAGGGCAATCAAACAGAACACACGTGTTTTCTTGTTGCTGAACTTACAAATGAAAAAAACAAGTTAGTGTTCCATGCCTAAGGTTCTGGATCCTGCTCCATTGTATAACTTCAGCAGCTCTCCAGAGGGAAGGGGATACTGGTGTTATTGGGAGCAACTTTGTGCATCCCTGGATATGGAGCTATGGCTCACGAGAAGTGAGCAGCTTACCTGTTTTTCCCCATGCCCAGCTTCCCAAAACTGAGGAAAGAAAAGTATGTATTTATTAGACAGCACCACAAACCAGAGGCTGGATGGATAAGAAAGTAATTTAATAAGCCTCCCTCTTAAGAGATGCTTAATAGGCAGAAACACTCCTTTAGAGGAGCAGCTCATTCACAGAAGCATCAAAGAACTTCAATCAGACATTCACTCCACAGGGACAAGGCAAGGTTTTCCTTCTCTTCATCTGAGGTGAGGTTAAGCTCTTTAACATAAACAGTGCTGCTACTCCAAATCTGCTTCAGTGCTTCCAAGTATGACAAAGGAAAGCGGAGCCCGTGAGTCTGCTGGGGAAGAAGAAATAGAAAAAATATCCTTCAGCTGAGAGCAGGGTCCTTATTGCACAGCAACCTGTGAGACTGTGGGTAGGGAGCAGCAGCACTGTGCTCCCTTCCCACATGGCACTGGTGAGCATTCTCCAACAGTTTTATCCAGGCCTGTTTTCGTAGGGAAAATGCTGAACTCTCTTCTATGTTCTAGCACACTGTAAGAGGTGGGGATGTTTACAGCACATGGCTTTCTCCTGTGGTTTCTACACTGAAGCATTATATAAACCTCAAATTTACACTCTTGCCTAACCCTACCCATTATTTTTGGAAGGTCACAGAAGTTTATTTCTAACTGCCACATGCAGTCTTTGGATACAGTTTGACACAAGCACAGAGAAGCTCCATTACCAGGCCTGGAGTCTTCAAGGGCAAGAAGGAATATTCTGAGATCTGCGTGTCTTGTTCAGCTACCAGTGTACAACCTCAGCTCTGGAGGACCAGTGAGATTTACCTCAAAAGCCTTGCTGTAATTACTGAGACAAGGACAGACTGTGTCCTGTTTTGCCTCTATTTGTGCAGACCTGAATTCAAATGTTTTGGATCACAGACCTAAGACACAACATCTCACTGCCATACAAGCAGAAATAAAGGTTCCAAAGCTCAAAGCCACATTTAAGAAGGGTTTATGACAGCAAAAGCACGTTGTACCTGCGAGCAGGAACAGAGGGAGACAATCTAAAAAGTAAGTACATTTTCAGGACAAGGTACGTCTTTACTCCCAGTGCTGACCCACCCTACCCTAAAATGAACACCCCTGTAGTGTGTTCCATTGGATACAGAATCTAACATGGGTTTAGCATGGCAGTGATCCTTAGGGACTGTGTGCTGGCCTATCCAGTAGCCTCAGCAGGACACACAGTAAAAGAGCTGGTTTAGGTGCTCCAGTAGCTTTGCTAAATGGGACATAAGGTATGCACCAGAAATCCTTGTTAACATCTCAAGTGTTCAATTAAGCATGAGATCACATTACTCAGTTCTACTCTTAACTACCTCTGCGGTGCAGCCTCAGCTCACTGGGCACTGCAGGAATGGGCAGGAATGCTCTGTGTGCTGAGGATCACAGCAGAGCCCAGGCCCTGCTGCCATTTTGGGCAAGCTCATCTAATGCAGGAAAACCCACCATGGAAAGATTATTTTTGGTGTGTTTGCAGGAACAAACCTGTGATATGCCATCCCCACTGGCAGTGTCATCTTCTGTCCCCATCATGTGAGTGTCTCTCCTGTTCTTTAAGGAATGGTACACATAAACCATCTCCCTGCGAATTTCATCCTAAAAGACAGCAGGGAGGAAACAGTTACATATGATCCACACCCTCAGACTCATCTCACTGCAGTTGCCAATGCTCCTTAATTCTGGAGTCACTCTTACAACAAAGCAGGCAAGTCACCCTCCCAAATGAATTTTCCAACAGCCAACCTTCCACAGCAATAAGGGACTCTCCAAAACACCTCTGAAAATTTATCTGCTATCATCTTCTACCTTAAAACTGCCCCTACTGGAGTCCCAGGACTGATGCTGTACAGAAAACGGGCCATTTAAGGGAAAGTATTAATGAACAGGTGTGCATCAACACATTTCCAGTCTGATACTGATCTGTCTCTTAAAAATCACATGCCCATTATCAGTCCTTGGTCAAAGCTGTGCAAAGCAATTCAGAGCCCTCTGGGCAGGTTGCATATGGAATTTGTGGACACAAGTCTTGCATGTGTCCTGTCATCCTAGGTTGATCTGTGTGACATCAGAAGGCAAGGTGGCCAAAAAACTGAGGGGAAAAAAAGTCTCCAAAACCTACACAGTCTCACAGCAGTATGGACACAAGCAAGATGGGATCAGAAAGTTATATTTCTATTTCTTAGAAATATTCCACTCATCCAAAAAAAAAAAACCTACTGTGCAAGATAATCGTTGCTGTGTCCCACCCCCTTTTTTTAAAGTGAGATTTAAAAAAGCACTTCTCCAATTTCATCCTAATAAACCTTCATGGATAAGAAGTAGTATAAACAGAGCATAATGCAAGATGCATGTACCAGTGTTGTGGAACAACTCAGTAGTGCCACTGGCACCTGCTTGGATACAGAGATAACTCAGAAGTGAAGATTAAATGGAGCCACAGCAGCAGCTGCAACCACCAGAATTCCCTCTCTTGAGGAAACCTATTTTTATAACTTATTCACGTTCTTCAATACAAAGAATAGGAAAAAAAATCTATTATCAAGAGCTGTAGAGGACATTTAGCTGCTGTAACAATCTACCCCATCAAACCTCAGACAAAAGCCATGCACCTCCCATAGAGAATCACAGGCTGAATTTACTTCTGTAGCCCCCCTCCAGAAGGTTGGAATGTGCCATTATCACTCAACAAACAACTCCACAGTATCCTAATGGGATGCAGGAGCCAACTGAGTGTAACTGCATGACCCTTTTAGACCTTTTGTACAAGAGGGAAACAACTCACATGCCTCACATGTGCTCCCCAGCCCACCCCAAATATACAGTACTCACAGCATTCTCTTGATCTGGTTCCACGGAGATGAGAGCATGATCTCTGAACTGCAGTCTGATTTTGCTGTCTATTTTTGGCAATTTCCCACCTAAGGAAAATAAATCCTCCCTTAGAAAGGAAGAAAACCAGATAAATGGTCCAAACTGAGCCCCCTCTGTGCTCTCTCCACTCTCTCAGGGCTGGATTGTTTGTTAACCTATATTTCAACACCACATGTCCTAAAACTTGCTGTGGAGGGGCCGAGGAGAAAGAGATTTTTTTTAATTCTCTCACCTTTCCAGTCTACAAATAGCTGTAATAAATAGCAAGCTAGACCCCAGAGAAAACTGCTACCAGTTAAATGCTCTCAGGATACAGTTTATCACAGCTGCCGGTTCCAGTCTGGGATAACCTTTATTCCACTCTAAGGGAGTGTCATCTCTCGCACTAGACAGAGGGAGGAAACACCCACGTGGGGCCGCACAGCATATGAAGCTGATGCTGGACTGGGATCTTTGCCTACCATAAAATACCAGAAGTCCCAAGAGGAGCAGAGTTAGCAACAGCTCTACCATCACATCAGCCAGTTTTAGTAACTGCAAAACCTACCCGGAGTCAAGGAATCAGAGTCACATCCCAAGCAAGGTGGCAGCCGGTGCATAATGAAGTCCTTCTTCATGTCAGATGACCTCAGTTCCCTGGTGTGGTCCAGGTGGTCTGCAAGCCTCCTCAAAAGGCTGCTCAGCTTTTTGGTGGAATCAGCTGTATTCACCTGCTAAATATCCACAAAGAGCTGTTCTCACATGAATTCAAGCAACACAGACCAGGCCTAATGCTGGTACAGCGATGCTGTAAAACTCTGGACGCTGCTCTTTTATCTTTGCAAGGTTAACACAGTCCCAAAACAACCACCTTTCTTTGTTTCAGACATTCCCCATGAAAGCTCACTTTCCCTTGCTCCGGGGCTACTGCAATGCTAAAGGACATGCAAATGCAGTTGAAGAGACACTTGTTCCTCCTGAAGCTGATCAGCACAACAGCATCACCATAAAGAGGTCACACAACAATTTACATATTCACTAACTTTTAAAGACTGAAAAGCTTGGCCTGAGAGTAATTATGCCTGTCTGACAGATCCCAGGCAAATAGCTTTACTTTTAGAAGGAAACAAGCCATACAAGGACACTGTGATAGGAAAGAAAAATAGTGTAATGAATCAGGCAATGCTTGAGATGAAGCCAGCCTCAGAAGAGTCATCCTGAAGACTTCAAAAGACGTGGCTGGGCTGCTAGACAAGGCAGTGCCATTGCACTGAGCCTTCAGAGCAGATCAAGTTCTGAAGTTCCACCTGGGTGCACCATTATTCCCTCAGTCCCACCTACCTACCATCAGCAGTTGCCTTGGGATGCTCGTTCGCAGCACCACGTCATCTTTTGCTGTGTCAAACACCAGGCCAGGAATTGCATCCAGTAAGAAATCTCCCCAAGAGCTGATGGACAGGAAGAAACAAAAAAAAATTACTGAAATAGCTGCACTGAAATAAAACAGACATCACAAGTGGTGTCATGGGCTGGAAACTCTGAGAATTCCAAACCTGCCTAGTGTCTTTCATGGCCCTTCCATTACTGCTCTGTAGCCTCATGCAGTGGCTGCAGTTCATGTATGTTCTCACCACCTTCAGGTCAGTGGCCCTTCTACAGAGGGAAGGAACTGGCTTGAGAAGGGTCCAGTTTCTTCTGCTTCCAGGTGCTTGCCATTTATCAGTGCCTTCAGCTTAAGTGAATGAAGGAATTCCTCCTGGGGCCTTTACCATCCAGCCACATGCACACACAGCCCCACTACACACAGTGAAGTGTGTGGGGTTGGTTGTGTCACTTAATGAGACATTTATACTGAAGGACGTACCAGGGTTATCAAATCCAACATGGCATCGGTTTTCAGCTTTACTAGAAACTTAATTACGACCCCAAAACCAGGATGCCTACAGGGATTTTAATGACACCTGACCCGCAGTTTGTAGGTGTCTTGTTTGCATTCTTATTCTACATACTTAACCAAAAACATTGGGTTTGATCCCTGTGCTTCTGTTCCTCAATTGTAACAATAAACCAGAGGAGGAGAGGGAGGACTCCTGCTCCTTCCTGCACCTTCTGTGCCTAGCTTGAGTCGACCTCGGCAGGAAGAAGCTTATGCCAAAGTGCTGCCCTGTCCACGGGTGACCTTCTTCCCTCCCACATCCTGAGGCTGATTTAATGGACAAACATCCAGGGCTGCCAGCAGAACTCCCACCCGCCCAGGCCAGGCAGCGGGGCAGGGCCTGTCCTCCAACATACACTTCACCCTCTGCTCTTGCTCTCCCTCAGCACTCCTGTTTGCAGCAATGATGTCTAGACACTACTTTAGTTTAGGAAAAAAAAATGCCACTCTTTATAGTCTTAATATTTTTTTATCATCTCCACTCAAGTCTGCTACACAGTGGGAGGGAAGAACTCTGGCCAGTAAGAGGAATTAGACGTCTTCTACTTTTGACTGCTTCCCTCCTCTTGCCCCCATAGTCTCCATCTGCCAGCAACTGTCTTCAGCTACTCGCTCCTTTTCCAAACTGCCCTGCTTATCCCACACGTGCACACTTCTGTCCTGCTGGGATCTGGCTCAGACAAACCTGAAAATACCTGAAAGTGCCGCCTCCACCAGCACTTCCTCCACAGCCATTTTCAAGGATTTCTCTTCAGTTTTTCAAGAAAATGTTTCCAGATCATACTTCCATCTACAAGCCAAATCAGAACACCAGCCTGTACAAAGACTCCTGCTTGTTTTCCCTACACTAGCTGACAGCAGGTGCAGAGGCAGGATGTCAGCACTTCATTACCAACAGCCTTAATGGGGGATGACTCCACTTTTTAACCTTGAAAAAAGTGCAGCTTTTCCTTTTCCTCTCTTTTTGGGCTTTTTTTGGCCTTCTGAATAAAAGAACACAAGTGTAAATTGAAATAATCTGAACCCAACTTTTAGGAAGACTCCCACCTTTGAGCAGCTTCCTCTTAACCCTCTCTCCATATTGGAGGAGTGGCCACAGAGTTACCACCCCATCCTGGGCTTCCAGAATGGCACAGCTGGTGGTTAGAGATTCATCTCACAGTTACCTAGAATACGCCCAAACTTGTCCTGCCCTTCCTAATTCCTAACCCAGGCCAATGACTCCAAACCTAGCACCTGGAAGGCTGATTAAGTGGCAAGAACATTTCCCTATGTGATAACAGTGTGGGCATAAGAAATCTGACTTGCATACATGGGGTAGGAGATAAAAAAAACACAGATAAGCAGAAAATATTTGCAAGGAAGAATTGGCAGCAAATCTGTCAGAAGATTAGTGTGGGTGACTATCAAATACAGAAGAAAACATGATAAAAGGAGTAACTCCTGACTCTTTATGTGAGCTATGAAATGAACAATAACTTCAGCCACTGATGAGAGATTTTTTTTAAACATAGGAGTGAGTCTGCAGTTGTAGCATCTTCCACATTAAAGCCTACACCTGGTAAATAATAAAATAAGCAATTAAAAAGCAATCAAGCTTGCTCCATGAAAACCTCTCAACCATGCTGCTTCAAACAACAACAGCCTTGCCTCCCTCCTTCCCCAGACCTTCACAGCATCTCAGGTCTGTACTACTCACACACATCACCTGGCAGAGGAAAGCCACACAAAACAAAAGATAAAGAATAATTACTTGTTTTGGTAGGTGCTGATGGTCACATGTGTTGAGTGGGAGGTCCCAAGAGGAGTGTCAGCTTGGTGGATGGTCCCCCTTGGGAAGTACAGTAAGTCACCTGGCTGCAAGGAAATTGATATAGTTAGGGCACCAGGTCAAAACAGGGAAAATACTCCTTGAGCAGACAGTCTGACAATATATATTTTTTAGAATCACAAAATGGAGCAATCCTGCAATGTACACTTTAATAACATAAAGAACACTTAAGCCAGAAGTTCAAAACCTTAAACTTTCCAACCTAGTGTCAATATTTACTGTCTGAAAACACGAAACAAGCTTTTTAACGTTACAGAACATGCAGACTCCTACTGAGCTGCATGAAGAGGACAAAGAAGCAGCTGAGATGGACCTGCTGGCAACACAGTGGGCCGGCAGAGGAGCAGTGAAATGGGAATTTGATCAGATCACATCAGAAGAAAAGGCTACTATTCCACGGGAAAAGCCAAATATTCTATAAAAATGGTAATCTGTTACAATACTGTTGTCTGAGATTTTCAGTTAAAACACTTAAAAAACAGGTACAACCTTCCTCCTCTTCCTTTCTTCTCACCTATGTAAATTAAAACTCCACACTGAAAAAATTCACATTAGGAAAGTCAAGACAAGAAAGAAGTTCAAAGCACATGAAACTGCCTCCAAGAAGGAAATAAAAGTTTACTTATGACTTGTCCTGTAAACACCTATATAGTTGGACAGCACAGTCAAAGAAAACTGCCTTCCTTACCAGTGTGGGGACTACACCAACAAAGAATATCCTGAATTCTCTTCATTTAAAAAAAGGACAAAGGAAATATTCTAGGAAGATGTTTAGGGAGGAAATAGAGTCAAACAACAACATCCCTCTCAGAGGCAGCCACAGACAGACAACCAAAATTTGACACCGGCCACCCAGAAGAAATGGGTCACAGGAAGTGAACAACAGCAAACAGAAGAAAAATAAATTTAAAACTTCGACAATTTTTAAATCCATCATTATTCCATAAAAATGAAAGGCACTGAGGTCTGGCCCAAAATATTCCAGAAATTAAAAAGGGAACTGTAATTTACTAGACTTTACATCATCCAGTGCACGATGACAATTGAATATTCCCCTCTGTCAAACGACACAGCTCATGATGTCAGTATCCTATCCAATGTGTCACACTATTCCTAAAGCACTTACACTGTCCAGTGTGTCATGCTATTCCTAAAACACCTACAGCCAAATGCAGGTCTGAGAAGAGCAGAGACCTTGCAGAGGGAGGCTCCATGACAGGCCAAAAGGCACAGAAACTCCCGAGGCCTCCAACATGGAGCAGCACCACCAGCTGGACAACATTTCAAAAGCAGGTAAAACAGGACAAGCACCAGATTCCCTGCTGACACTCAGTAATCTTCATGAAATGTTCCTTTTATTCCAAAAAACAACAGCCAACCAAACACTTCAATTTCAGGTTTGGAAAAAGGAAGAGCAATTAACACAGCAAGTTTATATGGGGTTTGGTTCATGCTTTTGTTTATCAGCCAGGGATAAATATTTAAATCTCATTCACCAGAACAGTGACAATGTTCAGTGCAGCAGTAAGTCTCAGTGCACAGAAGGATTAGCCTGATTGACTACAGGCAGCATGTAAAAGCATAAAAATGTTTCATAACCATAAACATAAACCCAAGGGTTTTTCTGCACACAACTCCACAAACATCATCTAGGAGTCAGGGCGCCCACCCTGGAGAATACTACTGAATTTACAGAAATAACTGGGGTTTTTGGCCCATTATTTAAATACTGGAAGCAAAGGATCCCTTTAAAAAAGAATAGGTTAGACAACTATCACCCAAATTTCTTGCGCTCGTAATGTTTTGTGTGCAAACCCTCCCCTTGGTTTCACAGCCACAATCACTGCCTTCAAGAAACGGACCACTTTAAATTTTTCTGGCAATCACAGCCCAGACCACCTAAAGTAATGAAATTCTCATACCTTTAATATGAACTCATGTGTGGGATTCCCAATCCTATCTTCTGATTCCACATTATATTCCCGAGCTAAATGCACCGTTGGTTTATAGAGCCGCCAGTGTTTCTCACCTTCCAGCTGAAGGATAAACACCTGCAAAAGACCATAAATCCAAATCCATACGGAAGTAATTCCTTTCACATTAATTTTCAGTTAGCCACAATTCAGAGAAATTTACATTTGAACTAATTTTTTTGGTCTCTGTTTAGAGACAACAGATAGAGGAGCTGTGAAGCAGGATCTGCTTTATCCTAAGGTAGGCATTTGGAAATCCCTGTTTTTCTCCAGTCACTTAAGTAAGTGCCTGAGAACTAACTCAAAAAGAAACATCTGCCACGCAAATATCCAAAATTTCAGGTGAAAGAGGCTTATCCCCAACAGAACATCAGAAACCTCTATAGGGTGCTCCATGGGGGTTGATGGCATGAGCCAAAAATGCTGGATGTGAGGCTGCTGAACAACAAGCATAAGAAAAATGAAACTCCAGATGTATTTAATGGAAATGAAAATATTAAAAAGCAAAATATACATATAAGGGTTGGATTTTTTATTTGGTTTAAATGGGGTAGCCCACCTTTTTTTTATAATGCAGTGTATATTTGTGTCTTTCTTTTAGAAGCTGATTTAAAATGCATTTGGACCACAGGAATTCATCATATCAGTAACTTCTTAAAAACAGCAGGACCAACAAGCACAACCAGTCTGCTGTCACTGTCCAGCTGAAGAAAGAGCAATCATTTAGTAAAGGAAAAAAGACTTGTAAATTCTTGGGGCCTGAATGAAGTGAAAATGAAAAAAGAGGTGCTACAAAGCTTCTGCAGCTGTGAAAACAAAATTCTCATTTCATCTAATGGAAATACCAGGTCTGGAAAGCCAAGTTTACATGATATTATGATTAGGTATTACTATTAGTACATCTTCAGCAAAAATATGTAAGAAAAACAAATACAAGGAAACACGAACAAAAAACCCCAACATTTTCCTATAATGTTTAGTGGGGGGCAGGGTTAGAAGCACACATGCAACAGCAAACACTGCCAGCAGCAAATGCCCATGTAGTTTCACAGGCAAGGTCGTGCTGTCCTACCTCGACATCATCATAGTGAGGGGGAAGGCCCTGGGATCCCTGCGGAGTGATGTAAACATTGGACCCCACCAGAGACCCAAAGTAGCACTCCAGCTTCTCCTGAATCTTCCACAGCTCCTCCTGTGAAAAGAAAAGATGCTGTTACTGCTGAAGAGCTCAGCCAAGCCCGGCCCACATCCTCCCCATGGCTTGGGAAGAATGGTCACATCAGGGACACAGAGGCTGGGAAGGCAGGTGCTCTGTACCAGTGTTTCTCCTGAAGGAGAGCACTGGAGATGCAAAGGGGATCTGCCTTGAGAGTACTTGCTAAGCCAAAAAGTCTGATGCCCCAACATGTGTTTATTCTCTTTAGGGTGCACAACCAGATAAACGAGGCTGAACAGAGGAAAATAATCCCACAAACAGCAAAACACCAAAAGACAATAAGCTCATGCAGGACCTGCATTTTCTCACCACAGAGAGCATACAAAGCTTAGAGACCTTTCACCAGTTACTCCAATCATTTGGGAATATTCAAAACCAAACTTTACTGATCCACACCCAACATGTGACAGACAAGGCAGTGAAGACAAACAGCAGAACTTGCCAAGGCAAACAGCAGCACTTGGCCAAGTGCAGCCAGGAACACTATACCTGGGACTCAGCTGGTATTTGGGACCTTATTTGGGTCCACCTCACAATTAAATTGTGTTGACACCTTCAGACAAAATATTAGGACTACCTGAATCAAAGCACCTCCAAGAATCCAAGTCCTTTACGCAACTGTGCAGCACCACTGTTTTGTTCTCAAACACAAGGACTGAGGACACTCAGCTAAGATGGGCTGCATTTCCATGGTGCAATTCATTGGCAAGAACTGTGGAGTGTCCTGGAAATATTTCACAGGGTTTCACACTTTGCCCTTCATTAAAGCAAAGTGGCTCAAAAGCCACAAAGTTTGCACAAGGAAACAGCAGGGCAGAAGCGATAATTTAAGCACAGATGCCTAATCATCAATTTTGTGCATTTATTTTTTTAAAAAAACTTTTATGTGACAAAGCAAAATTTTAAAAAGAATATATTATTATATCTATTATAACATTAATCAGATTTTGTTCTTACTGCAGAGCAGTGAAACATGATGGACAGTGCAAAAGTATAAACTGTGTTTTAATACAGCTCATGTAAAGATTTCAGCCAGTCATCAGTGTCAAGTACTTCCCCTGGGGACAGAGATGAAGCCATGTCTAGCGCAACGCAAGCAAAACACACCACATTATTAAGCCAGCATTAATTATATCCAGTGAAACCATCCCACCTTAAATCTCTGAGGCTGATGAAACTGTATTGTTGCCTTTTTCTGGTCAAAATCCTTCTTGAGCTGCATGTAATTCACTTTGCCTTCTTTATTTAAAACCTTCTTCTTTCCATTCACACACCTGCAGATATTCACATCTCGCCCATAATACAGGTCCTGGCTGCACAGTTCCTTCAAGTCTGACAGCTGGAACAGGGACAGGTAGTAAGCGGCCACCAGGGGATCATTTCTCTGGACAAGCAGTGGCTTTTGCTCCCAGTACTCCTTGAAAAACACCTCTTCTTTGATGGGGGAGATCAAGCTTCCGAAGAGGCTGTCTGGGTTCTCAAAACACAGGACTGATGGAGAACAAGCTGCTTCCAGCTTTGCTCGTTTCCACTGTGCCTGTGTTTCTTTTCCCATTTCAGCATGCTTCCCTCCTTTCTTGGGCATATTCCTATTCAAGAGGAGAGAGGACCAAAACGGTCAACCAGCAACACAACCTCAAGACCTCATGGGCCCAGAGCAGCAACTCTTAACTTATCCAGTGGGATACCAGAGTATCTCAGGAACACCTCTGGCTTCAGAGCCTCACTGTTTGCTCCAAGCATTAACGGTTTTACAGAAGACAGGGAACATTGTTAGGCCTTTCTGTTAATGCTTTATAATGACTACATTTACAACTTCAAAACTTGTAAAATTTACTAGTTTAAGAACTAAGAGGCCAAGATTCTGCTTTCAGTCCTGTCGAGCTGTCAAACTTTATGTAGAACAAAGGAGGTCTCCACAGAGACTTCTCCAGGCTGAGCCACCCCAACTCTCCCAGCCTGTCTCACAGCTGCTCCATCCCTCTAATCGTCTTCCTGGCCTTCCCTGGACTTGCTCTAACAGGTGTGTGTCCTTCTCATGTTGGGGGCTCCAGAGCTGTATGCAGCGCTCCAAGTGGAGAATCATCAGAGCGGGGCACAGGGGCAGAATCCCCTCCCTCACCCACCGCCCACTGCTTTGGATGCAGGAGTGCTGCTATGGATGGCTACAAGCTCTTCAGAAGGGACAGGCAAGGCAGGAGAGGTGGAGGGGTGGCTCTGTACGTTAGGAAGTCCCTTGACTCTGTAGAACTTGAAGTCAGTAACGATAAGGTTGAGTGCCTGTGGATCAGAATCAGGGGGAAGGCCAACATGGCTGACATCGTGGTGGGAGTCTGTTACAGACCACCCAACCAGGATGATGAGGGTGATGAATTATTCTACAAGCAGCTGGCAGATGTCTCAAAATCGCCAGCCCTTGTCCTTGTGGGTGACTTTAACCTGCCGGATGTCTGCTGGGAATTCCACACAGCAGAGAAGAGGCAGTCCAGGAGATTCCTAGAGGGTATAGAGGATAATTTCCTGCTCCAGCTGGTAAATGAACCTACCAGGGATGGGGCCCCACTAGACCTGCTGCTCACAAACAGAGAGGGGCTGGTGGGAGATGTGGTGGTCAAAGGCTGTCTGGGGCACAGTGACCATGAAATAAGAGAGTTTTCAATGCTCAGGGGTGCAAAGCGGGCCATCAATAAAACGTCTGTGCTGGACGTCCGCAGGGCAGATTTCGGCCTTTTCAGACTAGTTCAGAGGGCACCCTGGAAAACTACTCCGGAAAACAAAGGGGTCCAGGAGGGATGGACATGCTTCAAGAAGGAAGTCCTGAGTGCACAGGAGCAGGCTGTCCCAGTGTGCTGAAAGGCAAGCCAGTGGGGAAGATGACCGGTCTGGCTGAACAGGGAGATTTTAAAGGAAATTAGGATAAAAAAGAGAGCCTACCAATTATGGAAAAAAGGGCTGGCTACTCAGGAAGAGTTTAGGAATATAGATAGGTCTTGCTGAAAGAAAATCAGAGAGACGAAGGCAAAACTTGAACTCAGTCTTGCCACTTCTGTTAGGGATAACAAAAAGTCTTTCTACAGATACATCAATAGCAAAACGAGGGACAAGGAAAACCTCCATTCTTTATTGGACATGAGTGGGAACACGGTTATCAAAGATGAGGACAAGGCTGAGGTATTTAACACCTTCTTTACCTCAGTCTTCAACAGTAAGACAGGTTGTCCTGAGGACAGCTGGCTTCTGGAGCTTGTAGACAGAGATAAGAAGCTGAATAGCCCCCCTGTAATCAAGGAGGAAACAGTTTGTGACCTGTTGAGCCACTTGGACCCTCACAAGTCCATGGGACCCAATGGCATCCATCCTGGGGTGATGAGGGAGCTGGTGAAAGAGCTCGCCAAGCCGCTCTCGGTCATTTCCCAACAGTCCTGGCTCTCTGGGGAGGTCCCAGACGATTGGAAGTTGGCGAATGTCACACTGATCCACAAAAAGGGCCAGAAGGAGGACTCGGGAAACTCCAGGCCTGTCAGCCTGACCTCAGTGCCTGGCAAGGTTATGGAACAGATCATCCTGAGTGCAATCACACAGCACCTACAGGATGGACAAGGGATCAGACCCAGCCAGCACGGGTTTAGGAA
>JAYRBT010000001.1:4173430-4276398 GCA_036023395.1 Myiotriccus ornatus
AACCTTTGTATCCTTATCTTATCTCCTACCTAATTTGGCTTGGAGTCTTTTTTCCCCACAGCCATTTAGGCAACAATACAAAGGCAGCATTTACGCCTCTGCCATCTTCAGTGGCAATAAACAAAAATCCATACGTGGGTTTCAGTTGTGGATTGAAACCTTCAGCAACACACAGGTATTGCTCATCTGCCACGGGCACAGGGCTGATTCTGTTTTGGCTTCCTGCATTAGGCTTCCCGATCCAGTCCTGAATCCTGTCAAATAACTCATGGCAAGTGCTGCTTGTTGTCCCTGCTGACCTACACCAACACCCTGTACCCAAAATAATTACTGGCGTCAGTGAGAGGGAGATATTTAGGAGTGAACGCGGACACAGTGTGGCAGAGAGGGTCGTGCCTCTTTCTCCAGATGGTGCTGAAACACAGGTACACCCCCTTGGGGTTCAGTCAATTTTTTGCTTGATAGCTGTTGTAACCTAACATAAGAATGGGCTCATTTGGCCCTAAAAACCCTGACAAACTATCAGTTCTTGGTACTTATGAGCTGGTTCTGTTCCTCCTTAAAATAAGAAGTCTAACCCTGAAAAGATAGTATTATGTGGGAGATAGGAATAAACAATACATTTCCCAGCCTGGTTGGCAAGTCAGAGTTAGCACAGATGGAGAAAGTGTTGATCACATTACTGGACAGCTGGTGGGAGCTGGCCCAACTCTCTTTCCTCTGTTCTTTTTGACTCCTGAGCCAACTCTGTGAGCTGGCTCCCAAAATTCATCTATAATCTTTGGGTGAAATTTGGGACAAGAAAACAATACTCTTAGAAGGTATATGCTTTGAGGAAAGGTGAATTCATAGTGCTTTAGATGTCTAAATTATGGAGGACCTTATACAAAGGAGGAGAAAGGACATGGACTGTTCTTCTTTTATATTAATTTCTAGCATACAAGAGAGACATCAGGCCAAGTGAGGATTACGCTACTGAGTTTTTTTCATCCCAAAAGGATTACAAAATGCTTTATGAAGTGTCAGTTTGTTTCATGCCTGCCAGTAATGGGAAATGGGTATTACAGTACTCTGTGCAAAGATTGATCACTGCTCCCATGAGAAAGGACAAGTGGGCCTGTGCATCCAGTTCATTCCTAAAGACTCCTGTGGGAAAATGAGATTGAACTTTTGCTGATTGGATAACCAGGCTTTACACTGGATTGTTACTAGGCTCTCGCATTGCCTATTTCCCCTGTTTTAGCATATGAGTAGGGCTGACCTTTTCAACAGCACACACGTGGGCATGGACATGGAAGCAGAACTCACTTCTAGAGCATAAAATGGCATCACTGAGGTAGTGGACCACAGTGTCTGGGACCACTTGTTCTCATGATTAGCTCATATATCTGTGTCATGGTTTAATCCCAGTCAGAAACTCACATCCACACAGCCACTTGCTCACCAAGCCCTGGTGGGATCGGGGAGAGAACCTGAAGGGTAAGAGTGAGAAAACTCATGGGTTGACATACAGACAGTTAACCACCATCCCCTTTCCATTCTTTGATATAGTACAGAGGCATTATTCCCTTAGTCTAATGGACAATTTTGGTAAAATGTCCTTTAAATATCCAGAAATGTCCACAAAATATCCATTGAGTTAATTTAGTCCATGACTTTGGACTTCATCTGTGTTGATGGTCACTCAGGCAGGAGAATTGTGTTGCGTGGAGTTACTGGGTGCCAAATCCAGCTCGGCTCTGGTCACTGCTGCATTTGCACTGCTCCTTGTCAGGCTTGTCCTCTGTTGTTGAGGTGGTTCCTACTGTAGGAATTCCTGTGACCTGCCACTCAAATCATGGTTATGCAAATTTAAAAGCATATTCCTTACAATCCTTTGTGATCAGCTGTGGGGGAGCCCAGCTAGTTCTGAGCTCTCTGTAAGCTGTGATATCACAGATGGAACTCTTACACCTGGCAGAGGGTTAACCATGGAGAGTAAGGACTGTAACACAGAATGGGCTTCCTGTCAGGAATGCTGACCTATTGTATTCAGACATGTGGCTGTGTGTCCAACCATTATGTTAGTGGTAAACCAGTGGTGCTTGGACATGTGTCATCCAGAACGGTATAAGGTAGCTACACTGTTGTAATAAAGTGAGCTGGTATCATGAAACCCTGTGGCTACCCACCTCGACCGCGACAATCAGCTACAGGTGACCCAGGAGGAAAATGGAGGCAACAACTTATGTCTAGTGGTAAATATATTCATTCAGGTGAAACAGTGTTACTTGACAGTGTGCAACTGCCTGCTAAGCAGGAATTCAATGGCACTTCTCATTCCTGTATTGGATTAGGAGTACTCTAAACAATCCTTTTGCAGATGGCATAACTCCCTTGCAAGAAGACACTGCTCTGAAGAACTAAACGGTGTGGAAGAGTTAGAAAAATATCAGACAAATTCAAAGAGATCAGGTACATGGTTTAAATAAATAAATGTAAACTCTTGACCATAAAACAGAAAGGCATGGGGAGGCATTCTAGGAAAGGACGTGCATATAATTCTGTATTTGGTACATCTATATAATTCTATTATTTCCTATTTCTTATGTTCTTGTGTGTCTGCTGCTTGCTGACCTGAGAGACAGGACACTGCACTAAGAGAACCCTTGGTCTGAGCCAGCAAAGTTGTTTCTGTGTAAGCAGGCTGGAATATTGTCTTAAACGACCTGTCCTTTCAGATGCACCTTTAAAAACTAGATCGTGTTTCAGACCTGCCAAGGGTATGGCTGATCTCGACCATGAAGATATATTTCTCTTTGGTTTGCATTTTTAATCATAATTAAGTCCATTTTTCTACTCTTGGCCATATTGCTATTTCATCTACTTAGGCTGTAATGATTAAATTTAATTTACTACTCTGTGAAATCTTAATCCTACTGAAGAGTAATGGGCCTAGTACACAGTTCAGTTAAGAAACATATTCACCACATAACCTCCATTTAATACTTTCATTTATTTCAATAAAACGAGCTGGCACATGATAGAAAGACAATACAGTGGCCTTTAGTCTCCGGAAAATAGTACAATTTTTAATGCAAGCACTGAAGAGATGTTTTTATCTCTTCCTGAACATATTATTTTTCATGAAAAAAAATCCAAAACAAAATCTCTAAAGAAAGCCACCTGCATTTTATGCTTGATCTTATTTTACAAGTACATCATTATCCTTTTCAAATATACAAAAGGTCAGCTTGAAAATACAGGGAAAAGGGCTTCTACAGTGAACGTGATTTCTCTAAAAAACAATAAATGAAAAGCCTATTATTAATGAAGTATTCTGACTTTAATCGTGTTTGTTCATTAGTCCCATATATTAGGTGATATAAAAGGATGAACAATTATTGCCTTGTTCACTTTGATTTATTTGGCTCAGTGCCTCCTTACTTAGGTAATGTAAAATAAACTGTGCTACATGGGTCATTTATGATGTGATTTAATAAGATGCTTTTTATTTCTAGCCTGCAGGGAAACACATTAGTTTGCAAGCACCTGGCAAAACAAAACAAAAACAATAAAAGAACCACCACCAAAACACCCAACAATATTTCTTTCGTTCATTTTCTGTTTTCATTCAGCAGACTTCAGCCTACCAGGTAATTTAAAGCATGTTGTCATAGTGGCAATGCACTAAAACAAGACTTCAAAACCCACATAAGGAAATGGTGAAATGGTGCCCGGACATCAAAATAAGGAAGGTTGTAACTACAAGCTTGACCAGTTCCTAACTTCCTTTGGGTATTTCTGAGTAAATTAAGATTTGTTCCTTTTCATTATCTGAAATAGGTTAAGGTTTTTGCTTAGCAGCACATGCTGTCTGCAAACAAAATTATATTTATATAACAGGTACCTGAGAGAGACCTGGAGGTAAAAAAATGAGCAAGGAAATTGGTTTTCTACAGACACTGAATAATACAGGCAAGTTTACCACACTCAAACTTACAAAAAAAACCCCCACAAAACCCAAAAACATTTCTATGGCTTTTAGCTTTTTTTATGATTCACTTGTACCCATTCAGTGGGAATAACATTTAGCTCAACCCTGAAGATGGCACAAAGTTAAAGGAGCTGGTATTTAAAAATCCTACGCAGGGATATTCCAAATATTGTCAGTGGAAGAGCTGATGCTGATGACAAAGCACTGCAGCTAAGGTTTCCACAACAAACCCCTGGGGTTTTGTCACTCAAAGTTTTCAGACATTCTCATTTGAAGCAACACTGTTTACTTTAAGGTTTAGCTGGAAAGATATTCATGAGTAAATAGTGGAGAAAAAACCACAACAAACCAGTGACTGCACTTTTTTTTTCTGTGTCTAAAAATAACTAGCACTTTACCAGACGACTTCACAAAGAAATCTTCATCTGAATCCACTTTTGGGGGGCGCTGTTTCTTTGTCTCAGCTGTAGTGACTGAGACCTGCGTATCCAGCATTGGACTGTAGTTCTTATTTGCTAGTCTACAGTCTCCTTCAAAGTTAAAAGCACAAGTACAAAATCTCTCACTGTTGCTTGAAAAAATCCCAGCCAACAAAACAAAAAGCTTCACCAAGTGCTTACTTTAAGAAGAAGTCCTAAAATCCAGCATCTGTAATCACCTGAGTTTTAGAAACGTGGCTATTCAACCACATAAAAGAATCTGAAGAGATGGTGAAGGGGTCCCTGTAAGGCTTTTGGATGGAATTTAACCAACAACACAAAGCTGCAAGAATTGTCAGTCCCCCATGTAATTTAGATGAGGATGGCAGGGGTACAAATCATTTTAGCTGTGCTTTATGAGACACCCTTGGATATCCTGATATATAATGAGAAGACGTACCATGTCAGAAACTACGGATGGCTTAAATCCATCTGTAATCTCCCTTTAGGTGAGAGTCTCTGCGGGTGTGCCTGTACAGTTGCACAGATTGTCTTCTACAACAGGAAAGACAAGTTACACCATTGTCCCGAGTAGAAGGTCAAATTCCATGTTTACAATGGTGTTCCTGAATAATTTCTCATTTAGTTCAAAAATACGCATGTCTGAGATGCCAACATATCTCCAACTCTGGCGGCCCAGCACAGCAAGGACATGGAGCTGCTGGAGCATGGAGTCCAGAGGAGGTGCCAAGATGATGAGAGGGATGGAGCAGCTCTGCTGTGAGGCAAAGGCTGGGAGTTGGGATTGTTTGGCCTAGAGAAGAGAAGTTTTGGGGTGAGCTGACTGTGGCCTTCCAGGACCTGAAGGGGCTGACAAGAAAGATAAAGAGAGACTATTTACAAGGGCCTGGAGAGACAGGACAAGGGGGAATAGCTTCAAACAGAGAGAGGGCAAGGTTGGATGGAATACTGAGAAGGAATTGTTCCCTGTGAAGGTAGTGAGGCCCTGGCACAGGTTGCCCAGAGAACCTGTGGCTACCCCATCCCTGGAAGTGTCCAAGGCCAGGTTGAACGGGGCTTGGAGCAACCTGGGATAGTGGCAGGTGTCCCTGACCATGGCAGGGGTTTGGAAATGGATGAGCTTTAAAGTCTCTTCCAACCCAAATCATTCCATGATTCTATGCTTTTTAGTACACAGGTAAACTAATTTCCAGTTAAAATTATTTTTTCAGGAGGCAAAACTATCAAAACAATTTTTGTTTCCACTCCTGCACTGACAACATCTGATGCTATATCTTCTGGCTATATTTATGCATGTGAAGTAGAGCACTTACCTAATTGGTTATGAGGGTAGTACATCAGTACAGTCACATAACCCATAAACATTTCTCTTTCATAAGCTCTTACCACATTAACACCAATTATTTACAAAAAGAAATATTGTTATATAACATCCTTCCCTTTATTGTTTTTAGCCTTGAGTGTGGTTAAAATATGCCAAGGATCAGGGATGTAAGGCGGGGAGCAATCTTAGGCAAGACTGGAAATGGAGTAATTGAAACCACTTCAAAGACCTGCAAGAAGAAGTTGCAACTCTGTTTCACAAACTGCAGCCTGCATATATCCAGTGCAAGCACGGGCCAGTGCGTCACAGTGTGTCAAGGCCTCCCTTTGCCAATCCAACCTATTTGACATGCTTAATAGCTAAGGCAGAACAGTTCACCACTCAAAGAGCAGTCGTGGGTAAGACAAAATAAAATGAATTTTGGTGGGTTTTGATCTGTGGAAGCAGATATGCTGAAGGTGACTGTACAGCCTGAGAGATTCTACAAGCGAAAATCTATTTGTAGATTCAAGTTGCTCAAAAAATATTTGTAAAAAACTTCTTTTGGTACAATTCACCAAGAATCACACAGATTCCTCTGTAAGATCATGCTTCATTACTCACAGAAAGTAGAAAAATGAATTCTCTTAACTCCAGGGGTGGAATCCGTTCAGGAACTAGTGAATATGTTGATGCTGCTCTTATACAGGCAATAAAAGACGATGTTTTGTGGGTTTGTCACAGCAAACCTAACTACAGTAGAAGACAAATGGCTGTAAGAAATTATTTATGGCTAGATTTTGTGTCATCTCTCTTTTGCCTTCTACCACAAGTTTAATTTAATAAAAACATAGGAAACAATCTTGATACCTGGTTTAAAGGTTATTACTGTTCTTTCAGAGAATCTATTCTTATCCTGGGCTCCCTGCTAAGCTTTATTAACTAACATTTCCTTTTTAAAGAGACTGCCATGCCATGTGCAGTCCATTGAAACATTGAGAGTTGATACTTTTTATTTTAACTTTGGTTTATATCCTTGTCATTAATCTTGGACTTTCACTTCACATAAAGAAATGGCCTGCCTGTAGCAAGGATCCTGCCTGAAGCTTGTGGCAGCACGTGCTGCATGGAGAGCACAGCACAACAAAAAAAATATGCTCTGCTCAACCAGGAGGAATCTCTGCTGTTCATTATAGTGTTGGATTAGAGAACAAGGAGATCTGCCTCAAAACAGCAGTGGCCAGTGGAGTGTGTCAGTGCTGGGACAGCTATTAGCAAAATGAACTTTTTAAAAGTAAAGGGAGAAATGCTGGTAAGAGGCTGAGTGTGAAGTGTGTAATTTAGACGTCAGGATGTGCCAAAGATAGCACTGTTAAACTTGATCTGTTGCTGTTGTGTATGAAATTTACTCACAGAGTTTCTCCTCCAAGCAATCAGTAGCCTGCAGTAAATGCTGGGAGCATGTCCAAACACCCTTCTGGAATGAGACAGTAAAGTGGCCTGGATTTCTGCTGTCACAAAGCCAGGACCTCTGGGTCTCCACTGATAGTCTGTTCTTCTCTCAATTTGGCAAAGTGAAAGGACATACAAATTTATCACTGGATGATTATACCACCAATCTTAGAATCATAATAACTCACAATTTACACATAACAAAACAAAGCCAACTGATGTTCAACACATAGACCTGTTCAATCCCTTCAGAGGTTCCCCCAGTCATCTTCTGGCTAGGATGGATGCAGCTGGGATTAACTGGCCCTGGGATTAAGCTGCAGACCTGCTGTGTTCATTGTGAACAGTTGCCAAACAAATTCACACATCCTGCTTTAGCACAGCGATCAGATGACTTCTGGAGGCTTTTTTCAATTCCCTCACCTACTGTGACAATGGCTTTGTTCTGCAGTTTAAATATGTGTCCATTTCCTCATGCAGAACTAATAACATGTTCAGAATTTCAATTATAAGTCTCTGTCAAAATTATTTCAGTAGCCTGTGTCAGAAGGAGGTACTGTAGATACTATTGACTGTCAGCTTAGACTGTGGTTATAGAAGATGAACCTTCCTGTCCTCATTACTGAGCATTCACAGTGATCAGAAAGTCAGTCTGTTGTTACAGAAAGTCAGAGTTTAGAGCAGAAATAAAAAAGAGACATTAGTACTCCTACTAAAACTAAAGTTGCATTGTCACATAGGGAAATCTCACAAGCATCTCTCTGTCTGTCATTCCCACGTCCTTCATTCAGCAAGACAAACTATATGAAATCTTTTATCCTGCAAGAAGCTGCAAAGCAGCCATTCCTCTACAGTACACACAGAAAAATTAAAATTTTATTATTCATCAATTTTACATGTTTAGTGTCTTTTATTTCAATGTTCGGGAATCAGCTTCCTGTTTCGTCATTTCCATGTTTATACTGTTATTAGTGTCAAAAGGATCTGCTGAAAACATTCTTAAATGTAGATTGACTCTAACAAGTCAGTACATCAAAACTTTTTTACTGCTATTTGTAGCATTCAAAAAGCAAACCCTTTCCTCATCAGAGGCAGATAACTTTATTTGGAACAGGTTATTATTCCAGGCAGGAACAGGTTGCCCAGAGAAACTCTGACTGCTCCTGAATCCCTGAAAGTGTCCAAGGCCAGGTTGAACAGGGCTTGGAGTAACCTGGTCTAGTGAAAGATGTCCCTGCCCAAGGAAGGGGGTGGCACTGGATGGTCTTTAAAGTCCCTTCCAACCCAAACCTTTCTATGATTTTATGATTAGATGATCTCCCTTATAAAAAAAAAAAAAATTCCCAGTTTGACCTTTTTCTTTTTTAATACCATTTAAATCACTGTAGACCTGCATATAGAGAGTAGCATATAACACTTTAGTGTCTTCATATAACACAAAGCAAAAAAAGAGATTGAATAACCTCTATGGTAGATCCTTGCATTTGATGGAGAGGGGATGAACAAGATGTAGTAAATTTTTGTGAGGCAACAGGAACTTATATTGTGCTCCAGTAACACATCAGTATGATTTTGTGTTGACTTCTTTTGCTCAAGGGCTGAATTAATCCCGTTAACAGGACACAACAAACTATATGAGTTGGAAATCCACTGTGGAGGTGATGTCTTGTCACTAGATCAACATCCAGATTTTCCTGATTAATGTAATGGAAACATCCCAAGACAGGGTCTGCTTGTTTCCAGGTTAAGATCAAATCTAATTCTCAGAGTTTATCAACAACAGCAAAAGATCTGACCGATGCAACCTAATTGGGATAGTTCCTTTCAAACTAACACTCATAAAATTGATATGATTTCGTCTTTCTAGCACTTTTATTTCAATCAAGTAATAACCCACCAAAAGGCTGCTGGAAACAGTTCCTGCTGATGAAATGGGGTAACTTGCAGTGCTGTGGCACAGCTGAAGAGAGAACCATTTCCCAGCCCTGTGCAAGGTGCTGGAGCACCAAACAGCTCACATCTGTTGAGATCACATTTGCACTGCTTTCCTCAGAAAGGAGAAGCTTCATCATAAACTTACTACAGACCAGTAAGAATTTAGCATAAGTGTATACTGAGCAGAAGGGATTTATCCTTCCTTAGGTACACTAAGTGTTTTGCAAATCTCATAAATAATTTTTAAAGCTGCCTACTGTGATGAAATATGCAGCCAGACTGTGACTGGAATACTGTGAGAAACTGATATTGAGAGTTCTGTGTCTTACAACACATTTGCATTCTCTCACCTGGTTATCTAACCACCTCCCATCTAATTCCCATGAAAAATGTTGAATTTGTCTATTGTGTAACATTCATCAATGGGTTTACAATATGCAGATTATTACCAGCAGGCTGGCTGTGTTTAAATTAACATATGAAATACCTTGTGTACTGACAGAGAGTGATATGCTCATCTTCTCTGAGAGCATTAAAACAGTGAGCCTGATAAACTTATCTAGTTCAGTCATTTCATTAGTGTTGGGGAGGATTTTTGGTTTTGTTTGGGGTGGTTTTTTGGTTTGGTGGTTTTTTTTGGTGGAAAGCTACAGTATAATGTTAGTCTCTGTGAGATTATATTTTGACTTTCTATCATTTTCCAGCAATTTATTGCAGACCAAGAAAAAACAAACAAAAAACTTGAAGTATAAATAGTGGCTGTCTCACAGACATAATACTGTGTCAGATAACATAATCTCTGTAAATACTGTGTTTTTTTCCTGAAAAAAATAATATTGGAGTATACATTTTCCTGAGAAAACTGATAGTGCAGGCTTTCTCAGATCTATGAACTTGGGGGAAAAAAAAACTGCATTGGGTCCACACTTCATACCTAATTAAAATGGGTAAAAAATAGATGTATCAAAGCACCGTGCTAAGTGTTTTTATAAACATGTTTCACTCCTTAACCCTAGCCTTGTGTCTATTTTAATTTTCTTGGTAAATAGTGCCCTCTTCAGCATCCCTTCAACCTTTGCAAGGTTTCAAGTACAATTCACCCTTTGACTGACCCTTAGTGCATCACAGGCAAGGGACATGGTGGAAAAAATACATAATCCCAGGAAAGCTGCATAGTTCTCATTTTTCTTTGCAGTGTATGCTGGAGGTCTAATGTTTCCCAGTCTGCAGTCAACATCAAGAAAAGGTTTTCTAGATTTAGGAGAGAGCATCTGTAAGGAAGACAAAAGCCAGACATGTGTAAAGCAAAAAACCCTTACTCATTAAGGCACTTATAACAATATTATTTGGAAAATGGCTATATATTATCCTTTCTAGTAGTCATAATATGCATTTTTATGATACCTTCCAGCTGAGGGTTTCATTTAGTAAGCATTAACTATTTATTCCTGTGGGATTTGCAGAGGATGTGATACACATTATTAATACCATTTAGGGTACAACTGATTTTTCTCAATTTTTTCGATTTTATTAAGGATTTTTAAAATCTCAGTGTATGCTGTAGTATATATCTGTTTAATCCAAAATTCATTTCAAAGAAGACCTTTTAATAATGACAGCAATTTCTAGGTCAGACATTTTCTCTTCTGAAATTCTCACTTGCCTGCTGTACAATTTGTCTTACCTTGTACAGTCTCTTATTCAAAAAGAACTTTTAATCTTTTCTGGAGACTTGATAGTCCCTGATTCATAAAAGAGTAAGCTCAGCCAGAGAATAAAAACTGGTATGAGAAAAATAGGAGCTAGACAAATATCTGTCAGGAATGGTTGAGCTTTAATTGGGGCCAGAACCTTGACTAGGTGACCTTGTGAGATCATCTTTATTTGCAGTCACATTTTTTGTTACTCCATGATAGGACCAACTTTTCTTGGTAGGATCTCTTTTCTTTTCCATTGTGTAAGTCAGAGGAGGGGAGAGCTAAGCATTTAACCTTGTGGTGTGGGGTTTCATCCCACCCAACTTCAGAAAATACAACTTGAAATGCAGCTTCATAGTAAATATTTATTTAATAAATAAATATGTCTAATTTTCCCTTTTCTGTCAAATCCAGTGAACAAGACATTATGGTTCATTGGTAGGTGCTCCAGGAAATTTGGCATATCACCACGAAGAACTACTATATATATGTTATTATATTACATTATGTTATGTTATATTAGAAGTCCAAATCACTATAAATTGCTTGAGTTACACAAGTCCTTCTTCCTTTCTGTCCAGCAAATCTGCAATTATTTTAACTCACAGGACTGCACCAAATTTTTCTGTTTGGTTTGGTAATTCATTCACCTGCAAACAGTTCAGAAAGTGAGAGATGAAAGCTGTTAGATGAAGAAATGACTCTGAGGTATTCACTCACCTCAAGAAGACCTGGAGAGTCTATCAGCAATTGACACTGAGTTAAAAAATTACTGCAGTAAAATAGTCCAAATTCATTGACATTTCAGGGTGTTTGGTCTTGTAATTCAAGACAAGATATTATCATCTAGAATTTTCAGCCATGAATACATATTTATGGGGGGGGAGAGGGGTGGAAGAAAAAAAAAAAAGAAGAATCCACTGTTTCTGTAATGTCATAAAAATTGGATTACATAGATGGTCCAGTATCTGTGCAGTAGCATGTAGTGCCAGGTAAAGGGCATGAGAAAGAGGGACAAGATGATAACTGAATGAATCATTGCTTCTCGGATTGTTCTTTCTTTTTTCTTCCTCTCTCAAATTAGGCTGGAGCCTACAAGCAGATAAAGGAATCACATGAAGTAGAATAAATACCTCGTTCACATTTAAAATACACTTGTCCATTTGAGAATTTTTTAATGGATACAATGTGATCATTTTCTCTGAGATTTTTTAGGAACATCTTTATCTGTTCAGGTAACTGAGCTGTGTTTTTCCCAGCACCATCAGGCTACCACTGTAATTGTCAAACAGCATCACAATGGTCTGTAGCATCAAGAAGGTCAATTTTGAAGATGGTGCTTCAAAATTCAGGGACTTTGCACAGTGCTGAGGTCTCCCTTGGTCACAAAATTCTCTTTTTAAAATTGATTGGGCCACGTGTATGAAGCCAAGCAAAAGGTAAGATAGGATGCAAAGTTGCCAGAAATCCAATTTAGCCCTGATATTTGCTTTCAGTATTTTTAGAGACATAGGAGAAAATTTGCTCTTAACCTTTAGTTTTAATCAATCTTGGCTGATCTTAAGTAAAGGAGGAAGAAGGAAAAAATAATAAAAGAAATGTTAAGCTTGTAGCATATTTGCATATTTGCCATCAGGCTTTTTTTTTTTTTTTTTTTTTTTTAAACCTTCAACTTTCTACTTCAAATTACACTTAGTTTAAACGGAGGTAAAAGGCTCTTATGAAACTGCCTACAGCACATTTTTAGAATCACAAATAAGCATTTTAATTTTCGTCGATGTAATTTTACAGATAAAGCGCTGATGGCACCAAATCTTGATTCTTTTGGGCGAGACAGAGTGATCTATCAAGAACAAGTCAAGCGTCGAACTGCAGAAAGAGAGGCTAGAAGGTAGAGGATGAGATTTCTTGTCCACTGAGCAGTCTTTGCCTGCTTACATGGTACAGCTTGTCCTGTGTCACATACTAACACAAGTGGCAATATTTGCTTCTTCCCTCCAAAGGGAAGAAAACACGTCACCTGGTATGCTTGGCAGGGGTATTCGTATATATCCCAATTTACCATGCAAGTGTACAAAACAAGGCATCATTGCATGGTACTGATTTAAAATCTCTCGAAGGAAGCACAGTAAATCCATTCTACATCTCTATGGTCTCTGCTGGTTTCTTTTCCTTGTGTTGTTCGAGGCAGCAATATATTGGAATGTTTGAGGTAGTGGCACAGTGAAAGTTCTTTTCAGCCTGACTCTCCTTAAATTAAAAGTTAGGACAAGCTTAGGTGGGTGTGTTCATTGTATAGGTGGGAAGAAAAAAGTGGTAACTGGTTTATGCTTTCCAGAGCTCGCCGTAGACAAGCGAGAGAGCAAACTGGGAAGATGGCAGATCACCTTGAAGGCCTTTCCAGCGATGATGAGGAAACTTCAACAGATATCACAAACTTCAACTTGGAGAGAGGTTAGAAAAGCTACTGAAGCTTTATCAAAGAGTGGTGCTAAAGCTTCAGCAACACCTTTCTTGGGTTGGAAGGGACCTTAAATCTCATCTAGTTTCAACCTCCTGCCACGGGCTGGGTCACCTTCCGCTATCCCAGGTTGCTCAGAGTTCTGTGCAGCCTGGCTTTGAACACTTCCAGGAATGGGGCAGCCACAGCTCCTCTGAACAACCTGTATCAGGGCTTCACCACGCTCACAGGGAAGAATTCTTTCCCAGTATCCCATCTAACCCCGCCCTCTGGCAGTGGGAAACCATTCCCCCTTGTCCTGTCACTACATGCTCTTATAAATAGTCTCTCTCCATCTTTCTTGTAGACTCCCTTCAGGTTCTGTAAGGCCACAGTGAAGTCACCCTTAACCCTTCTCTTCTCCAGACTGAACAATCCCAATTCTCTCAGCCTTACGTAAAAAAAACACCGAATCTTTGGCAGGAAAAAAAGAAAAAAAAAGAAATAGATCGAAATGCAACACATTCTGTATATGTCATCGTATTTTGGAGAAAGTTTAGGAAACTTTAAAGAAAGTTCGTTCCTGAAACATAAGTGAGCCCAGAACAATTTCTTTCACTGACCTGTTGTGAAGCTTGCAGCTGACTCAATACCCCAGCCTTAGTGCAGTTCTTTTTATTTAGTGTAGACATTCCTTTGCTGGCAAGCAGTAAGGTCTTGGACCTTCAGTAAGTCTTCTTTCCAATTTGTAATGTGGTTTATAATTCTTGAAATAGCTGTGTTACCTGTGAAATTTTGAAAACCTTAGTGCTTTGCAAACCTTCTTTTGGTTGCTGGAAAGTATTTTGTGGAGTTTTGCATAAGGTTCTAGAAGTGCAATGACAAATATTTTGTAGAGTCTTGTTACAGCCTGGCAAAGTTTGCAGATGATAGAAAACAGTGTTGAATACAAACATTGTAGAAGAGTCTCGTGGTACAATTACCATTCTTTCTGATTAAAGAGAATTTAATCAGAAGAAAGGTGGAGGAGGAGAGCAGCACGGATCACATGAATAGATTTGCTTGTGTTGCATTTGAGGAGGGATTGAACAGTTTTGGTGACTTCAAGTAAGAGAACAATGTCAACTTTTCACAGTATGAGAGCTGGGGACCATGAAATTAAATGGTAGGATAGGCTTGAAATAAAGAGGTCACTTGCCACAGAGAAGGTAATAAATGTCAAAGTCATTGCTGTAGGTAGTTGTAGAGACCCAGAGTATGAACAGATTAGAAAGGCAATTAGATGAACTGTCTAGCTGGTAGGTCATTTGGAAGTGCAAACAGTTTCCACCTCTTTAGTTGCTGCCTGATTTACTGAAACTGTGGGGGCAGGGAGAGCTCTTCAATAAACAGAGCTACTGTTTATGGTTGTTAAGTGCTACAATTAACTTTGCTAAATTAAATTGTCTGGTTAAAACTTCAGTGTGGCTGAATTCCTCATGGGAATTTGGCACTTCAAGTGTGCAAAAGTGTTTTATAGGAGTTTCTTCAGTTTCTTAGTAGGTATAGTATTTTCAAAGCCTTTTTTTAGTAATCCACAGCTGTCACGTTAGTCCAGAAACAGCAGTGAGCTACATGGAACAGAGGGGTGCACTTTAAACCTGCCAGCTTCATATCCAGTGTCTTTTCTTGATCTCACTGTGAAAAGTGTGGTTATACGACATAATCTCCTGTTCTCTCAGCCCTGTCTCTACCTGCTGTGTACTAGTTGTGTTCATTGTGTACAGATTGCTACTGTAACTGAACATTCACAACTGTGGCTGTGGAAAATATGACTGATTAAAATGAAACTAACCCTGGGAAGCAGAAAAGATGAAAGGAAAATAATATATATAGAAAAAGGGTTGGACTGTATAGAATACTGGTACTGTGAATAAAAGAAAAATCTTAAAGAAGGTGCTAAGGGGTTGTAGTCATTGCCCAGTGCTAACAGACGTTCTGGGTGGGAGTTTAGCGTGGTGCCTGCCAGGACTTGTTCTGTCTGAACTGCCAGTTCAGTTGGCTTATCTGAGATGCCCTCCTATACTTGCACTTGGCTCATCAAAGATGTAGAATAATTTGGCTTGGAAGGGGCCTGGAGATGAGCTGTTTGAAACTCCCATGCACAACAAGGCCAGTTTTGAAGCTAAATCCACTCTGAATACAGCCTGTAAGGGCAAATATCCCTTTTGCCAGAAGGATTCGCTTTGAGGAGACACGTGTTGCTTAGGGAGTCTTTCCTGCCTGGGAAGTGCCTTTCTCAAGGGTGGTTAGGTGTTTTGTTTTTTTTCCTTCTGCATTCCAGAGAGGGCTGCAGGCTCTCTCTCTGGTATGAGGAGAGAGAAACAGGTGTTATAGGCAGTGCTGGTGGAGAGAGCCAGTGGCAGGGGGAGAACAGAAAAGATACAAAGTCTTGAAGAAGGACAGGAGGCGTGTCTTTCTCAGGCCCAGTGCTTTTGAAGCACTGGTGCAGTTTTCCCTTGTAGATCTAGTATTCTTGACTTCAGAATAGATTTCCTTGAGCTCCTTCTGTGTGGCATTTCAGGGGGTACCTGTGTGTTACCTTACACTGCACAGCCCAATACATCACCAATCCTGCATCTAGTAGCTGAAAATCATTTTATGGACCGTTTAAAGTGTGACAGGCTATTGCAGAGTACTCATGTGCTCATGTTTTTATTGCTCTGTATATTTTAGGCAGAAGGAACAGAATTTTTAAAGGCGGTGGTTCTTCTGGTTTTGTTTATAGGAGTTAGCTTATGTCAGTGAGCATCGAAGACTGTCTTGAAAGAGATATTGTAAGGAATGGGTAATTAACTTATTGCTCCTTTTCTCCCCTGCCAGATCGTATATTGAAAGAGTCCAGCAAAGTTTTCGAAGATGTTTTGGAAAGCTTTTACTCGATCGATTGTATTAAGTCGCAGTTCGAAGCTTGGCGCTCCAAGTACTTCGCTTCGTATAAGGATGCTTATATTGGCCTCTGTTTACCAAAGCTGTTTAACCCTCTGATCAGACTTCAGCTGCTTGTCTGGACTCCTTTGGAGGTAAGGTCATCTGCAAGTAGCTTCTGCATAAGCTTCTACAGAGCGATTCTTTCACGCTCGTGCAGAGCACAAGTAAATTGCACCGCTGATGTGCTTCTCCTGAAGGGGGGAAGTTAAAAACAGGCACCTCTCTTGGGGCAAAGCTTTTCTGGAGTTTCTGGGCTGTTGTGCTCCAGTTTCCCAGCAGGCCAGAGTTCAATTCAGCATATACTAGTACCTTCTCAATGGGTGGTCTAGACCAAAAAGTCAAAACAGTGTAAATAAAGGTGTCCCAGCCCATGGCAGTGAGTTGGAACTAGGTGATCTGTAAGGTCCCTTCCACCCTGAACCATTCTGTGATTCTATGAAAATACACCTAGGCTCTAAAATACTTCAGAGAAAATTGTGGCTCTAGATATGCTGTGTCTTCAGAAGTGTAAGTAAAAAGCCTGTTCTTATGTTGATTTACAACCTATAGCTCTAGATTATGTATCTTTCTTTCTCTCACCTACACCTTCATACCCTGTAGAACTGGCTGGCAATTTCCAGGTCTTCCTCATAGTCCTCCTTGCCCAGTTATTAGCTAGGGACCATGGGAAAAGCAGGACAGCACTGTTGCAGCCCAGTAACTCTGGCACATGTTTGTTGTGCAGCCTGCATAAGTGTGCTCACATGAGATGACACCAGGACAAACAGTTCGGGTGCCTTTGGACTCCCACTCTTCTTCCTCCTTTTTTCACAAGTAGGTTTTTCGCTTAACTACTAGGATTTTTTTAGAGGAGAATTTTCTGTCACCTCTGCTCGTTGCAGAGGGAGGGAGGCATAAGTCCTCTTCAGAGGGAATTCAGAGTACTAATTTTATTAATTTGATGGTTTACTTCATTAATCAAATGAGGGGAAATTAGGAAAGATATCCTCATTAAATTTAAAACTGTTTTTGCACATTGTCCCTTCCCCCATGCTATTGCTCTGCGAGTTTCCAGTCTGACAAAACAAAGCTCACCATAGTTGGAGACATGGTACAGAGTTCTCAAGTCTAACTGTATTCACTATTCTCTGTTACTGCTCCTGGTAAGCATTTTGTTAAGTTAGAAACATTTCAAAGTGCTCATAAAGAAGAGAGGTTTTAAATCCAGAAATCATAATTTTATAATGCAGCACAGTTGAGCTGGAATTCCCACCTGTACCCTGATCTGTGGGCTTTTGTTTGGCTGTATCTATAAAGCAGAAGTTAAAATCAACTGCTAAAAAAAAAAATCAATCTTCCGCAATTTTCACTTTTCATTGCATCTGGTGACTGTGTGGTGGTAGAGGGAATGGGTTCATTTGGTAGAGTGTTTGAAAGTTGTTCTGTTTTGTGAGTGGTATCATACTTGAATACGTAATACTTCTTCCATGCATTGACTTCAAATCTCTTTTTAGGCATCTAACCCCGATTCTTTTTTAATTAGGGCAAGTGTCGAGATTTTGAAACGATGTTGTGGTTTGAATCATTGCTGTTTTATGGCTGTGAAGAGCAGGAGCAAGTGAAAGATGATGCTGATATTTCACTGTTGCCTACCATTGTAGAGAGAGTTGTTCTTCCTAAATTAACAGGTACAGGCTTGGAAAATGGGAGGCAAAGGGTTGTGGAATCTGATGCTTCTTTGTGCCTTCAGATTTTACTGTTTTGTAAATAATTGCATTAATGTCTCAATACCTGTATTTGAGTATTTTCAAAGTGGAGTAATTCTTTAATCTCTTACAGTGATTTCAGAAAATATCTGGGATCCTTTTTCTACCACACAGACATCTAGAATGGTAGCAATTGTACAGAAACTAGTAGATGGATATCCCTCAGTGGTGAATGCAGAAAACAAAAATACACAAGTAAGTTGGGGTTTTTTCATAAATACTTTGCCTAAGTTAAGGAATTTGAATTTATTTTTAATACACTTAGTGTTGGAAAACACAACAAGAAAGAGAATTTTTCAGCCATTCAATGCTCTGCAGCTTGGTTGTGGACAGTCAAGTATGGTGATGAATTAAGAGACTATATGTGTGCTGAAATATGTATGCCTTTACTGTTTGTTCTTTGTTGCTTTAAAAATCAATTCCTGGTATTTAACTACTGTGCAATGCCTTGGACATTTAAAAAAAATTTTATCTATTTCAGATGCTTTTAAAGGCATTATTGCTAAGGATGAGGAGAACACTGGATGATGACGTATTCATGCCCTTATATCCGAAAAAGTAAGTTTACTTTCAACTGTGGTGGTAGATCTTTCTTAGCAAGTCTCTGCCTTCTGTCCATAGTTAACAGGGGCTTTTCCCAGTGTGGTTCAGTGCCTGGATACAGGACATTTCTGTTATCCCGCTGGTAGCATTTAGCAAAGACAAGAAGGATGGAAGGGAGTAGTTATGGAAATGATGTGTGTGCTGGAGGAAGGAACCCAGAAATTCCAGACAGAGGTGTAGTCTTGATTGCTCATTAAAGAAATCTCTTACTTTCCAGCATCTTAGAAAACAAGAACTCTGGTCCATATTTGTTTTTCCAACGTCAGTTTTGGTCCTCTGTCAAGGTAAGTCAGTAAATACGTCTGGTAAATGTTTGGTCTAAGACAGTGTAGCAATAAAATACTCCTGAAATTTGTGGAAAAGGGTAGATGGAAACTTCTTTAACTTTGTTTGCAAGAACTCTAATTGGGGATTCTTAGCCTTTGGTAATGCACTGTGCCTCTGCACAGTGTGTCTGGTAATTAGTGGTGGTGTTCCCCAGGGCTCAGCTTTGGGCCCAGTCCTTTTTAATATCTTCACTGATGATCTGAATGAGGGGATCCAGTGGACCCTCAGTAAATTTGCAGATATCACCAAGTTGGGTGGGAGTATTGATCTGCTGGAGGGCAGGAAGGCTCTGTAGAGGGATCTAGACAGGCTGGATCCGTGGGCTGAGACCAACAGTATGAGGTGGAACGAGGCCAAGTGCCGTGTCCTTGCATCACAGTGTGTCCCCCTGCAGCACTGCAGGCTCGGGGACAGAGTGGCTGGAAAGTGACCCAGCAGAAAAGGACCTGAGAGTGCTGGTGACAGCAGCTGAGCGTGAGGCATCACCATGCCCGGGTGGGCAAGGAGGCCAGTGCCATCCTGACCTGTGTCAGGAATAGTGTGGCCAGCAGCACTGGGGAAGGGATTGTCCCTTGTACTTGGCACTGGTGAGGCCCCACCGAGTGCTATGTCCAGTTCTGGGCTCCTCAGCTCAGGAAGGACGTTGAGGTGCTGGAGTGTGTTCAGAGAAGAGCAGCTGAAGGAGTTGGGTTCTAGTGTGGAGAAGAGGGAGCTCGGGAGAGTCCTCGCTCTCTACACTCCCCTGACAGGAGGCTGTAGCCAGGTGAGGGTGGCCTCTTCCCCCAGGCAGTGAGCAACAGGATGAGAGGACATGGCCTCAAGCTGTGCCAGGAGAGGCTCAGGTTGGACATCAGGAAGAATTTCTTCACAGAAGGGGTGATTAAACATTGGAGTGGACTGCCCAGTGAGGTGGTGGAGTCACCGTCCCTGGAGGTGTTTAAGAAGACTGGATGTGGCACTCAGTGCCATGGTCTCGTTGGCAATTGGACTTGATGATCTCGGCAGTGTTTTCCAACCTAATTGATTCTGTGATTCAAAGATGCTCAAGTGAAAGTACCATTGTTTCAACTTGCATGTCACTGAGCATAGTCAACCCAGGATTTTTATGTCCTTGTGCTTGCCAGAATAAAATACATTTCTTTGGGGAACAGGAGAGCTCAAAGCTGTGACTGTCATAGTTTCTTTCCAATAAAAGGCTGTAAAGAAAATTACCTCCTAGCTAAACAGAAAAGTAGAGACTCATGTTGGTTGAACACCTGCTCACCATGATCACACAAAGAGAACTCTGGAATTTTCTGTTTAAATTGGAGCAGTGAGGGAGACTATACTCTGAATAGGTTTGCAAAATATTTTAAAATACTAAGTATTTTAAAAGTGTTTCATGTGTTTGATCAGCTGTCTGGTTTCAGTACATCTTGAAATACTTATTTTCCCTGTGTTGTGTGTTCAGTTATTAGGAAACTTTCTCCAGTGGTATGGGATCCTTTCAAATAAAACTCTTCAGGAGCTATCCATAGACGGGCTGCTAAATAGATATATTCTTATGGCTTTTCAAAACTCGGAGTATGGAGAAGATAGCATTAAGAAAGCTCAAAGTGTAAGTAAAATCAAACAATGCTTAAAACCACAGGTTGCAACTGAAGGGAAAATGTAGTTAAAACTTGAGGTTGCCTGTGAAATTTTGTCTTTGATATCTCAAAAGTTGTAGTGTCCGTGAAAAATAGATTTTATATTTTTTTAATACACAAACTAAAGAAAGAACCTTATTTGGCTCACATCTGTAGATGTCTTAGTTATACTGTGGGTTTCAGATTTTTACTGCTTGGATTTTGGATACTTTTTTTTTTGTAGTTTTCTCATTTGTTCACTCAGTTGGGCCTTGTCACTGCAGTCTTACCTGGCAGATTTCACAGATCATGTTACATAGCTTTTAAAATTTTTCTTACATTGTGTTTAACTTCCTTTTTCCTGTTTTGCCTTAGGTAATTGCTTGCTTTCCTAAACAGTGGTTCAGTAATCTAAAAGGAGACAAGACTATTTCTCAGCTAGAAAACTTCTGTAGATACCTTGTTCACCTGGCTGATACGATTTACAGAAACAGCATTGGTTGCTCTGATGTAGAGAAGAGAAATGCAAGGTAACTTACTTGGAGTTACAGCAGTGGCAGGTCTTGTGATCTGTTTTGTTTTGCCTGTGCGTGCAAACATGAGTGACTGTCTCTGTCCTGTTGCGTGTCTTTGGAAACTTCTTTGAATCCACACTTGAAATATGTTACAATATGGTAGATGGGGATATTTTTAAGGTGTGGAAACCCAGCAAGTACTGGAAATATTTAAATGCTGGTAATTTATATTGCACTACTGCTTAGTGTCAGAGATTCCTCAGGGGGTTTATAAAAAGGAGGGAGCGGGACTTTTTATGTGGGCAGATAGTGTCAGGCCAAGGGGCAATGGTTTTAAACTGCAAGAGGAGATATTTAGGTGAGATATTATGAAGACATTCTTCCTTGTGAGGGTGGAGAGGCCCTGGCACAGGTTGCTTAGAGAAGCTGTGGCTGCCCCGTCCCTGGAAGTGTTCAGGTTGGATGGGGGTTGGAGTAACCTGATCTAATGGGAGGTGTCCCTGCCTATGACAGGGGAGGTTGGAATGAGATGATCCTTAAGGTCCCTTCCAACCCAAACCATTCTGAGATTCTGCCAAATTTTGTAGCTACTGCGTTTGGGCTGTTTCACTTTGTGAGCCTGTCGCTGATTCCTGCATCATGGATTCTAAATTCCAAACTGTCTTTTGTACACAGTACGAAAGTTCTGACTTAATTTACACAGCCAGCTAGATGAAGCTGCTTTGCCCTAGATCCAAGAGTTGCTTGAATTCAATAACCAGTTTAATGAAAAGTTCGGCAGATTAGACATGTTACTGCTGAAACGGTGTGGGAACAGCAACAGCACAGGAATAAACAATCTTCCAGTCTTGTTATAGTCCTGTGTGTCAGTGCAATAATCTGGGTTTCACGTTTAAATTTTTGAACTCTCTCTCTTGATAGTCTGTTTCTAGATTTGAAAGAACTTGTTTTAACAGGTGAAAAGATTATTTAGTAGAAGTCTGTACTGGAAGAGAAACATCCAGTTAGCCTTACTTGCGTAGTGAGTTCTAATTTAACTTCTGTCTTCTGTCCTGCTTTTTCCCAGCGTTTAACAAACCTGTTGCCATTACCTAATTAAGCAAATACAGTAAATCTGCAGCAGGAATATTAACTATATGGCTTCATAATGTAATCCATGTCATTGATGGTTCTGTTCCTGTATTAACTTCTTCTTCCTCCTTTTAGGGAGCACATCAAGCAGATCATAAAGCTTTTAGCAAGTATCCGAGCCCTGGATCATGCTGTTACAGTTGCAAATGATCACAACGTAAAAGAGTTAAAGATTTTAATAGAAGGAAAATAGACTTTTCCTACAACTAATTTTGAGCTTTAAAACCATTCCTGATGTGTAATTTATGTACATATGTAAAGTTTCTTAAACTGTAAAGTATTGATCTTTGTTTTAATACAAAGTGCATTCTTATATACAGCATCCTTAAAAATAAAAATCATTGACTTCATTGAAAACAAAAATGGAATCCCAAGATTGTCATCTTTCCAGAAATCAACTTCTATTTCAAGTTTCTCAAAATCTTGTTTACAAAAATACTTTGTACCCATGATCAGTAGTCATCTACTCCTGTTAATTGTTCCATGGTTAACTGGAAAGTGTATAATATATTTTGTGTAATCCAATGTATGCACATACTTATACCATGTTGCTTTCACACTGGATATAGAGATGTTGTACTGTTGCAATAAGCTTTTCATTTGCTAAAAATTACTTATTTTGACAATAAAATGGTCATAATATTGGTCAAAAGGGCTGGTAAAACATTCAAACGTGAAAATCATTTGAGCTGAAGAGTAGAGACACATTCAAATGGAACCTGACCTTTAAAAAGCAGCTGTGCTGCACTCCAAGTGGAATAGCTAAAAAGTGATTTGTATGGAGAATATGGACCTCTGAAGACTGTTCTTCGAAAGGAAAATCCATAATCACTTCTGAATTATTTTAATGCAGGCAAATAACCAGAACTTGTGATCATTGTGCATGTGTAGATGGCAGCACTTCCTAAGCTCCAAACACCTGTCATTTTGTAGGAGTAATGGTTTACCCCTCAACTCTGGACCCTCCTTTCTTTTGTAAGTTGCTTAAATCCACAGTTTGTGTCAGGATTTGGTTTTTTTGTTTTGTTTTGAGGGTTTATTTGTTTGGGTTTTGGTTTATTTTCTACTGTCATCCATGAACTCTGTTTCTCCAGATTAGTGTGTCTAAAGAGGTCAAGCAAAATGAAGGTGAAAAAAACTTTGAAGTATTTATATTGTAGTAAATATTCAAATGTTACACTTTCCACTAAATACCATATAAGAATAATCTTTAAAAAAAAAAAACAAACAGGAGTCAAATTTAAATGTAAATAAAAAAGGAAACACTTAAAAAAATCTCTTGATTTATATCACAATGCTAGTGACTTGATCTTGGGGTCCAAGCATGGGGACAGCTCTAATAGCCTTGGGTTAAGAGCTATTTCCAAATGTGCCCTACTTTTTTTGGGGGAGCTGTAGCAATTTGCATAATAAGTAACATTTATGCTCATGTTGTGGCTTAAATGAATTTTAAGTGAAAACGTACCATTTGTCACATGCACACTTTGGACACTGGACAGTTGTTTTTCTGAATTGTTGGGGTTGATGGAGTACACTCAGAAATACCTGCTTTTAAAAATTGTTTCAATAAACTCTTCTGGTGAAGGAGTTGTTGCAGTGCAACTTGGTAAGCTTTTTTTCCTTTAGGAAGGGAGTAAAGGAAATTGTGTGGGTGCTGGTTGACTTCCAGTGCATCAGACAAAAAAGCTGTTGGTGGTGCAGATGATAGTCCGTGCCGTGGAGGTAAAAGCCAGACAGAGCTTTCTGTCCTGGCACTTCTTGTGTGGGAGCAACTCTTGGATATGTTGTATTCTGAAGGTGGTGTTTAAGTTTTGGAGGTGGGCTCCAGAAAGACAATGACTATTTTTCTTTGGGAAGGGCAGCACCCAGCCCCAGTGTTGGTGGTGCAGGCAAGAGGTGGCCCAGGGGAGGCAGTTTGATCTGGTTGGATTCACCATAAAATAATAACAATGTTTTTTAAATCAAATAAAAAGTAAAAGTCAAACTAAACATTAAATAAAAAAGAAAAAGGTTTCTTCAGATGGAATTGACCTGAGCCAGTGGCTTCTACTCCAGGTTGACTGGCAGCCATAGGTCCTCATATCCAGTCTTCTGCTGTGCCACGTGTTGCTTCCAGACCTTTGGGTGAAACCAGCATTCTCAGATCAGGCACCAGCCTTGCAGGTACCTGAGGGTCTGCTAAAATCAAAAACTTTGCCCAACATGAGAGCTGGGAACCGTTCACAAGCTACAGCTCCTGGAGGTAAGAGCTCCTGATTAATAGTTCTTGTCCAGACATGTTTTGGTTCACCTCACAGCTCTGTTTTGGTGTTTTCATTTTTTATTTTTAAAACAAAGTGATACTTGAGACATCAGTCTTAACTATTTGCAGTTTGGAGGTGTTTTTTTGTGCCAGTGAATACATTTGATAAGCAGTAAGGTTATACAATTCAGTGTTATAAATTAGGTAATTCTCTTAGCCATTGGAGTTGTTATACAGTGTGGGCTGCAGAAGGATTTTTCTGTAAACTAATTATTTTTTAATTTATTTTAAAGCTCTCCTAAAAACTATACATCGGTGTGTGTTTTGAGTTTCAAGAGGCAGTTTTGGTCATACCTGGTAACAACCTGGTGCCTGGATTTAACAAGTAGCAAAGCCAAGTTTTGTGATCATGCATTTTGGCAATTACACATGTAAGGGATTAGCCAGCACTGCAGGAAATATTACAAAGGAGGCAGTTGATTGTGGCACAGAAATAGCAATAAAGTTACTGACTTGCTGCTGACCTGAGGCTTGGCCTCTGCTACTTGGAGAGTTAAAGGAGATTTGCTTAGCTTCTCTCCATGGGTTTCTCCTCTCAGAGACCGTTCAGTTCCATGAGAGAAGTGTGGAGAATACTAGAGTTCAAATATCTCTTCTGTGCTTTCTTGGGAGAAGACTCAGTTTTCACCTGGGAGAGAAGTGAAATTCTGATTTTCCTCAAAGGAAAAAGATAGAGACTGAGCTTGTAGAAAAGTTCTGTTTTTTTTTTTTTTTTGTGGTGGGCTTTGTTGGTTTTTTTTTGGTTGGTTGGTTGGTTTTTGGGTTTTTTTGGTCCCTCACTTTATCTCCAGTTGCAGCAGATATTATTAACCATTGCACAAGTGTCTCTTGCTGAATTGGAGAATGGAGGCTTGTTTCACTTCATTTGGTTTGCTGATCCTAAAACTACTGGAGTGGAGTTTTAGCTCTAGACCAGACAACATTTGAATTTTTGCTGGAGGACTGTGTGGTGCTGAGCTATTTGAACTAAAACATCGCTTCTTCCCTTGTTGCATTTGGACACAGGGACTGCATTGTTAGACTTTTGGTACTTTGTCACAATGAAGCTTTTCTCCTGCTAATAGTAATTATCATTACTATTTGAATTTGACAGTACTCTTTGTATTACATTATTAAGGCTGTAGTGGAGAGAATTTGGTGAAGTATTTAATAGCAAGTTGCCAGCATTTCCTTAGCGATTTTTGCAGACCCACCTGCCAACTCCAGGGAATGTGAAGATCAGCTTTAATGCAGTACCTCTGTGCACACTGGACACACAGAGGATTTTTCTCCTCTTTTGAATGTCACTGGCAGGGTCTGTCTGTGCTTTGAAGCACTGCGTTTGTCTTTGCACAAGAGTGTTTTCCAAGCTTTCTTAATATTGTGCCACTTGTAACTTACTGCAATATTCAAAAGAAAATTTCCTGCTAGCTGGAAGGAAGGCAGTCTAGCAAAGTTTCCTTCTTGAATGCTCTAGGTGTGGGTGTGTGCTGGGACAAACAGTTTTGCTGTTGCTTTGCTGGTTGTCTCTGAACTTGGTTTGCATTCCCTTTTTAAAACAAGCAAATAAACAAACAAATGACTGGAAATCTGTAGGGAGAGAATTTATAGCAGTTTACCTGTCTGTGATACTTGCACGCTGTCTAGACCTGACTCTTGCAAAAAAACCCCTCCCTATAATAGGTATGTCAAAAAACCCTGTCATTTGAGCTTAGTCTGTTCCACTTGTTCTCTCCTAAGTTCTGTGGTCGCCCGTGCAAAACCTGCCCCATCTGCTGCAGAGCAGCGAAGATCTCCTGCGAGAAGCACAGGTAGTCAGGAAACTCAGGCGTTCCATCTGACAGGGATGACACAGCTTTTCAAATAGCCCTGGCAGAAAGCTCTCTGAAAAGTCCCTGGGTCATCTTTTGAAAGACTTCTCATAAGGAAAAAATGTCCTTTAGGCTTTTGATGGCCATTGGTGACTCAAAATCATTCTCTGCAGTCACTGTGATGAAAATCTGCATTTTGGCTGAACACATAAGTGGCTGCATTACCTGTCCTAGTGTGTACATGGGTGTTGTTTTCCCTCAAAGACTGTCTGCTCAGAGGCATTTCCAGGGGTTTTTAAAAATAATTTATGCACTTGTTTCACTGTTTAATGCAGCAGTGTCTTTCAGATGTTTGATGACAGCAAGACTTCCCACCTGAATTTTGGCACAAGGGTACAATTTGGTCAGGTAGGGGTGAAGAAACATAGAACTGGGGGTGACGGGTGCTTTGCTGGAAAACAAGCTCTTGCCTCCAGATGCTACCAGGTGTCTCTGATATCCCCAGAGAGAAATTGCTGTTCCCTGCCATTTCTTGGAGTTTGAAACATAGCTGTTACAGCAAGAATTAAGCAGAGTGGGTTCCAAGTATTATATAAACAACAACAGTGATAAAATGTTTCGAGCAGTCTTTTGGTGTTTCCTACGACGTTGTAACCAGCATTGCAGCACCAGTAGCAATACTGGATACTGTGTCATTCTGTGGGGCTCCTCGGTCCCTCACAGAACTCCTGAACCGCGTTTTGCTGTTCTTTGGGAATGAAATTTTGTCGTCTTTCAGACAACTGATCAAGGTGTAGCAAAGGTGCCACCACCTGTCCCCGCTAAAGCGAAACACATCTACGTGCCTTCCATTGGTCAACCCAGCCATCTGGAACCTTCAGATCGAAGGCTGGATGGAAACCTGCCGAAGCTGCCTTTGGCTGTTGTACCTGTGGGGAACAAGGAAAAGCCAGTGGCACGGCAGTCCACCCATCCTTCTCAGCAGATTTCAAGCCAAGCCTTTCAGTACCTCCTGCAGGTTCTTCCTCCAGCCAGGATCAAATGCTTCCTTCCTCCAAACAAGTGATCAACCCCCCCGGTCTCTGTCAGAGCAAACCTGGTCATTCCAGTGGATCTCTCTTCGAAACCGGGATCATAGGGTTTTCCAGGAAACAATAACAAGGATAGAGGTGAGCTCATAGGCTTCCAGTTCTAATGATTTGATGGACATAGGAATGATCCTTTTATATTTTACAGTCCCCTTTCTCTTGCTGGAATAATTTTTAAATGATTCCTTTAACAAAGTGCTTGAATTTGAGAATTCAAATTGGAGAGGAAACAATGCCAAACGAATGGCAAGGAGACCTCACAGAATCCTCTTGGAATCCTGGAGTGGTTTGGGTTGAAAAGGCCCTTAAGGATCATCTCGTTTAGGGACACCTGGCGCTGTGCCAGGTGGCTCCAGGCACCATCCAGCCTGGCCTTGGCCACTCTCAGGGATAGGGCAGACAGAGCTCCTGTGGGCAACCTGTGCCAGGGCCTCCCCACCCTCCCAGGGAAGAATTCTCTCCTAAGGTCCAGTCTTTGCCATTTTTCTGCTGGAAGTGGGCTGTGACAGGGGAATTGTCTCCAGGATCAGGGTGGGCTCTGCAGTGGGGACGACTGCTGCTGCCAGATGGGGAAAGGCACCTTCCCCCTCAGTCCCAAAAAGCTGGGAAGGGATAACACCTGCCTGGAGCTGCCTGGAGTTGCTGTTGCCCTGGGCTTTCTGTGCCAGTTGTGGGATGATGCCAGGATCACTCCAGCCTTGGGACAGACGGCCTGAAGCCGAGCCCCAGGGGCTGGGCAGGGCAGGCGGCTGCCCCTCGGCCCGAGCGCAAGTGGGTGTGGAGGGAATGGATTTCCTGGGCTTGGGCAAATGGATTGTCTGGCCCCTAAAAAGACTAACTGACCTCTTCCAGCAGGGGAACACTGAAGCAAGAGGGGCCAGAAAGAACTGGAGTTCCTGGAGAATAAAACCTGGAAGTATCCCCCTGAAACTACCCCTGGATTGTCACCGGTCTGACTTCCACAGCCTGGTCGCCTTGGCCAGCAGGAGTGTCCCGGCAGTCCTGCTGGAAGTGCCTTTGCCCACCGTGGAATTTCCATTTGGTGCTGGCAAAGCCCCTCTGGGTGACCCCCCAGCCCCTGGAATGAGCAGACTGGGCTCCCAGGGCACGAAGTCCAGGCGTTGTGTTTAGGAAAGGGCAGGGGAGCCTTTCTCTCGCCCAGAGCAGCTGCAGCGTATACCCCTCTGGAATAATAAGAAGTATTAGAAAAAAAAAAAAAAAGGAAATAAAAGAAAATTAAAAAAAAAAAAAAGAATAAAAATTAAACTAAATTAAAAAAATATAAAACACAAAAGAAAATTTTAAAAAGAATGTAAAGCAAGAAAACTAAAACGAAACACTCCCCCCCCACACACACACCGGGGGAAGGAGAGCGGGAACGGGGGGCGGGCGGGCCCGGGGGAGGCCCCTCAGGGGGTCGGGGCCCGCCGGGGCCTGGCCGGTTCTCGGGGCACGCCGGGACTTGTGGCCTCCCGTCTCTCCCGGGGGGGAGAATAAAACGAGCATTTTGAGGCGAAACCGCAGAAATCACTGAGGGACGTGCTAGGGATAAAATGGGGGACCGGAAGTGAGAGCGGTTCTCCGGACCTGAAAGTCTTATAGTTCCGTAAAAACCACAAACAAACCGCCCGTCCCGCACCGACCGGAACGTTTCCAGCGCCGAGCGAAGGAAGGCGCCCCCCGGGCCGGGAGTCCCGCCTTGCCGCGCTAGAAGATGGCGGCCCTGGGCCCGAGGCGCTCCAGCCAACTCTAAAGATGGCGCTGCCAGCACCGAGAGTCGTCCCAGCCCGTACTAAAGATGGCGGCAAGAGGAACCCGGAAGTGCCGGGACGCGGGCCGGCAATTTGAATTCTGGGCCGGAACGAAATAGCAACAGAGCATTTCTTCCAGGAAAGAAAGCCTGTAACCTTTGTGTTTCAGGTGCAGTTGGTGGGCCAGCCTGGGCGCTCCATGCGCACATAGAGCTTTCTGTGCTGGCACCTTTTGTCTGGGGGGAATCTTCGTATTCAATTTTGGGAGTGTCCCTTTGCCAGTGGTTACATTCACAGCTGGAAGTGACAACAGTTTGTCCCACCAAAGCAAGCAGCGCAGCCCTCCAGCACCTGTGGAGGATGTGCCTGGGAGGTAAATGCAGGCAGGAATGTCTTTCCTTCCACACTTCCACTTGTGGACCAGTTTGCTGGACCAGGGCATGCTGTGCTGCCCTCAGGGCTTCTGCTGCTGCAGGTCCTGCAGGAAATTTAGAAGAGGGAACTGCTTTGGGTCAAGGAGCCCACGGGAATTTTTTCTGCTGGAGGCGGAGGATTCACTGTTAGCTACACAAATACTCCTTGTGAGGCAGATAAAAAATAATGTGACAACAATGACGTTACATTCCTGTGAAAAGTTTAGGACACACATTACACATCTGGAGCAATTAGATGGGATCTTCTCAGTCAATCTGAACATCTGCGCCCGATGCCTCCACAATGGCAGTGCAAGAACAAGGCTGTGATGGTATATTTTTATATGTATCTACATTACACATTTGCTCAGCTTGAGATCGGATGTGCTGTTGCTGTTGGCAAAGCCTGTGTGTTCCCAGCATTGTCATTCCTGGTATCGTTCTGCTTTTCCGTGGCAGGATTTCCTGGAAGAGTATCAAAGCTGTCTTAGCTCTGATACATTTTCTGGCAGCCAACTGTCTGCCCAAGTCCCCGCTGACTCCAGGAGATTTCAGTCAGCCAGTGTGCAGCATCACCAGCTTTCCCAGCTCTGGAACTGAGAGCTTGGCACAGGCAGCTTTTTGAAAAAGCAAGAGGCATCACCACGCTGTGAGCAAACAAGATGGGACCAGGAAAAATAAATAATTAAAGAAATTAAAAAATAAAGTAAGTAAATAAATAAATAAACCAGAGAGTGGTTCAAGCTTTCAAATTTATTCTCGTTTCCTTGACCAATAAACTTGACCAAGCAGTGACCAAGCATTTACCTTGTGACATTTTTTTTGCCACCACAAACGATCCTTTTAAAATGACTTTCCAAATAAAAACTCAGTTCATTAAATGACAGAAAAAAACAGTGAATGTAAGTGGAAAACACTCCTTCTTTGGGATAGTGGCAAAAGTAATCTTGATTCTTTTCTGGAGCTGTGAACACTTTCTCTGTGTATCCCCTGAACATTCTTGATTCAAACTCCTTAGCCTGAACCTAAGGATATTTCCATGCAGGATTCACTTGAGACTGGCAGGATTCCTCCTGTTTTGGCACAGCTGATTCCTTTCATTCCCGTGTGTCTTAGTGTTCCAGGTCCCTGGATCTGTGCTAGGGATCACTGCTGCAAAAAGGCAAGTGCAGCTTCTCCTCACCTTAACACTCAACCTCAAGCACTCACGTGCAACATAAAGCAGAAGAACCAGATTCTGCTGAAGATGTGCTTGGTTTGTTCTCCTGACAAAGTTTTCTAAAACCTCTCTCCCCAAGCCCGTGTTCCTCACACAGGCAGCTCTGCAGAGAGCAGGTGATTACAGCAGGTCTGTGTGAGGCAGAGGGGTGGGGGGTCACAGGAAGGGCACAGCTCGTGTCAGGGGTGCTGCTCATCCAGCTGGAGGTGGCTGTAAGACACTGGGTTTGGGACATTGTTCCTGTGCTGCCTCAGGGACTAGGGAGCAAATTTTCTCCAAAACAACGGTCCCATGAGGGTTCATGGACAGTTGACATGGGTGAGAGGTTTTTCTTGAGGTGTTGACAATGTACAACCTACAAAACCCCATCAGCCTTGCTTCTTGCTTTCTCCTTGTCCCTACTCCACTGCTCAGCCATATCTTTCCCCCTGGTTACCACCTGAGGACAGAGGCTGCTGAGGTGCACACAGGTTGCCCAGCAGAGTTGAAAAGCAGCAAGTGAAACAAGGATAGGAGATACCTGAAGATGATTGGTGCCAATTCCTACAAAAATGGAGCACAAGTGGAGAAAAAACAGAAAGGCTGATTGAAGAGGAATGGTTTAAGTGTAGATAGAGACTGATTAATACCTCAGGTGGGAGCTGCTGTCTGCTCAGGCGTGTGACAAAGGGCTCCCTTAGTGACCAAACTGCTTCTATGCTACTGCAGCACGAACTTATGCATGGGATTGCCCCGGTGAAGCACTGCACAGTCCAGCTGAGAAAGAACCAGACGTGAGAGTTTTTCATTAGCAGTTTTGCTGCTAATCAAACCAGCCCAGGTTTGAGGCAGAAGTCTATTTTGGAAACTTTTAACCCTTTCCTCTACTGCTGTTGCATTATTTTCAAAGTATGATTCTTCTCTCATACTCAAAATAACGTCTTGCTTACAAGGATTTTTGCTCATATGTACAAACCCCAGTAAAAAAAGTTGAACACAATATATACACTGGGAAATATAATCCTGGAATACGTGTCAATGACGTGATTGTTCTGTAAAATAATCCTAGCCACGCTTCCCTTCAGAGATCTCTTCAAGCGAGTTGATTCCACGTTGGAGATGTTGGTTTCACTCGTCCGAGTCTCATTCTCCTCACAGGGGTCTGAGAAACCAGACATGTCCATGTCCACATCCGTGTCGTGAAAGCAGCCGTCAAAAGCCATGGCTTGCACCGCGTCCATGTACACTCCTGAGGCCTGGCAGCAGAGAAGAGTTAGTCTGTGTCTACGGGAGGCATTTCAGTAAATTATAAACAAATAAAAGAGGAAGTAAAGAAAGCTTTCCCTTCATTGTGGATCCCTCTCACAGAGCATAAGGAGAAGAGGACTACCCCACAGTATGGCAGTCTGTGGGCAGGGCATGAGCGAGGAAGGGGGTGCACATGATAAAATACTCCCTGTGTGACTGATTACTGCCAGCTGCTTTGAAACAGAAGAATCTAACTCTCTCCTGTAGGTCTGCACTGCTGGAGCTGTGGGAAATGACTTCCAACATTTCCATCAGATCATGTGAGCAGCACATGCACCCTTTCTGTGGCTTTCCCCTCGTGATATTCCAGCAAATGAGTTTACATGGGGGGATATTCTTGAAGCAAAGGTTTTAAGTGAGCGCTTCACAGAAAGCAGATCTTTAACTTGCAATCATTTCTGCTTCAGGCACACTTTTCTTAAAATGACCTTGTCTTGGGACAAAAAGGCATCATTAAACCCACTTTTCCAGTTGAAAATGGCAAAGAAGGAAAAGGAGAAATGGACTCTGCTTCACAGGAAACAGGAAGGAATATCACAAGTGCATTCTGCGGTCTGTTTCAGAGACAGGCAAAATGCTTTGATAAGTATTTGAGAACAGAAGGAAGGTTACCTTCCTCTGAGGGCGCAAAAAAGGAAGAAAAAAATCAGGAGTATTCCCTAATATCTGCTACAAGAAGAGGAAGGGAGAAAAAGCACCGAGCTTCTCAGGATCTCAGAGAGAATGAAACATTTCCTCCCTTCAACCAAGTCAAAAAAAGGTGAGATACAGAGTGACACAGAGGTAGTTACTGTTCTTTTATCACAGTGGTGTATCGGGATTGTGGCTTCTGTGGTGCTTTCTGAAGGCAACAAAACACAGAGGACTGTACCTTGCCCCTTTTTTTGAGTTGCTTTCTCTCTTCAATTGTGGTGAGATAGTTCACTGCTGCGTATTCAATGACGGACAGGAAGACAAAAAGGAAGCTGATCCATAAATACACATCCACAGCCTTTATGTAAGACACTTGAGGCATTGAGGCACTTACTCCTGTCATGATGGTTGACATTGTCAGCACTGTGGTTATACCTGCCAGAGAAAGAGGGGAGGTTATCCTAACCCTGACCAGCTGGTTCTGTGCAGCTCATCACCATCCCTCGGACGGCACGGCTTTGTGAGGGCGTAGGATTGACACCGCCTCTAACTCCATCACACAGGCTCTGAGAGGTGGAGTGAACCATGAAGGACCCATCCCATGCAACACTGAAACCAGTAACTCAGCCCTCTGCTCAGAGCATGCAGTTGGAGCTGCAGCACAGCAGCTTCCAACAGCACGGGAACGGGGATGGTGACTGAGCAGTGTAAGAAGCACATTTCTGTGGCAGCTTTGGGCACTGCTGTGGAGAAATGAAAGCAGGTTTGTGGGCTTCCCTCGCTTCCCAGAGCCAAGGTTGCCACTGCACACTTTCTTGTCCAGGAGAATCCCTAAAGAATCACCAATTCCTCCCCCCCATCCTTTCTCAAATTGCACTTCTTGAGAACATTTATCAGCTTGTATGTCTCTGTCATAACTCCTTGGCTCTCCGAAAACAATCAGCATAAAAATGCTACATCCATTGAAACTCAGAAAACAATTGCTGTTTCCTTTGGTGTGACCAGAATTTCACCCTCGTCTTTTCAATCTCTCCTCTTACATCAGCTATTCCTCTCATTTTGGTTTGCTCCATCTCAGAAAAAAACCCCAACACCTGACTCAGGCCCTGCCTTTAAAGAAATGGATGTGAAGACATCTCAAGTGAGACAGCCCTGGCCTGTCAGCTGGGTCTCAGAGCAGCCCTTCTCCAGTCCTACACTAGTTCAAGTCCACTGGCACACACAAAAGTTTTCCCTCTCCCTCTCTTCAACCAAGTTCCTTAGGTTGAAAGATGGAGTTTGAAATATATACCATATAAGAGGAAATCAAATTATTTAAAATACACATACTCTAGGCTTGGGAGCTAAGCTTTTTAAACTTTGTTGTTAACATTGCCTATGAATTATGGATGCTTATGCTAATGAAGTGTGCTTTATTCATAGAACTCCTGATGCATAACCTTCTGCAGAAATCCACACATAAAGAACATGATCAGCAAAACCATCTTGTCAACATTAAAAATGGCCTACTGTGATTTAAAATGTTGTTTTTAAAGGTGAAATTAAATTTCTTATAAATAAAAGGAATTAGCAGATGCATTAATAAAAGTAGGAAGGAGGTACCATAATTTGTTTTCAGATGAACAAATAGATCCATATCCCATGTATTAATAGCTTTACTGTGCCAATAGAGAGGGATCTGAGGTACTTACAGCCCTATTTTTGTTAGATTGAGAAAGCTATAGATTAAAATAGAGAGCTTTTTCACTTATCCAAGAAATATGACAACATACAGGCTTCTGGGACCAGCACCAGTGAGAAGAAAGTACCCTCAATCCCTTTTTGCTTCTGTGGTGTGTGACCCGTTTTCTAATGTAACAAAGCCAGTCTGAACAAACATTTCATTTCTACATGTAGAGGTTGACTAAAGGTGGTGTCAACAGTGGCAATAATAGTGTTGTTGAGGCAATTACCAGATATACTTGCTCATATCCTGTGTAAATAAGAAGCTAAAGTAACTTCAAAGCCTCTCCCCCCTCCTTTCCATACTTCCCAAAGAATATACATTAGAGACTCACCTAGTGATACCCTGGCAGGAACAGCTCTTCTGTCAATCCAAAATGAAACCCAAGACAGCATCACCATCAGCATGGCTGGGAAATAGGATTGCAGCACAAAAAAGAAGATGTGTCTCCGGAGGGCAAAGTTGATAAAAAGTCGATTGTACCAACCTATTGAAATAGGAAAAAAGGGAGAGGAACAGAGTGGGGAAGAAGAGAAGACAGATGTGTTATTCATGAGCTGTTTGCTGCCCTCCTCCTCCCAGCAGGAGTGATGTATCCACATCAGTAAGAGTAAATGCCTAAGAAAACATGTCACCACCTTAGTTTAACGTGGTGCTTTGCAAACTGCCCACTGTACCTCATTAAAACTCTGCTGCCTTGGGAGTGAAGCATCACGACCACACACATAAAATACTGTTATAACTCAGGTTAGGAAATCGGAAAGATTAAACCGACTTCAGGTGAAACTGCCAGGAGAAAACACACAGGATATCATTTTCCAACGAATCCAACACCCTGCCTTCTCCAAAAAACAGCCTGTCTTTTCTCACGCTGAAAACACCCCGCAAGAAGCAGTCCCTCGTTCCCCTCGTCGGAGCAACAGTGCTGACTTTAGAGGAGAGGGTGCCATCTAGTGAATTTTGGGGCGTGCTCTGCCTGTGCAGCACAGCTTGTGCCCTGTACCTCCTGCCACGGCAGGGAAACCAATATAAAAGTGAGGTGAAAATAAGGCCAAAAATGGGTGGCTGCCTGTCCAGGACATCCATGAGCCAATGCTGGAGCAGTCACACCATCACAACGAGTGACTTTATAGAAAAGAATATACCAAAATTAACCCCAAATAATATTAAACACACTCTATTGTGTTTTCAGTTGTGGAGAAGGTTTGTTGTTTGAAGAATCTCTAAAATGGATATAATTGTTGCTCCTTTGGAGCCAGGGAACTCCGAAAGCCTAAACACTACACTGAGATTCACAGGAAACAATGTGTGGAACCTGAAATGCAGAAAGCTGCTTTGTGAGTAGCATTTTTATCCATTTTTCCCCGAGATTTTAGGGGGAGATAACTCCCATTAGGGTTGTGCTGATTGCTTCCCACTATTATTTACTTGGCGGGTAAGTTTTCTTCCGACAGGAAGCAAAATAAAAGGGCAAGAGAAAGTGGAACCTCTTGAGCAAAACAAAACCTCAAAGCCAAAGAAAAGCGTAAGTCTACAAAGGACAGCATTCTAACAGATATGCTACTAAGCATCATTCAGGTACTTCCCAGTGGTCCCTCAACTTCAAGGTGAAAGGAAAGACTTCTTTTATGTTGCTGAGTAAAGCTCATCATCAAAACATTTGCATTTGAGTGTTAAGCAGTTACCGGTGAGGGTGCACTGCTGAGCACGAGGCTGTATTTACTTGCCGAAGTGTTTTTGGATGAGAATGGCAAGGCAGAGAGGAGCCAGCTGAGTTCTCAGAACCCAGTTTGAACACACAGCGGCAGCAGTTCGGTGGAAAACATCCCAGCCTCCCTCCTGCAACAAGGACGACTGTGACCCCGCTCTCAGCGGTCAGGTATGGCTCCCCTATTCTCAACTGTAGCTCCGTTCTCAGCTCATACACGAGCAAGAGATAAGGAGGAAGAACCTGATCAAGCTGTGAATTCCTTATTGCTTAGGCTGCATCACAATGTAAACTGGAATTTCTGCACTTGGTATCACCCACCGCCAACTCCACTGGCTCTTTTTGAAATGCAAAAAGAAGCCAACTTGTAAATAAAATACAGTCAGTAAGTCTATTTGCTGCTTTCCTGTATGGCTTAAAGGCTTTTTTTCCCCCAAAGTATTACGCACTTCATTTTATCACATGGAATAATTTCTATTTTATTAATTTGTCTTGATATAAAGGGCAATATCCAAGCTGAAATGAATTGACTCAGACTAGGAAGGGCAGTAGCAAGCATGCTATTCTCTCTGGTTAAAAGTATATGGTTAGACTACTTACACAGAGAATTATTTCAAAATTTATGATTGCATGTACAAATACAAAGAAAACAAAACCCACCTTGCATGAAATCAAGACTACAATAAACTCCTAAAGCCTTGTGCAGTTTGCCAGAAAGTGCAGTTCAAGATCTACAGGGAGAAATAAGAACCTGCCTTGGGCAGATTAACCTGGATTTAAACTATGTACTACTGACATAAAGGGATTTTTTTTTCTGCAACTTTCTGTATAAACACAGAACATTAAGCAGACCATGAATTAGACCTCAACAGGTAATAAATGGTCTCAAGTGGAAATCCTCCAGTTAGTGGACTTTTAATGACATCATACAGCTCCAAAAATAAGGATATTTTAGGCAATAAAACACACTGGGATTCCTCTTGTTTGCTTTCTGGTATTTGACCCTTCAGGATTTGCATTTTTGAGATTTTCTGAATAGCCAGGACACAAAGATTCCTGTAAATTCAATACTGCAGTGGCTTTCAGAGAAGTACCACAATTTTGCTAGAGCTCAAAGCAGCATATGTGCTTTTTTTTTTCACGTTCTTAATGTCAGATATTAAGTTACAAGTATTATTATGGTCTCTTCTTCTGATATAAAGTGCTATATTAGCAATATAAAGAGAACGAAAGCCCCAGATTGACAAAGCAGCGTGACTGACAGAACTGATCTCTCAGCAGCAACAGTCATTTATTAGCAATCAGTTTGAATGTAAAAGACATTCTGCATGATTGTGTCTTGTGCTTGTCTCTCCCAAAGAGAGGCTTACTATACCAGTACTGCTGTAAAAAGCTAATCCACTGGAAGCACTGAATTCTTCGATGAAAAACTGGGAGAGGGAGATTTGCTCATCTGTGGTCAGGGACTTGTTTCCATGTTTCCAGTACAACATCAGATCATCTTCATTGTATGCATCTATGAGAAAGCAGAAACTAAAGTTACAAAGTCACTAAAATTATAAAGTTACTAAAGTTAATACTTAGTTAAAGTATTCTGCTGGAATAACCCTTTTGTTTTCCTTTCTTAGGGAGAGGAGACCACTCAAATCCAGGAAAGCTCCAAAGAAACTTTTGGTTTTTTTCACAGAAATTTGCCAGTTAGTTGGCATGAAAAAAATTTGCAAAGACCATATTCCATCGTGTTAGAAGTGCAGGCCAGTCCCGTGCCCTGGCAGCAGCTTACCTGACAGATGGGAGACATGGGTGCGCTCAGGGTCACAGGGCACACGGGATCAGAGCTCTGGAGCTGCCACTGAGCAGATCCATTTTCTTTCCCAAGACTAAACAACAAACCAACATCCCAGTTTTACTTATAATTCAAATAAGAATAAATTTTGAAATGTGAAAAGGCATACTGACATCTTATTTTACTTTTAACTTGCACTTTTTTTTCTCAGAGGAAAAAATCCCCAAACATGTTTTTTTGACAGGTTTTTAGATTTAGACCTTGGAATATTAGTCCAGTGGAAGCAAAGGAGGGTGCATCATAGTTTTTCTATCTTTCCAAAGCTCACTGAGTTCTGGAAAGATCCCAAGCTGTTTCCAGTTTAGTATGTACATGCTGAAGGGTTCAGGTCACACAACAAAATAAAGTGAAAGGGGTGTTATGAACAAGGTGGAGTGCTGGGAAGAATGCACTTGTGAAGGACAACTATGAATTAAACTTACAGCTTTCCAGTTCTAAAGAACAGTTCTGAGTGTCCAGAGGAAACCTACTGAAGTCCATGAAACACATAGCAGAAACTGTTATTCTGCAGAAAGGAACAGAAAAACAGAAATAAAATGAGAAATTTCACACTTTCTTAGAGCTCTGCAGATATCTCAGTGAGATCTCCAGCCAATCTGCTCCTTAGAATCCTAATGATTGAGTTTTTCTGCCCTTTCAGCTGCTTCTGAAAATCCTTCAAGGTGATGAGATAAAGTTAAACCAGTGAGAAATCACCTTTTTTTAAACAGAAATAGCCTTTATTATTAAATAGAGTACCTTAGATTTTTAAACCCTTTACTGGCCTGATCCTTCATTAGCCTTTCACACGTTTTGCTTTGAAAGGTTACACTTATGAAGATTAACAAAGGGAGTTCACATTTCTTGACTTGATTTCTCATTGACTGAAGTAGATAATATCACAGATTAGAGCAGATATTATTCCAAGTGCTATTTTCCCAGCTAGAATGGTTATAAAATGTAATTGCATAGAAAGATTAGCTGCAATGTCTGGAAGCCTACTCTCCTCTTCAACATCATGGAAATTTAATGCTTTATGCCCTAAAAAGCTTAAGGAAATCTAGGTAAAGACTATTTTGCATTCCACCTGCTTTTTTTCAGTAATGTTTTGAGGATAAAGAACCCCTTGGCATTTTAACCAATAAACAACAAAAAAAATCCCAAACCTGCTAGAGGCAGCAATTTAAATATGGTACCTATCACCAGATTTCCTTTTCTTGTCACAGCTTGCATGTCATTTGATGTTTCAGTTCAACTTTTCCTACAGGAATTTAAATAAGGGTTATACTGATTATACAAGTGATATTTGAAAACTTGTGGTCAGCGATCACTCTGTAGCTGAATTTTCACAAGTGTAAGATTTTACTGGATTGAGATTGTAAGAGTGGTACATGGATATGACTTCCAACTATGGATGTTGTTTTCTTCTTTCAGTTACTGACCAAGGGATCAGGGGAACAACAGGAAAAGAAAGACTATTTTAGCAACAAATCTGGATTTTTGTTTCACTTTGCTTTGCTAAAATCCTGGATGCTGGGCACTGAAGAAAAACTGTGGAATAAGCAGATTTATTGCACATAAGTATTCGGAATATAATCTGCTCATTGCACGTAAAACTGGCAATACAAAAAGGGTGTGCTAGTGAACATCTGATTCTATAGGAACACATACATTAACACCACTCCATTTCTGTCCTTCCCATCACATGCTCCCTGTGGTTTGTGCACAATTTCTTGTGCACACTAATCTTGACGACACTTCACCTCTCCAGCCAGCTGCCAGGAAGTGTTTGCCCATCTTATGCCCCTTTGTCCCTCTTCCTTCCCCCAGCAGAATGTCTCACATCCCCCCACATGGAGAATCCCTGATAAAAGCCTTACTGCAGCACTGTAGTTCCTCTGGTCACTCCCTCTCTCTCAAAAATCATGGAAGTCAATAAACAGAACAATAAAAAACATCCTTTACCTCATTGCTTCTTACTGGTCAGTGTGATTCCTGAACATGCACTACTTTAAAGTGGTGCATTGCTGTTTGGGAGGGTTCCTGCATGCCCTCGTAAAAGAGTAGATAAATTCATTAATTGCTGGAACAATTATTACACAGCCTAAAATCTCAGGGGCCTCCATAAATCTTCAGACTATCCAGATGAGATGAAATATCACCTCTGTGTACAGGGCTAATTAGTAACCAGAACTGGGATTTCTGCAATGCATGGCCCTCAGGGTCCTTACTCATGGGGGAAAACTCCTCCTCCATTAAAACTATTCCTGCCACATCATCCAAACCTGCTTCGTAAAGGAACGCAGTAACATGCAGATGGAAGAGAAACACATTTAATGACCTTGCTATTCCAGTTCTGGAACTGCTGTTTCACTTTCCAGTTCGTTGTAGTCACACAACATGCCTGCCTAACACTGCTGGTACCAGAACCAATAATCTGCTTCCTGTGCCTCTCCAGAGCCCTGAGGAGTATCAACAGTACGTTTATGGGTATCCCAGGAAGCAAACAGCTGAGATAGTTTTAAAATAGGCAAAAAAACCCTCCCAAACAACAAAACAACTGTGTTTTCTTTGCTAATAATACAAATAATAATATACAATAATAAATAATAACATAAATAATAAATACTCAGCAGTAAATCTATTGCAATCTTGCAATTACCACTGGCCATGAATGAACACTTGATAAACTGCCACTATCCTGTGATAGGAAACAGCATGTGAAGGATAGAAAAACATGTTCTAAAGCCTAAATTTACTTTCTCACTGCTACACTGGTCACCAGTTCCCCACTAATCTCCACTGCACTAATGCCAGTCCAGTATGAGAATCTTCACTGCGAATATTTCCAGTAATTCTCACTGCCCAGACTACTGGCCCCCAGTTGCAGTGATGTATTTTCTTACCTCAGGCTGAAGAGAACGTTGCCATCAGGGTATACTCTGAGCATGATGTTTTCCACAGTCGTATCATGGATGAAAGATCTTTTGGAGTGCACAAAAAACACATCAGGTACCCAGATCTTTTTTATCAGTCGCCCATCGAAGGTCATGCTCTTGTTTTTGTTACTGCGAAATGAAAGCCTCTCATCCTTCCAGTAGTGTCTGAGATACAAAGTCATCGTAAAGTCCTTTGTTTAAAGAAAAATAAAATAAGGCAATGCTCACTTTAGTTACATGCAATAGAAAACAGGACAAATTAATCAACTCGTGCAAAGAATCAGTTTCTTCTCTGGATATTATCTGAGGGATCCTAAATGAGGGGAATCAAACACCACTCAATGAGTTAAAATACAGACTGAAACTATCACTGAGATACTGGTTGTTTGCCTTGTCACTGGTGGCTGAGTCTGAGGTTCATAATTCATTTATATTTAAATAATAATCCAGTGGTCTTCTGGACTGGGCCAGCAGTGAAATGATATGGAAGCTTTGAAACCAGCCGAAGACCAATGGAAAAAGGTTTCCCCTGGAAATCTTCACAACCTTCTCTGAGAATGGACTGTGGTTCCTTTACAAAGGGATTGGTCTGAGTTCTTCATGATCATTAGGCCAACTTTTAAAATCTGTAAATCTGTACATCTTGTGCAAATATGGTACAGGGGGTTAGATTAGCACATTTATGAATTAAGTGCATCATAAAGAAACAATATGAAGAATCTCATAACAGTAAGCAATTAGATTTTACAATAAATATTTTTTAATATAAAAGATTGTTGCAAGTATTTTAATCATCCTATTTAGAGCAACACCGAGACTGCAAATATACACGTGGAAAGATATGAAGAGGGTGCTGCAAACCCAGACTGAGCTTCTGCACAACCTGACTGCTCTGTGTTCACCTGTATCACTGCTGGCATCTATCTCAGCAGAACAAGTGCCTCTGATAACAACACTGAGAAGATACTTAGGTCTTTCCCTGGAATATGACCTGCACGCTTCAAGGCAAGGTTGTGCTCTTTAATGGTCTGCCTTCTTCAACTCCATTATTCTATATCATCCAGCTGGATGTTTCTGAGACCTTGAATTTTGACTGAAATCCTTCATTCTGATTCTACTCATCTACTTACCATGTCAACTTCAGATATGCTGTCAATGCTTTCTACCTGCACATCAATGCCCACAGGTATTGGTGACCCTGCAATGTAACAGAACCATTGGTGAGGAGCATAAATCCACATTTTTAAAGGGAAGACTGTGCATTAGCAACACACAGAGAGTTTCCCATCCCAGCATTCACTACAGTCTCCCCAGCTTAGCACATTGAATGAGATGGCAACAAAGTAAAACCTGATGCTAAACGGTTGTAAAAATAAGTACAAAATCTTTGGTGATCTATTTGCAGCCAGAGTAGTTGTCATTGGCATTGCAGTTTGGACAGCAAGGAACAGCATCCTTGTGATGCCAAAGGGAAGGAACTCCTTGGAGTGCTATTTAGAACAGGGAAAAGCTGAAAAAATATATGAAATACATCACAGGTTGCAAAGCTTTCAAAACCAGTTCCATTGTTGACTGCCACACTTGTAACTTCATTTTATATACCACCCCACTACTTCACGCCACCGAAAAAGGCTGCAAATCTTTAACAAAGTGAGATTCGAATGAACAAATCATAAAAACGTGTTTGCATTTTTAGAATAAAGTGAGTACAAATCACTTAAAAATTACAGCCAAATTTGAAACTATTTGCACCCTTGTCAGTGGACACTATCAAGAGTGATGGATCTAGTTCTCCGTGGGTTATGTACCTGTGCAATTTTCAGCAAGCACATCATTCCACTTTTTGACCGATCACTTCCTTACAGATGAGGGAGAGAGGAATATGCATAGGTGTGTATACACCACACACCCCACCCCAAAGAATATTCTGCATTTGGCATGAAAATCAGCAGGATTTATTGTACGTGGGATTCCAATTACACTTGTAAAAAAGTCAGTTAAAATATCTTTAAAGCACACATTTCGAATAACCTAGTAAAGACACAACCAGAAGGAAGTCTGAACCGCAGAAGATAGAAACAGCTTTTCTAATTTGTCTTTCTCTTTTTGTTGTCTTTTCCTTTTAGCTGTGCCAAGTCAAAATAGTCCAGAAACATCACTCTCGTGATAACCAGCCACAATACTGTGTCTCTTTTGGGAATTATCCTTAAAATAGCAGCCTTTGAGGATTACACAGCTGCCTCCAGTTCTTACCAGTAGGGATCTTGAACTATTTTAGAGGCATAATCCCTTGATTTGACTTGTAGTTTTTAATGGAGAGTTTGACCCTGCACAGAAGAGATGAAGATGCCCTGTGCACGGGAAAGCAAGATAAGATGTGTTTAGAGTTAGCAGGGCACAGCAGAACATATTTAGGCACTGACAAGAGCTGTGCTGGCTGGCTTGGAAATCCTTTGAGGGAATGCATCACTCTGTAGCCAAAGCCCAAAACAAGTCTCGGGACTCCAGAGTGCAAAGTTCAACTGGTTTATTAGTAAAACACAAGCCAGCACTTCAAAAAATGCTGCTTCTTTTGGAGAATTTGGATTTATACCTGATGTGAACATCGTTCACAAATGGCATTTGTAACATCATTTAAAATGCAAAGAATTTCTGTCGAATTATGTGGGGGGTAACAGGAGGAGAGTGGAGCAACTCTCAACATAAAAAAAAAGGTTTACCCTTTTCTGAGCCAAGGTCAGTTGATCTAAAGCAAATCAAGTTAAATGTCTACCATTAACATTCTTCGAACAAGACAAGGAGGTACCCACAAATCATATCCCAGAATAGGACAACTGATTTTCTAAGCCATCTGCCACATGTAGTGAGGAGAAGGCTTTCCTTAGTGGCAGCTGCTCAAAGTGTGACGATGGCAGTTCTAGTATTCCTTGGAATTTCAAAAATTACAGTTTCTTACCAAACAAGCATGATTCCAGTGTGGGCACAGTTTCATTCAGTAATTCACCTCCTCTGGGTAGATACAAACAGAACACAGACCCAGAACTCAATGGCAGCTTATGCTGCTGATGGTGGCATGCACACAAACCAAAGTGCCACTTAGCCAGGAACACACACAGCGACATTTGATTCTTCGAAAGGAAGCTTGCACTGCACTGGGAGCTCTTATAAAACCAACTCAGTGGGGACAATGAACAGCAAAAAAGAGATCAAAACCTGTGGCCAGGAGAAATGCGGTGAACGATTCCAAAGTGAATGAAATAAAAAGGGAACAGTTACAATTGAATTTATTCCTGATTAGTGGACATGCTAGAACTGTGAAACTGAGACTCCTCAGTAAGAGATTCCTCTTCTCTGTCTGGAGAAAGACCAAAGACTGTACTCATGATGCTTAATAAGAAAATACTGTTCAGTCCAGCATTCACCCCAGGCAGTTATTCAACTACATCCCCTACCCCAGCCCTGACCTGTTACTGAAAGATCTCAGCAGCTGCAGGTATTTCCTTCCTATTCTGACTCTGGCAAAAAGTGTAAGGAGATAATAAAGACACTTCCCACTGCACATATATATAGCCCTGATCTTTTCAGTGTGCTCTCGAACTTTGTCATCTGGAGCACTTGCACATTGTTGCCACTAACACACACACACCATCCCCCATAAGATACATACTGACCTTACTCCTGCCTTTCTAGGAACATTTCTTTCTGTTATCAACACCCAAGTTCACCAGAAACAGTAATAATTAGCTCTCAGGAACAGGTTGCTGAGAACTGTGTTTTCTTCCTCCTCGGATTTGTTTTACCACAAGAGGGTGTTTTTAAAAAACATAATTTCAACAAGCATTGGAAAGATTCCTAAACCCCCCTCTGTGTCTGCACCACATCTTTCTCTCTGCTACACTGAGAATTTCAGTCTCTGGCTGACCATCAGACAACAGCAGCAAAGTCACTTCTAAAAAAAAAGTAACCGGACCAAAGCTGGGGTTTTTATTTCCCAGTCTGACAAAACTGGGGATGGCAGAGAGGATTTTGTTATTAAATTGAGCAGCTTCAGTTGCTTCTGGAGAGTCACTAGAAATCATTATTTTAGAGGGATTAGCGATTTCACAATGGAAGCTCCACAGATTTTCAAGATAATTACTCCTCAGCAAAAAAAAAAAACCAAACAAAACAAACCAGCACTGTTTTCAGATGGGTTTATCTTCACACAAGCCATTTCCAGTCTTTTATTTTAAAGGTTTAAACACCACAAAATTCCTTGACGAGCATGGAATTTTTTCAACAGACAGTACGTCAGGCCAAATTCCATAATACCCTTTTTAGAAGGGCTATTATGTAAAAAGGATACCCTTTTAGCCTTTTTAGGACCAATTTCTACAGTAATAATTACTGGAATTCTATAGTATTTTTATAATAGTCAGGCCTTTGAGCACACAGCAAGTTCCGTAAAATAAATGCTGAATTTAGAAACACTAGCCACTGTATCCCAGCTGGCTTTGTAACAGTCTACGTGGGGGAAAAAAAACCCAAAGCCTACAGAAAGTTCCCAGTTGGAGACAGAGACCAGGAGAGGATTAAGGCCTATGGGATTACTGTCTTCTAAAAAGGCTTGTGGACCTGTAGAGGAAGAAAGCTGGATACAAATGTAAACAAGCCCCAGGAAAGTGAACATGTGGATGTGTTTACTTTCCCCTGGCAATGCTAGAAACAGGAGAATTACTGGCAATGATATTTTCTTCTTGGTACTGTTCTGTTTCTTTTTGTATTTATGTGAGAAATGAAGGTAGACTGGTATTAGCAGTAGCCAACTCTTGGGATGGAAGAACTAGCAATGTTCTGGATTTTTTTTCTCAATGTAAAATTAAAAAAACCCAGAAGATTACTATCAGAGGTCTTGCAAATAACCAAAATATTTCCTTCCTAGTCCTGGACCCCAGCTATTCCTCCCAGTGACAGATGATAAAAAGCCTTTCCACTTTCTTCAGTGTGAGCCTTCAGCATTGTGAGAAGACATTTCTTATCTTTCAGGGAGAGCTGTGGTGCAAAAAAGAAAACAACCTGGTGGCAAAGAGCTATTAGAAAATTCAGAATAAAGAGTATACTTAATTGCACATTGGGATGCAAATTGTCAGTAAAGGCTGTTACCTCTTGACCAGCTAAATGCTGCTGAATTCTTTTCCATCATTACTAATACTTGCTAATGTTATTATCCTCTACGTTGGTTGACAAAGCAGGGATAAGAAACTTTAAAACTCTAACTAACACATCATCAGCACAGGAAATTACAGGTCCTTAAGCCACAGTGTAAAAGAAAAATAAAGTTGCCACACTTATATGTATATATATATAAACACACAGTGAGAACTTGCATGTACACAGGGATTATGAGCATGTGGTTCCATAAATTTTGAAGTGCAAAATAGTTCAGAGAGTGAGCGGAAGGATTTCACTGCCAGGAAAACCAGTGTATAGAGGAATAAAAGCATGACCTCCTCTATGTGCTAGTATGTGATCTTTTTTTAATGGCAGTATTAATTTTCAGTAAGTGGAGACAGGAAACCAAGGGCTCACACCACTTCCCAGTACTTTGAAATAAGATAGTTCAGAAAATAAGAGGATATGGATAAATAGGTGTATATTAGAAAATAAAGTATTTCCAAGATTCACTTTAGGACCTCTCTCAGTGTGCAGTTTTGGCTGCTATGGGGCCCTCAGATCTGAGCTGCTACAAGTCTCTGTTCATTGTCTGGCACTGGCCTGTGCTCAGCTTGGAATGATGATAATCATTGCAAGAAGTGCTGGCAGCATCATTAAATTTCTTGCTTCTTCTCCACTCCAAATTTCAGATGTCTGCTCACACACCGAAAAATCCACTGAAGTACTTTGGGCCACGGCAGATGAAGATACACAAACCATGACAAGATCTGCCCCTGAGCCTGCTCACAGTCCTTTGCTTCCTTTGGTAGGACCTGTGCAGACACACAGCCCTACCAGGCCTGGCAGCAATCATCATACCAATGCAGAACCCCTCACATTCCCACCTCCTGGCCTTTGTCAGTGCCTCTGGAAGCAGCAAGGCCCAAACAAAATTCCTACGACGCTCACTGATGCAGCTGGTAAGGCTGTAAGAGCGAAGGAAAATTCCATGCTCCTAGTCCAGTTCTAGTGGAATTACTCAGCTCATTATGCTGGTCCACTTCTGTTTGCATCAGCAGGGGACCCATCTACTGGAGACTTCCAAACAATGCCAGATCATGACATTACACAGAAGGAAACAATCAAATAGCAACAAAAAATTCAGGAAAGGAAAAAAAACACCAACACCACACCCCTTCCACCAACAACTGAAGAGCCTGGCTCAGGGAGTAAGTTAAGAAAGATAAACTCACATAAATTACAGCAGATATGTGTCCATTTGGTCAAGAAAAATGATTTCTTACCTCCACAGAGCAATGGTAAACTTTCACGAGAAAGCAACCAGTCATGTGAGCAAAGTCACAATTACTCCTAGTAACACTGCAGCCAGTAGCAACAGTATCCCGCAGTTCCACACCCATTTCCCCCAGGTTCTTCCCTGTGCATGTTTGCTTAGTTTATAAATCATATACAGCTGTGCTCTGTTTTATATTTGTAACTTTATAATTATAGATACTAAAAACTCTAGATCCTTTAATGTGCCTCATTTACATTGCATGTGTGGGGCTAAATGAAATCAAACTTAGATTTAAGAGTTCTATGCACTGAGGAATCTCCAGCAGGTTCAAAACAGCATGAATTTTCCAGCTGTTTTTTGTTTTCCTAAACTGGTGGAAAGGAGGATTGACTGACTGAGGGAGTCAGTCAATCTGGCACAATGGAGCCAGATTAACAAAATCTGTCATTCCAACTACCTGGAATACCCAGAAAATCCCAATAGGGCATAGGAGAGGGGGAAAAAAATGTCCTTTTTCTAAAGGTGAAGAACAAATTCTTGTTTTTCATCCAGCTTTTTTGACCTGATATTATTTTCCTCTGTCTCGAATTGATGCATCGTGGTGAGCTGAATAAATCATGCAACATGGCATGTGACAGATACAAGCCCTTCATGAATCACAGTGCTGAGATGTTTCATTAGCTTTGATGAAAACAATGCCCAAATTTCACCTGCTTTAAATACATAAAGCCACAGTAAGTCCTTATGCATTTCAGGGCTGTTATAACTGCTGTGGCAATGACATCTCTAATTTCACCTTCTCCTCTAGGTGAGTTTCCTTTTGCTGCACACTAAATCAACAGCACTCTTCTGAGAAACCCATACCCTGTCTCTGCTGTCACAGAACAATTCTCAGTATGTTATTTAGATTCAGGTTTCAGTTGTGATATTTGTCCACTGACGAGAACACACTTGTGCATTAATCCTCTGCTGCTGCCTCTTGTGAAAACCAAACCATTCTTTATTACTGCAACATCACTAAAATCAATGGCAAAACAGGAACAATGGAGTATAAATTCGGGTTTGGCATTCATTTCACTGAATGACTATACTCATTTTGTGCTGTAAAAAGGTTAATAGATCTGTTTCAGTCTAAGAGAGATTCAGGCATAAGTATTCCACATTCTAAGAGAGTTCTGAAAATTTGGAAGTGTGTGAACTGTTAGATGTGATTGAAAAAAAGTGCCTCCCATGCTACTATGGCACGTGGACGACAAGGAGGAGAAGCAAAGCTGATGTGTCCTCCTGCTGGATGCTATTTCTGAGAGACAGGAGTGGATCTGAAATTATACCCATGGCAATGTGATTAGTGAGAGGCCTCTGCAGTGAAGTCAGTGGAAAAACTACAGCTGGCTTCAAGAGGAATTGAATGGGCTCTAAGACCAGTCATCGGACAATAAAAGGACAAGGGGAAAGAGCCTGGTGCAGATTTTCCGACTGTAAAAAAATCCTCACTGCCCGTGGAAAATTACAACTGCCAGATCACAGGGTATATTCTCAAAGCTGCTCTTATGTATGTACATCATAAGTAGTGCTTTCTGGGATGATCCAACAATAAAGTACATCCCTGACCTCTGCCTGCTTTGATGGAAATGCTGCTTCCTTTCTGAGATGACACTTCCAAAAACTTAAATTTCTTGTGTGGCAAAGCAGGTGGCAACAAGAAGAGGTCCAGACTAACAGATATTAGACTAGACAGGTATCAGGCATGAGGTAATTTGATCTTCTGTTGTCAAGAAACAGACTATATCTCAACTATTCTTCAAAATCAGGCAAGATTTCTGATCTCTGACACGACATAATTCCTATGGTAACAAGAAACCCTTTCACATTGTCCCAGTGTATCCAGAGAGGCTCTTCTCAACCCATGTCTCCTGAAATACTTGTCAGGCCCCAGATCCCAGCAGCTGGTGTTAACAGGAACAGCTCCACAGACTTCAGCAGCCTTCCAGATTTATGTTTGTCTACACAACTGATTATTGGTCCTCATATTTTATTTTGGCTTCCTAACCCAGAGCAGTTCAGTCTATTTTCATGAATCATGAAACAGAAGCGGTGACGCAGAGGCTCAGACAAAGCTTATTATGGGGCGGCTTTCTCATTTCCCCTTTCATGAAGGAGAGTTAAAATTGAATCTAAACTGTGAACATCCCATTAAATACTCCCTTTATCCAGATACAATTTAGTTAAATGAAGAAATAATCATCATAGTGCCCATCAGCGCAGGAACAACATGGGGATGAACTGTTTGCACAGAGCAAACAGATTTAGGAACTGATAGTTCATTTCAATCTCCCAAAACAAATCTGGTGACTAAGTAATTTGCTAATTGCTACTGGACAATGCAGTTTACAGGGATATCTTAATCACTGTTCTCAAAGAATCCTACTCTAATAATATTTTATTTTAATTAGTTCTGTGAAGGAAACAATTTGACAAGGACAAACTTCTCCTACTGATGCGCTAAACACAGAAAAGTCCCTTTTGCCTTCAAGTATTTTTAGATTTCTTCTTCATTTATTTCCTGAAGTACAAAAGAGGTGCTCTGCCACTAAGTCTCTTTCCAGAGAGAGGATAAAGTATTACCCAGCACAGTGCAGGTGTGTGCTGCTTACCTCCAAATCCAGGTCTCAGTGCAAAGTCATGGTCCTCTATGTGAAGCAGCTGCTCAGATTTAAGTGGCCGTACTTTAGTGCTGTCAAGTTTCCTCATTTTAATTTCTCGTTTGCTATGTTTTAAAAAAAGAAAAAAAAAAGCAAGAAACTTAATTTTTTTTTTCTGCCTGACATTCAGATTGCTGATTAAATGAAGTAGTGACCCAAAAATACCAGACAGCTGAATCTGGTATGATAAGGGTAACAACTGTGCTAATAAAGGTGTAGAAAGATATATTGAGAAAGGTTGGGAAATGAGGTATGAGGGTGCCCAGGTCCATGAAGAACACCAATTATTTATAAGAAGCCTCAGGAAGAACATCATGATCTTCTTCTGTTCCCCTCAGAGATTGTATCTATCATTATACAAGAGAATAGAGCTGTTTGAAAAAAAGTTATTATTCACATCAACACTTGCAACTCAAACTTGGAAATAACACCATGTACCCACAGCTTAACCACTTCCTAACATTATCCATATTAGAGAGACAATTACTGCTTTTGTTATAAATGTGGGGTTTTTCCTAGGAGCTCAGATGGGTCAATAATTTTTAAGAAGTACTGAGAAATTATGATCCCAGATCTAGGGACTTGCAGGGGTCATGGCTTTAAACAGGAAGAGAATAGGTTTAGATTAGATTATAGGAAGAAATTCTTGGCTGAGAGGTTTGTGAGGGCCTGGAACAGATTGCCCAGAAAAGCTACAGATACCCTATCCCTGGAAGTGCTCAAGGCCAGATTGGATGGGGTTTTGAGAAAGCTGGTCTCGTGGGAGGTGTCCCTGCACATGGCAAGGGGGATCGGCACTAAGTGATCTCAGGAGCCAATGTTCTATAGTACACATTTGGGATCACCTTTCTCACGGTGAGGATAGTGAAACATGGGAATGTATTGCTTGGGCAGCTTTTGAGACTCCTTTCACTCAGGCTGTTTAAGAATAGGTCAGACATTTCTTTGTAGGAATGGCTTAAATACAACTGCTTTGCCAGAGGCAAGGGATTCTCCCCAGACACAACTTCTTTCATGCTTTCTGTGATTCTCTGGAACTTTGCTGCCAGCAACTCCAATTATTACTTTAGACTGACTGATAGATATCTGTTCTGAAGATTGGCCCTATAGTCAAACACTGTTTAAGGCAAGGCATGGAATACTTCAGGATAAGGTGTGGACCTGTATTTACTTATTTTTCTCCTTTCCTCCTTTTTTTTTCTTGACAATGAAGCCCAAAAATTACTTTAAAATTACAAGAATGCTGAGGGGGCCGTGGGGCTACTCAGAACCACTAGGCTTGAACAAATTAATTTACCTTAGTACCCTTGAAGGTCTGTATCAATGTTGGCTAAATCAAATGATCAGGGCAATCAGAAGGCCCATCAGGCACGTCAAACACAGCCTTTAGTTCTCCAAGTAGGAAAATCATGTGGATGCTAAAATGAAACCCCGTCCTTCAGGGAATTAAAACCACCACAGAGCAAGCCTGTGGTCGAGTAGAATGGGCAGCAGGACTGAACACCTGCAATGCTCTGCAACAGGGAAATTCTGCTGCTTGGGAACAAAAACTTGGAAAAATTCCATTAAAATTTTTAAGGTAATTAAAACATAATACACTTCTGCTTCACATTTTTTCTCCTGTTGACTGTTTCCCACAACCCAGGGCTAAGAAGCGTTCTCCAGCAGATACTCCTTTAACATCAGCATCTGGGCTCCAGATGTTGCTCCTTGGCTAAGAGTTACAATATTAAATTGGACAATTTATTTACTGCTGCACAATATTAGTGCAGCATTACACTTTCACTGCGGCATTACACTTATTTAACTGATGATTCAAAGGGACACTCATGTACTTGTTTGTTTACTCCAAATAAATCTTAGATTAGTATTTAACTATTGATCAGCATTGTGAAATCAGCAGCACATGTTTTCATGCTCCTTCCCATGGCACCCATTCCATTAAAAAGCAGAAGAGGTGTTTGGGAGGAAAAACCCACACAGAATCATTCAGGTTGGAAAAGACCTCTAAGATCATCGAGGTCAACCACTAACCCAGCCCTGCCAAGCCCATCCCTAAACACCACATCTACGTGCCTTTTAAACACCTCCAGGGATGGTGACTCAACCATTTCCATGGGCTGCCTGTTCCAGGCCTTGACAGCCCTCTGAGTGAAGACATTTTTGTGAAATCATTAGCAGATGCATCTATCAGCAGACACATGCATGTAAAAAAGGGAATTTATCTCCCTGGGTGCACTCTGACAGATGCCTTGCTGTTAGTGTAGATCTGGGCAATGATCAGTGCCAGTTTATTGGTCTCAGTGAGGCACATGCTCAAGAAACTCCTGCTTCCAGTTACAGCTGTGCTTTCCACTATCCAAAAGAGGCTGTGAAAAGCACTTGAAGTGTTTCCGATCACACAGGGAGGACACCCCTTTTGGTAACTATACAGTAAGTTAATAGAAGCACCAGCTTTTTGGATGAAAAAAAGTGAGGAATACTGTTCAGACATTTCCCTACCCAGCACTCTTACATGGACTTTGGTATTTGACACAGCTCTCAAAAAGCAGTTACTCACTGCCTACAAAACCATAGCAACTAATTCAGAATTATTTAAAAAGGGACAAAGATGTGTCAGGTCTTTAAAGGTAAATTTAGCTGCTCCTACCTAACCTTGATTACCATTAGCAAATGAAGGGTCAAAGGTCTGCTCAAGGGTACTTGGATCATTTTTGTTTAAAGCATTTAATCACTTAATGCCACCAGTGTAGTTCCATAACCCATGGCATTCATGGCACTGATGCGGTTACTATCCCAGCTGGTTGTCTGCAACCTAACCAGGTTATCAGAAGTTTATGCTGGTTCAGGGAGCAATGGGACAAGTTCACAGAAAAGAAATCCACTGAAGATCACTAAATCTACAGAAATCGCATCCAACATAGGATATATCTGAAGGAAATTTGGTGACTGACACAGCTGGGAGTACTAAGCAGCAACACCTTGTTTGCCCTGTCCTTATTCTTCCAAACTTGTGCTTACAAGCTCTTATTACAAACTCAGTGTAGTACAAGGACCTTTGGTAAGATCCTGTGTGGCTGTTCTTCCATTTTAGTGGGGAAAAAAATCTTGTTAAAAATATCTTGTGAAACTAGATAAGTTTATGAAAAGAATAATATTAAGGACCCTTTTATAAAAAGAATACCCTAGATTTCATGGCCAGAAGTTTCTTTCCAGTGCTGTGTCCCCAAGATACTCTATCTACTACTAAATCAAAGGTATCCAAAAGATAAAAAGTTACAGAAATCTTACTCTCAGAAGAGTCTGTGGGGTTACACAACAGCGTGATCTCTTAAATGTTTTAACAAATTTACCAAGTCTCGAAGACCAGACAAATGTATTAATCAAAGTTATATAGTTTTCTCTCACACACATAAAAATGCACTTCTAAGCGTTCAGTAACATCAGCAACATACAATGTCAAAAAGCCCAGTACTTTGACAATCAAATGTTTTGTTCTTTGCTGTAGGAAATGGACCATGAGAATAATCGCTTTCTCATGTACTTTTGGTTAATACTTTAAAATCTTCTTTACAGGAGAATGCAGACAAATAGCTTTGGAGGGAGAATTGGGTTACTCTATTAAAACAGTGGAACTTGTAGGTTAAGTAACATTTTCACATGGGATTCTTTTTAAAAGGCCACCCATTTAACCAAGGCCATCTGTCAGCTGTGTCCCTAATAACCCTCCTGCTGGCTGATTTTTCCCCAGAAAGAAAAAGAGGCTGGTGGAAAGTCAGACCCTGTTGCAAAGAAGATAATTCTTACTTCAGAGCAAAAACAGAGAATGAAACAAAGAGAAATCAAACACATTTGGATCCTTTGCAGAGAAAGGCTGGATTTGCAGCTGATAAGCTTTGGGATCCTGTGTGGCTCGGATTCTGCAGGCTTCTTCCCAGTTTGAAATCACTAGGACCTTGGAAGTAGAATATGTGAGATGCAAAGCATGCCTTGTGTAAAAAAACTGCAGTCGTGGCATTTCTCCTTGTTCCTATTCTTGCTTTTCTGTTAACACCACGCCTGTCTCACAGGATCGTCCCATGCATCCATTTACATGCATTAGTAAAGATCTGTGAAGGTGGAGAGGACACTGTACTAGTACTGTTACTGCTGTCCTGTGGCAAGAGGATGTCCAGCAGGATGCCTCAAAATTTGCTTTCTCCTACCACCAGGTTTCTTTCCTGCTTTGTGATTTTTTTTGTCAGTGATGGAGCGACTGCTCTCAGCTACTGCAGAACAGGATAAATGCAAACAGGAGCATATGATTTCCTTTCAGCTCAGACAAAAGTGTATCAGCTGGGCTTAAAACAGACCCTCCTTGCCACTACCATTAGCAATAACAAGGCATTTTATGCTAGTTCCATTTGATTTTTAACTGCTTCCTGAGACAAGCAAAGCACCAGATTAAACCTTATGTTGATACTAGGGCTAGTTCTGTTTATTTTCCTTTGTTATTACAAATATTTGTGCACCAGCACTCACTCACAAAAGCTGTCAGTGAGTTTGAAACAATCTGCTGAATAGCCATGCTTTTCATGAGCTTTTGGCTTAAACCAAACTTGAACCTATAACTTCAAAAAGACACTCAGAGGTACTGAGTGATGCAACATCTCCAGGCACCTCTGTTGTGTAATCTGTTACCTTGCATGGCTTAAACATGATTTTATCAAGACATAGAGGGTTTCAGAGATATTTCCCTGATGGATTATCACGTAAGAAGTGGTACAGGCGGTGAACAGATGTAGCCCTTCTACAAAGTGTGCAACTTCAGGAAAGAAAAACCAACTTGAACACATCAGAGGAGTCCACTTATGTTACTTTTCCTCAATACATGATACTGTACAAATAGACTATGAGCTCTCCTGTTCATTTAGTAGGGGGTCAAGCACACTGAAAAATCTAGCAGTTGTATCCCTTCTCCTCCCTTAAACGGAGCTACTTATTTCCAACAAAGAGAAATTTTCCTTGGATCATCACTGGCAGTCACTGGTCTGTTCACATACTATTAGATTAGTCTGGAAACATGTTGAGAGACCTCACATGGTAGATGTGAAATTGCATTTGGGGGGAAAAAGCACTAACGCTTTGCACAGAAACCCACATGTGAAAAACTCTGTATCCTTATTCATTTCCAACCAGCTACTTGACTGGAAAAAGCAGAAACAAAGACATTTTATACTTCAATGTATAAAAGTACAAGAATATTCCAGAAAGGGAACGCACTGTGCCATCACTATAAATAAGCTATAATTCACCTCATGTAGTGCAATAAAAATGTCTTCTGTATCTTTACAGTGTAGCTACTCTGCTGCTTAGGTAATGGAAGTCATTTGATAACTCGAAATCACTTTGAAAGGCATTTCTTCTTCTTTTAATGGGAGTGAGAGGGCAAGAATACTTCGTACACCACAGTAGTAGTCTGGTGTCACAACAGTAGCCTTATATCACACAAGATAAAAGAGCTGGGTGTGAGTGGGCACATACCTGCATATATATATGAAGGAGTCATGAAATCACAATATGAAATGTCTGGCTACGGAAAATTAATTAATAGTTCACTATTTCTGTTTTGGGAACACTCTATCAATACTATGTGTTACTATAAATCCAGAAGCAGCAAAACAGGACAGCGAACAAAAAGGGTGCGTCGAAAGGCATCTGACAGCACGAAGTTCACCAGAGGAACACTGACAGAGAAAGTATGTTGCTTACCTGGTATGTTTTCTTGAGGAAGATAATTGCTGCTGAGGATGAAGGTGGTGGTGCTGACTGTGAGAGCTGTGTAGTGTTGCTGTCGGCCACAGGCAGGTGAGGAACAGAAGTTTCATGACCAGGACCATCTCTTCCAAGAGAGAAATGCACCTGATCACCCAATCCACCTTGCTGACTTCTTCTTTTCAGTGTTTTTACCGTTTAGAAACAGCATAGCATACAAAAGATGCACGTGAAGCAAGGCATCACTGAAGAGAGAACACAGGGGCATCCCAGTCCTGACGTCCTTGCTGAGTTCCCCTCATACTTTGGCAAATCACAGACATTTCTTCAGCTCTACATCCCTGCGGCATCTGCTTTCAAAACAGAAGCACTTGGTTCTCAGAAATGTGGTAGGTCAAGCAGTTTGTTTGGCCAGGCTGCAGTCTGACCCATTGCTTCCACTCCTTCAGCACAAGCGCGTTTTTAAATTCTCCATCACCCGCTCAGTAACCTCTTCCACCTCGCCTGTGCAAGCAAAGTGATGTCAAACATTTAATCCCCCTTAAATCCCACACAAAACCATACAAAAATCTGCTTTAATGACAAAGGTCTCTAAATTAATCTTGCTTTATGTATATGTGTGTCTATCTGCTCAGAATCATTTTCTGTGCAGATCAAGCTCTTCTGTTAACTGGCTACATTGCGTTGTCTTCCCAGCCGTTGACATCAGTCTCCGTTATACGCAAGCATTTTGTCCGCACATGCGGAACTACTTTTGGACAAAACAATATCACAGAACAAGTTCCAAACTAAAAATGAATCTTGTTTCAATATTCCTTCCTTTTTTTTTTTTTTTTCCCCCTGAGCTCAGCAGCTATTTAATCTCTGCTAATAGAGGTATATGTGTGTCTAAGATCCACTATCCCTCCACCAACCCTCATTTAGCCTGCCCTGACTGTTCTACAGCAGGTTGAATTACAAAACATTTTATTAACAAAATGTTGCTTAAGCGATGAATTGTGCAGGCCAGCTACAAAAGATGGTAAGATTTCTTGTGGGCTTAAAACTGGACAGTGCTGGGGACACATCTCCCTAGATGTCAAATTAATCCTTCTCAAGCCACCAGCAAGTTCAGTCGTTATCACAACTGACAGCGTATGTTTATTGTTCTTTATTTAGATAATCAGAGATTTGAGACTGAAAGTTTGGGAAATGAAAATACCCAACCTCTGTCTAACAGATAGAGGAGTAATTGGGGTCTCCCAGCAGTAGATTTCTTCCTAAGACAAACAGAGGAATAAAACCAAGCCAAACACTGTGTGTGTTGAGACTGCTAACTCAGGCACCCTGTGACAATAATTCTGTGATGTGGGGCATCTGCCTCCTCAGGAGTTCCCTGAGATTTCCAACTAACTTCACCTGAGCCAAGAAATAATTCCCAGATGTAAATTATTTCCATGTGGACATTATCAGTTGACAGCTCATTCCCACTGGTTTTTCCATTTGGAGTTGAACAGCTATCTGCCTGTGACTTAAAAAACCAGTCCCTTCCCAACCATCCATAAAACTTGAACAGTGTTAGACTGAATTTGGTGGCCTAGATCTAAGACTTTCAACCCTATTATCTATCTCATTCAACTGTTCATAGTTTAATCCTTTCCTGTTCAGCAAATTTAGGGAAGATCATTTGTAGCCTGACCTAGGGATAGTCAGACAGTGCTTCCAGCAGATCTTGTGTATTCCCAGGATGGAGTTTCTACACAAGGTAAGCACAACCTCTAGTTAATAAGGTCTTTAACAGACTTTTAATCATTATCATTTGCATGGAAAAGGGAAAACAATAACTCTAATGAGAATTTATTCCAGGTGGAGATAATACGAGTTCCTAACCCAGTCTGGTTAAGTTCCCTAGTCTCACCCAACCTACATATATCAAAGTGTCAGACCACTGATTAAATTACATGTCATAAAAAATCCAGGAGCCTTTGGATCCTATTATTTCCCCACTCAAGCACAGGTCCAACAGTAGCAGCATATGAAATAAATAGCAAACTATACTGCAGGCTGTGTGATAAATAATGTCACCACATTTCTGCACATCCAGCTACCTGCACATTCATCAGTGTTAACTCATTGCCAAACTTCCTCAACTACAGAAGAATAACAACACTTACATGCTGTCTTCTCTTCTAATTCTGATCATTCACATTTCCAGATACTTTGAAGACAGCCATGTTTTGGAAGTTATTATCCTTAGCTGAAACCACTAGCTGCTATCCTCACTAAGCAGGAGACATGGAACAGGGAAGGAGAGGATGTTCTGGGTGCTGAAGTTATCCTCCAAGAGCTCTGAAGGGGTCTGTGGTTAGATCAGGTCATGCTACTGCAGAAATGTTGTGTACTGACCTCAAGGAAGTCAAAGGAGTCCATTAAAAACAAGTAAGTAAAAATTGCTTTGCAAATGTATTTCCCAGCTGGAAAAGGGAGTGCTTAGAACCCCTGCTCCAGAAACATGGCAAAGACAGGCTTTGCAGAACGGCCAAGCTGCATATGGATGTCACTCCCTCCAGAAGTCGGGAGTCTTTAGCAGAGACAGGCAATCAGTTGCTGTTTTCATTCAGCTCTCGGCACCCTGCTGTTTTATTACCCCCGGCTGTAGCAAGAACCGTGGTGCTGAGAAAACTGCTCCATGGAAGATTTCCAAAACATGCTGAATGCTCCTTTGACTGCCTCTGCTAAAAGCAGCTTTACTAAAAAAAATTAAGGGCTTGGGTGCACTGACACGTTCCACACCTTCACGAAGCTGATGCCATAAATACACCTTGAGGGGCCTTGCCTAAGCACACTGAAAATCTAAGCACTACGCCTCTGTCCTTGACTGTGGCATATTTCCAGAAACTGTCTGGCACAGACATGTAGAGTCTTCAGGACGGATTCCTCCAGAGGGGAATGGCAAACACTTCCACTGACCAGCGGGAACATCAGTGAGGGCAACTCACTGTCACCCACCGCAATGGGGTTTCTTCATGCTAGAGCTGTTTTCATTTCCTCTGGGCAAGGGAGCATTACACAGAGAAGATTAGAATATCATTATAAATTGCCATTAAGAAAACAGGTTAATCTCCTAGGCATTTGTCAGTAATAAATTCTAAAAAGATCCATCTTTACAGAAGAATAAAGACAAGGTAATATACTTTGCTTGTGCTGAGCGAGTCGTTGATTGGTTCTTGCGTTTAAACATAGAGCATTTTCTCTTTGCTATCAGTAAAATATTTCTTTGAAATTATCCCTTCTCTGCAGCCCACGAAGAGTTTGCAATGCTTATCTTTCCAGGACAAAACCCAGCACAGGGTGCATAAGCTCGCTGGAACAGTTTACAAACAAGCAGGGAAAGAAAAGAAACAAAGGGGAATAAACCATCTGGTATAAAAAAAATGAGATGCCTTCTTTTAAGTCAAGCAAAATAAAACATTGCTTCTGCTAATTGCAATCTGGAACTACAGACCCCTCTCCACCACAGATCACAAAGCAAAGTGACAACAGCAATTATAGAAACGAAAATAGAAAAATGCCAGGGATGAAGAGACATTTCAGAGGCTGGAATTTTGCAGGAAATCTGATCACACCTAAAGGCCACTTTAAACATATGGAGCTGAAACACCACAGCACACCAGCACTCACCAACCTGTAAATCAGCTGCAGTGAGAAGAGACGTGAAGTAGAATGGGTAGGGTGGGTTTAACTGGCATGTCACTCTTTATTCTCCTAATCAGAGAATGAAACATAAGGAAAAAAAAAATTTATTAATAAGAGTCTCCTAGGAGGCACTCACTTCTGATAAACAACCAGCAAATCACAGAAAGCAGATTAACCAGAGCTGTGTCTGTGACGAGTGTAAATGCAACACCACAGCACACGAATAGGCAGCATTTTGCTTTTCTATGGTAACAGACTCAGTGCAGAGCACTTACCATTTATATCATGGGGACTTGCAAAATTAATGTCAGAATTAAGGACAGTTTGTCCTGCTTATATTAATGTAAATGACAAACCAAGTTCCCAGAATGAGGTATCTGTTCACATTTCCTAACAGGATGAAGTGGGAGAAAAGCAGACACTGAGCATTATGACTCTATATTTGAATAAGCACATCATATATTTCTGATAAATGTTTAGTTATACTGTTAAAAAAAAAATCCTGAATGTTTTTCTTTTCCCTTTTACAGGACATAATTTTTTTTGTGGCCCAAGTACAAATTTCTTTTGAAATCATGGGTTTGGACTTATTGTTTCTTATATTTTCTTAATATCTTACTGCCTGTGGAATTCTCACATCATCAAAGGGAGCATTCCTGACATCAGACAAACCCTGCTGTGAAGGAAATCAAAAACCCAAGCACTACAGATGCAGTCCCCACCTGCATCCAGACTGAACCAAGGAGTTTGGTCTTGGTTCTGATGCCTTGGGAAGTCTGGCTCAACTCTAAACTGCTTTAGTGTGTTGAACACACAGTCTTGAACATGTTTTCCAAAGAAATTCTCTGTTCTCACCGCTTCTCCAGCCATGGATCTGAGCCTATTCCTCTTTTTGAACCCCTCAATCATTCCCATTAGTACTGAAGTTAAATCTCAGATTTATAATCTAAACTCTAAAGCAAAATTGGGAAATAACGTGAATTCAGAAACCACTATAAGAAACGCAAAATATTTGGCATCAAGTTGGCTTCACTAGCAACTGAGGGGTCAGCATATCTTAAAATCAACACTCTGAAAACCATACACAGCTGATGAGAGATCAAAACTTTAGAAATCAAATGTAACTTCAGTGGTCTGCCTTTTCTTCTCATTACAGAACAACTGTTCATTATTTTTCATTAAAGTGCTGCATGTTTTTGTACAATCAGATATTTGAGTTGAAAAAGTGTCATGAATAACAAAGAAAAAACCACACACTTCCCCGATTCTTTGCATTCTTTTTTTCCAGAGCCTCTAAATCAGAGATTCTTTCCCTTTCATCACTCTGCCCCAGACAGAACAATCACTGAATTAATTTCATCCCTTAATCCCTTTACTTAGGTTCTGCAGCACCAATTCTGAAAGTAAAACAATCAGTTTTACTGCATCTAGTTAAAGAACATCTGCATCTTTAGGCTGATCTCTGGCAAAACAAGCAGCCACATTCTTCACAGATTTACACTTCTCATAACCTCAGGAGCAGAAAACTTTGCCTTTCTGCCACCTCAGGCTGACCACAGGCACGGGATTCAGCCACCCTACTCCTGCATTTTATGTCCATCCTTTCCCAGGAGAAGTTTCTACACTTTGCTTCTTTACCTTTGCAGGATGTATTTCTTGTCAAAAATTTTGGCCTCTCTCACAAGAGAGGGAAGATCAAGGGGATGACCCATAAGCCTGAACAATTCACAGAAAGACCATAGTGTATTCCCACAAAGTAAGCTAGTTTGCCATATGTATGGCCTGAACACTGTGCTTCAATCCAAAAAGCAATATACACTGCAGGAGATTTTTTTTTTCCTTATTTCCTTGGCAGTCTGGCAAATAGTGTGGTCTCTCAGCAGTGCTTACAAGCCAGATCCTAGCTGCTACCTCAAGTTCTTTTCCGTCCACAGACTGAAACAAAGCAATTCAGCAACTGTGTTTACTCTTTTCTTGCTGCCACACTGATGTTTATTAAGCGTTTCCTCCAGTGTGCCCAGTTTGCTGTCCAGGAGTCAAACATATCCCTGATGGGAACCAATTTATGAAATGTATTGCATCTCTACAAAGCTCCTGCTCTGTCATCAGTGAACACGAAGAGAAAAAAAAAAAAATTGTTGAATAGCGGGGAAAAAAATGTGCCTTTCAGCTTTGGCACTGCAAACTTTTTTCATCTTGCAGTCAAAATAGAGACAGATTTATTGATTAAAGTCTAATCTCTATTGGTCACAAAACAGCTTCAGAAGCCATCAGGCACAACTCTCTGTGGCTGTTTTCCAAGCTTTTCTTTCCCATTGATATCTTCCAGAGAAACATATGTTAACATCACAGAACAGGTGCTCATTTCAAACTGGAAAGCCAATTTTAACTATGTGAATTGTACACTAAAGTAAATGTATATTTAAGTTTTATACATTTAACACTTTCTAGAGGGTGCCCATGTTCGGGACTTCTAAGATTTCACAATTTCTGCTTTCCTAGTGGCTGACAAAATAATGTATTCCTAAATTAATAACATCTGAACAATTCATGTCAACAAAATCCTGAAGAAGAAGAAAGCAAAGTGAAGGGCAGCAGCAATGAAGTTTGGTGGGAAATTTTCTCACAGAATCACAGAACAGTTTGGGTTGGAAGAGATTTTAATGATCATCAAGTTCCAACCCCCCTGCAATGGGCAGGGACACCTTCCACTAGACCAGGTTGCATGGAGCCCCTTCCAACCTGGCCTTGGACACTTCCAGGGATGGGGCAGCCACAGCTTTTCTGGGCAACCTGTGCCAGGGCCTCACCACCCTCAGAGGGAAGAATTTTTTCTGAAAGCTTTATCGCTTCTGTTCATTATTTCACTGTTAACGTAAAGATAATGCCATTCAAATATATGTGATACAACACAGGTATCAGGGCTATGCCACGTTCCATCTGTAAAAAGATATGTAAAGCATAGCTGAGATCACCAAGAAAACGGAGCCACCTTCACTCCAGGATCACCCTGCTGTGCTGCCCTCAGCGCAGAAATCCCGACCCAGTAAATTGCCTTCAGGCACAGGAAAAGCTGTGGGGGATCCCAGAACCTATGTACGCGGTTTCTGTAAAACAAAACAAGCACGCAGAGAAATCCAAAGCCACAGGTCTTCCAGCTCTGCCTCCTCCTCCTCACCCCCGGGTGCCTGACACGGGACTCGAGGCAGACCAACTCTCCTTTTCTCCCACTTTTATTTTTGCGGAGTTAAAAAGCCCAAAACCCAACAAAGAAACAAACAAACAAACAAAAAAAAAACAGAACAACCCCCCAAAAAATAAAAAAAACCCCACAGATAACCCAGGGTTACTGACTATTTCGCTAAACCCTTCCCCATCCTGGAAACACCCTGAGGGACCCACAGGCATTTTCCCCTGCCCGCTTCCAGCGGCGCCCTCAGGCAGCGCCTTCCCGGCCGCTCCCGCCGAGCGCCGCGAGATGGCAGCGCTCGCCGCCGCCCCGCCCGCAAGCGCCGGTCCCCGTTGCCCCGAGAGCAGCAAACACTGAATCGTTCTGTGACTTTGTGAGCGAAATCACCTGCCCTGCCCTGCCCTTCCCCTCCCGCGGCTTCGGTGGGTAAGGTGGTGGGAGGGCGAGAAGGGCTGGGGACGGGGGGAAAGGAGAGAAAATGGCCGCCACTGGTGGGGAGGGAGGGCGGCCCCTCAGCGCACCTGAGGGAGAGGGGAGGCGCCTGGGGGAGCGTGTGGGGCCAAAGACCAGCGGGCGGGAAGTATAAGGTGATAAAAAGAGAGGGGGGCAGCAACAAGGAAAAAAAAAAAAAAGTGCTTGTGAGGCTGCCCAAACGTCCAAGACAATCCAAGGAGACTCCGGGGTGCCTGTCCCGCAGCCTGGTGTTCTCCAGTGGTCTTCTGCCACACCTCGTCCAGAGCAGTTTCCCTGACATTCCGTACAGAGACTGGCTTCCAATCCCTTAGCGCTTGGATAAAATAGGCTCTGGTGGCTGTAATTTAACCTTAATCCCTTCTTGGTGTATTTTAATACACCTTCTTGGTGTATTTTATGGTGCAAGAGACCATTAGAAGTAATTAAAAACTGAAATAAAGGTAAAAGCATCAGAACGTATGACAAAAATGGTAGGGGAACAGATGGGCTTTAGTCGGGCTGATCGGAAATGGGAACACTAGAAAAAGGTGAAGGCGTTCATTAGTAAGAAATGAGCACACCCCCTCACAAATAATTTAAGTATGGTAATAGCCTAATTACCTTATGTACATTAAGAATGTTTTAGTTTGTGATAGTACGCAGGAGAAGTCTGCTCAGAAATGGTGTTCCTGGCTGCAGCCTGAAGCAGGGAGCTCCACATCCTCCTTACCCCAGAGCCCAGAGATAAATACTTCCCTTTACTTGTTCTGAATGTGCCACTGCCACCACCTCTTATTGCCATTCTTTGTACATTTGTTTCGATCCTTATTTAGTTGTGGTTGCTTGCATTGAACATCGTAAGTAAAATATTTTAATCTGTTGACTGCAAGAGGCCCCAATTTCTCTGAATCCTCATAATTCATGTTGCACATAAGGTGACCGAGGCCCCAGTCCAGATGCCTGTTTGTTGCCATCAGGCTCGAGCACATCCTCAGTTGTATAACCTGACCCAGACGGAGTGTTCTAGTCTCGTATGGCCCCTGCCAGGTTACATAAGGTGACACACCATCTGCACTGACATCTGTGACCTGATGCAGGTGGCATCACTCTGTAGCACTTGTTAAGAAGGGGAAGAGGCTCCTTACATCCCACATTCTTTTTTTCACTTTTAATCTTGGTCACGTTGGCACAAGGCTTTCCTGGTGACTCAGCAGCGGCCTTCATCTGTCACCAATATTAGCAGGAGTGTCAGGATATATATGGTGGAAATAAACACCACAGATTTGCTGATGTGGAAGTAATTTGAGGGCCAACATCAGAGGCATTTTGCCCCCAAAACTTCAAAAGGTGTCAAGTGCGAAAATTCAGGATGACTTGAAGTGATTTTAAATAGCAGACACGAAATGCTGTTTTGCTTGCCTTCTACTTCATTAATCTTGATTGATCACATTTAAAAGCTTTCCAATAAAAAGAAAGAGTAAACAAAGTTTCATTTTACAGAGAGCGTGGGTTTGTCAAGTATTATGGTGTGGCCTGTTCTAGACCCACATTACTTTGGGGGTCACCACAGTGTGTGGACTTGGAGAATATAAAGAAAAATAAAAAATAATTATGCTTGGGAAATTCGGAGACACTCCTGAGATGGCAGGAGTATGATTAATCCTGTGTGGATGGAGGAATGTACATGCTAACTCTGGCTGAGACATTTCCATAAGTATGAGCTGAGACTTGACCTTGAGTCCTAGTCAAAAATAAGGTTAATTTGTAGGGGCACTGGCTTTATGCCCCTTATTGAATAAACACTGAGATGATTAAAACCTGTAGCAAAGCATTAGGTCTCACAGGCCTCACAGGCAGGGGGATTCACCATCGAAGAATCCTCTCCAATATTTTTGAAGTGGAATTTTTTTCTCTCTGTAACAAAGGAGCTTCGCTCAGCGCAGGGAGGACGAGGTGCAGCTTTTATCAGTGTAGCTCACAAGGGCTGGATCGCTCCTGGAGAGAGTGACCCTCCCACAGCAGGACGTATCGCTCGGACCCAGGGCAGGCAGAGTCTCCGACACACCCAGAGTTAACAATCAGCAGCCTCAATCAACACCCCAGCCCCGTCAGCTGCTCACAGACACACCACATGTACATGCACTGATGGGATTATTGGGTGTGTGGGTGCCTCCCACCAACGGCGACAGGGAAGGATTTTATTCATAGGTGTTTAAAAAAAAAAAAAAAAAGTCACACTGCAAATACATGTGAGAGCATCATGTGAGTCTCATCCCACTGCATCTAAGAGAGAGCACTGAAAAAGAGACAAGAAGCTCAGGGGTCCATTTCACAATTTGTGAAATGTCAGGGAAAAAGAAACTTTTTCTGGTTGTTTCACTGAAAAAATATTTCTCTCTTTTCTGCTTTTCACCATGTTTCTTTTACCTCTTTGCTTTTCAGGCTGCAGATCAAGGTTTCCATCAATTGAGAAAAGGATGGTGTAAAGAGTCCAGCATATCATGATTGAGCGCTACAGAGAGACAGGGTCAATTATTAAACCATTGTCAGCCTGCAGGGTTTTCAGCATTTGATAAGGAAAGCTGTTGGAAAACTACATTCTCTCCTGTAGCATTGAGTGAACATACATTCTTTTCTATTTCTTAGAATATTTTTAGTTGAGAGCACCCACTGCCTGGTGTCCAGAGAGTTTCTGGCCCTTCTGTGTCAGTTCCCTGATCCTGCAGGATCTTAACTCCATGACCTGTATAAAACCAGTACAAAAATATATATAAATACAAATATTACTACTACAGCAGGACTGAGTTAGTCAGCTATATCACTACTGCTAAATACTTTTCCTTACTAAACACTAGATCAGCAGAGCTCTGATATGAAGCCTTATCTACAGGAGGAAAATGTAGGGATTAGAAAGTTTTTACCTCGTCACCAAGAGTCAGCCTGAAAGTGCAACTATGCAAATTGAAGTAAAAAAGAAGTCATGAAGCTTAACATCAACTGGCAATGATTCACACTTTTGTTTACACTTTGAAAATCCTCTTTGCCTTAGATTTTCTCTTGGGGACATGTGTTTCTACAAGACAGTTTCTCACTTCTTCTCCTGCCCAGAACACAGCTAGTCAAGCAAAGGCTGTAAGCCTCAGCAAACCTTCTCAAGGATTAGGTAAGGGTGTTATTATTTGCTTTGTCATTGCTGGAAATAATGCATTTTCATTGCACTAGAATATCCTACTTTTTCTAAGATCTTACACAAGGCAAAGGGTTGATTTCTACCATGATGCAGGTAAGAGAATTCAAGTTAAAATGGGAAGTATAGGTCAGGATGGAAAAACAGTCATGCTGAAGTAAAAGCTCATGAATCATCTCCAATGTGTCTTACACAGTGTCAAAGCATTTTATTTTTTTTTAATACGAGGACAGAGTACTTGTTATTCATGGAAAAATTCCAGATAAAAAACAAGGGATTGTCAAAAATCCATTTTACTCTTTCTGGTGGTGGTGGGAGACCTTATAATGCTCTAAAAGGGCCATTCAGTGTCTTGGCCACTGGCTTTCATTTCACAACAAATGTAAGATTCCACTTCCTCCATTTTACACAGCCCAGTGTTTTGAATAAGAGACTGGAAGGAGAAAGGGAAGAGATGCAAACACATCTCATCTGAACAGCTCCATAGCCCAGTAGAATGAAATACATCAGGCCAAGCCCAGTTCCTATTTTCTTCAGTACTGAGTTTTAGAGGTAAAACACAATGGTTTGTGCTTTTATTGGATTAGAAGAAGGCAAGTGATTTTCTGTATGCTCTCAAAGCCCCTTGAATATATATAAAAAAACTTAATAAAAATTAGTCTTTTTAATATAGGCAAGTTTCAAAAGATTTCAGTCAAAACAGCAGCAGATCGAGATCCTGGGGATGGATACAAAAATATTACAAACTCCATTCAAAAAAGACACGAAGTATAAGGCAGTCTTTAAATGATAGCACAGCCCTTCACCATCACTTGCAGGCGCAGGAAATTAAAGAGCTGGATTGGAAGCTGACAGGCAGAGCCAAGCACGGTGCTGCCGTTATTTCCTCGGTGTCATTGCTTGCAGACTCCCGTGATCTATGGATCTGCTGCCGGCTCACAGACTGACGACCTGGAGCTGCTTTGATGCTGCAGACCCCGAAGGGCAGAGATTCACGAGCGGTCTGCCAGCAAGGCTGCTTTCCAGGAGCAGCCTGGCAGCCCGGACAGGCAGTGGGAACGAGCTGCCATCGAGCCCCTTGCTGCCGTGGCTGCTCCAGCTTCTGGGACAGCTTTAGTGTCTCATGGAAGCGAGACCAGGCAGAAATTGCTGGCCGTTCTTTACAATCATCTGAAAAGGGGAAACTGATTTCTATCTTCCTGCGATATCCTCCTCTCTGTTGTTGTCAAAGAAAATACTTTGCCAGAGCACAACTCGCGCCGTTGCTTCCTAATCGCTGTTCAAAAGCCGGCAGGCTGTGGGGACGGGCAGGGAGGGGATCACAGCTGTCTTGCCTCAGCACTCTGCTTGGGGCTAAGCCACACTGCTGTCTCTGCCAGCCGGGGCTCCCAGGCATCTCTCCAGCGTGGAGAACCGTGGGGAACCCCGCAGCAGTGAGGGGAGGAGGAAGGAGGAGCCGCCATCAAATGGACATTTCACGTGTTAAACTTAGCTCAGAGCTGAAGGCAACACACTCATAACACTAATAAAATTAATCCAATATCTGCCTATATCTCATTTTATGCCTCCAGCAAGATTAAAAAAGAGTTACAAAAAGACACTTTTACATTTACTCAAAACCAGAAAATACAGTTTTCCTGAAAAGGAAGAGTCTTTCTGGAGACTGAACTGGGCTGATGGAAGAGACTGTTCTCAGAAATATCTGATATGAAGGAGTTTCCACCATGAAGTGAGCTGTTAAATAAATACCCATCAAAATACCAACCCTTTTTTTAAAACTACTTGGCTCTAGGGCTTAAAAAAAAAAAAAAAGATAAAGTGGGTGATGTTCTACCCCAGGTACCTGTTCATCTGTGAAGGATGATAAGGGAAAAACATGTCTCAAAAACTAAACTTCTCCTAATGGTTCTCTTGATAAATGAAGGAGTCTGTTTCATTCAGAATTTTTCCTAAATTTAGTCTGGCCTGAAGCCAAGTCACAATTTCTCCACTGACTTCATGAGATTTCCTGCCAGTTAATAGCACAGCATACCCAATGCTCATTGAGAAGTCTGAGATGCAGTTCCCTGGAATTCTCCATGTTCATGCAAACACCCCAAAACAACTCAAACTTCCCTTGCAAGCTCTGGGTTCCAGGGGATGTAAGAGCTGGAAGTGTGGGTGAAAACCTAGGGCTATTTATGTTGTCTCTTTAGGAATCACACTGATTACAGGTCAGTTTTAAAACCCATTCTATTTTTGAATCAGAATTTTCATGCTGGTTATTGCCTGGACCCTCATGTCTTTCCCAGTGGGCTGGGGCTGCACAAGACCACTTTCTCCAGCAGCACTTTCTCCTCAGAACCTTGGGGGAGTCTCTGGGACAACCCTGTGACCAGACATGCCAGTATAAAGCTGCCATTCCACTCTTGCTTGAATCTCAGCAGTTCTCTCTCCTGGTCCCACAGAAGAGCATTACTACTTATAAAAAATAAAAAACCACCATAACTGACCCAGCCAGGGTCAGAAAAGCTTGGATGTTTGGACAAAACTCTCAGGAGCGGGATTACAGGGATACTCTGCAGCTGGACACCAGGCAGCCAGAAGTGATGAGCCAGCACGACAGAAGGGTGGAGCAGGGATCACCAGCTCGAATGCAAGGTACAACAGGATGGAGAAAGTGAGTTTGTCTGCTTGGTACCTGCCACAGTCAGTGTGGGGAGACAGAAGAGGCAGAATTTGAGAGAGACAGAGGAACACTGTAGGCAAACAGTTGGAATTGGCAGCTACTTTGCACAGATTACTTCTGAGAACATCTTAATTCCCCGGGTTTCTGAAACGCATTTCCCCTTCCTTTGTTCCGCACATTATTACACGCACCAGCCCTGCCAGCTCCCGTGTGAGCGAGCGTGGGGGGCTATTGCTCATCCCGAGCCATATGCTTCTGTCAGATGTTTATTTGCATGAGCGACAAGTCGTTTGGAAAGCTACGGGAGGCATTGCTGTTCCCCACTCCCACCTGATTCCTGCAGCCACAGCCTGTGCTGCAGGCAGTGAGCAGGTGGCTCCCAGGCAGGCAGGGAGAAGGGACAAGACTCAGAGCACGGGCAGATGTGGGTGTGGAGCAGCACCCTTAAACTGGGAAGGATGGTATCATGGAAATAACATAACCCCTCAGCAGATACAGCAGTGCCAGTCACTGCAGCGAAGATGATGTTCCTTTCTGGGAAGGAAAAGCTAGTGAGGAAAAGGAGAACGGTGAGACCCTGGCATTTCTGCTACTACCCCTCTCTGCTGAACTATCAAAGGCTTTTTAAACCTCTGCAGTTAAGATCTTGTATCCCCCTAGTGCCATTATCCTTAGGTGCAGTGAGGCAAATTAGGTTTAAAGGAAGTGCTTCAGTTTTCTCTGTTTTCTTTTCAAGAGTAAAGGCCTATATAACTAAATATATTAAAATATACTTTTAATGTCCAGGTTACTTACTGGTGAGTTTGGATGCCCACAAGACCCTAAAACAAAGAAATTCTGTGCCACAAGCAGACGAGGGGAAGAAGTGCTCCTCAGAGAGAAGCTGATGAAAGGGACAGCTGTAATATAAAAATTTGGAGGCTCTCTCAGAATGAGATGTTCACTTTGGGGCGTATCCGTGGTACAAGTTCTATTGTTGATAGTGTTTCTTTTTTAAAGTGTGCTTAACTCCTGAAATGAGTCTTGGAAGCTCTTATGTGATCAAAGACTGGCCTTACCCAGCATCATCACCATGAAAAAGAGGCAGAATTTTTATTCCTTCTAAGGAAAATGACAGGTTTTTGCTTTTCTTTTTCTTTTTGTGAAGAGCAGATGAAGGTTCCAGTATCTTAAGCAATTTGGGGGGTGATGGAAAGTGGAATAGACCCCTCTGACAGTCTGGTCATCCCGGTGTCTGTACATTAGAATATTGCTGGTTATTCTTGAAATCCAGTAAAGCAGATACTTTCTAGCAATTTGTGATCTGGTAGATGTTGCTCCCAGCTTTTAGGAGATTCAGTGTTCTACAGAGATGTCAGCTGTGCTAAGAGCTTGGTATTTACAACACCTCGGGGGAAGGTAATCCATTTTGCACTCTTCTTAAACTGTCCCTCTGCCTTTCCATGTCTTGGTGCTCTCTCCATCATTTTCAGCCGCTTTTTCTTCTTTGCTTACAAGTGCTCTACTTCTCTAATCTTGGAAGAGATTGCCCTTCCTTACACTCTACCTTTCTGACTTTCAATAAATTAGCTGGTGACTCCATGACAACAAAATTGATCTTCTCTCCTCAAGCTGTCTGCACAGGTCACAGGCAATCTGTCTGTTATGGGACCTTGTCTTCCCTGACAGCTCAAGTCCTGGTTATCTTGCAGCACACTTGGGCAGCTACTGCTGAGCAAAAAGAGACATTTCTGGTGCTGTTGTACCTGATTGTTCCGCCACTTCAACGAACGTTCCTTCCCTGGCTGTCAGTGATCACTCTCATTTCATCCTCTTTGCTTCACAGACCGCTCCCACTTGACGGAATTGAAATTTTGCAACTTTCTAGTTGTTTTTCAGCCAGGATCAGTGTTTCCCCTTTCTTACTTGTTACATTTGCTCACTGGAGCCCTCTCGCTCCCTAACTTCACCCAGCAGCTCTGTGCTGCTGACAGCCAAATCCATCTCTCTTTAGCCCAGTGCCCCAGCCCGGGATAGCTTTGTATTTCCAGCCATTTACTCAGCATCTTCTCACCCATTTCTCTCACAGAACTGGATTAAATGATCCTTACTTTTTACATCCAGGTGTGACAGATGAAATGCAGGTGGTAATTCAGCTTTTAGACTCCTCCCTTACAGTTTAAGCAGCTCAGCTGAGTCAGGAAACAGATTTCATAACTCACTATTGCAGACTTACTGCCTAGTTCTCTAATTAAGCCAGTTGAGAAAGATTGCTTCTCATATTTTCCAAGATCATGCAAAGTCATTAACTGTTCCACAAAGGAGGTGAGTGTCTGTCTGCAAGCCTGCAGTAGGGGTAGAAGACCAGCTATTCCTAATGTTCAGCTCTTCAGCCAAATCAGGATTTTGAGAGGGCTTTAAAAAGTATTATTATCATCATAGCCTGGATACTCTTCCCTAAGTAGGATTTAGTAAAAAATGAAGGTGAGCAGACCACCAACTTACCCCTGAGTAGCCCAAGCTTCCTTCAGTATGAGCAGAATGCAGTCTGAAATCATTTGGCTTGGGAAGCCTGTAAAACTTAATAAACTGTTCCATTAACTGCCTTGTCACTTTTCAAAACACAAGGACGTGGTGCTCTGTAACTGCTATTTCTGCAGACAGCAGGAATCCAGTACTAATGTCAAGCCTGTAGCTTGGACTAAAATGAGGGGCACTTGGGTGGAGCACAGGGAGAACAAAGTCTGTGCTGGCCAAATGTAGACCACAGATGGATCAGATTTTCTCCAAGGTAGTAGCTCCAGCCCCTGCAAACTAAGGTTGAAAAAGCCTTTTGATTTAGAGTTAGAAAAGGAGCCATGCTCAGCAAGGCTCTGACTCCTCACCTCCTATGGGGTAATAAATCCTCTAATCCCACAGAAGTTAAAAAAAATGAAGTCCCCCACTTTATTAGTGATTTTTTGTAGGCACCAGGTTGGGATTTTCTTTGCTCAGGGAACTCTGTGGTTCATGACTATCTAGCCGTCAGTCCCCTTTCCAGAGAGACCATGCTGCAATATCATTTATTCTCAACTTTGGGAGAGCATGTTTCTGTTCTAAACATCTTTGATAACACTGAGAAGCACCTGTTGAGTAATGGAAAAAAAACATGTGCAGACACACCCTGACTGAGTGGAGGTCCATGCTGATGGCCTTGGCCTGGTTTACTACCTCCCTCAGGCACCTGTATGTCCTTTCTTCTGATAGAATTGTTCAAAATTCTGTTTGTAATCAGCTTAGCAATGTTCTGCCTGCTCCACACTTTCAGCAGTTTCCATCTACAGCCACACTGCAGATTCCTTGCCCCTCTCTCTGAACTATCTGCTTCTTACTGCTCTAAATAGCTCCCGTGCGTCACGTTTGAGCAGCTACCCTGCTCCCAGCTGACATTCCCAGCCCACAGAAACCTGAATATTCCTGCACGGCTCCTCAGTTTGGGAAACCTAGAAATAACGTGCTGTTTTACTATCTTATTCCTCTGAAATTTTTGACCTGTGTTTCTTCTGGAGAAAGTAAAACCAGGAGGAAATGTATATGCAGGTACAACACTAAAATTCAGCAATGCACCAGTGAGCTTTTTAACTGGTTCACAGACTCATTTGTCATCGTAAGTCCCCAGGATAGTTGTTGCCTTGCATATGAGGAGCCCAGATAATTTGGCCGTGGACTTAGAAAGGTGGCTCTCATTTCAACTAAAAATACATTTGCATTCTTTCTGCCTTATTCTTAACCACACAGCTCCCCCCTCACAGAGGCACAGCCCTCATGTGCCACTTTCCCCTTTGTCCCGACTTTCTTTGCTCAGCACTCCTAAACAGGGCACAACCCTGTTTGCCTCTTTCCCAGCCCCCACTTTCAAGCCCATCTTTCTTCCAGCTGAAAGTGATACGGATTTAAGGCCCCCAAACCATCCAAAACTTAATTGATTTTTCTTTGTTTAGGCAAAGACAGAAAAGCTTGCTGAACTTTGGGGCTGTATTACATAAAGTACATCACTAAGATGTTATTTTAAAATAAGGGCATGAAAATACAGTTTTGTTCCATTTGCACTAAAATTGATTAATTTTTTGTAATTCTTGTTTAACCAAGACAAGTTTCTTTCTCAGAAGTATTTCATTGTGTAAAATACTGAAGAACGTTGCATTGAATCACACTAATTACAACGGCTGGTGCAAAATTAAAAACGAAATGTGCAGTGGGAATTTGGTGATGTGAGTTAGAATTGGGTTTAAAAGCTGTTAACGTTTTACTGAGCAATCACCCTTCTCACAAGGGGAAGATCAGGTGCCAAAGCTGAGGGTACTCAGCAGTACCAATGCTGATGGTTTTGCTTCCTTACCCATTTGGATGCCTAAAAAGACACAGATTGGGGGCTGGCTTTGCCACCCTAAACCCCATCCCCTGGGCACGACTCCCCAAAGCTTGCAGATGACCAGGAAGTGAAGTTCAGACGTGTGCCAACCTCTCCCTCTTATGGAGATCCCTTCCTCCTCAGCCTGTGCAGCAACAGAACTGCACAGCAAGTGCTTTGGAGGGGAAACTGAGAAGTGTTTGCAGTGCAATTACCACTCATTGCAAATGAGACCCTAAACAGATTATCTGTCAATTAGCAGCAGCATTCCATTTCCCCCTTCCTAACATAATCTCACTTCTTTTTCAATCTATGTCCCAGAAACCATCAAAGTGATAATTCTGTGAACTGTCATTACTGATAAACAAACAAACAAACAAAAATCAATAATCATGACCTTCTTGAGAAATTTCTTCATGTTTCATGTCTCGTCAGCAGAGATACTGGGAATCAGTTCTTTAAATTAAAAATCAAAGCGAAAAAAACAACTACCTTACTTGAGGGATGGAAGTTTCCAGAAAACGATATTTATGAGTAGCTACAAGAAGCCACACAAGTGATATCACTTTGGGACCAGCAGTTGTACAAATTTTATGTTAAAATATTTTTGTAAATTATAAATTAAGTCCATTGGGATTTTTTAAGAATGAAAACATTTTTCCTGGAGAAAACATTAGTGGCACCGAAGGAGCCACATGCCGGCTCTGGTGACCCATTTTGCTAAAAGCAAAGATAAGGAGGTGACCAGCTGACTCAGAGACATCAAAAGGGCTTGGCAAATCCTATTCTTATGTTGCTGATTTGGCAGTAGCTTGCTCACTTAAAAGGTCGTGGTGTGATCAGGAACCTTTTCTCCCTGGCCAGCCATGACCTCAGGCAGTTTCCATTTTGCAGCTTGTTGGCAGCATTTGTAAAACTTCAGTATCTGAGTACAGTTGCTCCTACCTTGAATCAAATGCTGCAGGCACTGAAGAGCCTCCTGAGAGCATCATGTATAATATGCAAAGGCACGTGCACGTCTCTAAACCGTACTTCAGCTTGCTTTTCCTCTACTGAAAAGTTGCTGTTCATCTGCATCATTCCATACATTATTATTATTATTTTTAAGGTGTGCATTTCCGTGGTTCTCAGTGTGTACCAGCCTTGGTTCTGACATTACATTTCATATTAGCTGTCTCTGAGACATCATTATTTTGTGCTGACATCTCCACCACTTTGATTCATATAATGAAATTCAGCCTTAAAACCATTACAACAGGAGTTAATTTAAGACACGCTAAATAAGAAGTCCTCCCTCCCCTCAAGAGTTGACTAAGACAGGGCCAAAAGGAGGAATCATGGGAGATAATTGCATTGTCTCATTCCATTTTCCTCTGAAACATTATTACAGCTGTCCCAAGAAAACATGCATTATACAATCCAAGTAATGAAAAAGCAATTCTAAAAGCTAATTGTCTATAAAAATCTAGAGCTGATCCTTACTCCATGGAAGTAGGAAGGTGATTGCATTAGTATGCCAATTCATGGGGATCATCACTGGGATATTGTATCCAGCTTCCCTCTCTCATAAGGTGTTGTAAGAATAAAAACACATTAAAATATTGCAGTGAGAGCATTCTAACACAGAGATGACTTCTCAGAAAAATGCATACAAGATCCAATGGCTAAAAACTGGAGAAAAATTCCATGGCTTGGGGCAGGAGGATTATCCTGGTACCTTCAAGCTTTAAAATCTGTTAAACTGATAGACCAGTTAGGAAAACAGTAAGATCTCTTCAAGTATTCCTTCCAAGCCACAGGAAACTAGAATGAGAAAAGGAACCATATCACCAGTGGTTACATACAAGTAATTTTTTGTTGGTCTATTGTCTATATTTCATGCTACAGTAGTGACCTCAGATTGCAGCAGTGGGGTTGTTCCAGAGGGTCTGATTAAAGGCCAGACCTGGAAATGGTCTTCACTCAGCAAGTGAAAAGACAGCAAAAGAAAGTGAGAAGAAGCGTTGCTGTTCACCAAGAGAAATGAGGATACCAAAGATGAGGTCTGAAGTGCTTTCTGACTGAAATTTAACCCCATGAAAGAAAAAGAAAATGCATCAGTTCTGCTCGTGAGGGGATGAAGAAAGTCCTAAGAAAGGAACATGAAACAAGATCTCAAATTATCCATTATTTCCACAGATTTTGGGTATGTTTTTTGTTGTTTTTTTCAGGAAGAAATCATTAAGAGACTAAATTTGGACTCCAACCTGCCACTTATCACTGCCTCTGCTACTACCACGGCCCCAGGCTGATGGTACAACAGAAGGAGACTGACAGCCAAAATGGAATTCAGCTGACACCAGCATATCTCTGCTGAGAGGTATCACAGGAATGTCTTGGTGCAGACCAGCAGTACAGACCTTTAACAGTGACATTTCTATACAGACCACGTTGAAAAGGCCAGAAACAATGCAGACACGTGCAGTACTGTATTTTATAGCAGAAAGAAAGGCTCATCTAATGAAAAAAAGAAGCCTGAATTCAGCATTACATACATCCTGGTAGACAATGCCATAATTATTCATCTTTATAAGTGAAACTATGGGCTGATAAGTATAATCTATTAGGCTAAAATTCAACTCTGCTTGATGTTGAGGTAGAAGAGTTTTAATAAATGTAGATGTATGTGAGGAAATGGTATCTGGAAATTTAGATTACTTGAAGATAGATTTATGTGTATGCAAATCATTGTATTTCAAGTAGAAGTTACAGATTGTTGGTTTTTTTTTTTCCCAGAGGAAAAGAAAAATCAAGAAACAGATACAGTAATAATTTCTCAGTGATTCGGTGAAATGCTGCTGCCCAAGTCAGGTCACACAACCATAACAGACCTAAAAGGGCAGTCACAGTGTAAACAGTACAGAAGTTAGAGATAACTGAAGACAGCTAAAGGGTGTTGAACTGATAAAAAGTGGTTTAAAGACAAACACACAAACAAACACCCCATTGTCTTTTATTTTCTGTATTTTGTTTTCTCGGGAATACCCTGAGCATAAGGGCAACTGACCCTTTCATGCAAGATAATATCATGTCTTCTAGTAGCCTGAAGAACTGAACAAGTCATACTCACAAAAACGACAAACCAGTGATGCCAGGTTTTGATCCAAATTTGCTCTGATTAGGTGTAGGATTTTGATCCTGTGCCTTTAAAAACTGGCAGTTTAGCAAAAACGTCAAGCTGCATAATTCCCCGCTGGCTAGAAAAATAGTGCTGACGATCTCTCCAGTGAAACTGAGCAAAAAACCTTATCTCATGCAAACAGTAAGTTTGGTGGTTTTGGTTGGTTGGTTGGGTTTTTTTCTCTGTGTTATATAATAAGAAATCAGGTACATTCTTTACTTTCCATTGTAAGCCAAACTGCACTATGACATTTAGAAATCCTGATTCCTTTTCTCAACTGCTGATTTTTGAGAGCTCCTCTCCCCAATATGTATCTTGGTTATAGGATTGAACATTAATGTATAAAAAAGGCCTAGAATTTGATTACTACTTGGTCAATACAGATTAATTAATCTGTAGATTCAGCTACACAAGAGCCCTGAACTTATCCCTCAAGCAGGGATGCTGATAAATGAAAGAAACCTGGTGTGTTTTTCCTGCGCTTTTCAGGTTGTACCACCCAAACAGAGCCAGGATGTGATGAGGGAGCTGGGGTGAGAGTCTCTCCCAGGCAGCTGGAACTCCATTTGCACAGTATTTGAAAGCTGAAGCTTCACAATGTCATTATGAGCACTGAGATGCCAGAGCTGAAGTCCTTCCTCCCATCAGAAACTGGGAAATAGGAACTGCACTCTCTTTTCCCAACACCTCCACTACCTCCCAAAAAAAGAAACCTGCGTTTTGGTTTTTTTTTCTGTAACAAGACCACACGTTGTTCACAATGGCAGAACCCCAAGTCCTGCATGTGGAATTATGTAGAGAACTGAGAAGCCTCTCTGTGCTGCTGCTATTATGGGGTAATTTTTACTCACTTAATTGGAAGAAGGGTTGGTTTTAACTTTTCCCTTTCTTGTCCTCTGCTGTGTTCTCTCTTCTTCAACCATTACCAAAGGGACCTTCCTGGTTCTGCCATTTCTTAAAAACACAGTTCAGAGATGGGAAGTTTCAGGTACAGCTTGGCAAATCCAGAGGACCCTGGTGGAAGCAGCTGACACAATTCACATGCTCACTCATCTGCTGCATATGGAACATAAGGAGGACGAGTCCAACAAAAGGTAGTTTCTAAAGAGCACACCAAAAATCACACACCATCCTTGTTTCCAGCTGGGGAATTGGGGCTTGCTATTTCCACCTGGAAAACTTCCTCCATTTGATGTTTCATGATGACAAGGACAAACTACTACATTAGTTTGGGGTCTCTGCTGCATCCACCATGATTTTAACCTCTCATGTATTATTTCTGTGTGGCCTGTCTAATGATACTGATTTTGGTGCATTATACTGATGTTTTGCAGTCCTGGTGATACCTTGGTCCAGTATCACCTGAAATCTGAAAAATTTTATTGCTACAGTCTGTCCCTGGGAAAACATTAAGAAAAGAAATGCATTTTCCGTTGCCTCAGAGCTTGTGCTGGACCTCAGAGCCCAGAATGACTCTTAAGATTAAGACTAAAAATCAAGAAACTCAGTAAAGCAAGTGAATGCAACTGAAAGGATGGAATATGTGCAGAGTTTCAGGTGGGTTCACCGAGCTCTAAGTACAATTAGAAAATGGGTAAAGAGAAGTGCACTGTGCTGTAAACAAGAAAAGATTTTTTTTTCCTGAAGAGTGAATTCACTTCTTCATAGTCTGCATTTTTCAGCAAGTGAATCTGATTTGTTTTTAAAAGTTCTCATAAAGCCAGGAAAATGTATTAGAAGTTACTAAAATGGATCATGTTTCTTGGCAGAATAGTTAGATACCTTGATTAAAAAAACCCACACTGATGGTCTCTCTTGAATAAATACTTTTAAGTAAATATCTGGGGCTGTTGAAGGGATTAAAAATAAAAACAGAACAAAAGATAAACAAAACATTATTTCTGCAAAAATCTGGTGTCCGGATTTAGCCCATGCAATTTTTTTTCAGAAGAGAGAGGCTAAAATTACCTCCAGCTAAACCAAGGCTCCCATATCCTTGTCATTTAGGAACTCTTTCAGTGACATGCAGGCAAAGACTAGAACTGACAATTATTTGCAACAGAAAAAAAAGAACAACAAAGCAGGGGTGAGAGGATGTGTTATTTATTGTGCCCGTGTGACAGCCCAAATGGAATGAGATGAGGCAGAAGTGCCCAGGCAGTGTTTACAGGAAGAGTCATTTCTTGAAATAGATTTTCATTTCCCTTTGCTCTGTCATAATTAGGAATGGCAAATTTCTTTTGGGGTGGGGGGTGAGGCGAAGGCAGGGAAAAAGTTTTGCTTCCTCCTCTCTCCCAGAAAATTAAAATATGAGTAAGAATTGAAATATTTGCCTGCAAAAAGTATTTGTTTCCTCAGCCTAAAATTTATTTACAATTTTGTAAGTGTAGAGAGCATTGAATATAATCTAGTTAGTTCATCGAAAGTCTATTCAGATCTGTTAAACAAATATGAGTTCTTTACCTTTAAATGATAATAAATCTGTTATCCAATGAACTTAACACAAGATACCAGGAAAGTGGAAAAAAATAAAGAAATGCTTCAGGTGGAAAGCAACAGTGTAGCTGAGCAGTGCAGGGAAAAGGTGGCCCATACAAGTTTTCCATAGATTTTGGATACTGAGGCATGTTGTGTTTCAGCAAACAATCTTGGAAAACGAATTTAGTATAACAACACATTTGTCATAATGGACTTAACACTGCACATGGTATAAAGGAACCACAAGAAATGTGGTTCCCAAAACCCCCCCGAGCCAAAGCAGCAATTGTTTAAAACTAAGCTGAGTTTTTATACAGCTAAGGAGCTGGTTATTTTGGTTGGATGGCTGGTTTGTTTTTCTCCTTATTTCTGCCCTTAGATACAGTTGTTTCCCACGTGCTCAGATCCTGAGGACTCCCAAAACACCATAAAACATGGGTTTGGGCCATGTTGTAACAAGATGTTTCTTCTCTCCTTTTTTCATTTCAAATTGTTTTGTGAACAGAAAATTCTAAGGGCCTTTAGTTTTGGAAACATCTCTGCAACAGAATATGTTGCCTGTGTTTTAGGAGAGGTTCGGTGACTCCGACAACATCAATTCCACCTCGCAGCTGCGTTTGGATGTGGAGTCCTTGGCTCTGGATGTGTGTAAGGCTGCCAAAGAGCTTAACTTCCCAGGAAAAATGGGAAGCCCTCCCTGTGTGTGCTGGCTGCTCCCGAGAAAGGGCTGTGAGTGCACCAACTCCATTGCTTGGGGCAATCTTCGAGGCTTGGATTACATGGAAATTCATCTAACCCTGCATGTTTCACAGCTCAGTGAGCAAATCTGGGAACAAACTGATGTTTTAAATTAAATTTTGTTTCTGATGTGCCAAATCGACCACCTGGGTAGATTCCTGAATCTGCGTGCCTGGCTATGGAGCACCACCCTCTGAGGCAGCTGAATCCCATCCATCTGCCACCCTCTAGCTCACAGTTTAGCCCAGAAGTTGCGTTTTTCTTAGGTGCGCCCCATCCTAGGCAGTTACCATGGCAACCCAGCGACTATCAGATGTCAATCCTGCTACAACTCTGCTTCTGTCAGGATACAGCTAAATCACTAAGGAACTGGAAGACGTATTTTATGGTCTTTATTGTAAGATCTGAGGTGAATAAAGAGCTCAGGTCACACCTGCGCTAACCCACCCCATTCAGAGCTGTTACTCATGTACTGATGACAAGTAATTACATTTTTCATACCAGCCTTTTTACATTTCCTGTTTTGAGAAAGAGCCCTTGGAGCGCTTGGCTTTGCTATCACACAGCTCACCCAGCAGCACATCTGTGCAGCCACAATGCCACTGATGGTGTCCCGAGGAAACACTCGCTCCCTCACGTCCAGAGGTTAATATGAAGTTGCCAGGGTGGAGGAACATCATTACAGACTGAGTCATCTTCTGTTTTCAAAAGGCTGATGGGAAGGGAGCTCACCTCAGACATGTTAAAGGGTCCAAACTATGGTTTTATTATTGGGCTGTTAAGGGATGAGAGGCAAATTGTTCTCTCCTTCCTGCCCACTTCCTCCACCTGTTGAAGGGGAATTCTGATGTTGGTGTCTCTCTTTGTAAACTGGATCTGACACCATTTTAAAGCTAAGCTGTATAAAAGCTAATTATTAGCATCGTGACCACTTACATCATCACTTGGTTGATCCCAGAGCACTGTCAGAAGAGAATAGCAACATTTGACTCAGAGCCTCACATCTGGATGCTTGAGCATCCTCTTTGCTCTCTTTTACCAGAAAATTCAGCGATACACTTCCAAACCCTGGTGGGCACAAATGTGGGGCTCTGCTGCCAGACAGAACAGATTCCCAGCCTCACCTTCCCATCTCCTCTTTCTTCAGTAACACATCCTAGTGGAAGTCCCCTGTTTTTCAACCTGCAGTGTCACTGAGGTGCCAGCCACATTCTCATGGAAAGGAGAAGAGCCTGTTTCTCTTGTAGATATATAGCACAGCAGTTTGTTATCCTTCATAGCTCTGCAATGTGAAAATATTTTGCTGTAACAGTGTCATATGGCCATTTCACAGCAACACAGGAGGTCACATTAATCTGACAGGCAGCTTTAAATGCAGGATACCCCCTGCCATGCTGTGGGCAGGTGGCACTGGAGCTTTCCCTGCAGCCTTCCCAGCTACACTTAACAATCTTCTCTATAGCATCCCTCTGTTTTTAGACTCCTTCTGTGAACTGAAAAAAAAAAAAAAAAAAATCACTGCTGCTTTGAAAATTTTCCCCTTCCTTGGGTCTGGTTCATCTTTTAATTTATCCTCACCTTGCTTGCTTTCAGCTGCTCTCTGCTTTCCAGGGAAAGAAAATGCAGGGGGAAGTGGAGACCTTTCTTCTTCTGCTCGTCACGTCTGCTCTCTGCCTGTCCACTGACGGTCCAAAAGGCCAGGGGTCCAGCTACCCCTGCATCTTAGGCTCACTCTCACACTTTCAAGTCACTACTCCGAACTACTTGACAGAATGCCAGCAAACAGAATGTCAGAGGGGAAAGATAGTGTGATGAGTGGGATGAGAAAAATTAAATGATGAATCTCATTCAGTTTCTCAGTTTTGCATCTCTTGCCCAGCTCTCCTCCGTAAGAGCCTGTAACAGACCAAATTTAGAGCCTCCAGATTGCAATCAAATCCATTCAGCGCAGGGACGTGAAATTCTTGTGGTGTGAGCGAGGCTGAATTCCTGAGCCATCGCATGGATTTTCAGCGTGGTGGGGGAAGGCGTGTGACCGTCACCCTCAGTGGCACCCGCGGACCCGGAGCGGCCACACGTGGCCTGGCTGTGGCTGTAAAGGAGTGAGGGGCTGGGAACTGCTCCTGCCATGGTGAGGGGGTGTTGGTGGAGGTGATGACTGGAACTCTGGGGCTGTGTGAGTCTCCCTGCACTTGGACTGAGCAAGAGCTGCTGCCACAGGGAGAGTCACACTCTTCAGTGTACTCATTGCACAGCAAGAGTAGCAGGTGCACAATATAATTATATTTTTAAAGAGAGAAAATTCACTTGAGAAAAATTGGAAGGAATTTTGGAGTCTTGTATGTAACATCCTTGAGCCTGTAAAGCTTCAGTAGGGCAACCAACATCCAAGCCAAATGGCTTTGTCACAGTGCCTAACTTTATTTTAAAAGCCATATTCATTTAAAGATTTACAGAACCCTTCTTTACTCTCTATTATCCTGGGTGAAATAACCACGGATTATTTTGAAGTGCAGTATTTTCCCTTTGAAATGTTCACGAATTTAGACAGTCCCAGACACGTTTTTTCCATGAGCAGAAGTGGTGCATGGATCATCCTATGCCCTCAGAGCTGGGTACTGACAACTTTAAGTCAGCAAGAATTGAAGTGAGATCACTAACACACCTTGCACCTACTACCTAAGAGTCATCACGCTCTGAGGAACAGAAATCCCACCTGGCAGCTTGGCAAGTGTGACATTCAACACACCATTAAAAGTACTTTGCATTAATTATAATTTCTTTAGATGATTTAACAATTACAGGTTCATTTTTAATGTACTTTGTTTTTGACCAAAATTCTTTAGGTACGCATGGGGATCCAGGACCAAAATGAAGAGTAGATATGCAAGAAATGTTACATATCAGATAGATAAGGAACATCAGATAGATAAGGAACTGGTGAATCTTGCTCAGTGATGTATCTACCCCTGGAAACAAGTGAGAGCCAGAGAACAAAAAGGCCAATCAACAATTATTATTATTATAGATCATGAAGCAGCTGTATTCAGTTAGAAACCAATGGCCAAGTAATTACTAGAAGATTTGTGTCTACCATAGCTGGTTTCAAAGCTGCAGAGTGGGGCCAGAACTCTTTGTCACGTGGCCGTGGCACTGCCATGGCTGCACCAGATCAGGTTTGCTGGTGTCCCATCAGAGCAGGAGGGTCCTGGCAAGAGCTGGGGCACAGCACTGTCTGCTGCTGCTAAAAATCCACAGCTGCAACTCCTCATCTTTTTGAGACAAGCTTCACCACCCATGTTTGAGGTGTTGCTCAGGAGAGGAATCTTTGCTCCTGATCCCTACAAATCTGTCTTCCTCCCGCCCAGCTCTCCTTTTTCCAGTGCTCACCAGGAATAAAAATAGTAGCTACGGGTGGCCAGATTGCCTGGGGCAGGTCAGGAAGGAGAAAATACTGGGAATAGGGTCTGAGCATAGAGTCATCCCGCAGAGAAGATCTGCAGTGCTGTTTGAGAACAGCTGCAGATCCCCTAGGATTTGTTTTCCAATTAGTAACAAAGCACATTAACAAAGTCTATTTAGGTTTTACACTTGAGTGAGATTTTCCTAAATTAGTAGCTATCAGTTCTTATTTGGATAGTGAATCTGTCAAGTTCCATGGATTATACCAGTGTACAGCCCTCCTCCTGCAAATAAAAGGGCAGTGAGTCATAACCAGAAAAAAAGGAACTTGCTTTAAAGCAAGGCCTCTTGGAGAGGTGTGTGACGGGGGACCAAGAGGCATATGGGCTTTGACCCAACTGGTGCTAATTGCACCTCATTTTCCAACAGTGCTGCCAGGTCTGGCCATGAAACAGTGCTGTGTGGAGTGTACCTGAGGACTGTCAGCGAGGGCCTTAGCAATAGGTCAGCTCTCCAAGGCAGCACCTCTGAGTGTGTGTATCCATCCACCCATCCATCACGCACAAGCACACAGAATCAAGAGTTATTTTGCTGGTCCAAGGAGAGTGAAACCTCTACTGAACATTTACTTGTGGAATTTCTTCCTCAAAAACTTCATCTGGGGTGTTCTCAGGGACCTGAAGGTGTACACGACAGTTCACTGCAATGTTTATCTACTGCTTAGGTGAGAAAAATTCACAATAAAAGTGATGGAGGATGGCATTAATGAACTTTGTCCTACCTCCATCAGGGGAAGGTGGGAAAAACTAGAACCTAAGAGTGCTTTGAACAAGCTCAGCATCTTTGACATTTAAACAAGAGATTGCGTCCTACAGGAACCATCTGCCCAAGTTTAAGACAACAAATTATTTACCAGGAATTGTAGCAACACATCAAAGAAGTTGCTTTTGGTCTTTGCAATGGTCTTAAGGAATCTCTCTCCTAGGAGTGAGCTCAGTGACACCTGAACCCTCACTCTCCCAGGACTTAGGCAATGACAGCAAGGTGTGGCAGGACACAAGGACCAGCTCAAGCACATGTGCAGTCTTCAGTCCACAAAGCAGATAGAGGTGTTCCCTGTATCCTTATCACCACCCTCTCCATCAATTTTTGGCTATTAATAGAAGCTAAAGGTTTTGGATAGGTCTTTTAGCGTCCACCCAAATCACCTGGCCATTTGATGCTTAACAGGACTATTGTGGTCTACAAGTGCAGCAGGAACGGTGGCACTAGAGGGAGCTCTAGCAGCATCACCTACCTCCAAGCCCCCAGCCTGGAAGCAGACCCAGAACGCAAGATCTGCCTCTAAATTTATGAGGATTTGGACTGTCTGGTGGTTTATTCCTTATATTATCTTCTGTGCACATTTGAATAACACTTTCAAATGTTTTTTTGCTGATACAAACTCTGGAATTACCAGCATCCCCTCTGCTCCTGCCAACAGCTCCTATTATTGCATGGTTCTAGGAACTCAGATTTAGCCCACTTAATGTTTATGAAAAAACCTAACCCAAACACTATGGATATCTTAGTTTTAGAAAACCTTCTTGAAAAGCTTCACTGAAGTTTAAGAAATCTTACAAGTATTCAACATTTTACGTTATTGAGATTCAACCCTCCTTTCAATCAGTAAACCCACAGCTAAGCATTGCGAATAAAAGTTAATATTTAGCCTTTGAATAAATAAGAGACATTTTGGGAATAATGTGCTAATTGGGGAACTCCGGGGAAAAAAAAAAGACGTACAAAATTATTGCTTTTGTTTTATATTGTATGATCTTCACTGGCAATTGCTATAACTAAAACAAAAGTGGCAGAAGCAGCTTTTTTATTTTTAGAAAGACATCCACAGTGATTTTATTAAACCTCGCTAGGGAAGACAAAAGGTATCCTCTCCAGATACTTGAGGAAGAATTTATTTTCAAGGCAAAAGTTAATAACTTCTAAATAAGAACAGTCAGGCTGCTGTTGAAACACCATGGTCACTCTTTATGAAAGCAAATATGTCTCAAATATCATCTACAGAGGACCTAAGAACTGCAGCAAACACTATTGGATTTAATTCACAGAGCTGCTCAGAGGGCCCAGCAGTGGAAGAAGTCCCCCACTGCCACACAGAACAGAAACATGGCTTTATTCCTCTTCCTGCTAACAGACAAAGTGGAGCAGACAATCCTACCTTATCTATATACTAAGTATCCCATATGTATTTACTTTATAGTTCTTGTAAGTCTAATAAAAGGAGAACTCCCATTAGAAAAATTCAAGGCTAATTTACATGTGGTATTAAAAATAGTGCAGCGAGCCAAACCTCAGCAAGGTTTCAGTAATTCTAGACCACTGTGTTCCCCCCCGTTCCCAAACAGATGTACCACAAAATCATAAAATATTCTTTCATTTCTTGCTGCCCTAAAAATGCTTGCCCAAAACGTTATGTCATGAGGAAAAACTAAAGTTTGGCTCCCTTCTTTAACAAAAGGGACACTTTACTCTCCCAGATATTCATATCAGCTGTTATTTTCACTCTATTTCCCAAAAAAACAAGCAACTTACTTTGACTTCTTCTCCCTTGTTCACATTAGATCCTTTCTCAAACATCAGATTTCCATCCTCTGGTGCAGTGACCTCCTCTGAGTGTGAATTTCCACAGAGCTTCAGTGTTTTTAGACAGCCATTCTTCTCAGCAGCCCTTGCCTCCAAAAACAACTTTCCCCAACACTTTTCTTCTCCTTTTCTAAATTTTCTTCTCCAGGTCCCTTTCAAGGCTTCTATACGTTGCTCTTCATCAGTAATTTCTGATCTTCTCCTTTAAAATAACAAACAAACCCACCCTCATCTGTGGGAAAGCAGCTTAGGCCTTGAATTGGACCAGTTACAGCTGTGAGCTTGTAAAAGATTGTAAACACCAGGCAGGTGGTAGAGCAGAAAAGGAGGAAGAAAAACTCTAAATAGCAGGTGTTGTTGTGAGATATGTCAGTGTGTGAAAGGATGATGTCCACCTATCAAAGGATAAGCCTGGATGCGTGGACAGGACCCCATAACCAATGAAAGATAACATAGAAATGAAAGATAACAGAGAAAAAGACTATAAACCTAAGCCTGCTGTTAATAAAGTGGTTGTTGCCTGCCAACCGACTGAGGGAGCATCTTTTTGGCCGCCACACTCATCCATCTTCTCGCACTTTTCCTCTGCCCTCATGTTAGTCTTCCCTTGCCCAAGCATCTTCACTGTTTTGGTGGCTGAGTTCCATGTTAATTCCCACTTCTCCTCCCTCACAAAATCCTCTTCATCTCTTCCAATTGTTTTAGTGTTCCCATCTCCCTCTGTTTCTGTGCTTTATATCCCTTCCCCACGTCCCTTCAGCCTGCCTGCACTGTGAATCAGGACATCAGAAAGTTGCGCTGATGTTCTTTTTCATTTAATGTGGGGAATTCTTTTTGTTGAGGTAAGCAAAGTTTGTGAAGGCTGTGTGATGAATGTGTATTTTAATGACAACATAAAGCCTCCAGTACCCTCATCCCCCTGATTTAGAATTCTTCCCAGCATTCTGTAATTCCCAATGGAGCCTCTCAGCGCCTGCCATCCTTGGCAAGAACTGCCATTGAGCAAACCACTCTCCACTGCTCCACCTTCCTTCCTTCACTTGCTCTTCCCCACTGACATCCAAAAATGTACGGAGAAAGGGGAAAGCCTGTTAAACAGACTGAACTGCCTTCCTTCCCAAATAATTGGGAAATTCCCAAATAATATTCCTTCCCAAGTAATTAGTGCAATGAAGCAATCCATGGGAACTTTCAAACTCATGTTCCTTTGCACTTCATTTTGCCTTTCCTAAATCCAGTGGAAATTAAGATATATCTGCTGATGTTGCAAAGAATGGAAACTCACAGATCAGTGAAAAACAACTATTTCACGAGCATTACAGATTCAAGCATGGAGAATAGGAAGTGGCACCATAAAACTGATGGGAAGACAGTTTTGCCTACATATGTGTGGGTTGCCTGTGGAAGTGCAAGACCCAAGAGACATGGGGTCCCAAAGTCACAGAGAATCCCAGTGCTCAGCGTAAGAAATAACTGTATGTCACTCCACAAACATTGTAAGAAAGAATGCAAATGAAGGCAGTAATGGGGTTATAGTTACAACGTGATAAATCACAGAGAAAAAACCACAACACTACTTAAAACAACCAAATCTTTTAATTAGAAAGCAACAAACATGCAAACAGCAGGTATAGAAATTTATTTGAACCAACATTTTTACTATAATGAAAGTTACTTTAAAACATTGATCCAAGCTCCCACATTTGCAGGTTAAGGAAAATATTGCACTTTGCATCTCCTAGCACCCCTCATACATGGCAAAACATTTGAAAAACATTTTTGCTTATTTTAACTTGCACACTCTCCCCAAGTTCATGCACACAGTCATTCAAAAACAAAAGGTTAGGTTATCCAAAAGCAATACCTTAGAATTGCACTAAAGCTCTGTAAGGAAAAATATAATTAATGTCTTATACAAATTCCACTGACGTCTCGGTGCTCGCACACAACTGCCAGTTACTCTTCATCTTCATTTTCATTCTCCTGACCAGATCCTTCTGATCTGTCACCTTCCAATCGGTCTGCAAAACACAGAGATTTAGTAAAGAGAACTTAGAAAGTTTTCTGGTAACTATTTATAAAATACTGTCTCCCTGGGCTGTTACAGAATGGGCAGTGGCTGTGGGTTATATGGTAGAAGAAAGTCTGTGTGGACTGCCAAGTAGAGAGTGGGTAGGGATGTTGCCACAAGAAAGTAGAAGAGGAGAAAAGCCGTAAAGGATTTCCAGGCATAAAAGGGAAATTTCTGTACAGAGGGAAAAACCTTGTAGCTGCTGACTGGCTGTCAGCACAGGGAGGATGAATGCAAGCGTAACATTAAAATGAGATGGTGAGCACAAGGGACTGAAGTGCTGTTCTGGGGAACTGACACTAGCATAGCTGCAGTTAGAAATCTGAATACTCCAGGAACTGTGGGGTCACTGTCTGTCACTGAATACATCAGACAAAGTACCTTTTGATGTGCACGTTTAGAAAAGGGCAAATACAGAAACGTGCGAGGGAACATGACTGAATCAACATCAGTCCCTCAAAACACATGCACTGTCAAGTTAAGAAACATTCCACCCAGCCATAACACAGAGTTTTGCTGAAATTGTTGTAAACTCAAGTGTTGGGCAGTTCTTTTAGTGTTTTACTCTAAAGAGACTCCCCATATTCAGTATTTACAGTCACTTTCACCTTCACCTACAGGGCTGTCAGCAGCTGTGTCAGGATGGGTAGCATGGTAACATCTAAAAATATATTTTGATCTTTGTTTCGGGGTAAAAACAGCTACAAGAATGTTGCAAGCCTCTCACTAAGAAGCAATTCCTAAGCACTTCTATTGAACGACCCTTGAATCTTTTCACCAGCCCCAAGTATAGCCACAGACAGGTCTTGATGATTCCCCAGTCCATCTGCTATTTCACACACCAGTGACACAGGCAAGCTGCTCAAGAGTCTCTCACCTGCTCTTATGTGATTCAACGAAGCCAACATTCGTAGCATGAAAGAAGCTGGAACAGTAATGGTGTTTCTGGTCTCTTCCAGCATTAATTCATTACGGGTTATAACCTGCAGGCAGGGGAGGGAAAAAACCAGCACCAGAAATAAGCACAAAATTGTACTGCATCAGTATGGGTTTGTAGACACAAAGTTCCTGTGCCAAAGCCAAAATTACAATAACGGACCAATATTTTAATAATTACTATTGAATACAGTTACTTCAATTGTATGTGGTCAGAAAAGTCAGACAGTGGACTCTACCTACAGTGTCTAACTGTCTGTCTAAAGAATATTCTACTAAGATCATCATTCATTGTCCACAGGCACTGTGGATATCTGAGAAAAACTTCTGAAATGAGTTCTTGCATGAAGTAAAGCAGAGTGATGAGAGAAAAAGCTGTTCCAGATGGCAGTTGTTGGAGAGAACAAGTTCCAGCACCAGCGCTGGCCAAGAATGTGGGAAGGAAAAGAGCTGAGGTTACCCTAAACTCCTACCTTCATGCTGCTTGAAACTTTTGGAGAAAATCCAAAGAACACAAGCAGTTTTCTATCCCATTTCTGGAACATTCTTCAGCTCCATAATTCTTTCTAAACAGATCTACAGCTTGCCTCTAAATTACTTGAAAGAGCCAGTTCCTGCTGTCTCGGTTTAAAGGAAAAAAAATCCACTAATGAATACTTTTAGCTCTCTTGCCTCATTCCTTCCTCATGGTACTTCCTTGCCATCCTTCTTTCTTCCCCATTAAGTTCTAATCCCACGCTGTAGCTCGTCTCTCAGGTTTTGACTACGTTCTTTTATTTATCACTAACCACAAAAGTTTCTTTAGGTGGAGACAAGGTCTGCCCATTATTCACTCCTTCCTCCCAATCAACTGCTGTAAGACAGGAAAATCATGCATTTCTTTTTCTCTTTGAGACTCCTTCTCCAAGCCTGTTCCTCTTGTAAGGAACAAGTTCTTGCAAATGTTTGTAGTGCCCTTCTCTCAGCCAAACCAAATCACCTCTTCCCTGTCGTTCTCAGCTGTTCACCAGGCACTTTGCACAGCTGATCACTCCCTGACAGAAGCAAGCTGAGAGGGCAGCAGGCTGCCATTTTTTTCTCTTTCACCCCCTATTTCTCCAGTGCATCATCAATAACACCCCCTGGCAACCTGCTTCTGATGCTTTTTCTTTATTCAGAGGTTTGTTCCCATCCCTGCTGTCTTTTCCTATTCACTGAGGGCATGGCCTCTCTGAATTTCCCCAAACACAATACCTTCTACCTAGATCTTCCCTTCCATGGAAAATTCAGCTTAGCCATATTCAACACTAGCTAATCTTCATGGTGAATGAAAACTATTTTATTGCTACAAACATCTTCTGTCCTCTACATAGGTGTTCCAATGCAGGGATTATATTAAAACACAAAAACCATGTCAAATTAAAAACCGTGCTGCAGTCAACTCTTCTGAAAGTTCTACAATTTTTCTTAAAGAAAAAAAATGATTAAAAAAAAGATCAAATCTCTAAATAATTTGTTATTATTAAAAATCAAATGACAGAAGTAACAGTACATTAACTACTTTTAGCACACATTTATGTTTAGCAATATTTCTAAACCCGAAAGGCTCCAAAACACATCACATACTAAAGCTGTCATACAACATACAAAGAAGTGTTGCTTCACTCAGCGTTAGTACTGCTAAAATAATGGGAAAGGTTCAACACCCATAAGTGGATGGTTTGGGTTTTTTTTCAGGGGATGTAGAGTGGTGACTAAGGGTTGTGGGTTTCTGTTTAAAATATGTATAGCACTAATAACTATATATATTATCTATAACAATTAGAACCCCCCCTTACTATGTCCCTGCTGCCCAAGAGATTTCACACAAAAAACCCCAAACCAGCCACCCCACAAACAAATCTGTCCTGTAATATTAGTTACAGAAAAACATATAATATTTTAATAAATCATGTTATGTAAGTCCCTAATGTGATTATTCAGCACTCAGCTATATGATCACCCCAGGCCAGTTGCTATATACAGTTATTGCTCTGAGGGCACAAAAACAATGTGTTACATAACTTCACATACAGACAGACTTTTAGAACTAGTTGGGCTTGCAATGTTTGCTTTATTTCAGGAAGTTCCCAGTTTGCAATCTTAACCTTAACTCCCCTTTATGCCACTGAATATTTAATAGGATTGATTTTTGCACTCCCTGTTCTCCTGTATATCACTGTATTGCCTTCAGTTTTTCGTTCATTTATTTATTTAGAAACAGGCACTACCTTCATTTATTAATTCCTGCCAGTTTTCCTTCTGTATCTGTCTGTTCACATGTGTTCCAACTTCTTCCCTGTACATAATACATTTCTAGGAGAGTTGATGAAATGCAAAGTGCCTCTGTGAGCTGCCAAGGATGTGAAAGTTAACTATTCTAAAGGGCAGATTTTTATTTGTAGCTCATTTGTTGAGCATTAAATAACTTTGCTAATTCAATATCAGTAATTTGTACCAAAGGCTTTTATAGCCGTAGAAGATGCAACATTGCTGTGAAAAAGGAGGAAAGTTTCTTACCTCATCTGCAAGTTTTCTGTTAAAAATCTTGGATTCTTCCAATGGTGACCAGATTTTTATATCATAATCAATGCCCGAAGAGGCCAGAACTAGAAGTAATTAACAGTAATTCTTAAGTGTGTTATGAATTACACGAAGAAAACACATGGAAACATCAATAGCCTTCGTTTTCAAATTAAAAAAGCACCAGAATGGGCAAAATATAGAAGCAGAAAGTAAGAGCAAACTCAGCCACTACTAAAGCATTTCTGCTGACAGCCTGAAAATACATTACATACGTTAATAATAAAGCCTTAGGATTTGTAGACCCAGATACAAAGGCAGATCCAAGATAATTTCAAATGTATTTTGACATTTGATAGTTTCAGTGTATTTCACGTAAATTTATTTTATATTTAAATACAACGATGCAATGGATGTTCTCATAAACACTTATTAAAATATGAAAAACAAAAAGTTGCAGAATATTCTCTGCACAAAAAACACTACAGGAATTAAAATTCCATAGAAACATCTCAGTAGCTGGAAAACCGTACAAGATGAACTGTCCTAGAAGGTGATTGACCTCTCTTCATTACATTTTCAGTGTGTGATGGGGGCACAGTTGCACTCCAACAAGAAATGAGCGAAACAATGAGGGCCCTTGGAAAGGTGCTTCCAAAGGAAGTATCCAACCCAGCCACATGCTCAGGACATGTCCAGGAACTCAATTTCAATTAAAAATTTAAAAGTTCAAGGCTTACCCAATGTAGGGCAGTATTCCGTGTTTCCCCAAACTGTCCAAAAAACCCCCCCATCCTCTTCTGGTGTTATTATAACAGCTTTATTTGCTAATTTATTTATAGCTGACTGTTCCTATACAGCCATGTAAGCTATGAAAAAAGAAATAACACAAATACTTTCTCTGATGTGTCAGAGGCTACAGAATGGTTCAGATTTTCCAGCTACATGGGATTCCTTCCATTACTTTAGTCCATCTTTTTATAAATATTTTCCTCTAAATATAAATTAACAGAACTTCTATGAATTGTATAGAATTCTTCTAATCTCACAAAGCCAGTGAGATGGAGACACCCACTTCACTCAACTTTTTTTAATAGAGCCAAGCAGAGACCAGATTCCAATATAAATTCCCAAAGTATTGCTGGCATTCCAGTGACCCCATAATTCCCTCATTAGTGTCATGGAAAACATTTGATGTATTGAGGGCAGCAAGAAATGGAGATTCTTCTTATTAAGTCTGACAATACTCCTGTAAATACGATGTCAGTCATGGCTTCATTTCAATACATTATTGAGTCAGGAGGGTTTTATAGGCCAAAGGTCATTAGCACGAGGCAAAATTAAAAGCAGGATTATCTAATTTATATGGGACAAAAAATGAACAATAGTTCAATAATCTTTGCAATTCTCTATTGAGGGCAGAGTTTTAAAATGAGCTTTAAAATGCTCCACACTACAGATGGAGCGTGTGAAAAATTAGGATCTTACTTGGGTCAAAGGGATGAGGCTGAAGACAGTTCACCACATGATTATCAGCTTCCAGCAGCATGAGATGCTCAGCAGTGTGTCGGTCCCATATAAAAATATGGCCACAGTCTGAACCACTCATGACAAAGTTAGATCCCCAAAAGTTGGCTTCCTTTATCTGCAATAAAAACAAAAATTACTTTGTAAGACTAACGAGTAAAAAGCTCAGAGCACACTCCCATTTCTGCAATAACACTGCTGCTGAAGGAGGAGTCCTGCATATGCAGAAATAAGATTTAAGAAAGTTTAAAGGAAACATTTAAAGAAGAATGATTGGGAAAAAAAAGAAAGTTCAGAAGGTCATAGATCTCCAGAGCAAAGTAGCTCCTAACAGAAAAAAAAAGAAAAAAAAAAGAAAAAGAAAAAGCGTTAGGGCAGACTGAGCAGTTTGAAAATACACGTCAGCTCTGCCACTGTCTGAAGTGACAGGAATGATACTGGAGACAGGGGAAGGTGAAACAGTTTTCAGGGAGAGTTTGGTGAGTTAAAGTGTGTGACAGGCTAACTCCTGGGAGGATTTATGAAAACTGGGTGGTGGGAGTTCACTGGGTCTGACAGATAAAAAAGGCTCATGAAATCAAACTTAGGAATTTTTTCCTCCTCACCCCTCTATAATAAATCAGATAAAAACTAAGACCTCTTAGCCCAGTGCCAAAATTCAAGTTATGAAAATCATTGAACAGTGAAGGCATCCAGGTTGAAGTGACCCTTCAGCTATTACAGTAACAGCAGATAAAAGTAGAAGCATCTCTCCCTGCAAGTGGAACCAATAATATCCCAGTTTTCATGACACAGCACACAGTTGTTCCTATCATTACTTTGTTGGTGCATTCGAGCAAAATGTTTGGAATGATCTGGCTAACATTTGTCTCCTTATCAGAAGTGTTCCCATGATATCAGCAAAGAGTACACGGCCAACAAGGACTGTTTATTATTTCAATCTCATTTTTTTTTAAATGGCACATGTTGCTGTGTGTAAATTTAGAGAGCGAGGTAAAACTGATTTTGCAAAGGCAGTGAGTTGTTTTGAGGGCCCACTGTTCACACTGAAGGTCATTCCAGCACCTTTGGCCAGTTTATGGAATTTTATTTTGCACTGATTAGACTGGCATCACACAAATTATATTAATTTTTAAATCACCTGTCAGAAATCATTATTGGATAATATTTGGGTTTGGCCTACAGCTAAATCCTCTATAATGTTATTGTTAATGCAGTAGTTTGACCCTGGATTAGAATTGGCTGTAATTAAACATTCAAGGAAGGCTTCTCTGATTGGAGAACATCTGAAGAAGGAAATTGTAGAGCTCTAAGAATAACATGCTAATCATTTCTGCATGAAAGATGCACAAATTACTCAAGAATTTTTCATAAACAAGAAAAGATGGGAGGAAATTCACAACCACAGACCGGTGATTTAAAGTGTGCTCATCTGTTTGGGAGTGAACACAACAGGGCTGGATGTGCCATTGACTGAGGGGACTGGAGGAAGGTCCGAGGTCCTTGGGAAGGCTTCCGGAAAACCGGAGGCGGGGTTTTAAGGAACACTATGCTCCTGCTCCAGGCTGCTATAATGATTTATTATATAATCTATTTCCCTTTCCTTTTGTGAAGGGCTCTTGAGCTCTGTAAGATATTCCTGGGCTCATCAGCCTGGTTGTTCTGGGCACACATTTGCTGACAATGCTGTGACGGCCAGACTGTCTTGTCCCGTATTCTGAGAATTAAACAGAACAACAGAGATAGTCAATGACAAGACAGCTAATTTACCTTGGAAAAGTCTTCGGGAGACAAGGGAGTCAATAAATCTACACTTTCCCCCCCATTTGTTCCCATCCCTATCCCCAAAATATGGTATTGTCACAGTATTATAAGAACACTGTTATTATCCAATAATAACTTATAATTATTAGTTATACTTTTGTTTGTTATTAATCATATTAACTATACTATTTATATTTCTTAAATGTTATTTATAAGTAATTAATTGTGTAGTAAATGTATTATCTATGAATTGTGTATTTACTACTTGTGTATTTCCTACTCCTTGAGAGTCTCAGAGATCTGTAATCTCAGGAGTTTTGGAACTGACAGCAGCTGAAGCAGCCTGTGCTATGAATCAGAGCAGCATTAGAATGAAAATTACCAAAACTGCAAGCCAGGGAAAATGGTGGTAGTATCAGATCTCCATTTCCTTGAATTATAATGCTGATGCTATGCTACACCTGCTACTTTCAAGATCCCCTTATGATCACAGCCTGAAAGAATGTGGCTTATTCAATCTCTGAGCCAAAAAAAGCCACCCTGGAATATTTTTGTTCCAAGAAACAACTATTAGGGTTGCTAAATGTAGAATGATCTTTCCATGCCAAGGCCTCTCTTGCCCTCCTTTCCTAAAAAGTTGTAACCCAAATGATGCCCAGCAATGAATCTGAACAAACAAAAATGGGTCACTTCCCTCACTAACGATAAGAACCTCCTTCAGAAATCACTTCTGATTTTACTCAGAGCAGATCTTCAAAATAACCATAGTTAAATATATGAAAGTGTGTCATGTACAGGGTGAGAGGGTGGATGGGTGGCAGAGGGAGAAGGGACTTTGCTTCAACAACAGTCAAAACAGTCACAAGATGTGAGCTGAAAGCTCCACAATAGTTTCATGTTTGTGTGTACGAAAGAGTCTGGAGAGTTACAGTGTAATCTTGTGTGCAGGATTATTGTTTGAAGAGTTACCATTGCCTCCTACAAACTCTTTAAATTGACATACGATGGGCAAGTTTACATTTCTGTGTGAACAGAAGCTCCCAGTGCAGCACCTCTGGGAGTTCACACAGGTGATTTCCAGTGTTCGAAGTTTAGTTTGGTATTTAAGAATAACACTGGCATAAGGGACAAAATTTTGCCTTGGGGACTGTTTACACAGGATTCTACTATGAATTATTTTCCAAGTAATGCACTGTAATAAAGCTCTAAAGAAGGCAGTGTCTGTATCCCTATATTTCTTTTTGCAGTTTCCTCAGAAAATGCACTGAAGAAAAGGACAGAGACACTGCCTTGCCCTGTGCTTTGCCTCAGCTATCTTGATACAGAATCACTGGTAAGCTGAACCCCTTCATGCTGTTAAAAATATGTACTTTATTTCCAGCACAAGTATATCCAGTATTAAATTTCAGGCTTGGTAGATCTTTGTCTACAGAATATGTACCAGTGATTGCAGGCAGTGCAATAAAGTCATCCTGATGTCTAAAAATAGGCCAGAGAAACTGCATTCCTAAATTCTGTAGTGAATTCCAATATATTAATCTTTTGACAGTTTTTGTCTTATAGCTCCTCTTAATATATATTTTCATTATCCTGTTACATCTAAATTATCCCCAATAATAAATAACTTTATATTTTAATTTCCAATTACGACCTCTTCCCGTTTCATTTGTATTCTCTTATGCAACTGCTGATTTTACCTAATATTAAAAAAAAAAATCAATTTTAGCATAACAGAAACAAACAGAATTAAAATTCACATATAAAAATTTTTGTGTTTTTTTTTTTTTTCCAAACTTATATACACATTCACTTCTATTGTATGAATACACAACTTATCCCATTTATCCCTTACATTCAGATGCTCTGTTGAAGAAAAGTTACTTTAAAGTCCACACTTTAAAAGGGGGACTCTGGCCTTAGGAAAAGTGGAATAAAGGAAGAATGTGATATATATATAAAAATACGATTACAGAAACATTCCAACCCCACAAATGGTGCAAGCAAATATCAGTATAATGATACTTATCCTTTGTTTTCTGACAATGCAAGAATTACACTTAAATACACTTATTAAAAAAAATTTCAAGATTACCAAATTAAGTTCTCAAAAGTAAGGAACTATCAGAATTATTCCATTTGCCTTCACAATCTTAATTCAGTGTATATATGGAAAGGAAAATGTCATCAGTCCTTGCCTTGCAGGAAAGAGGGGATCACTCAAAGCAATAAATCAAAGTGGAGTTTGAGACCACAGAGACCCACAGGGAAGATTTCATGGTCTTTCATTGTGTGTGTTCCTTGTCATAGGTGCTCATGTGAAACAAAAGCAAAAAGACCAACACACATCCCAAAGAAAACAAACCCCAACATCTGTGAAATTGTCTATATAATAACATATGCAGATTGAGACTGAATTAAGACCCCTTAGATGAGCTCACTTTTAGTATCTCTTAACTACAAAGTGCTTTGTAGTAGGGCATTTAAATTAAAGGGGGGTAGACCAATTAAAATTGATTTCTGAAATACAGTGCAAAACTCCTTGTCATTAATCAAAGTTTATTCTAAGCCCTGTTGCTCACATAGACTGAAATATGCATTTATGGAAGCATTTTCCCCAGTGTAATCAAAGCTATTCATACAAACTCCACAAAATTGCTTTCAGAGGTTGGGAGACTCCTCAGATCATCTGCAAAATAACACACCAGCTACTTCTACAGAATACCACCTAGTACTCAGAACTTCACAGCTTCAAATTACTGTAAAAAGCAAAACAAGAAATAGCAAGGAAAACAGCATTTTTGGTTTTCATGCACTGTTGCTTTACAAATACAGTAGTTGCATTTTTCTTAAAACACAGTATTTTGTATGAAAAAGACCAAGTATCTGTAGCCAGGTTGTGATTTAATAACTGGCACTAGTTCCTTTTTTTAATTCAGTGATGGCAAGGCTCTTCAAAACTATGATTTAATTCTCACTTTCCCTTCCAAGCTGTTCAAAATTATTATTTAATCTTTGACTTTAAAGAGCTTGGAAGGGAAAGTGAGGATTAAATCATAATTTAGAAGGTAGGCACATTTTATACCACTGAAGATGACAGACAAAATTAAAAAGAATCCAAGAAAAAATATGCAAAATTTCAAAGGAAGTTAAGAGGAGAGAGTCTTACACTCAAGAAAACTAAATGCCAAGCACAGTGACAGGACTCACATTCATTTTAATCTTCATTTAGAGCAAATTATGTGCCTTATAAATGAATACAGAAGAAAAAGTGCTTGTAATGCACTACAATATCCTTTCTTTGGGAAGCACATGAGTGGAGCAGCTCCTCTGATTCAGTCCCTAAAACCTCTACGGTTCCCCAAAGAGACAAAGCGTTTGTACCATTGTCCGGGAGTTGCGGTGCCCTTTATAAACCATCTTTATTAAAGGACGTCGGATGTTCAACGTTTCCAGTTCTTCCATCTCTTTCCTTTCTTTTCTCCTCCTGAAGAGCTCCTGGATTCGGGCAACCGCGGATCGTCTACAAAGTGCAGACAAAGAGAACAGCGCTGAGAGTCCAACCCTGAACACTGAGCTGGGCTATCGAAAAGGACTTTAAAATAATAATTAGGCACTCAAACACATTCTCCATGAGTTTGAAACAAACATCGACTTCACCCCAAATGTAAAATTACAGAGTTTGAATTTTTTCCATCCGGGCTTAGAACAAGAATAGCATGCAAGGCAGTGGAATGTCAAGTGATGCCAGGTTTTATTCCCCCTCTGTAGAACAAACTTCAGCTGTTGGCAAAATTCACATGCTATTTTATTCTTCAGTGCTGGGGAAAATCATAATACCTCCACCCATAATGAGGTAGCAAAGTTCTGAAGTGAAAAATCTCTGCCAAAAGAGAAGTTTTTAAATTTTAAGACGTTATTAAGGATTTTAGTGAGCCTTCCAGGGTGATTTGGTTTTTCCATAAAATTTTGTTCAATGTATTTCTCCTCGCTATTTCTGTATGACAAGACTCAAGATCTAGGCAGCTTTTAAAAAGTTCCTACTAAGGCAAAAGATGGTTTGAGATCAATTATTGCAGCAGCTATCCCTTATGTTAGCAGCTAATATTTCCTAGAATAACAGAGAAAAAAAGCTAAATTAGGTATTTTGTTTTGTGAATGTTTAATTCCAGGAATCTATTTTTTAATTAATCTGTGAAAAGACCTTGGTGCCAAAATTTTTCCTGTTTAGCTCTTTAGTTTGCAGATTCTCACAATTCCAGCTATGATCAGAACATCACATTCCAGCACCTGCATCTAGTTCGTTTCCTTCCGTCATTCCTTGCCAGGGTTGCTGTGAGCTTTGAAGTCCAGAACACAATCCAAGGGGAAGATCACTCTCAAGATGGACCAGGTACAGATTTTAGCAGAATGCAAGGAGTCAAAATACTACAGTTGAAATACTACAGTGCTTCCAGAAAGTAACCTGAATTTGTTCACATGTAATGTGGTCTAATGTTTTAGTCACTGATCCTGAAGACTCCAGCAACAAGTCCTTTACTCCAGAAAAAAAAACCCACCAGATCTGTCTCATCACTCATTTTCTCAGCCAGTGGTCTGCTTAGATTTTTGTTTCAACTTTGCCACAGAAGAAAGCTGCACCAAAAGGTTAAAGTGAAGTGTTATCCTACAGCCAGGCAAAGAAGGAAAATGAATGCAAGTAATGAGTCATTAATACAGATTTATTATGAAACAAACAAACCACAAACTGTCACACTAAGACAGATAATACAGCTAAGCTTTTAAAATAAATTATAACACTTTTTTAAATAGAAATTAAGAGATTTGAAAGCACTAACCAATAGATCCACTTAACACTGTGCTATTTATTATGATATATTTCTTAGATGTTTGCCTAGCAAACAGTCCCAGAGAAAATAGACTACTGCTACTTCCTTGGCGAGAGTTTTCTATCCCCTCAGAATCTCCTGTCTAGGCAATTTTGTGGTTCCTCCTTCTTATCCTGTGCTAAATAAACACCTTGTATTTGTTACTTAGCCCTTATAACACAGAGAGTTTCAACTTCAATCTTCAATAGATTTAAGAAAAGGGTTCTTCACAACATCTTCATACAATAGAAGGGGGGGGAGAAAAGAAGCCCATGTTCTTTATCTATCGTGCTTTAAAGATTCACAGAATATTCTCCTCACCGGTCTACTTCTACATGCAGGAAAAATGATGGCATGTACACGATAGGCTACATCAAACACTTACAGAAACTTTAAACCATTGTTTGTACATATTTGGGTTTAGTGCGTGCTTTTAAAAAAAGATGGGGTTCGTGTGAGAAAATAAAAGCAAGAATCACGTAATAACTGCTCTGCTACTGATCCCATCAGTGATCCCACAGCTTTGGAAAGGGCACTCACAGCTCTTCAGCACAGTGAGACCCTTTTGGTTTCAGAAGCACACCTGCTGCCTTCCACCTATCCCTCACTGTGACTACTATTTGTATTTTTGCCGTATTTATTCACATTAATTAATTAAAGACATGCAGTGAAAAAGCGGAGAAGTTAAACATTATTAGGACTGACAAAGCAGTGGATTTGTCCTGCTCTTTCAGAAGGGTGACTTGCTGGGTAGCAGTAACAAGTCTTGGGATTAGAAGATGGTATTCAAGTAACTAATTGGTAAGGCAGAGGAGTTTCTTGCACATTTTTTGATCTAAACATCTCTAGAAAAATTAATCTCTTCCCCTAAATTCCCCTAGGCTTGGATATGCAGACATTACAAAAAAACCCCTCAATACCACTCAGCAGTTGGAATCATGCGTTTTAAAATAAAAGAAGCACAGAAGCAAGTTTTGGTAAAAGCTGTCTTCCAACTAAATTGAGCTCTGAATTTAACATCCTGATTTGGGGCCTTATTTTAAAATGCATGACTGGATTTATATTTATTTATCTTGTAAAGGGGATGATTACCTTCAACACGGAGAATGCAGCCAAGCACACATGGCTTTAACTGTGAGACTGTTGTAAGGAGCCCTCTAACAGCATACTGCAAAAAGCAGGAACCTGGCAGAGGCAGGTCTGCTCCAGAAAAGATAAATATGAGCCCAATCGAATGGCTTTTCAGAACAAAAAACATTACAGGTAAAAGGATTCTTCCCTGAGAAGTATTACTGTTTTATAACCACAGATGTTCTATACATTTTTTTTTTAAGTCACACGCACAGAAAAAAAATGTTAAAATCCAGCATATCTGTTTTCACGGTGTTTTCATTTGTATTTGTGATGAGCAATTCCTGTCTGTGCCAACATGAATTTAGATAGTAGCCTAGTCACTTGGAGCATCAGTGGATACAGAAGCACGCTGTGCAATTTGTTCTGTCTTGGAATTCAGCTTAAGCTAAGCCTGACTGGGAGGTTCTGCCTCCCTTCCAAACTGCACACTCTTCCAAGCACAAAATGTCAGACGAGGAGATTTATGCACAGCCAGCTCCATCAGTGGATACAGCTGTAGTATGTATTCACTGCTTTCCCCCTTATGATCAGCCAGGTTTGAACTCTTCAAAGCCAATTGCAAATATTAATTATCAAAAGCCCATTTAAATTAAGCCCGAGATGAGGGGAAGAGGGATTCAGAAGTGAAGCCGTTATTTTTTTTCAATTACACATAGGTTAAAACCAACAACAACAAAGACCCCACAAAACTCTTGTGATGCAGACTGATCCACAGCTATATATCATACATGGAGAGAAATGGAAAAGATGTAAACATGGAAGTTAAGCCTTAAAATAACTAACTTGTCACGTAGGATATTTTCTGTATGTTTAGAACTTCTGAAGCGTAATGAGGATATTTTTTAATACAAAACTCTGTACAATTTGCACAATTAAATAACTAGTTTGTTTGTTAAAGGACAGTAATGCAGAGGCTGCCATAAAATGAATCTGGTACCCCAGATAACCCTGCTTCTTTCAAACCCCATTATCCCAGATCGACCGTTTCCCGGGCTGGGCTGCAGAGCAGGGCTCACGTCCACCTGCTTCCTTCTCCCATCCCTCGTCTCAGCTCTGCATTGACTGCCGAGCTCAGTATTGATTCCTCCAGTATTAAGGCTTTTTGCCACTTCTGAAGTTTCCAGATTTACTTACACACACACAAACTGTCTTTTTTCTGGCAGACTGCTTTGGGTTGGAGGGACCTTAAAGCGACCCTGGTTCCAAAGCTCTGCCAGGGTCAGGGACATCTCCCACCAGACCAGTGCCGACCCCAAGCCCTGGTTCCTTCTCTTGTGCTCTTTCAAGTTTAGATATTATTTTTTTCCCTATCCTGGGAGAAAAATTGCCATCTTCTTGTTTGATCTATTTTCCCTGTCCAGAATAATTGCAGGGAACCTGAGGCTTATAACCATTCATTTAGATCCTATTTCTCCATGGCCTTTTGGTCATTTGGACAACGCTCTCCAGCACAAGGTGTGATTCCTGGGCTTGTCCTGTGCAAGGCAAAGAACTGGACTGCACAGGACCGATCCTTGTGGGTCCCTTCCAACTCAGTATATTCTGTGTTCCATTATTTTGTGAGTGTGTGTGTGTATATCTAAACCATTACAGCAAACCTTTGATCAAGCTCTGCCTTTTCTTTGTTCATCTCGCAAAGGAATCCACTTGCCAGCTTCCATGCTCCTGCCCAAGAATTCCAAAGGCTTGTCTTAACAAGCTGCCTATCATCCCCAAAGTCAAATCTGGCTCAGGAAGATGACTAAGTAATGACCCATCGTACTGGTCTGCACCCCAACCCATGGCTTCTCTTGCCATTTTACTCCCTTGCTGGGGGACAGTGAGTCAGCCGTGTGGGGCTGAGCTGCCTGCTGCAGTTAACCCACAACCACCGTATCAAAATAGTGGGTTCTCTTCCAAATACCAAGATTTCATTATATTTCTGATATTAGTGACCAAATAACCATTTTCTTTTAGAAGCCTCTGAACCTGTGGAAGAGATTTACTGCTGCTGTCAAATTTCAAGCATTGAGATAATTCAAAAACAAAGGCAGACCCATCATGTTAACAGCACATTGACACTAACCTAAAGCCCAAGGTATTTCACTGCTGATCATATAAAAAAGAAATGTTTACTGTCACTCACTCCTAGATCATTTCCCAGCCTTCAGATACAATCGATGTTTCAATTATTCTCAGTTCCAAAACATTTTTAGGTTTTCTCCTGATATATTGCCAAGTGACAATGAAAATTAGAAAGAAAAAAAAAATACAGACAAAAAATTGTATGCTGAGTGCATTATTCACTTTATACTAAATATAAGTAAGTAAGTAATGGCCAGTCTTTGCGAACGAAGAACCGGGGAAGGTCTTTACACCTTCCAGCCTGCGCATTGGATTTTTTTAGTGAGTTACAGTGTGCGCGGAACTGAGCCCACCCTTTAATCCTAAGGTTCATCTGCCAGGGCCAAGCAAGCTTGGAC
>JAYRBT010000001.1:4276498-4305187 GCA_036023395.1 Myiotriccus ornatus
AGGTCCTCAGGACGTAGATGGATTGCCTTATAGGGCTAACAGGCTCCATCTGCCCGGGGAGTGGCCCTGACCAGGAACCGAACCCGGGTCTCGGCGGTGACAGCGCCGCGTCTTAACCACTAGACCACCAGGGGCTCCCTACTAAATATATAGCAATATGAAATAAATGTCCCCCTGGGCTGTGCTGAAGAGCTAAAGAACTCCACGGTAAGCACGTTTAAAGAATGCTTATTGTGAAATTTAACGTACAAAAAGTACACAGAGTCCTGAATCCCTAAGAAAGTTGATGAGTTAAATCCAGATATTCCAATTGCAGCTAAGATGGAAATATAAGACAAAGAATTACACACCTGCACTATTTTCCTGTAGGCATTTAAAATACAGGACTCAGGGTAAGTATTTTATGAAGCACATCCTGAGTCTTTGCCCTTCCGGCCACACAAAGCCAAGATGTTCATTCTCATCAGTAGAATGACTTTGTGCCATTTCCCCTGTAAAGGCCTTTGACTTCAATCACAGTATGGCACGTGGCCAAACACAATTACCCAAATTGCCTTATATGTTCTTACAACTTCACCCGAGTATTTCAATGAAGAATATGAGATCAAGTGACTTTTTAATTTAACTTCACTAAAAGAAGGATCATAGAAGATCCAGCATGCATCTTGCTCAATATGTATTGCCAAATATAGCTCTAATAATTATGCTCAGTTCCATAACCTTGTTCAGACGAAAAAATATAAATGGTCTTTGATACATATATTTTTATATTTTTGTCTAGAACTGGATGTTCTCTACTACCAGACAAAGCAACTCAGCAGTGGCACATGCAAATATAATTCGTTCCTCAGCAGCTAAATTTAAAAAAAAAGGTTTTTCTTTTCACAAACTGCACACTTTTCAAATTCCATTAATTTCTATGCACACAATAAACAGGTTAATAGGTTGTTAAATGTATACACTGCCATTTCTTTTCAATTTCCATGCAACACATGCAGCTAAATATAACTCAAGCAATATGCTCTGTAATTCATAGCAATTGAAGTACAGCAATTCTTAAAATGCCAGTTAGATATGAAAAACAAAAACCTGAGAAATCCAATATATGGCAATAAAAAGGAGGAGGGGAGGAATAAAATAATTAATTACCTCATTATTCTATCACCTATCGCTGTTCCTCTGATATTATATCTAGTAAAGGGAATAACAACTGAAGTCATTCAAAAGTGCTGGGTATCATGTTTTTAATGGTTAACATCTATTACAAAATGTGCTCTATGTATTCCAGTTGAGAAGATTCCTTCTCAGGGTGTCAGCATGTAAGACTACTTTGATTTCAGCAAAAATAGTTACATGACATAACAGTACACAAAGTTGATCTTATAAGATACAGTAATTCTTCACAGATCACAGCAGACATGGAAGCAGCTGCATAATCATTTCCTTCTGGCATTCATATTTCTTTAAATTTTAACCTGCTAGATGTCACATTTTCCAGGCTTAGCCTCCTCTCACAGATCAGCTTCTGTCAAAGTCCAAACAAAATTAATTCAGTTAAGTAGGAAAGCAGCCCCCAGAGAGCTGTTTCAAGTAATTTGTGAAAATAAAGATCAATCTATTAAAAACTGCACTCTGGACATGAAGAACATACATTTTGCTTAGATTTTTTCCCCCTCCCACAGATTACAACGTACAGTGCTAAGGCAAGCCACGCTCTCTGTCTCTGTTCCAACTCAACTTGCTGGAATCAGTAAGTTTTGAACAAGATATGCTTTGTGCAGACCTGCACATATTTGTAACTTATACATATTCTCAGATTTGTAAGAGAAGGGATCTTTTCCTGTGGGTTCCCCAAAATGCACAGAAGGTTATTTTCTCTGACGAGTATCTGGCAAAACTATTTGGCTGTACAAAACAGGTTTCTTTTTTTTATTATTATTTATGTCAAAATATTATGTGCATTTCCTTATATAATTTCTTAAAAAGAACAAGTACCGACTAGCCTAGTGATGTGAAAAGGTGAAATAACTATTTAGCCTCTTTAGTCACCTGTGAAGACCATTCCTATAATGATGCTATAGAAATGCTACTGAAAAAAACCAGGATCTCACATTCCCAGTTATTCCTTTTAAAAAAACATCCTTGGGTGTCAAAACTATTCCCAGCTGATTCCTAGTCAACATGCAGCTGACTTAGCCAACCAACCAAAGGATCATGGTATTCCTACATATTTTGCTGATACTATTTAAGCCCTTTTCAAAATATTAAAGCAGCTGCAAACCTTGCCCAGTCTTTCCTGATGGTTCAGTTTCAGGTGAATTGGTGAGAAACCATCTAATCCTCACCGTGTTTTGAGATTTATAAGCATCTCCCAAAAGATATTATGTCCCTTGTATCTATTTTTAGATTATTTAAGGAGAGGAAAAGACCAAATCCTCAACTTGAAAACATTAAAAGTTGGATTTGTACCTGAATAAAATTCAAACAATGGAAGCAAAATGGACAACATTCTGTTTATAAATCTGAAATCTACATCCATCATACCAAAAATAAAGTGAGACCAGCAGTGTTCATGCAGCAGGAAGTTCTCAACTTATTTAACTGCAGGTACTGCCAACAGGGCAATCAAAAGGGTATTTCTGCCACTTCCTTTCCTTAAGAGGAAGCTAAAGATCATGATTTCAGAGTACAAAATCAGAAGTCTACCCTTCTTGTCTCAGTGGAGAAAGTTGTACTTTACAGTGGGAAAGTGACTCTGAGAGTTTCGTTTATCTTAATTTCGCCAACTGTGGAGTTTCTCCTCAATGTAAACAAGAGCTATTAGGTTAATAAGAAAATATAGCCTAAAAAAAAATAAACTGGTTGTAGTAAAAGGATAGTAATTCTACATACTGGAAAAGGCTTATTAGTCAAACAGGTTTTAGAATTGTTTCAGAAGGCTTTTTTGTCCTATAGAAAAATTAAACTTTTTTTTTCCACTGTATAAAATATGTTCACAAAAGATAGATTATAGCAGGCCAGTATTTTAACCTTCTCCAGAAAGAAAAAATAAAACAAAATCACAGACAAAAAAGACCAAAGCAGCTCCCCCCTAGATATTCTAGAGAGAGAAAAATCTACTTTATTCCTCATATATTAACGACGTTAATTATCTTATAGGATGACACATTGGAAACTAAATTATTAGGTAAACTTGAGAAAATGAGATTTAGTAAAGGAATTGTTAGGTAACACAATTTACTAAGTGAGAAAAGAGAAAACATAAGCCTATAGAAAGCATACTGGTGGAGTTAAGCACCAGTCTTGCAGGCAGTTTTGTTTAATGTATTGCCAATAGTCTTTGAGCAGGATGTAGGAATGTATTCATGCAGAACGTGAGGTTGGGGAGCTTTATGAATATAGAGGGGACTGAAGGACCTTGAGAAAAAGGTGGGTGGAAAATCAGTAGTGTAAGATTGAGTTATACAATTCTGAGCTTCCTTCTAGTGAAAGATAACACCCATCAATTAGAAATGACAAAGCAGGAGAGACTGCAGTGCACTAACTGAGCTGGTGTCTGACCATGGGCCACCACTGAGACAGCCCTGAGCAACGCGGGGAGAAGGATGTAACTGCAGCTCACTCGTGTCTCAGAGAATCCTCTCTGGACCAAGGGTAACACTCACAGAATTAATCCTAGCAGAATCCAAACAGTGCTGGTCTACCATATTCAGGAAAGATGTGAAACATGGAGGAGAACAGACAGGAACCAGCAGGGTGGCAGGAAAGCCACAGATTTTTACTGCTAACAGTGAGAAAAGCTTGGCACTCTTAAGTCTAATGAGACAAAAGCTGAAAATGGACGGGATGAACATCATTCAAGTGATAAGCACTGGGTGTGAAAAATTATTTCAATCCAAACAGTATGTTAGCACAGAACAAAATGACTAATTGTAGTTAATTTATACCCATCACAGCAGCAATGTTTTGAGTTTGCTTACTACTCGTTAAGGAGCCAGGGGGATTTTATATAAATCTGATCAGTTTGTGAAAGGGATTATAGGCTATAATGTCGTAGTAGTAGAGAGGACTTCCAGTTCCTTTCTATTTCAAATGAGATATAAAAATGATATAAAAACTAAGAGGGCTTATAGCCAGCCCTTAAGACCACCAGTGCCTGCTTTCTCTGTGGAAATCCAAATTGCTTTGAGCACACACAGGATGTCTTACTTTTCCTCAGTATCTCAGAGGGCATAGGATGGAATGTAATGCTCAGAAGTTAAACTAGAAAACCTCACTGCTTGCACACACACAAAAGCAGAACAAAATGAATTGGTCAGGCATTACACCTGAATGATGAAAACCTGCAGGCAAACCTAAACCAACAATTGACTAAAAAACTACTTTTTTTCCCAGATTTTATTTGGGGAAAGAATAAGGGAGCAGAGGGCTGCATAAAGAATTTTAATTATACCATTCATTGAGCATTGAGTTGAATGCTCTGTCCTTTATGATAAATTTAAACTGTTACAGGAAGAAATCTCCCTGCACACAAAGAAGGAAAGCAAGCATGTCAGATGAATTGCAACTTCATTTAAGATGTCCCCACTAGTGGGAAACTGTAACTGCTCTGTGATACCTGGAAGTATCATTCTTATCACATTACTACAACAACTATTACATTGTGGCGACGGCGTGGTGCATGGAGAGAGGCTCTGACTCCTGCTCCAAAATGGAAATGGGATTTAAATTGCAGGGCTTTTCACAGCTTGCTCTTCAGCCACTGGATCGTAATGAATGTTGGCTCCGCAGTGGAAAATATTTCTGCCATTTGATATTTATCTCCAGTTACTTGGCATTGCATGGAAAGCCAGTGGATTAAGACAGAATCTGTATATATTGGTTTCTTCTTAAAAACTCACTTAGTGAGCAGAATCGCTCATGCTTTGTAATAAACAACCACTGATTGTTCTTTTTTCACTGCTGACAGTGTGGTGGCTTACAACCTTGAACTGCAAATTATTCAAAACCTTTTCTCTACACAACTATTAAATTCTTCCTGATTTCCTAATAAAGATAAGTTGTAAATTCCTGGAAAGCATTTGCATTGCCAGTATAAGGAATTAATAGCATAAGGAATTAATAATCCTGCCTTTGAACAGGATAGGAGTAAAGCTAAGGAATCTGAGACCAAGTTACACCTGAAACTAGTAAAAAAAGTATTGTCTTATGTCACTCAATAAAGACGTTGCTTATATAATTATGACAGCTTTTTAAAAGTCCAAGAATTTAAATTAGTGAACAAAGGTGTCAAACCAACAATACAAATTAGGGGCTGAGTTTATTGAATTATTAAAAAAGTATGTACAGCTGTTTATATTTTTTTAAAAACCACAAAGTTTACTAAATATGTCTTTAAAAAAAGCACAAAACTTACTAAATGTCTTTTATTAATAACAACTAGTAGTCTACCTTTTTTTTTTTTAACTGATGTACACACTATTATTCAATAACCAAGAAAAGGAAAAGGATTACAGTTTCTCTTTCAGACAAAGGGAAGAGTGAAAAATTGAACCCATCAGTCTTAATTGATGTACTACAAACACAGCATTGCTGAACAACAGCAGTTAAAAGCTCGTGCTTTGCCAAATAAGAACATCTGAAGTACAGCTGAAAGAAAATGTAAGTCCCTGTACTTTGTATACAAATTTATGGACTTTCTATACTTATGACTACAGGGAGAATAATAAAAAATAAACTGCAAATATTTAGCACTGAGGTATTCAGCAAGAAATAAGCACTAACAGGTATTAGATCTGTAAGAGCCTGCCTGGGTAGGAGGGAAATTACAGCTATAAATATCTCATATACAGGCAAATTAGACTCAGCCATCAAGCTCTTGGCTATTTGTCAAAGAACAACTTCTTTTAATTAAGGATATGAGGCATGAGCTTCTAGATCTTTCATTCAAACAAACAAAACTAATAATAATAATAATAAAAAATTTTAAAAGCCTTTTGCCAAGCAACAACAGAGATCAGTGTTCCCCTTACCTGTGTCCTGGTCCTCCTCGATACCTCGCCCCTGGGATGAGAACAGGATCATCATCACTGTCATCAGTTTCTTGGAGAGCTGAGGTCCTGGTAGAGGACTCATCTGGAGTTGCAAGCCCTGAGGATTCTGGGTGTGACTGAGGTTCATCACTTGCAGCAAGCAAGTTGGCAGTGGATTCAGTACTCTGATTTGAAGTGTCTTGGTTCACACTCCTTTCACAGGAGGCTTCTTCCTCTGCATTCCCAGAGGCAGCGTCAGCATCGGGGCCATTTTTTTCTGTTTGAGTTCCAGAATGCTCAGGACCAGGTTTATCTGATACAGCTAACAGAAAATTTTGGGGACAATAAATCCACCATTAATGATCAGAGTCTATTTTAGAAGATACCAGAAACAGTCACAGAAGTTAAATTATGCATACTGAATTCTTATTGAAAATTTAGATTTTCACTCTCTACTTCTTCCCAAAACTATTTGAAAGAGTTTAGATACATACTTGCTTCTGTTGTCTCTACAGCTTCATCTGTAGTTTTCAGTTCTTCAGCACTCACATCTTCCTTGTGAGATTCATCAGGAACTCCTGAATTAAAAACCTTGATAGTCAATCCCAAGATTTCATTTAGATGCACATCTATAATGCAAGCAAGTCTAAATGATACCAGTCAAACCAACCAAAGCAATGCCCTCAAAGTCCATGTGTCACTTCACTGAAACCTCAGATATCAGTCAAGTAAATGTCAATATATACAAACCTACCGAGTTGACCAGTTGACACTAACAAAGAAAAAACTATTTCTTTCTTGTTCCTTAATATACTTGATATCCTATGAGAACTCTAGGTCCAAAAATAGCATTAATACTCTTGATACAGACGATCACTTACTGAAAGCTTTTATTTCTGAAGACAAATTAAGTTATCCCTCTCTTACAAGGAATTTTTTTTTTTAAAACATCTCTGGAACCAGCCGTTTTGACTTGACTGCCCCTTTGGCATTGAATTGAGCAAGACATCCACACATAACAAAATCCAGTGAGGGCTTGAAAGAAATGTAGGAAAACACTGAGCACTCATTTATGATTGCAAAATGCAGTTGCTCTGTATTTTGATACAAGTTGTGGCACAGTATGTCATTAAGAAAAAAGAATAATGGTTGTAGCACTCAAGACAGGATAAGTTAATTTTGTTTCTGTTGACCTGCAACTATCTCAGATCGGTGTCTTTTTCTTTCCTAAAAAAATCCTGCTCTGTGATGGCTGCATTCTGCCTTCACATGCACGTGTATGAGACTCCAACTGTGTGCAGTGATGGTCATGAACAAACAAAAGCACAATTTTTGCCTTGGCAATACAAAAATACTGCTGGATCTTACTTGCTTCTTCACCTCCAGACCCTGACTCGTCCAAAGCTTTTGTTTTTACAGAGTCTTCTTGGCCTTCGGTTTTGCAGTGAGTTCCACTCCCTCTAGAGCTCGAATTTGTGCTGCTCCTGTTGACATATATGTGAAAGGAAAATAATTTAGAATCATGTCAGTAGAGAAGATCATTGCAAAGCACAGCCTGATCCCACTGTCCTTCTCACTGCAGTCTCACTGTTCAGTAGCTCCTGGCAGCAGCTACAACAACCTCCACAGCAATTTCAAAATTCTCTTCTATTATGCCCATTGCCACTCATCCCACACTATTCCCCTGCATCACAGAACCCTGTTCTCTCCTTCCTACCTTTTTTTTAACCTTCAAAGAATTTCTTCATTGGTTTTCCAAATATTGTGAGAACTCAAAAGGATTCAGTCTTTTCCACTATTTGCACATTTTTTACACGTATAACTATTCAGGTATGATAAGTTATCAGCTGAGCCCTAATAAACAACATTAACCCATTCAATTAAAAAAAATTTGATTGAGATAAAATTCTCAAGGTCCTTCACACTTAGATATAATTTCTGTACCTTCTGAGTTGTGGACTTTCATTCTCAAAATTTTCTTATTTCTCGAGATTCATTATAAGCTGGTATTTGACATTTACTCCCCATTCATATTTAGACAACTACTGTGAAACTCCGATTTCTGTTTACAATAAGGAAATTGATTCCTCAGGAAATATGTAAAATGCTGTCCTGAATGTCATCAAAACTAATGATTTTAGATTTTCTAGCAAAGATCTTTTAGGAAATGCAAAGTCTTGTTGCTGAGCTCTCTCAGTCTCTCCTGTCCCACATCTGTGATGTGGCCTCAAACTTATATAAATCACTGGCCAAAAGCAGAAAACAAAGATGACTTATGACCATTATAAGCATGATTCTCAAGAATTCGGAGTGACTCTTTACGAATATCTTCTTACCTGGGTATACTATTAATAAATATTTCATATGCTACGTTGCTAGAAGCAGCACAAATCATGCTTAGTCTAAATTCTTTAGAATCTAATACTTGAGAATCAGTACTTTTATTTTTTAAATTAAATGAGAGCTTTGACTCATCATGATGAGCAATATTCATTGCTCATGCATGTCATTGTTGTACCGAATTTGGAGAACAAAGGGAAGTTTTTCCTAGTCCTTTCAGTATTTCTTATAAATCAAGGATTTTCAGCATTGTTTCTGAGTGGCCAGACAAGCAGGCTACTGCTAGACACCACACAGAGCACTTTTGCTTTTTCATGCCTCATTTTATAAACTTAATCATGGCCTAAACACTAAGATTTTTTTAACTCTTAGGAATCTCCTTTCCAGCCCAACGCTCAACTTACATTCACTTGCTGCCCTGCTTTAATTTTGGTTCAATGTTTTCACCCCACCAGTTACAACGAAGAGGATGTTTTTGAGAGAGCAAAATCAGCCCCTCTGCTTTCACTACATTAAGCCCTGCTGTCTGCCTCCACAGCAGGTTTTCACCTTCCCAAGTTCTCCACACAACCCTTCTTTGAACCTCTGCCAACACCCCCCACCACCAAAGCTCCACTGAGTTTGCTGAGCACCATGTTCGGTTTCTTTACCAATTTCTCTTACGAAGTCCGTCTATCCTAAAGCATTAAACAAACAGGACTACAAAGCTAAATGCAGAATTACTTAAAGGCATTACAGCAGAACTGATTTTTTCAAAGCTTGCTGGATTTGGACTCTATAAATAGAGTATTTGAGATTCATGCAGGCAAAATCTTCGTTCTTATGAATCACTGTCTAAGGTTTCCACACTGCTGTGACCAGAGGGGATATTTAAAGCCACAGCACTTAAGAGTGGCTAAGTGTGTTTGGATTTGGTTGGGTTTTTTCCCCTCACTAACAAATGCCAGCAAGCATTTCTACTTACTGTCTTCTACAATCATTAAGCAGAGGAATAGAAGTAAGATGAAATAAAATAAGGATTGTGGTTATTTTGGGAGATCCTGAGATGCTCTACTGATAGCCTGATACAAAACCCAGTAAGTCAGGTCATTAGACAGTGCATTCATTATCTGAAAAGGATGTCATCACTGTAATATCTGAGCAGTCCACAAAGTTGGTATCTTAACCATATGTATTCATCAACACTCCTAAGACACAGAAATACTAATTTCAGTGTTTTACAACTCAGGAACTAATTTGCAGAATACCATATGAGAAGTCTGGTAGAGCAGAGAATTAAAACAACCACAAGCCCCTGGACCACCTTTCCATCCCTGTACTACCCTGCTTTAAGAGACACCGATATTATGCCAGGTTTGATGAAAATAGCATGTTTCAAATTATGTTTGCATTAAAGAGATTCACAGAAAATACACTCACAAAAAGACCCCTCTTGTATAAATTTGATGTTAAGGTATGGCTGTCTCGTGTTCTGAATGCATTAGGGACTACAGCCATTTCATTTGTCTGTATACACCTAAAACCAGACATAAATCATATGCAAAATAATTTACCTATACATGATTAATTATTGATACGTGCCGATCACGAACCGCTCAAAACCAAAATTAATTTCTTACCACTCGTCAGTGAAGTCCAGTTTTATTGTGCTTGTTGTCGTTCCTTCTGTGCTGTAGTGCAAACTTAAAACTGGTTCACCTGTTCCTGTTCGTGGCTTATCACTCTCTGTAAATATGGGATGGATAAAGTTTGAAGGGGAATTAGTAACATACACAGAGTTGCTCTAATTCTGAAGGTTCATTTATTTATCCTAACAAAGCCAAATGTAGCAGTAAGACGTGTAATATCAGTTTAAGGTCTCTTACAGGTCAAGCAAAACGTTAAAAAGTTTCAGAGTAAACACACACTGATTTTGCAATGCTTGAAAAATGGTCTAAAATGATTTCTAATTATAAGAGCAAACAAAGGAGATGCTGTCCAACATGCAAGTAAATAAAATTGTAGATAGGTATGTGTATGCACAATCTAATCATTAATAAGCAGATCCCATTTCTAATAAATATATTTATAAGAAGAATATAAATTACGTGGTGTTCAGTCTTTTTGCCTCGGTAAATACACATGAAAAAAAGATGATGAGATCTAGACACAATCAGCAGTCTAGAAAAATCACCATCCCCTTTACTTTGCTGCCTACTTAGAAACCAGACAACTACCAGTCCCCTTAGATCTGCTGTGAATTGTCAGCCAGTTGTCATAAAACACTAAATTCATATTTCAAGAGCTTCATGTTTAAAAAAAACCCCACAACTTCCATATTATGAGAAGGGGAGCACTGGCAAAACAAACTATTCACAATGTCCAAAAGCAACAGAAGTGAATTCCATTGAAACCACAGCAAGGCAGTGAGTCCTCTGCTGCAGGTGAGGTCTGGAGGATGTTACGGGCTCCTTCCAAACAGAACTGCTCAATGACACCCACCCATCCACCACCCCTGAGTGAAATTCACGGCCTAGGTAGTCTTGCTTTTCAAAAATATTGAGCTTCTTATTTGGACAAAACCATCCCGTATTTTCTTATAGAATACAGAAATTTGACTGTAAATATACTTGCAATATTGGCAGCACCCTGACAAGTATAATAAAGTAAAAGCTTCAGATCATCTTTGTGTAAATCCATTAAACCCTAACATTTGATTTAAACACAAACCTACAAGTTTCCCCTCTAAAAAGGCCATTATAATAACAGCAATGGCTACAATACCGCCACAGGATATTTATTTTAGAAGATGCAATTAAATTATAGTAACTGTGAAACAGCACATAAGAATTTAACCTAACAGTCAATGCTCATATTTTTAAGCTGGTGACAGGCAGAAGCCCACTCACAGGATCGGAGCTGTGATCAACTGTGCCAAAGAACTTTAAATACTTATTTCTACATTCTGAAGATAAATTAAAAAACCCAAACCATACCACAAAAACCCTGAAGGAAAAAAATGAAGTATTTTTAAGTGAAAGAGAATTAACTGATTACTACCATCATCCTAATTATGCACAAGGTATGGGCCTCATCCTACAAAAAGAAAAGTTCATAGTCCTTCTAAAATAAAGGTTCCAGTTACACTCTTGTCAGAGTGGATAAAACTGATCAAAAGCAATGTCTCCAGTTCCTGAAATAAACTCAGAAAAAAAAATATAGAACTATAAAATATTTTCTTATAGTTTGAACAAAAATATGTTCTTTTTAACTAAACAGATGTTTTCTTAATTTTTTGACAACATATGAGCAAACATCTCCTCGTATAAAAGTCTGATCAAACTGTAAACATCCCTAAGCAAGTACAAATACCGATCCTTCCAATCACTGCACAAGTTACCAGGAACTGGCACTCAAAGAGCCAAAAAGAGACAGAGCTGGAGGATCCTTTAGCTCCCTTGTAGTCGGTACAGACAAGACCTGCCTTGGCATTGGGAACCCAGACAAAGAAAGACCACTCAGTGCTGTGAATAGTCCAAGACTATTCCACTGTCACTTCACACTGCTGTGCAATGTCTGCTTCAGCACAAACCCAGTTGACATTACCAACCACAGTAACCAAACATCGCTACCCTATGATGAACCTAATTCAGTATTAGGCTTGTGTTATAGAGCTCAGATCACATTATCATAACAGTCCATTCCTCTCTCCGAATCTCAACATCTGAAAATTTAACCGAGATGCATAAAGACTGTCCTGTGCCTACACTTACCCTGGAAGCAATGCTAATATTTGTTCACACCCAAACAGTTGGAAGATTTGCTGTAGGCTAATCCAAAGAGGGCACTGACTGAGAAATTACTTTTACAAATTTCTGGAAACGGAGAGCTGTTAAATATATTGGGTAATAGAGTTTTCTTAAATCTACAACAACATGAGCTACAATTGGGATTGGGTCAGCTTCTTCTTTAAAGTAGCTTTAGGGCATAACACAGACAGTAATAAAAACAAGAAACTTTTTAAAGGACAGATGAGACAAGAATCTGGTGATAAACTGCACAGAATTAGTTGTGTTGTTCAATATTTTGTATAAAACTTACACTGCTAAGGAAAGCTGAATGGGAGCCTCTGTGATGAAAACAACTAAACTTTGCCTTGTACACAACTGAACATTCTTTCAGAGAAGGCACATAAACCCCAGAAGTCACGAAACCCTTTCTTTTCAGGAAGGACAATGTGATTGCCAAAGACTGCCTAGAGCTGAATGAAGAACTGTTCTCTTTCTCTACCCTGTTCAGGCCATCAGGTCAGATCTACTTCACACTGATAATAAAAGGAAGAAGAGGAAAAGCTTCTGCCATTTATTTAGAGGACAGCTATTGCCAAAACCATTTCTGATTGCAAGCTCTAGTAGGGTAATAAATTGCTTCAAGCAGAAGTTGTAGCTTGTCAACACCTTACTAAACTATTCCAAATTCCTCAAAAATGCCTTGAAACTTTACTTAATTTTACAGCCCAACACATTATACTTTAAAGATACTATCAACAACTTACAGTCTTATTTCATAAACAGCCCTGTCCTAAAGCACACTCCCATTAAACAGTTCATTCTCCAGGTGCCTACAGGAAGAAAGTACTTTTAAACAACCACCCTTAAAACTGAAGACAGAATTTCATTCATAACCCTAGATTAAAACCCCCCCAAAACCCAAACTGCACAATTGACAACAATACCCCTCAGAGACACTTTTTCCCTTAGAAAAGAAACCTATGCAAGTGTAACTTCACAAAGATTGGGGCTCCCAATTATGACGTGGAAATGCATAAAGATAAGTTTACAGAGTGCATTTCTTACTTAAACTAACATCCTAAGGAACTTCAAGCTGGTTTCCCACATCTCAAGTGCTGTCCTAGTTATTAGTCTATTGGCAACCCCATGAGAACAGGACAGAAGACTTCTCATGGGAAAAAAAACCCAAAATAATTCCTATACAGCACCATATTCTGTGTGAGGATCAAAGAATAACTCTTCTGAAGCGAGAAAAATTGATCCAAATAGAAAAAAAAATAGGTGGTGTGTTTCAGAAAATAGGAATTCACTGGGAAGGCTTAACACATGAAAATTCATCCAGAAGCAGCTGAACTTGGAGGGAAGTGTGGAGATTCCTTTATTCAGTGAGGAATTCTGACTGAACACTTACACTGATACCAGTTAGTATAAGGGAAGACTGAAAAATCAAATAATTCTTTGGACCAGCCTAATGTATAGCCCAGGGCATGTAAATTCTTTGTCTAGATGATCCCATCACCATAAGAGATTACTAAACTCTCACAGCAATGTCTAGAAACACCAGGAAACAGCACGGCTTCTCTGTCTGTGGGAAGCAGCGCTGGGATGGGATGGGATGGGATACATGGGCACATTTACAGCTACTGAGCCTCAAGTTCCCTCTTCACTCATTCCCATTCAGGCAGTAGATCTAACAGCCAACCCTCCATTGTTACAATCACAGTGCAAAAGAAGCCCAAAAATGTAAAAAACCACAAAAACCACACCAGGTTAGGTCACTGTAATGCATTTGTAACCATTTTGTACAGACAGGAATGATGTAGAGCTTCTGCTGGGCTGTCAGAATGATGGCATCATAAATGGATGTGTTTGCAGTACAAGGTCTTTAAACCCCAAACCAGTCTTTAAACATAAATATCAACAGAAGAGACTGGTTCAGTGGAACACAGCTGATTCAGTACTAAATTAAGAAAAGATAGGAATAAGAACGAAATATTTATATTTCTACATGAAAAGAATTATTATGAATTCCTTCATTAGCTATGTACAGTATTTTGAGATTTCTGTTCAAATACTAGGTGAAACTAATGCAGTTTAACTTCCAAAATCCAACTGGACATCAGCAAATTATTCTTTCTGATTATCATTTGAACAATGGATTTCCTAATAAATTTGCTCCTTTTTCAAATATCTAGTTTTCAAAATTAGAAGTAACTTTGTCCACCAATGAACCAGAAAAACAACTAGAGAATTGGTGTACTGATAAACAAATGTATCTTGGGAAGGTGTTTTTGCATACTAAGAAAACTGGAGTGCTTCTATAAAAGGAAATCTCTTCACATTAGTTCAAGTAATTTCTTAAATGCAGAAAAAAACTACTAGGAAAAAAAACCCCTGAGTCTATTAAAACTATGAGCTTATTACAATTACGCAATTAAAACCAGTAATACACAAACTAGCTTTTAAGACAACTGATCCTGCTTGAGGAAGAAAATGATACAAACTTGGCAATTGATTTCTGGGACCAAAACTTGTGGTTTTATCTCTGTTGTCAGTTGGGCTGATTTCACAACTTCACAGAACAATTCAACAGTTTCCCGACACTTTTACAGTTGTAAGAACCTTAGTAAACACACAGACTCTTAATGTTAATTCTAAGTTCTTCTACTCTGATCAAATAATGTGTTATCCTGTGTTCATAACAGAAAGTAAGTTTTCCAGCTAAATCTGACTATTGGATTGATGTTGGCTATTGAACCATGAAGAATTAGCAAATTTACACATTGAGGTTTAAGGCTATTTCAGCATAAAACATAATTCCACAAATTGAGTTTATTTTGTCAGTATGAAACACAGCTTGATTCCTCCCCCCTCCACCCCCCCCATCTTCTGGCATCCTAAAATAAACCATCCTTTCAAACAGTTGCCAAATGGGCTACTTTTCAGAAGTGGGATTTCAAAGCAGCTTTCTACTTTAGAATGTGAAACAAGACAAGAGCCAGCTCTTCTGTGGGATTTAAGCTATTAAATCTCTACAGAGACTTGGATATGGAAGTCAGCATAATGCCAAGTGTATGGAAATCTCTTTTTAAATTAGCATCTATCACTCATTAATTATTCAGGTGTAAACATTCCCCACAGATGGCACTGGTTCAGCTGGACTGGGGTCACCTATGACCCAGTTCACTGCTCAAAATTTGAAGACTGGGCATAGGGAAAGCTCACAAATATCCTTTCTACCCCCAGCCCACAGGGATCCTACAAAGCAACAGCAGCCCTTGTTTAGCAGGAGGGGGGTAGGACAAGTGGTTACAGGGGTAAGATGCACCCAAGTGCCACAGGTGCTCCCCAGTTACTCAAACTGCAGGAATAACAAAGCTGCACATCTCTCTTGAGATTGTAAGATAAACTAATTTGGCATTATGTGATTATGTGTTACTTCAATCTTGGTATTTGCATTCTGATCCAAGAACCATTCAGAAAGGAAAAAAAACCAAACCTGTTTAAAGATTTAATTTTAATTCTCATTTTAGAAAATTATTCTAAATGTGTGTAGAGTCCATAAGACATTTACTGCACCTACATTGAACTGTAGTAATTGCATCAAGCACTGAGCATAGGATGGCTTTTGAAAACAACCTTACTCTGTTACTCGTACTGAGAATTAAATAATTAATGAGTTTCCAGCAGATCTGCTTACAGAACTCTACTTTATGCAGATGAACAGCATTTTTAGACTGTTTATCATCATGAAAGGCAATTTGAAAAGGAAGCATTGCAATCAGCTATGGTTGGGGAGAGCGCATTTCCTGTCACACGCACCCTGTTGCTCATCAAGTGACATGGATCCAAGCTGTTTGTTAACCACTGAAGAAGGAGAATCTGAAACAAAAATGAGATTTCAACTTAAAACATAAGCAGCAGAGAACTGCACAGCAATGTCACGATCACAGGTTAGTTTAAAATAAAAAAAAAGCAGCAACATAAGGAAGCTTTGGGTTTGTTTTGTGAGCAGCCAGCCATATTGCATTGTCTAGGCATGACAGAAGCAAAGCCACTTGTTTCATTATTTATTCATTGAACAGCCTGAAGCTTGGTGACATCTTGATATTGAAAATTCCTGCCCGTCACCAAAGATTTTACTGTGTTCTTCCAATTTTTAACACTTCAGGAAAAATACTGAAAACTCACGGCTTGTAAAGCCTTTGCTCCAACTACCAAATGACACTGTTATTTCAAACCACGTGATAAATGTAAGTTTCAGAATACTTATACTTCAACATAAAATACTCACTGGCATACCAGTACCTTCAGTATTTAAATACTGCTTTAATAATAATGTTTTAAGCATCAAAGCACCAAAATACATCCCACTTGTGTGAGTTTGATCGTTCTGCATTCCTAGATGCACCTCTGAGGCACCTCATGACCGAGAACAATGAGTTTATCACAGTAGCACACCACTCTTATATAAATGTCAATCGAAATGAAGGAATAAATAAATAAAATAATCAGCCCCCCCCAGCAGTTAAGTGCACTTTTTCCTCCTAGACACTACCAGTTAATGACTATCACCAGCACTACGTTCACTGAGCAGACACGTGACAGATGCAACGTTCGGTACCTCCTGTGAGTCTATTTCCCTTGTCACCCCCGAAGAGCAGATCATATTTCTGTATTATCTTAAGATGAGCTGATGCACAAAAATGGACACAGTATTTCAGAGATATTGGCTGGACTATCATATTTCAGTTCCACTTCTTAATCTTCTGTTATAAACAAATTCATCCTAAGCTAAAAGGATTTAATACCCTGTATCATAAACTGAGTCACAGTCCATCAACATCACAGCAGGCTAAAGGAACTTTAACATAAATTCAAAACCTGGACAAGGAAAGCAATGAAATAATACACTCTCTGCTACACAAAGCTCCCTTCCAGATTTGGACCAGAATCACCAGCATGACCTATTTTGTAGTACAGCCATAAAACCTGCTGAACTGTCAAGCTGAATTGAATAAATATATATATTCCCAAGCAATACTTCACTCCCAGCCACTGGCGCAAGAATCCCAGTCTGTTCCTCGCTTACACTGATACCAGGGATAGGGAAGGGGAGAAGGAGCAAAGAACAGAGACCAGGACAGGCTGGGACACTGTGTTTTGGCTTGTTTTGGTAACTGGGCTTACACAGTTTATTTCCATAACCAAGGAACATAAAATTGCTTCTGTTTGGTCGCCTTTGTTCAGCCACACCCCTGCCTCGCACTGAACACACCTAAGCCAGACGACAGAATTTACCCCCTGGATTCAGATGCAGCTCTTAAGTGGGGGACTTATAACATTAATGTGTTTCACCTTGCAAAAGCAAAGTTGCTTTTACACACGATTTCTAAATTAGAAGTCTTTACAGTGCAGTGTTTCCAGTGCAGTAGTAAGCCCCTTTTTGGACCGTAAATCAGAGCACAGAGCTGATGTCGAGATGCTCCATGCTATAAGATGACCAACTTGTACTGCAGCCCACTCCGCACAGGAATCAGTCCGCTGCCTCTTTCCAGGGCTGGCTTTGATCTCTGACTCACAGTTACAAAGTCCATGATCGGGATTAACTTGTATCAAAAGTGCCAAAGGGAAGGGAGGGGCTGGACTGAAAGCTCAGAAGCCACGTGAGGCAACACAGCAATTCCCGGTCGGGCTCTGCTCCCGCACTCCAATCCTTTCCACAGGTTTTATGCCCTTGTTTAAAATGCTTATCGTGCTGCCAAACATGTCACTTGGCTGGAAAAGCCAATATCATCAGCTCTTTAATTCAGACCCTGATGAGCAGAAGAAATATGACTGAACTGAAAATGAAGAATTTTCTACATAGTAGTCCACGCCAGTGTAGGCTTAAACCTCCTACATCTCACCATTACTTTGTCTTCATATAACTTTTTGAATACTTGTAATAAGAGAATATTTAAGCAACACATAGGAAGCATCCTAAATATGCAAATTAACATGGTTAAGAGCTCAGTTTGTAGCAATTTTAAACTCACTTGTGTCCTTTTCAAGTTCCCTGAAGCCACAGATCACCAGCACCTCTTGAAGTGGCACTGCAGTCTGGGAAATAACCATGACCACGAAACCAGCCTAGGGAAGTTCAGGTAAATGCCTCTTTTTTTAATATATGGCTTTGTTTTGTTAAAAAAAAAAAAAAATCTGAAAAAATACTTTCATATTTTCTTATAAAGCTTTTTGGGGAAAAAAAAAAAAGTATTACCAAAACTGTGCCATATAGTTAAAAAAACAAACAAAAATCCAAACTCTTACCTGAGCCTTCACAGGCTGGGTCTACATCCCAATGCAGTTCACCACTGGTTGTAATGTCACCAGTACATTCTAAACTGGAGCACCACTTAAAGAGGGAACTGGAGATTCATAAATTTGGGGAACCTCAAACAGAAAATAGAAGATAATTTTAAGGTCAGTTAAATGCTGAAAGATCTTCCTGTAGTTTGGGCAATCAGCAGCTGACTTCATGAGAATATTAGCATGCTACCTCTTGTTTTGGTTCAAAAAATGTCCTCCTTATATCACTGTAACACCAGCTCCAGGGTCAGAGCCAGGTCTAAAGCAGTGAGACGTGTTCTAAAAGTCCCAGCCACAGTACATGTAGTGGACTTTAATCTGAGAAATTAAATACTTGTTTTAGTAACTATGAATAACTGCTTTGCAGAAAAAAAAAAAGGTCAATTTGCAGCCCAGGATCTACAACAGGCCTGCATGCACATGTCTATATCTTTATTCTACAATAAATGCAGTCTAAATCAAATTTTTTTCCTCAGAAAAGAAAGGTTAGTTTTTGTGGGTAAGATTATGCACACTGACCACTACAGGAACCCTTGGTGCACACTGACATATAATGTTGGTTTTATCTCTTCAAGATTGGCTGGTTTATGTTTCTGTAACTTTTAGAATTGTGTTGGATTTCCTAAAAGTTCTCAAAAGGAGAAGTGTTGCAGGTAATGGTGATGCATACCTGGATATCAGCACTGGGCAGAGCAGCAATAACATGTTAAAAAGGTTTCTTTTTGTTGTTGTTTGCACGTAGCACACAGATGCTGTGGTTTAAATACTGCACAGGATCTAAATATTATGAAATGCCACAAAAATGTAAGTAAAAACTAGGCTTTGTGGGAGAAAGCATATAACAAAAAAAAACCCCAAACAAACAAACTAAACCAAAAAATCTACCATAGCTCCCTTAATTAAATTTGCTATCAAAAAAAACCCCGAATCTGTTCAACACCTAAGCAAAAGCTTGAAGATAAAATAGACCTGATACATGCAGATCATTCAGCCAAATTTACACAATACTTCTGACAGGTATCCACTAAAACAAAGGCTCTCTGCCATCTGAGGAAGCACCACCTTTTTCTCAGTGTCCAACAGTCCCATCGTGAATCATTACCCAGTTAACTCACCTTCATTTTTAACAACAATAAACTTTTGGCCATATTTTTCTAAATGCTGAAGGTTAACTACTACAGACAGAGCTTACAAATCCTCATGGAATTCCTACCAGTCTGGGAGACAGAATGACTACCCTACAGTCTAATTTTATATTAAACCTGTAAGAGCTTTCAGCTCATGACATTTTCAACTGGTAATTTCTAACATGGCTGGAATATTTTTTCCTCCTCATAACTGAGCTTCTGTGATTGCAAAGGTTTGGATTAATAACGAAATACAAGCTGGAAGAAATGGCCTCAGTTTCACACTGAATTCCCTCTAAGATTGCAAGGGCAAATACAAGTTTACCAGAGTAGGGACTGAGAACTTGCAGCCCTGGGCCAGAGCCTCTGATGCCATTTCACAAAGTGGGACACACATTTTGGAGTGTAATTTTTTGTTTGAAAATTTACAACTAATATGTACCTGAACATCTGCCTCACGACAGAGCAACAAAGACAACCTTGCAGAAAAAATATCAAATATAGAGATTGTCTCTGTATAGGAATTTATTATTAAAAAAACAAAACTCAAACAACCCAAAACTAATAACTTCTTTTACTCCTACCATACTTCTGAAATGTCAACTTACCACAGGGTTAGAAACCAACTGTGTTTATGGAGAAGCAAGAGACCAAAAGTCTGCAGCTCTGGTTTTCCAAATGAATAGACTGTGAATACACAACTTCCAAAAATAAATCTTGGGAGTTCAGAAAAAGGGAACAAAACAAAGTAGCTTGCATAAAAAGAAATGAGCAAGTACAGAGAACATTTGCATGTCCAGAGTGCAGAAATCTTATCAAGGAAATAAGGATTCCCCAATCCAAAGAAATGAGCTTCACTAGTTCCTCCCCTGCAGGGGAAGGACGAATACAAGGAAAGAAGTTGAAGAAGTGCAAAAAGAATTTCTTGTATTTACATAGACAAGTAGAAAGGAAAAGGCAATGCAATCTTTTATCAAATTTCTCGAGGAATAATTGGCCAAACATATTAAGTATTTAAATTTGAATTCCTCATTTTAAATCATCCACTGTCTATAATGCTGAAGGCAACAAATTACACCCATCAGACCAAGGTTCAAGAAGATACACATCCTCAGGATTTGGAGGTCAGCTACAAAAATGGGTCCCTTTTTCTCTTCCTGGAAATAACTGTTTCCATAAAGCTGAGCAAATTTGTCTTTCAAAGCAATTACTCACTAAATAAAATGGTTTAATTTGCAAATTCATTGTCGTCACATCAAGAAAGAGGCAAATACTTGAATACTGAAATTCTGAATACTAGTTTCCTCCAAGGCTATATATGTGTTCTGCTGGTGATTCCAAACAAAACAATCAGACATTCCCACTAGTTCCCTTAAAATTCAAAACATGTGCAAACTCCCAACTACAAGAGGCAGTGCTGGGGTGGAAACCAAGTACAATACACCTCTGACTCCCAGTCAAAGCAATTCCTCAGCTTAAACCTTCAGATGTGAGGCACTATGGATCCTACAGGATGCTGACCCACAAGCAACAGGGAGCAAAAAAATCACACTGCATTCTTGAAAGAGCATTAAAAGAGAGGGACAAGATGTATCAAGTAAAACCCCGACCAACACACACTTCAGAGATAGTAAAACACCTACAGACAAACCTCCAGGTAAAAATTTACAGATACGGTTGTAACCAAACTTTTTTCCCCCAACCTCAATTCAGTGGGAAGCAATTTAGTAAAAAAAAAAAAAAAAAAATCTTTTAAGCAGTTTTGAAAAGAAAATGAAAGATCAAAACATGATGACTGGTTTAGTTGTGGTTTTGCCTCTATCCACACTCAATACCTTTGAGGTAATAAATTGTGATGTTCAGTTTGCTGAAAAAAACTCCAAACTTTGGTAGTAGCTTTTTGGTAGGTTTTTGTTGCTGTTGTTGTTGGTTTTGGTTTTGTTTTTTTTTGTCTGGCAGGAAACTGCAGCCACCTACAAGGACACTGTTTTTCTTGCTCTTCACCTACAGGTAAACAGGCACTTCTGGTTGTCATTCCTAGGATAAGCGCATATCCTTCCAGGATTTACTGCTTTCCAAACATTCTGAAAACTCACAGTAGAGTTTCCTAGTGAAGAAAGTTATTCAAAAATTCAGTGACTACATATTTGCACCTAGAGCATTAGCCACTGTTATATCAAGCTGCTCTGTAAGGCTCCAGTTAAGGGAAGGGACCGAACCATAGCAAGACAGCTGTGAATTTATGACACAATCCTTACAATAAGCGATTTAGCCACATCTCAACTGGCACAGAATTTATCCACAGAGGAAACGCTGCCAGACATGACTTCTCAACACAAAATACGCTGATTTTTCACACAGCATGCAGCTCACTCATTTTTATATGGTGCCATGACAAAGTTTGCTTCAGGTTTATGCACTTGGTTCGTATGCATGCTTCTACCCTGACTTTCTCAAATATGTTAGTATAAACATATCTGAGGCTTTCTTATAATAATTTTCAAACTCAATAAAGCAAGAGAAAGAGGATGGTGAAGTGAAAAGTTGCTCTGTTCAAGGAAGGGGAGCATTTCTGGGGACTTTGGCTTGTTACAAGCATTTTCACTGTACTTACTGTAAAACCATAGCACTTAGGAGTGCCAAAATTCTGTTTTACTGAATTGTTACTCTGATTTAGAACATGTGCTAAGCAAAGCCAAATGTCAAATGTTACTTTTGGATACTATTAACAGCAAAATAGGACTTCAAGTATATTATTCTTATTCTATTCGGGGCATGGGAATTTCTTGCTCAGCTGCTCTGACGAACCTGATACCATGCACCCAGAACACCTTTTCCCTATATTGCCATTTAATCCAACCACGTTAGATAAATCAAACCTGCCAGCATAACTAACCACGTGATGACAAACACCACCACATGCAAGGCAAGACAAGCAGCAAAATGCATTAAAAACTGCCTTGTTGTGGGGAAGAAGCGTCTCAGCAAACAACAGCAGTACAAACTGGAGCTTTGTTATCTGCTTAAGAAACCTGGGCAAAGGACAACCTGCTGCCTGAGAGTCCCGTGAGGAGCCCTGAGAGGAGGACTGAGCAGATGAGGATGCCTGTGGAGCAGAACCCTCAGCTAGTTCTCGCTGTCTCTGTTGTTCTTTCTTAAGCCTCAGTCGCTGCAGGCCCCTACGGATTATCGCTAACTCGGGTCCCATTAAGTCTGACAAACGGGGAGGGGGAAAAAACAAACAAACAAAAGGATGTAAAAGAAAGAATAATTGAACATACAATATATAGAACAGAGAGGAGGGGTGAGGGGGCTGACCAAAGACAGAAGCAACAGATAGTAAGTGTAATTACAGTGGGGAAAAAAAAAAAAAGTGAATAACAGATACCAATACAGTGAAAAAAAATTATGATGTGAATAACAGATACTAGATGTAATTACAGTGGAAAAAAATGTGAATAATTCATTAACATACAGAAATTATAAAATAAAATTTTGAAATTGTTTTTTCTCTCCCTAAATGCACAAATCACTTAATGTTCAGGATTTATGTCCTTCAGTGCAAACCCCTCCCCATCTCCACAAATTGAATTAATTAACAAAGAATTATTTAACGAAAATAGATACAGCCTGACTGAGTCAAAACAAAGCAAACAACAGAAATATTCATTTTCATGTTCCTAACACACAGAAGAAATTAGTATGTTTGTGGTGTAAAATTGTGCAACTGTGGTTCTCCGGAAAACAGATAAGCTTTCAAAATTAATGTGATAGTTTCCTGAAGCAACCAAAAAGAAAAAATAATTTTGATCTAAACAAGCCTGTGCCAAAACTAAACTCAGACTACGGAAATAGGTGGCACAACAACAGCTAAACAAACCAAAAAAAACCCCACAACAACTTTATTATGAACTCATTTTTTTAATTTCAGAAATTCCCTGTGGACGAGGATTCACAGTCTGAAAATACCGGTAAGTGGTCCTACAAAGACAGTGATTTATTGGATCCTTAGCAGTTCTTAGTATCATCCTCTTACTAGATTATTCTCTCAGTTCCATCTTTGGAGGCTTCCCCGTTTTCATCACTTTGTCTTTATTCATCTGTCAGTTGTACAGTTTTGGAATGTACCAGTTCACTGCCTGATTAACAGTAGTTTTGCAAACTGCTATAAAACTACGTGCCCAAGTAACCTTTTATTCTCCCCATGCTGTTTGCAGATTTCCTCCACGTGCACAAGAGCTTCTCCTTATTCACCACAGACTGTGTCTCGATCAGCAGTAACGGAAGCACATGGGCTGAACCACTGCTGAGATACTCCCATCTATACAGGGCAGAGGAGCTAATTCAGACTCAAATATTCACACCAAATGCTCCAGCTAGTTCTGCTATAAACTGCTTGCCTAGACCTATCCTGAAAGGATTTATATGAAGAGCACTCAGAAATATTTTGTGGATAGGAGGATATCTGCAAAGAGAAAGAAATCAAACTGCAATATTAAAATACTAGAGAGCATTACATTGGCATGTAACCTTTCATCCAAACAAAGGCTTAACAAATAATCTGTAACCATTATCCAGGCAGCGAAGCAAACAAATTTTAGATTTTCTTTTATAAAGAGAAACAAACCCAAAGATAAAATCCAATAATTGAAAAGTCAGTGGCAAGCAAAAGTTAATATTGAATGGTCATGAGCTCTAATGTCGTCGGTCTAATGCCATTTTCTGGGAAAAGCATCCTGCCAGTTTATGGTTGATGAAGTATAATCAAAATAAAAAGATATACTTCCTAAAAGGAAGATGGTACCAAAGAGATTTGCTATGAATAATTTTCATGTTCCGTGACCACTTACAGAAATTAGAAATCCAAACAGTCCAGAAAATGCTTTTAAGGAAATTTCAATGATGCCTAAAATTGCTGTTTTCAACACCTGCTGCTGATTCGGTTCCACTCAGTTCAGAGGCAGTTACAGTTCAAGATGTAACAAGAGCTACAGAACAAACTGTAAAGACACAACTACTATCCTGAAGATGTTCAAAGGCAAGACCTTTTAATGCCGTTCCGAATACCTAAGCAAACGTTTATTTTGCCAGCAAATGGAGTGAGGAAACAGAAACGGAAATGAATTTAAAAACCCAGCTATTGCCACTTTCCCATTCAAAATTTAAAAGCAGTTACCTTATGTCAGAGCACATGTTAGGATTAAGCTTTGTACTAATTAGCCAATTGCCCCTCTGCATCCCCTTCAATGGCACCATTGTGAATTTTATTAACTGGGGAAAAATTTATTACATTATACTGCTTGTTGTATCTGATGTTCATTAGTGGTTTAAAATTTCAGCCTCTTAAAACTAATGCAAAAAAATTAATTGAAGGTTTCCACTGAAAGTAAATTTGTTATATTTTTCCTCAGTGACAAGCATGAAAATTTCCAGCAACTGTTCTCATTATAAAAAAAATAATAAATTATTCAAATATACTGACAAAAACAGGCTGAGATTTTGCACTGATCTTGTTGTTTATTTGTAACTTCCTCAGATATTCCAACTTCAAGAATATACATTCTGATTAAGAGACTTATCCCAATGAGCTCCAGCACTGAAACATTTTTGTACTGACTCTGTTTTGAACATGTCCTTCATCTCTTAAGGTTTTAAAAAAGGAATTGGGATGTAGGGGCTCAAATGCTCACCCCGTGTTTCCTGGAACGCCACACCAGCAATGTATTTGAACTGTAATGCTTATGCAAAGGTATTGCTGTTTTAAAGGCAGGACTACCAGGGGTGCCCATGTACAGATATCTGTAGGAACGATTTAGGGAAAGCTGTTCCCAAGCCTGTACTGGGAATTCATGCTCTGATTCCAAAGAAGTCATTTCCTGAAAACATATTCTTCATTTGCTAACTCTTTGCTATGATATTCAGACTTGTATCTACCACCCCTTCACGCAAAATGGGGGCTGAAAACCTCTTGCTTTTCTTCTTCCGTTTTCCAAAATGCTTCCCCATCTTTTACAACACACCTTCTTTCTGGTCTTCCTACTTAACCCCACTGTATTTACAGTACTATCACTCTCCCCATCCCTTCATCCCAGGAAAAGCAGCAGGTTTTAATCACATCTAAATGCGGCTGAACAAACTGGGGGGATCCTGTTGATGCAGAAGGCAGCGTTTTCACATTTATGGACTACAAACCAGGAGTAAATAAAATCTCATCACTGAGCACAGTCATGGGTTACTTAAGCATACAAACATTGCAAAATGGACATTCCCAACCAAGCCTCCTCATCCATAAACCCACAGCTGCTGCTCCCTCTGCCCAGGAGCTTCCCCTCTCCCTGAACTCACCCATGTTACCCAAAGACTTAATTTATAGCCACTTCAGCGTCCAGTTTGCACTGCCTTTGAAACAAGGTGCTTATGAGGTGTGCAAACACCCAGTATTGTTAAGTTTGCTCCTGCAGGAGTCCTGTAGACAATTTTAAGCAGGCAATCTGACACCCTGTTTAGGTACAAAGAGCCTATCAAATATTATACAGCAAATTAGAAAGTATATCCAATGTCTGTCAACAAAACAACCAGCACTACCCCTTTCAAAACTAAATATATGGAGAGTCTGAAGTCCAAAGTAACACTGGGAAAGAGGAAATGCTCTCAGAGAAGTGCTGGATTAAGAAATAACAACTTCATGCTAGCAGAATAAACTTTTACTTAGAAATGCAGGCAGATTCAGAGAAAAATATTTTTCTGGTCACCATAGATTCCTTAAAATGCAGGCTAGAAAATGCACCACAATTCCAAAAATGCTCTCTAGTACACTATCATTATGCAACCCCCAAAGTTTCAGTGACGTAGCCTGAAGCAATTATTTTTAATATGGTAGGTGCTCTTCTGGCCACTCTGAGTTCCAGAATATGCCACATATTTTAAAAATAAATAAATAAAGTGAACCTTTATTAATGGTATGAGTGCTCTTTAGTGGTTATCCCTCTGGACCAAGATGGCAGCTAAGCTGAATTAGAGTGGACCCTTTAATCATCTTGTGTGTGTATCGTGAAAAAAGTTGACACTGCAGCACTGACACCAACACCAATGAAAAACACAGGTGACTAAAAGCCTCTGATACTAAATGAACTTTCTGTCATTTTCTGAATTTCCTGTGTGTATTGTCATGCTTCTGCTCACTGTTTATTTCCTCTAAAGAAGCATCAGTCGAGTTGCAAGGTTTGAAAAGCAAAAGTGACGTGTCTCATGAATCTCAGCCTGTGTCTTCATCTTCCCTGTCTTTCAGGTACCAGGTACCCAATCTTTCCTCACCTGTCCCAAAGACTTTGGCTACAGCACCCACAGTACACTGAATGGCACACTCTTCCTGGGAAAATCCCCATCTCTCCTGTACTCCAGAACATCAAATCCAAGGCCTGAAGATGCTTATCAGTCACCTTTTCCAGTGACAAAGAGCTTGGTATTTTTACAACAGAATAAGACAACAGGTCTGACCCTGCAGGTCTTCCAGAGCACATCAGCCTTTCCACCACAACTGGGAGGCCTACAAGTTCACTTCAAAAAAATGAAAAATAAACTCTTATGCAAATATTCAACTCTAAAAGCTGGGGTATCTTTTCCTGAACTGAGATGGAAAAGGTCAAGTCAAATCATAAGGTGCCCAAATTAGTTTCTGACATTGACAGTGGGATATACTTTCTTCTTTTTCCCACAATAAGAGTGTAAGTCTCTAAATACAGATGAATTTCTTCAAGATGTACAAAGTTAAATATCAATACGTAGTATAATTTATTAACCAATAAAGGAATGTCATGCAAGGTGAGACAAATGTATACAGTTGATGTTTTACTCTTTCTTCAAACCACAGCTGCAATCTCTTGGTACCTATAAAATATCTACTCTCATTAAGGATGTGCAAGGAAGGAAGTAGATTGTGATCTATTAACCAAAATATCCTAAAATCGTGTAGTTTCTTATTGGAAGCATTTTTCATAAACAATGACAAGATGGATTTCTTCTCACCAGACTGATGTAGCACAGGCTGAGTTGAGGCCCCTAAAGAAGGCCTTTGTTCATTATCAGGAGAGGACAGTAATGAAGTTGAAGGGGGACTTTCTGTTGAGGATGATGTTGAGGGAGCTTGAGCTGACATTGTAGAGGAGGAAGATGATGGAAGCTGTTCGGCACCATCTACTTCCATTGCAGTTTCTGATTCTGCACTAGGTGGCATGTTATTGGTAGCAGGAGCATCTGTCCGATTAGTCCCACCTTTGATTAAAAATAGAACAAAAAAGCGAGAAAAACAAGAGCCCAAAGGTAAACTTACTCTATCTCTAAAGATCTCTTTCCATTACCATTCCTATGGCAAATGCAAGTGCTCAGTTCTTCAGAGTGCACTAAAAAGACTAAAAAGTTCACACCCCAGAAAGGTTGATATTCAAGGCCTGTACCTCCACCACAAACATACTTTCTGTTGCAATTATTATTCTGGAAAGGAAGGAAATCACCTCTGGACCGTGATCTTCCTCGCCCTCGATTGCTTTGTGCAACTTCACTGGCTTCTTCAAACCACCTGGACAGCATGTCTGACATCCTCTGCATCAGAGAGACATTGGGACTTTGCTCCCCTGTAAAATAAGTAATGCTAAAGTTTCATCTATGAGTTTACCAAAGTGCACATTTCCCCCCTCGTTTCTTCCAGGAATGGAGAAGCGGAACACACCAACACACCCACCCTCCACCCCCCACCAAGCAACAAAGCCCTTCCACCTGATCCCTATGCCCATGTCTATCCTCATTTCCATACTGCAGGACTCTGACTCTCTGCTCTCTCATTCCCTTCCTGTACCCCAAAGGGAGGAGCTCCGACCTTAAAACACAAAAAAATGGAATGCAGTGGCCAAGGAAAACAGACAAAAGGTGGCTGATGATGCCATAGGAAATCACAGAATCATAGAATCAGCTGGGTTGGAAAGGACCTCTGAGATCGTCAAGTCCAACCCTTGATCCATTACCACCACAGTTACTAGACTATGGCACTGAGTGCCACATCCAGTCTCTTCTTAA
>JAYRBT010000001.1:4305287-4327808 GCA_036023395.1 Myiotriccus ornatus
TTCTGCCTGGCTGCTCTCCAGCCACTCTGTCCCAGCCTGTAGCGCTGCAGGGGGTTGTTGTGGCCAAAGTGCAGGACTCGGCACTTGGCCTTGTTGAACCTCATCCCACTGGAATCAGCCCAATTCTTCAAATATACCCACAGGTTCAAAAAAGGAGGACTGAAACTCACAGGCAATAGAACTAAATGGAGATTTTAAAGGAAGGGATGGGAACACACCCTCTAATGTTTCTAATCCAGCAATTCCAAATACTGGGGGAGCAAGAAAGACAGACTAAGGTAAGAGGAGAGACTCGTGTTCTCTCCCTAAACAGCGTCTCCCATTGCCTGTGTCGGATACAGAATCCTACTCTACATGGATCACTACTCTTACACAGCTAAACACTTCTATTCTATTTTGGGGAATCAGGAAAATGAGAAAACCAACACAGAAAATCTGGAAAGAGAAGTTGTAGGCAGAAAAGGGAGATAAATCTAAGGGAACTAGAATAAAATAATTGGAACCCCTCAACATGTCAGATTTTAAAAGAAACAGGTGAAGAGTAAGATAAGTGGCAAAGCATTCTCCGCCCGGCTTTGCTATCCCGTTCTCTGACACTCAAGCACAGCTTTGGAAATGTTCTATCTACTGAAATCCCAAGCAATTGAATAATATATTATAAACATGAAAATACAAGCATAAAAATTTAGTCATCCTGTGTGACTAAATGACATTAAGGCAGTGAAAGATATAATATTAGAATCCTATTGCTTTGAATTCCAGTCCCCTAATGGAGCCACTAAAGAGCAATTCATTTGTAACTGTGATTGCCTGTGAGGTTTGACTACAAAAAAAAAAAAGAAGAAAGAAGTGTTTGTGTTACTCCCTGATCAAAGACAATGAAACAAGCTCCCCTTTATTTGCATTAGCCTAACTGAAGCAAAATAATTTTTCTGGTAAGAATATTTTCAATTTAGACATTTTTAAAAATCATTGTACAGCAGCAGTTCTGTGTTAAATTCTAAGGAAACCATCTCGGCTGATTCTTAAAACACGGATTCAGTTTAATCTGAAGCACATATTTCAGGAATACTTCAGAAAAAAATGGAAAACAAACCCCCAAACTGCAAAAGCTTTTACCATCTCTCTCTCTCTCACTCTCAGGCCTTGCCCTCGGCCCAGTGTCTGACCAGTCCCCTCTCAGCCGCAGACGTTTGACAGGAGGTTGCCGTAACTAGGGGGGAGAAAAATAGGAAAAAGGAAAAAAAAAAGGGAAAAAAAAAAAGCAGCATTACATAGCTATTCATGTTGGACAGCACGGGATTCTAAGTCTAAATATAAACGCACTACCACCATTTTCTTAGGCTCTTAAGTCAATTTGTGTCACTCACCAAAAAATGGGGTGTCAGCCATATGTTTTAGCTTCACAGGAGTACAGCTATTTAAACCAATGTCTCTCAGAAATAATTCAGCTTATATTTTATGCCCTACTAACTTTATTATGTTAATTGAGGCTTTCCACAGTGCACAATAACAATTAAGGTTTTCCAAATTCAAGCCTGAATTCTGCAAAAATATTCATTTCTTCACATTAAAAACTAAATGAAATGCGGATTGCAATAAAGAAAAAAGGAAAAAAAATCAGACATTACCAAAACAAGGAAATTTTATGAAAATAAACTCTCTAGTTTGTTTTTAAGCTATTTTCTTCTAATTTTTTAAAACATCTTTATTTTGCAGCAGGAAGCATGAAACAAGTACTCTATAGGGAGTGTTACTTTCAGTGACTTAAAGAGAAACAGCTAATGCTTTGAACATTCACAAAGGGAGCTGTGAGTTTGAAACTGAGTGTATTGGCTGGATATTTCCAGCTTCACCCAAAAAAAAAACAAAAAAAAAAGCGATTAGTTGTGCTGACAGTTCTAAAGTAAATGCAAAGACTCTGTGGTGAAAGCATATTAAAGTGTCAACTTCCACGAGCCAGCAGATTCAGGAAGAAGTCTTTACATTTCTTCTACTCTACAGAACTTAAAGCCAGGCTGAAACGAAAATAACATTTAAGGAAAATGATTTGGCAAGAAAAGATTACAGGACATATTCTGTGCCTGCAAAACAAAAGAATACATGGGATCTGTTAGTAACAGGTGGTCACAATCCTCTCTCTCTAGTAACTGGGCAGTCGATTCTCCACCAAACTACTTGACACCAGATTAACATTACACAGGAGAAAGGGAGCAGTGCAGAACCATTCGTGCATCTCATGGTTTTTCTGGGTTCCTGTTTGTTTTTTCCTCTTTCAGTGTAACTCAGACATTTTTCCCCAGCCCTACAAATCCAAACCCGTTCTGATCAACAACATTAGTGCCAGTAATGGCAGCCCCTGGCCCAGTAAGTACAGCCCAGCCCTGGCAGCAACACCAGCCTGACACTTGCCAGGTTTTGTCTGGACTTTAATGGCTTGGAGCATCCTTTTAGCTCATTTAGCTGCAACGGCAATTGTCCAGTGACCAGGTCAAATTACCATCTAATTTGCTTTAGTCTTCCTTAGATTTGCATAGATGTGTGGTGTTAACAACCTCTTGTTAACATTTTCGATATATCCAGGAATTAGCTGGAGTGTGGGAGGTAGAGCCACCTACAGCACAGGCACAGGCTGGCAGCAGGGGTGGATACAGGAGGATTCCAGAGACACCTCCTCAGCACCTCAGCTACACTGTGAAGGTTGGACCCAAACAACACGTGTTTCAGGGATGGCAGCAGGGACAAAGAATAAGCATTTAAAAGCAAAACCACGCTATACTGAAAAAAGAAGTAGTGGATGGTTGGGGGAGCACAGGGGGGAGACATAACATAACTTTGCTGTAGTTAAAGACATTTTTTTATATTGATCAGAAAATTGAGACTGAAAGGGTCAGCAACACTGTAGCTGGGCTGATAAACAACTGCTTGAGTTTCGGCTACACTACAGAAAATTTTAATACTGCTCAGTAACAGTGGCTCACCTCCTCGACCTAAACATCTTGTACTCCCTCATATCTGCCATTAAATGTTAATTTTTAACAAGGAGTATTAATACTTGATTTCAAGGAATATGTTTTTGGTGGCAGGGAAAATAACAGAGCATACACCTCAATTACAAGAGTGACCTTGTTGGTCTTATAACCCAAGATTCATGTAGATGCTTTCTCACCTCTGAGAGGGAAACCAGACAAGAAAGAAAACCAGAGTGGCAAAGTACTGTAAATAAATACATACATACATAAATACATATAAATATGCAAATTTTGTGACACAATCTACTTGCCACATCTCAGTCTATGAACGGCAATATTATTTTCAGATTAAAGGGAAATACAACTGAATGTATTTCTTGTGTGCTGCAACAAAACAATTCTAAAACACGAAAATAGGTCCTCTTAATCACTTGCCTCTTCCCTTCTCTCTTCAGCTGAAGGAACTTTAAGTTCTCGTGCTGTGTCATCCTTGGGATCAAACAAATATATGTAATCTGAAGAGTAGCTAACAAGGATCTCTTGCCCATCTTCACTGTAACACAGGGACGTTACTCTGCAGGATTTGTTATTGAGATGAGGAGGAACAAAACGTGCCACCATTCCAACAGTGCCCCTGCCAGCATAATTCCCTGGGTTGGGGAAAAAAAAAAAGGAGGGGGAGGAGAGGAGGAAGAAAAAGAAATTACGCATTTACTATTGTGAATTTGCAACAGCTTCAATAAACTCCTTATTTAATATCCAACAAAAGATAACCAGGGAAAAGCTACATATGCTGCAGTTCCTGCATTAAATTTGACCTGAAGAATGACATATCAGATCTTACGACTATTTTACAGTTTTGCTTACAAAACTTTATGTATGTATAGAAATATGACAACACACACACAATATCACATACCCACCCCATCATGGTGTATGGATGCTATCTGTCAAATGTAGAACAAATGGAAATTTTAGAACCTAAAACCATTTACAAAATAGTAACACAAATCTATATCTACACATAAATTAGAAACAGATTCATTATATGAGACTAAAAAAATTTAGGACATACATCTCTTTTCTACCCACTTTTAAAAAAAAACATTAATTTTTCTTCAAGACATACTGTCACATTGAAGCTACAGAACTATACACTGCATTGGACTTACCATGCTTTCCTGACAACTCACCTCCAATCCACACACTAAAACAATCTTAAACTCTAGAATTCCAAGTTTGTGAGCAGATAAAAGTTGCCTATAGGAAGCTCTAAAACTGAGAAAAACTGACTGTCCCAAAATCCCCTAATTTGACATGTAACTGTTTCCCACATGGCCAATCTGTTGCAACAGTCTGTCCTCGACCACAGACAAGTTCACAGTTTATCATCTCACATTACATAACGAATGAAACAGAAAATTTTAAATGAAAATCAACAGGTTGCTCACTAAACACAGAATACTTCACCTCTTAAAAAAACAACAAAAATAACCCCAAAACAAAGACTCCACACAAACTCAAACAAACAACAGAACACTATACCAATATATCAAAAAAATTAGTCTTCAAAATCTTCTCTTTCCTCTCTTTTATTCTATAGGCCAGCATACTAAATTCATCTTATTCCTGTACTGTTACAATACAAGGGCACAGACAGGATGTTTTAGTCAAGCCCCAGAATCTGTTCCTCAGGCAGTTCTCACAGAATTTTGCTGACCTCTTACAGAATTTTAGTCTGATGAGAAAGGTATTTTATTTTCTAGCTGTATATACATATTTCTATATATATTTACTGAGTGATCTTCAGTGTTCCCTTTCTCCTCCAACACAACCAGGAACAGGAAAATGCTGCACAAAATGACAGATTTGGTGACATTGATTGCGGCAGGAATGTGTGTGCACAGCTACGGGCATTAATTCCCATGTGCCCAAACTGACACTGATCACACATTATAAGCAAGAGATATGTTAGAATTACATAGAACACTTTTGCTTGCCACCTGAAATTTTTAAATAAAATGCTTAGGAAAGCATCTGAAGCACGCTGAGCTTTCACTTGGAGAATTTGTAGCTTTTCAGTGAAATTATGTTAGGTACAGCAGTAACTACTGCAAAGTTAAGCATATTGCATGATATTATGGAGTTCCTAAGATCTCTTCCCATAAGAAGCAAGAGATTCCAGCACGGCAGAGTATAAGAAGATAAGAATTTAATTAAAATTCAGGTGGTCCACTGCAGGCTGCAATCCCTGGCTTTCAAGAATACTGGAATCAGGTGTTTCAAGACAAAAGAGGGGACATTACAAAATGTCTTTTTCTGCATTCAGCATTCAATGTATGAAGAGATTAAGTTTACTTACTTGCAGATTTCTGCATTAGCAAATATTAGAGTGAAATGACTATTATACAAAGCACAGTTCCCAGAGCAGAAAACTACATTTCATGCAGTGCTACACTTCGGTCACCTACTGTGAAAATAAAAAAAAGAAGAACCTGAAATTGGAAATGCTAAGGGTTAGAAAAGCTTCCTGCAAAGTTTGGTTCCTACCTGTTGCTCTTGTGCCAAGCATTCTCCGATCGTATATCCTCACTGAGCTGTCAGAACAACCCACAGCCAGATAGTACGGGATGGGGGGACAGATGGCAACAGAGGTGGCAGCACGGCGACAATTTATCAGAATATCCTGCAGCAAACGAAAATGCAGCATTCAAATAACACCTCTGAACATTTGAAATGTAATTCCATCTTTTTACTTCAGGACACAGGCCCCTTAGTCAAGGAGGTTTTGAGAAAAACTAAGCCTGGCCCCGTGAAGATTGCGCATAAATGTGTTACTGGAAAAGCCACTGCAGAGAAGGAGAACCATCAGAGAAAGAAAACTAGCTCCAGGTCGACTAAAAAAGAACCAAACCAGAACAGAAACACAGGAACAAGCATTTAAAACAGACAAGCACAGCAACTATAGATTTATAAACTAGCTTGCACCTTGGATTTTTGTATTGAAACATGGTAACTGTTGAGTCAGAAGAGTACTAAATACACAGAAACAGTTTAAATTTCTTAAAGGACCAGAATAGGATTCATCTGTGGGAGGAAAGGGAGAAAGAAAAGGGAGGGAGAAAGAAAAGGGAGGGAGAAAGAAACCCCTAGAACTGGTAAATAAGCACAAAGTAGAATAAAATTGATCAAGAATAGCAATCCATACTTTGGCAGGTTTTCTCCAATTCAATATTAAAACTGGTTCTGAAATCCAAGCACAGTGGACACCACCAATACCTTACCTTGCAGGGAGTAATACCAGTGAGATAGTATAGTTCTTTACCAAATCTTTTCTTAGAGAGGGACAAAGGATCCTCAAGAACACAAGGCTGCAGATGATTTTCAAGGCTCATTTTCTGCCTCCAACTCTGCACTCTACAGTACTAATGTAAACCAGATCAAGAGATTCCATTTCAATGTACAATATTTTCTACCTATCTGCAGCCTCACACCAAAGTTTGTAAACTAAAAAAAGCCAAAGGAGATATTAAAAAATAAAAATAAAAAGACTCCCCAAGCTTTTATTGTTTCTTGGGAAACATGTTGTCATCTCCACTAACGACCCTGAAACCTATTGTTTCTAAAAGCCTTACCAGAATTCATATCCTATGTTTGTATGACGTACAGCTCTACATTTAGGTCATCTTTATTAAAAGATTTCACTCTTACATCTTTACAATCTTCCTTTGTGCAACTTGTTTTGATTCGAGTATCAAACCATCTTACAGTGCCATCTTCACCACAAGAGAGGAAAGTATAGGGATCATTTGGTACTGTCATAATCTGCACAAAAGAAAGAAAGAATGAAAAAATTAAAGTATGAATACAGCCAGAAATAGCATTGATTTAAAAATAAAAGCACCAACATTTTGAGCAGCAGCACAGACTGAAGCAATTATTACTCAAGTCCAGCTTTCCACTGAAATAAAGAGGAAAACCAAGAAACTGGTGATGTTTCTTTATTTTCAAGAGAAGGTTTGAACTACTGAGTTAGACTTTTAAATGTCACGTAAGATTAAATATCTATAGGTCAAAGCTTACAGATATTTCTAGTATCGTTTAACACACAACATGTATTTACTGTAATCAGTTTTCAGATAACTAATCAATTTTCCTGCAATCATTCAACAAAAGCTCAGTTTATTCCCTATCAAGTAACAGAAGACAATAACAAACAAAACCCTCAAGTTTGAATGACTTGAAAATACTAAATGGGTTTTATTCTCATTGCCCATTTCTTTACATTCTAAGTAGTCCCCTGAAGCAACTCTGCTATAAAGGCTGTTCCTAACCTCCCCCCTCAACTGTTATTAAAAGTAACCTAAGGATCCCTATAGATCTTGCTACCTAAAGTGGGATTACAAAGGTAATCACTGCAGGATTCCCATTTCTTGCAATACTGAGACAATGTGTGCTGTGCCAAATCGTTGTGCTGACCAACAGGAGTTCAACAGGCAGAACAAAGCCAAGGTTTGAGTTACACCAGAACAATAAACTTCTGAGCTATGACCATTAATCCTCTCTGTGTTAGTGTAACATATTTAAAAGACTGTTTTTCACTACACATTTCATTCAGATTAACTTTATTTGTGCCGTTATAAAAGCCACCAATCGTTCTTCAGTCCACTAAATTCTTGCAGCACGTTTGCTGGATTCCTGTGCAGAGCTTTCAGTGAAAATATTTGCTTTGTTCCAGGAGTGGTGCTGAATGTGGCCAGCTCTTATTTCTAGCAGCTGTATTTTGGCTTTGTTCACATTAATGCTACTTCACAGTATACATGTAACATAACTTGCATGTGCCAACTTTCACGTATGGCGTTTACAAACATGTCAAGTGATTTCTATGCACTAAAACAGAGAACTGCAGACTCCAATAACTAAGAGTCATTGTTACTACATTTAAGGTCAACAAGAACACATTATATATGTATAAAATCCTTTAAAATAATTACAAAAGAAGTCTTCTATTTAACTTTAAAAGCATATGGCTGTGTGATTGTTTTACCGTATTTAAAATATGAAGGTAAGAGTTGTCCATAAAAGTACATTCTCTTTCTGAAATGCAATTCATATGAAGGGTAATAAAGAAAAGCATTTGGCTGAGTAAAAATAAACTTGTCATGGCCTTATATAAACAACAAATTCTTCAGAAACGCGTCTCAGGAACTTCTCCCTCTCTCTCTACTTACTCTCTTCTCACCCAGAATTAAAAACAATTGTACAATTATCTCAGAGTTTATAACAATCTACACAAATTTCCACATTCCTCTGTTTCACTGGATGTTTTTATAATGCCTTGAACAATCACAAGCTCCAAGCTTAAAGAGCAGTACAAATTCATACCACATTCAAATTTAGAATTAGTACCTCAGGGGCAGCTCTTAGCTTTTGTTATTTAGAGAATCCAGTGAGTCAAAGTTCTATATTTAATGTGATGATGTGGTTCCACACAGCTGGGCAGTAACATCACGATATTTAGAAATTATCTTCACACTCCAGAAAACTCCCAGTGGCAAGGTTGGGTTATGTCAGAAGCTGAAGCTGTACCTCACTCATTTGCTTAAAACTCCCTGCTATCTAATTAATTAATTATTTCATGTGCCAAGGCTCAAAAAAAGGTCTGCTATGCCACACAGTAATACCTGCATTTAACGTTCCGGTGTCAGGTTTAAAACACGGCAACAGAATTTATAGCCTTTATAAAAAAGTATTTCCCAAAAATGTATTATAAACCTATGCTTTTGAAGGGAGCGCAAATCTAGATATGTTAAACCTCAGTGCAAAACTAGATAAGAAAAATAACTTCAGAAAGAGACACAGTTGTTAAAACAGTCGATGTCATGCAGGGATTTTGATATTCCTTCCATTAACTGTGCTTCAAAACTATAAACAACCACAACTGTATCACACTACTGTCATTCAAAACAAAAATAATAATATGTTTAACACATTTAAATTTCAGCTGTCTTCAAAAACAAAGGTTTATAATACAACTTGGGATATGCTTTTTATAAAGGCTATAAATTCTATTGCCGTGTCTTAAACCTGACACCGGAACGTTAAATGCAGGTATTACTGTGTGGCATTTTGTTAATGCAAATTGCTGAATAAAAATCATCCCAAATTAGACCATTTTAACTGTGCAATATAGCAGGCAAATGTCCCTGCCCTCTTCAACTAATGATTTTGAAAAAAAAATACTGCACTCCTCCAACCAGTTACTGTTCAGTGACAGTCATTCTCTAGAGACAACAACAAAACTCACATCTCCATTTGCCAGACAGTTGGGCTCTCCATATTTCTCCTAAAATATTTTTTTAAGCTGTTACTGGTTTGCTTTGACAAGTTTAACTTGTTGCATCCACGAAATTTGTGTTTATCATCTGGTTTAGTAGCTTGGAGTGTGCACACCATCACCACTGACAGCAAAAAACAACTTGCAACGAGTCAACCGGCATCTCCTGTGACAGGCCAGTTCTGGGCTCTGTGACTGCTCCTGACACACAACCACAACTGGCAGCTGCTTTCATTTCTGATTTCCTTAGGAAGTGACAATGACTTCGCAGACACCCTCCCCTACAGGGACATTTCAGCTGTTTCAGTCTCCAGATGTTGCTGTGAAAAGGCAGGTTTCATTTCCAGTGCAGAGAACACCCAGTCATCGAGGGGAATTTGCAGAGCAGCACAGACTACTAATCACAGTCAACCCCAGTGAGAAGAGAGGCAGTTTAGGCTGCTGGCTGGGGGCCCTGAGAACTGATGTTGTTCAAAGGAAACAGGATTTTCTCAATCAAAAAACCCCTCAAAAATAACAGCAGACGACGCAAGCCAGGGATCCAGAATCACGCTGTGCAAAACTGAAAATACATTCTCGTATTAAACCCAGGTGAAACCAAACCAAAGCACAGATCCCAGAAACAGAGGGAATATCACAGGGTCCACTCGACTGACCTGAAAAGTGACTCTGCAGACAGGAAATGTTTTGACAAAAAGCTTTGGTGGAACATGTGTAATTACAACCATAAGGATACTTTCACCACGTGATCAAAAATTAATTCTGGCAGTCCTGCAGCCACTTCCTTTTTTCATACAATTTTTTTTTGCAGAGATTTTAAAATATTTTGTTCACTTAACACGCAAAGAAAGAGATCTAAAAACTTGCTGCCAAATCTGAGCTAAATAGTTAAAAAAGCAATGGATTTGGGATTTTTTCCCCCTGGAAGTGTTAAAAAACCCCAAACAAATAAATAATTAAAAAAGGGGAATATTTATAACCTAAGAAGAAAATAGGAGTATTTTTTCTATTTTAAGCACACTAAGTTCTACAAGTAGCACATTTTGCTGCCACTACAAAAAAAAAAAAAAAAAAATCAATAAATCTTATTATCTTCCTAAGTTAACTTTGCTTCTTCACTTGCCTAGTTTATATGAACCAAACTTCCAAAGGAGGATTGAAAACACTGTCACTACATTTACAGCTAAAGAGTTAAACAGAATACACAATGGAAAAATCACCTAAAACTGTAAACACAGTTTTCAAATTAAGCTGTTCACACATGCTGAAATAAGCATTTCTTAGAAGGATTTAAGGGGTCTTAACAACTGGGAAGTCCTCCATTTAATTTAGACAGCACATTTCTTTGCTAAAGCCTATTCTAAGAGAAAAAAAAAGAAAAAAAGAAAACCAAAACCCCTCAAAAATATAGAAGAAAAGTTCTATAATTCTCACTGAGATAAAGTTTTCAGTACTCTGGTTAGAATCTTGGAAACAGTAGGAGAAAATATGTATTTTGCCCATCTTAAATGACCATATACTTGTGTGAGGTACCTCATAGGTGGTTCCATAGTGGCAGGTGTACTGGCATTGCCTGTTGGTCTCTGCATCTTGTTCAACATTGGTGTAAAAAATGACTCCATCTCCAGAGCAGGATACGATCTGTCTGTCATTGGTGCACGGCAAGAACTTTGCACTGAAAATATTGGCCCTGTGTCCTGAGCGAATCGTTGTTAAAACCTGAGGAAGGAAGAAAAAAGGCAGGTTGTACAGCAGGCTAATATTTTCCAAGCAAATAAAGAGTGGGAAAATAACGCAGAGTGAAGTACTTTGAAACATGAGCTATGCACAGGCTGCCAGCGACCTACAGTGCAATACGAGAGAACAGAGAAACTGTTTTTACACTGAATTTCTTCCAAGAACAAAGTGGTTCCACAGGAGACATTCACTTAGGCACTTGCACAAAGCTGTCTGCAAAATAAAAGAACTGCAATGCAACTGCCACCCTTTGTTTTTACAGGACTTGGTAGACATCACATCAGGTTTCTCAAAGTGAAATGTTACTCCACGGTGATGGTGCAGCCAACAAGCCACGAGGAGAGGATTTAGAAGACATGGAATATTGTAAGTCAAGAAGAATAAAACATTCAAGCCAACTTTATAGCCTTTAAAAATCGATGTGACTCATAAAATAAACTCATTCTAAAAAGCAGAACTGAAGTTTACAGGGAGGGATGTTTTGAAACTAGCCATAAATAAATAAACATTTAAGAACAGGATTACAGGGCAAGAACCAAGACTTGTCTCGGTGAATGTCATTCATCTACAGTACAAGCAGAGAAGCCTATGATTTACTTCACCATCACAGCTGATTTTAAACACTTTGTGGTCACCCTTTATACTTCCTAACATACTTATTAGACTATCAAAACTGAAAAAAACCCCTCCTTATGCTTTCCAGTGAACATTCTATTCTTACCTTATTTCCTCCAGCTGCAGCACTTAAACCAAACTGCATTTTCATCACTTCTATCAGGAAAAAAATACTTCCCAAGTTGTTTACAGTATGAAAATTACTTCCAAATTTCCACTCAATTAACTTAATCAAAGAAAACATTATGCAAATGAAGTTGTTCTGTCAGTAATAGCTCATGTCTAACATTTCAGAAGTGCTATTTCCCACCTTTTAAATAATTCACACAAAGAAAGATTAACAGTGTATCTGCATATTCTGAATGGTACACGTGGCTTAGTAGTAAAAATAAAAAATAATTATTAAACTCAGGAAGTGTAATCTATTAATTTTATTTCAATAAATAAAGATTTGTTCAGATCTCTGTATTTTACTGAAAACATACAAAAAACACATATTCAACAGAAATTAGGAACGTTGTATCAGAGCAACTCAGAACAAGAAGTCCATAAGGTATCCTAGTTCAGATGACAGCTGAAGATGTCAGGAGTCAATCCCACCTCTGATTTCACATTGTTGCTACCACAAAAGAAATATTTTTGTCCTGATAAAGATAATCAAGGGACTGAAGCAACTCCCTCATGAGGAAAGGCTGAGGGAGCTGGGCCTATTCAGCCTCAAGAACAGACAACTGAGGGGGAACCTCATCCGTGTGTGTCGGGGTCTGCAGGGAGGGGGCAGAGGATGGACCAGGCTCTGCTCGGGAGTGCCCAGCAATGGGACAAGAGGAACGGGCAGGAACTGATGCCCAGGGAGTTCCACCTGAACATGAGGAAGAACTTTGCTGTGCGAGTGACCAAGCGCTGGGAACAGGTTGCCCGGAGAGGGTGTGGAGTCTCCCTCACTGGAGATACCCAAGGACTGTCTGGACACAATCGTGTGCCATGTGCTCCGGGATGGCCCTGCCTGTGGTCCCTTCTACCCTCACCCATTCTGTGGTTTAGTAATCCTTATTAAATCAGACATTTTTCTAACACAGGACACTACATGGATGGCTGAAGTCTAGTTTTGCTGCTCTAGTTCATAACAGAAAATATGGTGATAAGGGTATTTGCCAAGATAGAATTACAGGACAGTTCTGATACCGACACCAATTTGCTCCCTTTTCCTGTATTGATTCTGTTACTCAAGCCAGAGAAAATCAGCCAACACAGCTCTAACAGCCATTAAAAATCCCATGTCTAGATATTTCAGGAACAAAACTGATTACTAAGTCTTCTTGCTAGTACCTGATGTTTTATAATTGCATTTGTATGTATTGGGGGGAAAAAATAATAGTAATTAAAAAATCTATCTCCTCCTCTGCGGTTATGTAAAAAAAATAACTCAGCTAACTGTAAAAAATAAGAAAACAACACATCTTCTATATTCCTCATTAGGCTTAATTACAGCAGTAGTACACAATGGAGAAAAAAACCCCAAAATTGTCCAATGAAAGCATAAAGCTTAAATTGCTGCATCTATTAAAACAATAAAATATTTTAATGCAATAATTATATAAAAAGATAATAATGTATCACCTATCTGATAGTGAGATATTAAAATAAACCCTGAACAAAACATAATATTGAACATCCTATACTTGCTTGAAAAATTCTTACTATGAAAGTCTCTCCAACAACATTCACTTTGGAATACATCCATCATCTACTTCACAACTGTCTTAGACACCTTTTCTTCTTCAGCTGAACTCCCAGGCCAAAAGAAATTCGAGTCTAATGACACTGATCTGAACTTGGTCAGACTGACACCAAGAGTTGAAAGGAAGAGATGAAGTTTGAAAGCTACGCATTTATTTCGGGAAGTGAGTAAAAGGGCCTTGTCTATAGGCACAGGCAACTCTCCAAATCACTGTAATTTTCCCACCAAAACTCTCCAGGAAAGCCAAATATCACCTTCAACTCAAACTCTCTTCCACCACCCCAGCCACACATTTTGGCTCTCTCACCACATTTAATTCTTCATCACGTCTTCAGGGTTTAGTTCTCAGCCTCTGAGAGAGCACAGGAGAGAGGAGAGAGTTCAGAGAATCTGTTCCATCAAACTATAGTAGTTCCTTAAAGAGCAGAGTGTGGGACACTGCTACTACCTGATGGATGTCAGCTGGCATTTCTGGAACCCATCCAACTGCATCGTAACCCCCGTGAGAGCAGGAGTGGAAAGGCAGAGGCCTTTACAGCACCTTCTTCCTCAAAAACCTGCTTCCCTTGTATCAGTACAAATTCTGCTGCATCACATACAGGGACACACAAGGCAGTGTAATTTCAAGAGGGAGTGGATTATTTAATCAAGATTGACACTTCAATGACACCACACAGAAAGGCAACTCAGTACCTTACGTAGAGCAAAGGCTTAGACAATATTTTAAAATGAAAGTGAAAGGAAAACGATTTATCTGACGACAAGATTTCACAGGAATTACTGAATCCTATTTCTAGTCCTGACACTAATCTGTTGTGAGACCATGTTCCCTTTGTGCCAGACCACGTACCATAAAATGGGATAATACCTGTGTCGCAAGGGATTAGAATACTAAGGTTTTTAAGCACTGTGGGGTTTTATTCCCATTTATAAACATTCTGAAGTGCATGATATTATCTCTGTCAGATGATAATTAATATCTGAAAACTAATATACTGAAAAAGAACTTTCATATGTTGAAAAATAATAACTTACAACTTATTTTAAAATTAGCAAGTCTCCAGAAACAAACCTACCTTTCTGCTGTAGGGATTACTAATTACCAGGTTGGTGTCGTCTGAGCCAGATAAAATATATTCTCCTGTATCGTTCCAACAAATCGTATTCACCTGCATGAATTAAAAAAAACTTGCTTAGGCTTACAGCAATTCAATTTTCACTGTATTAAAACATCAATATTCATCCAACACTACAGAAATAGGAGTTAAGAAATTCCATTGAAATGATGTCATTTCTAAGCAGGTAGCACTAAAAAAAAAAAAAAAAAAAAAAAAAAAAATCTGTGTTTTTAAAATAAATTGATAAGGGAATCACCTGCTTCACCTATGGCATCTCAGTTACTCCTCTGCTTCTCAAGAGTTCATCAGGTAAATTAAGCCTTCCCACAAGGGTCTCAGTAGCCTCAATTTTACACATTCAGGTGCTTTAATGTACCAAATATACTCCAAAGAGTTCTCCAAATTTGATCTAGAAGGCATCACAATCTTTATTGTGGCTTCACCATATCCAAATTCTAACATCCATTGCTTTGTGCACTTTTCACTGACCACACTTTCTCAGGGAAAAGCAGAATCCATCCCAGATCCCTTTTGAAAAGTAAGAGTATGCTGGGAAAGAAGAATCCTACAGGAAGGTGCAGAATCTTATTGGAAGAGCTTTACAATATATTTCCTTATCAATTCTCCTTTTCACAAGACTGTGCTTTACAAGGTGTCACTGAAATAAAGCTGTGAAAGCACTCAAAGTCCAGGAAGCTCAGAAAGTATCCTCCAAGCAGCAGCTCATGCACAAGCACCAAGGACTGCATGCATGACCATTATTATTTCAAGTAGCCTCTAAAATACCTTCAAAGTGTCAAACTGCAGCCATCATCATTTTCTGCTGGCTATATTCTGTTGGCAGAACAACTGCCTTAGTATGATGAATCAGAATGGATTATAAAATTAGTAAAAAAAGAACTTTGTTCTAAATCCTTTTCTTACGGTTTTGTTGTTTTGGTTTGTTGGGTTTTTTTCATTCAAACGTTTCATTCTGAGCCCCCAAAATACAACACCAATTTTTGTTTAAAATAAATACACGCATTTGAGTTACTGCTTTAATTGCAAGCTCAGTTGGGGTTAGTTGCAAAACCAGAGTTAGCTGTTTCATGTAGATTATATGGAGAACACCTTGACACACTCAAAGTCTAGGAACCTTAGGAGAGACCTTTGTGTTACAACAAACATGTCTGTGCCAGAGTTAGCTCAGCACTCAGCAACAGTCAAATATTATCAGGACTCATTGGGAAATGCACAGAAAAGCAAACACCATCCTGTCAAAGTATATCTCCATGCACGGCATTCCACGTCATCCACACTATCCAGTTTTGGTTCATATCCTGCTCCCATATTCTCCTTTTCTATTACTGCCCATTCGAAAAAAGAAATGATGACAAAGAGTTACTGGGGTGCTCTGAGGTGTCTAACAATTTTCATTGCAAGAACCAAGTAATTTGTACTACCCTGATATGAGAGAAGCTCATGAAATCCTGACTGACACGGAAAAAGTAAGAAACAATTTTCTGTGGATCTTTACAGTATAGGAATGGAAGGCCTTAAATTAAACCATCACATGACACACTTGGCATTTTAATGAAACTGGAAATCATTGTCATGGAATGTTCTGAACACCAGAAGAGGAAGAATATACATATTTATAAAAGAAAAATGAAAAATTATCGGAAACAAGTATGCCCCATCTTTACTTCCATCAGTCCATTAAAGTGTGATGTGTTCCCTAAAATGTCCATCAAGTACTGTCTGCCTCCCCTGTCTCAGCTTTCTTCAAAAATATGTACTGGCCACTCTCAGGGCCAAGTTATTGAGTTTGACTGAGCGTTGGTGTGACCTTGCATGGCCACTCGTAGGATCTTGTAACTCTGGCTGTCAGTCACCAGGAATCACTCATTCAACCAGCCCCCAGAACCATCTACCATTGAAATAACCTGGCCTGACAGTGACTGTACTCAGAAAATGTTGTCAAACATACCACACTACCACAGCTAGGGCAAGCACAAAACCCAAGAATGTTTATTTTCATCTACATTTCCCTTCAGGCAGAAAAATGTTATCATTGCCCTAAAGAAACCAAAATGCTAATATAGGAATACAGGAATAGAAACAAGAACAAAATACTGAAAAAAACAAGGAAGCTACCAAAAAGAGTTAAAAACATGATGTGAGAAAGAAGAATTAGCACAGAAATTGAACAAATTGAGGGGGTGGATGTGAATATTCATGTACAAAATCAAAATCAGAAGAACAGGAAAGCAGAGAAAGCACTGAAGATGCAAAGGGGAGACGAGGTTATATAAATTGTAGCATCACAAGCCTACACAAGACATCAATCATTCTCCTTTTAAATTCCTATTTCATTGCACTGATTGCCTCACTGGAGCAATTTCAACACACTCTACCCAGGCCAAAGTTGGTTCAAAAGAAGTCCTGAAGTGAGATGACATAACCAGCTGTGTACTACAGGTCTATAACTAAACGGGCTTTTTATTCTCTACCCAATCACCTTCTCGACGTTGCTGTCCACAAATAAGACCAAAAAAAAATAACAAAGGCTCTCAGTGGGATGAGTTGATCTTTTTTCCAGACAACACTGACTTTTCAATAAGTGATCAGTCAATATACACAGTGCCCAGTACAACCTATTGACCAGCTCTGAATAACCCAAATAAAATGGCACATGGATCACTAAAAAGAGATGCTCAAAAAAAGCAGATAAATAAAAGTTCTCATCTCATTCCATTGGTAGCAAACCCACTTCTAAAACATCATGTAAAATGAGGACTAGCTAGAAAACTGGTTTGTGTTTCAAAACCGTGTGGAAAAGCTCCATATGTACTGCCTTCACAGGCACTTAACACCCAACTAAAAGCATAACGAAACAGTAACTACTGTAAGGGTTTAGAATTCTTGGGAAAGGTGTTCGAGCCAAAAGAAAGGATATATTAATCACAAATGACAGACAATTACTAACAAGGTAAGAAAAAGTGTGTGTAATTAGCTTTTTCTATTAAGTATTCCATGTTATTAATTGTATCTAATTTTATTTGTCGCTCATCTAAAAGTGCACTGGGCACTTTTGATCCATTAGTCAATTAATCAAATATAAATTTACTATCAAAAAAAATGCAGGAGGCATTAAGGATTGGCATAAGGAACAAATCCTTAAAAAAATGAAAAAGCAAAATCCTCACTTCTATGTCAAGTGACAGGAGAATCAACTCTTTTGTGAACAGGATGAATTAACAGAATACAAGAAATAGAGGAAAGGAAATAAAAATGACTGTAGGCATCCAGAACACCAGGAAGATCTCCCAAGCAAGGAAGGGGGTGGGAAAGGCAGTGTTTTTCATCTGTGGAGGACAAGGTAAAAACTGCACATTCTAACAATATACAACCTTCCTGTACTAATTTAAGCACAGCTTTGAGGTCTACATCTAAAAATGACTTGCTCCCCAGTGCCATCCTGAAGGAGATGTGTGACACAAAGGATGTTTGTTTGTTACTGATCTGAATGTCTATACAAAGAAAAGAGAAATTATTCTTCCAGGTAATCCTCTTTACTTAAAAAATATAGTATTTGCTCACATCAAAGTCTCCATCTACATTCTGCACCTCTACCTCACCCAGCTTTCAAAGGGCCAAAACAGGAAGAAAATAAACCATATTTTTAATGCAATTCAATATGGTTTAGAACTGTTTAGAACCGTTAAGAACTGTGTCTTCAAAGCAAGTGGAAAACTGGACTGTTTCGAAGATAATGGTACCTGAACTCAGAGACGAAAATACAGCTCAAACAAGAAGGTGCTGTGGTAATATCAGTGCTACAAGAGCACGTGTACTTGAAGTAATTCCAGCAACTAGTCCCTTCTTCACAGATATCCCCTCTGAGTATGATTATACAGTTGTGTTTCCCACAGGATCTCTTTTGTGTAACACAGCCCAAATGGCAGGTAGAACCTGGGCTTTACTTTTATCCTCAATTAGTAAAAGAATTTCTTGCCTTAAGTAAGTTGTCCACCGTGTTCAATTACATAGCGTGCTTTATATAGAAAATATAAGTCACAACTTACTCAACACAGCAATGCAAAACTTCTTAAAAAACCCATCCAAACAACAACCAAAAAACACCCACAAACCCCTGCCACCCAACCCTCAAAAAAAAACCCCAAACACCCCAAAAAACCCAAATCCAGAAACACCCTTAATAAGACAATAGAGCATTAATTCCCCACATTTGAAATGCATACTGACTCAGCAGTTGTGGGAAATAAAAACCGAAAGATTCTAATTACCATTGATGGTGTAAGCATTTTAATCAGTAAGAGCATGGTAATACCACTGACTTTTATTTCACTATTTTTTTTAAAAGCAAATAGTAAGAAATTACACTGAATGGTCATTGGCCATACAAGATTATTCCTTGATAAAGACCACACAGTAAATGACATAAGAACTCCCAATACCCCATTCTTTAAAGGTGTAGAGTTCTGAGCAAATCCAACTTCTAAAGACATTTTTTCCAAACTGTAGCAGTATTTTAAACACCTTTAAACAGCACATAACACTCTAAGTTCACAATTAGAACATTTTCCTCACATAGAAACAATTAAGTTAGGCCACATGTTAAAGCATTCTTTAAAAGCTAACACAATCAAATCAAAACTAGCTTTCAAATACATATCCACCAGACAGATCCAAGAAACACTAAATAGCCCACACCAAATCTGCAAGTTCCATTACATGGCACAGATGTAAATTAAAATAGAGATCAGCCACTCCATTTTCAACAGGTAGTGAAGCAACACTGTTTTCGTGTCCTCTGTTTTTATAGGAAAAAACACCTATTTTTACAAGAAAACTAAGAAAAAAATAAAAAACCCTAATCAATATCAGGAAAAAAAACTTGAAAATTTTCATCTAAAGTATTTGAAGAGAAGAAAAATTATTAGAAGAGGAGTTGTAAAGTAAAAAAAAATCGCTGTTACAATCTTGAATATAAAAATTGATCAGTAATCTACACATAGATTCCTAGAACGGTTTGGGTTGGACGAGACCTTACATCATTCTTATAACATTTCTTGAAAAAAAAAAAGAGTAAATCAATGCAATTGTTTTATTACATCAACACCATCTACACCAGAACATTAAACTTACAATGGTAGTCAGTACAGGAAAAGTAGCTGACATTTTATACACAGAAATTCTAATCCTTGACTTCTCCATCCCCTCCAGTGTCTCAAAAATACAGGCACATTTAAATCATCCCCCTGATCTCAAGAAGGGTGGATGTTAACAACACTTTTTCTTTAAAACTACAAGTGCAAGCAAGTCAAGCTAAAATAATCTTTACATTTGAACAGCTTTAGAAATAAGCATGGTAAAGTATGAAAGTTACACTTAAGTTGTTTTTTTTAATAGAATACTTTCACTTTTCAGATACCTTGTACAACAGAGACTTAAAGAGTCATGAATTTCTGAACAGCTTTAGAAATAAGCATGGTAAAGTATGAAAGTTACACTTAAGTTGTTTTTTTTAATAGAATACTTTCACTTTTCAGATACCTTGTACAACAGAGACTTAAAGAGTCATGAATTTCTGCTCTATTCATCGAAGGTGACACGGCAACCTCTTTGCCCTCTACCTAGTTTAAGTGAACCCTTTTATTTAAAAGAATATGATTTAAAATATTTGGACCACTTTCAATAACTAAGTATTTAAATAAACAATATTTCAACTTATGGTATTGCCCTTCAGGGGAGGCTTGTTTTTGTTTTCTTTGTCTCTTTAACTAAGTATGTAGCACTTGATCATTTGCTTTTTAGACTTGAAGAATAAATCACTCAAAACACTAATACAAAATACATCAACATAGCAAGAAACTGCTAAAAATTCCTTTTAACGTGAGTTCTACCTGAAAAGGTAACAATGTGTTTTACTGGCACTGGATATTAATCCATTCAGCACTAGACACAGCCAAGGATCAGATACTTTGGTTCAGAGATAAAGTGTCAGATGTTTAAGAAACAAATACCTCGAGAATTCCGATGTAGGTCTTAGCAAGCAGAGTTGTCCTGCTCAGCTTAAATGCATAGTATTTGCATTTTTAAGGTAAGGAACTATTGCCATGGCAACAAAATCAAAATTTAATGTCTTTCAACAAAGAAAAAAGCGATAGGTGACTTACACATCCATCATGCACATTCAAGGTTGCTTCAAGTTTTAATCTTTGGATAAATTCTCTTCTCCCTGTAAAGAAAAACATTGATTAATTACTTTTTAAAAACAATAACACTGAAGAAGTAGTTAAGTCCTTGCTAATGAGCACTGGCAGCTAAAAACCTAAACAGTAAAGACCTAGAATATAAATGTAAATCTTGAAACAATTCATATGGCATTGTTAGTTCAGTCAAGAACTCAAAGGTGATCTTCCAAGCATTACCTACAGATCTACATCTTCTCTTCAACTAGAGAAAACCCAGCTTCAATTTTGTTATTAATGCTGCATTTGGAAAAGTAACATTTAAGACCAGTACCGTTACCCTATATTTAAGGGATAAAACAGAGTGGAAACTTTTGGAAAGGTGATGTGAGAGGAAGAAATTACGGGGAAACAAGAAACCTATAAATGCGCGTTGAATAAGGCAAGGCCCCTGGAAATTTATGTCCTTATTCCCCATACACAAACTGCTTTACCACTGCACTTAAAGACACCACTGTACAAAACACACGAAGAGGGAAAAATAAAGTATAATGACAAAAATGTGGTCTTTTCCTGAACTAGATGTTTAAGCACATGGCTTTCATTTAATTCACACTGTCCCCATTCTACGAAAACAGGTTATAACGAACCTGATACTCCCTTGAAAGCACTTTCAGAAAAGACAAATCCTGATGAACCTGATATTTTTACTTGAATCCTAAAAGCATTTAAACTCAAGGATCAATACTTTTTTTGTCCCGTGTTTGTACAACTCTCAGAACGGAATTCCAGGTGAGAATATCAGACTGTAGACCTGTGCCAGGCTGCACTGCTTTCAAACATGAAACTACAGAACTCACTCAAAATTGACCTTCCCTCGAAGAAACTACAGAATCAGGAAAAGAACTGCAAGGGCATGTAGTGACAGGACAAGGGGGAATGGCTTCAAACTGACACAGAATAGGTTTAATAGGATATTAGGAAGAAATCCTCGGCTGTCAGGGTGGGGAGGCTCTGGCACAGGTTGCCCAGAGAAGCTGTGGCTGCCCCATCCCTGGAAATGTTACAGGCCAGGCTGGAGCAACCTGGTCTAGTGGAAGGTGTCCCAGCTCATTGTAGGGAGATTGGAATTAGATTATCTTTAAAGTCCCTTCCAATCCAACCCATTCTGTGATTCACTACTCTTCATTTATCTATTTTTTTCCCCAGGAGGAACAAATTTGATTGAGGTTCTTAATGGTTGGGGTTTTGCACCTTCCAGTAAAATCCTATTCTTTTTTTCAAATCACGGAATGATTTCTGTATTTTCAATGAAGACTCTTGTTTTCAGGTTAATTTGATTTCACTTGTTTGTAAGTAAACGTGAATACAGAGGTGGGAAATATCACCTGCTGCATCCTTGTATCTCACTTTCATAACGGAAACCCAACAATTGGCTGCTGGGCTGCTACTGTAATGCAAAATACAGTAAGACATGACCCCCAAAAGCACAACTTCATTAGGAAAGGTCCACTCCATAGGCCACCACAAAAATCCAGTGTTTGCCACTCCCATCACACTTTTGATTGCAGAACAAAAAAGCCTGACAGCAGTGAGTGATTCTTGGGCACTGCACTGCACACACGTGGATGTGAAGTGTGCTTGCTCAGAATCCTCTGGACACACACAGTGAAGATCACTAACTAATTTTTAAAAACAAGCCGAGCAACAGACTCTTCTTTCCTTATTGTATGCTCTGGTCTTAATCCAAACCACTTAAACCAGCAAGTAAGAAGCAGTAACTGTGTTCCAATCTCATCTTCAG
>JAYRBT010000001.1:4329429-4343705 GCA_036023395.1 Myiotriccus ornatus
CAAGCGTGGGTAGAGCCCAAGCGTGGGTAGAGCCCTCCTAGAATCTTCGTTCGCGAAGCCTAGCCATGATGATTTTTGTCACTGACCCATTTTTATCACAGAAAAAAAACCCCAAACCAAACAATACTTTTTGGGTTGTTTTGTGTTTTATTCTTCAGGTGCATCACAACTCTTATTGTTAGATGTTCTAACAGTCCAATTTTCCATGCCAAGGACTCTGCTTTCACAGGTGACAAGTGGACCATACACGGGGTTTGCTCTGAAGCTGCTCAGATAAAGCTACGGACAAGAATACGCTAAAACAAACCAAAAAAAGCCTTCTTTAATTTCAAATGGCAATGATGAGCCCCCTGTGAAGTGTTTACAAAGCTGAAATTTGGAAAGTTATCAAGCTAATGCTCCACCCACCCATTTTCACCAGACATTGTGCACCAACTGAAGCCTCAAGGTGTAGTACCACTCTCCGTAGAACAATCAATAATATTTTCAGTTTCTATCCATCTACCCATTTTCACCAAACATTATGCACTAGCCTCAAGGCACAGTGAAACCCACACACAGGGTCAAACCAAAGGCTGCCTTGCTGCTCCCATCCGGAGAATTACCTAACTTGGGTGTTTGGAAGCATTCACAGCTCTAATCTCACTTCAGGGAGCAACACCAAAATACCACAATGTCCCCTGTATTCCCGGCTCACAGTTATGACACCACTTAAGTCACAATCCTCAGTTTAGGAATTGCTGATCAGGTGCTTTCTACATGGCTATTTTGGCAGAGGTACACATACCTTTCTTTTGTAAGCAACTTTGAGTCAAAGCTGCTTCAGAACTGATGACAGCAGAGAAGTTAAACGCTTTGAGGACGTAAAACCTTCTTATATTTAAAACTGTGCTCCAGAATTTCCCACTGAAGAAGTACAGATCATTTCATGATGAAGGTTTGGCTTTAAAGTACATTTGTGCTCTACAGAAATACAACCACACTTTGATCCAAAGCAGCACCACCGTGGCATGAGACATTCAAAGACAGCCCTTATTCAGTAATAGATCCCATTTATCAAATGAACACTCATTTATATCAAGCTGGCTCTTTCCAAGGCCAAGTCCCTCAGTGCTGGCTTGCTGTGACATTTGGAATGCCCTAGTTTAAAACTGAAATGGAGCCAGCATCTGTTCCCAATGCAGAGCACATATTATCTTGCACTCTAAGTGCGTTTCAAAACCACTCCTGATTTTTCAGGGTAGAGTTTACGGGTTTCTGAAGCAACTCCACAAAAAGATAAGTCCAGTTCTTGTATACAGCTTATTTTGCTCAAACTCTACATATGTCAAACTCTGCACCATTATCCAATACAACTTCTGATCCACACCTCAATAGGCTGTTTTTCAGCAACCAGAATTCTCCATGTACCACACAGTAACCAGGACTATACACAATATGCACTGAATTAACTTTCATCAAGGTAAGTCAAAATTCTTGAAGATGAATTAAAATCTTGAAAATAATTTGTTTTAACTATATGGGCTGACAGTGGCCCCATTTTATAGTCATTCCAAGTGTGACACGGGAAACTGAAGCAATTTATAAAAGGAAAGAGTGAACCAGCAGTACTGCTAGAAACCAAATCCATCGGTGTGACCTCCAGTCCTTTGAACAAGGCCCTGAGTCATATTTCTTCATTGTTCTGTACTACTGTATAAATGCCAAAAATTTATGATTTTGGTTCTGTCAGTGTATGAAAGAACACCTTTCAAGTGACTACGAACAACTACGTCACTATGGTTTAAGTTCAAAACAGGTTAACCCAATTTTTTTCTCCTCTTAATGATACATCACAAAGCCTGAAAGTTTGAACACTATACAGAAAACACAAAATATTTTAGTGTCTAGGAAGCGCCTTACCTACTCTTTTAATATGTAAGAGCTTTGCTACTAAACACCCAGCATCAAACAACTTGGTGCTGATCAAGCTTGTAACTCAAATCCTAAGACAGGCTTAAGGAATGTTAAGAAACACTAAACCTTCAGCTCTCAACACTAAGACAGAAACTACAGAAGACAGGACACTGTGCCCTCAGTTACAACCCAGCAAGCCTGTAATATTCTTATGGTGAGTATATTGATACAAAAGTTGATCTCAAATAAAGCCCACAAAAAGAGATCTGAAGTTAAAAAAAAAAATTAAAAGGCAGTTCAGCAATGTTTTACACATTTTAGGGTGATCACTAAGCATTTTGAAAAATACTTCGGTTTAGGTTTGCTTCTACTGTAGCATCACAGATAAGATTTGTTTGTGTTTGTGGCAAAGGCTGTAATTAACTTGCAAACACATTTCAGATACAAATGTCCACTCTGGAATATACCTTTCCGTTGGGTTCCAAAACTACATGCTACAAGCTACAAGCATTTGAGCTTTCAACCAATCTGTTTAATTTCTGTTTGATGTTTACCATGTTTTATTATGCCTGAAAGATACTCAATACTTAAAATCCAACTGTATTAATATAAATTGTTTAATGTGTTCTCAGTGACAAAAATGTGGCATAAAGTACAACTCCCTGTCTCAGAGGAGGCATTTTATCTGTTCATTCCAAGCACTAGCTGTGCTGTGCTGACTAGTGCTAAGTGGATTTCATTCACAAGTACACCATATTCTGACAGCTCTCCTGCCCCCTCACATTGCCCGTAGTAAATTCTTCTGTATTGTTCCTGCCACAGATTGCAGCTGAGTAGAAGGTAAAACAGGTGTGGTTTTGCAACAGGAGAAAAAAAAAATGCCAGTTTTCAGCAGTTTTGATATTTATTTGATCCCTTAAAGTAGTCCAACGGTGTGCAAATATACAAACTGATACCCAATGACATCCAATATACAGATTACTCACTGAGATAAAAGGCACTTGAAATTTTTATATTAGGTCATGAATATTTCTAATTTCTACAGAGCAGAGGACAAAATTCATTGTTCACGTGATAAAACAAAGAGAAGCTGTATCTGTGTAAAAGACAACCAAAGGCAAAAAGATAACACGTACCACCCTACTCTTCTCTGACAAAACCATCTGAAATAGCTCAAGTGATTAACTGGATGTAGGATTAACCACATGCAAAAGCTTTTTTCTGCTCTCTCCACCAGCACTTAAATACGTCTCCCAAGGAAACACCTTGAAATTCTGAAACAGATGCCAACACAAAACCAAAGAGTCATCAGATCAAGAAAAATACACCTGAGCCCTGCTTTGTTCTCATCAAAGGAATCCAAGGAGGCTTCCATTAACTGAAGGCAAAAAGGAATATTATGCAGAATGTTGCAAGTCAGGGTAAATAGCACTACTGTAGGTTTCTGCATGTCTTTGGAAATGCTTTTCGCTGACTTTGAGAAGTCTTCATCTGAAACTGTTACGTGGAACAGTAATGTACGTTGAACATTTTCTTATCAAAATGATATCAACATAGTAGCCCAGACAATCCTTACAGCACTGGAAACACACATCAGGTACTTGTTCTCAAGTACTATTTATCTGTGTAACCCCCAAGGTTAATTAGCAGCTCTGCTTTCCAGCAAGAGAAGAAGCTGAAACGGGGATTGCTCTGCCCCAGCTCGAGCAGGACCAGGACCAGGATCTGTCGCCTGCGAGCACTCACACAAAAGGAGTCCTGGGGCATGGAAAATCATAGCAGAAGGAAAGAAAAAATTACTGGAATCCGCTTTTAAGAGGAGCACACTCCTAGCAGGCACGCTCAGGCTGAGATGTGTGCCGAGTTCTGCTGCCAGTGCTTCCATTACCTCCAAGTGTCTGGGAGAGGCTCCTGATCCTCCCAGTCAGCCACCGGGACCCATCACACCAATTTCGGACAAAGATTCTGGGGTAAATAAAAACCTACTATTTACAGTTGTTTAAGCTCACTGGATACTCATTTTTAAACAGATTAAGTGATTATATAGAAGCTTACCAACATATCTAAAGAGCCAGGTCTTCTAGCAAAAACAACTAAGCAGGGCCTGCCCTTCCCACAAGAGTGTTCCAGTGAAAATGAGAACAAGGGGAACTGACTTAAAGCATTTACCATTCTGCACACCTACCTAATTAAACAACCATTTAATCTGAGCAGTACAGGCACTGCACACTGCTGGGTTTGGGGGAACAAGGGAAATAAATAGAGATTCAGGTACCGTAACAGACACAGGTCATAACCCTGTAAGATTCTGAGTGTAAGCACTTGGAATTTTCCCCAGGATTAGAGTTTAAAGACAGATGATATCAAAAGTTGAGATCAGGTAGAAAGCTGAGTCTTGCTGGTAGATGACTATTAAGTTAACACTGTGACATAGGTTAAATTATCACTGACCATTTAAAAACAAACAGGGGAAAAAAAAAAACCCTTGTTTTTAAAAATTACACTACATTAAACATCCTAGATGACAAAATAATGCTATTGTTTAACTCGAGGGACTCCTTTTTTTTACTGAAGAGAGTTTTCAGGACATAACAGTGTTTCTAAAATAAAAAGAAATTGAAAAAGAACCACATTTTTCCTCATTTCCAGGGAAAGGTAAATAACAGGAACACATTACAATAACAGTACCAGCAAAGCCACGTAACCTAAGTAGGGAGGTGAGTTTGGTTTAATCGTTTCATTTCTATACTGGTTTTATATATAATGGTTTTAATTTCTATATCAATGAAGTTTCATGATTTAATATCTGTTGAACAAACATTACTAATGTCTCTGAACACATTCTGTTCTCAAGGCAGAGAAGGATGGATCCTCATCTTCCTCATGATATCTACTAAGTAGAGAGCAGTCAGCATTAATGACACATCCAGTTTTCCCAGAGGAAAGCCTGCAAATTCTTGAAGAACAAAATGAGGGAAAAAAGGGGATTTAAAATTCACTGATGTGACTCAGATCAGACTCACGATACTCACATTCAATATTTAATGATTCAACACACACTAAACCATTTGGGACACGTCTGAATCAGCATCTCACTAAGCCCCAAAGACACAAAAACAGTAAGACTTGCACTTAAACAGTGAAAAATCCATCTTTGTTTGAAGGCTGGCACACTTTGTGTCTGGACTCATTTTTCTCCTCACTGCTGGGACAGGACTAGTCTCAAGTGTCAACAGGTTCTTGATACATGATCAGTTTTGTCCCACCAGACTATTCTGGGGACATTCAAGGATAGAAGATCAGAAATCACATGCAAAGTCACAAGAACTCGTAGTATTGCAGTGCAACAGCTTAAAAGAGACTGAACACAGATATGTTTAATGGTCTACCCTAATGCAGTTAATGGAAGCAATCCAACTGGAAGAAGGCTACAGAGGGGAAAAAAAATTAAAATAAATAAATAAAAGAAATAGATCTAAAGGATCTCTCACATCACTGCCTCATCCTGAAATACAAATCCAGTACGCGCTGTACACGACTTGTTTTTGCAGCAGGAGACAGCTTTCATGTAACCAAAGCTCATTATTAGAAGATCAAGGTACAACTTAACTACAGAGCTGTCTGAAACACTCAGGATCAAGACACAGGCAGTTATTTACAAAGCAAACACATTCCTGGTACAAAGATCGTCTTTAATGGCACACAATGTAAATTCAAGGAAATATTGCAATCAAAAATGAAAATACGTTTGAAGTGCACACAAACCTCTGCAGTTTCCAGCTGTTTGCATAAGAACACTGAGGCTCCAAAGAATAAAAAGCAAATACATTTGCATCCTGAGACTGATTCAAATATAATAATTATGCATGCAAAGCATACAACACTCTCACACTTCTTGATAGCCACTAATACACATGATTAATGTTCAGTGCACAGATATTACACATAAGGTTAATCCCTCAAAATCAAAAAGCACAAGTACATCTGCATAGGTCAGCCCATTTCAAGCAAAACTGCAGAAACACAAAATGCCTCTTGAATTTCTGAGGGACAGAAAACAGCAATCTCAAACAGCTGCACCAATTTTTGATCATTTCCTTTTAGCCGAATGCAATGGCAGAAATCTCCGTCCATTAATGCTGTTGTCGTATGTCAAAATACAACAGCAGCAAAAATGTTGGTGATTTAGTAAATTAAAACATTAAAACACAATACCTTAATTTATAACAACATCTGATCTACACAGTAGTATATTTAAAAAAATAAAAAAAGAAAAAACAAAACCCAAACCCCCCAAGTTTCTGCAAACTAGTGCCACTGAAGAACATGAAACTGTGATCTGTAAGGGTCTACAGCTTTTTATAAATTGATGTTAGTACATAAAAAACAGAAACTGTACTCCTATCAATCCCCAGCATCCTAAAAACAAACACTGCAATTCATTCTCTTTATTCAGGACAGAGTGACAGAAGGCACCGAGTAATCCCGGTCCCTGCACGTATTTTTTTTAAGAAAAGAAAATACCTAAAAATGATCATCAACACGTTGTCACAGAAGTAGCAAAATTGGGCAACACGGAGGACACAGAAGCAGTAACACGAACCATAACAATTGAACCACAAAACACACAGGAAAGATGTAACTGAAAAAAGGTCATGATATTAACTACAAGCAAAGATTTCAGAGATAATAGCAAATCAAGCTCTCAAATTTACTTAGAGGTCCAAATTTATTTGCAGGTCCAACTGGCTCCTGCACCTCCATCTCCATAGCTCGGTTAATCTAGAGGGAAATAATCCTAAAGATAACAGAAGGCTGATTAGACTGAAATTAAAACTAAGTATTCAGCACTCAGGCACCAGAAATACCCATCCAACCTTAATCCTCCCTCCCAGCTCACATCTCTTTTTGGTTTTCTGCTATATACCAAATTATAACCACCCAGCATTTATTTGTTGCCTAGTCCAGATGATTCTGCTATGCTATGCTTTTATTTTCCTTTACTGATATTAAAGCATTTAACATGTGTGTATTTATTATCTGAAGCGATTTACTTTGAAGTAGAGAAAAAAAAATATCATTAATCTTGTATGCTTGGATCAGCCCTAACATCTTTTCCCCAAAGCTGTTTGAGATGTACACATTGTGCCTCCCTGTTCCTTGGTACCCATTTAAATGAGATAATATCAGGGAATTCGTTTCAGACACAGTCTCTTTATTAAACTCCTCCAGATTCAATTTGTTATCAACAGGTCTCCATGACAGATTGTTCTTCCAATTGCTCATCTGTAATTTTTTAAGGACTGTAGTCACTAAGTCTTGCTTGTATTAACAGGGGGAAAAAACCTCAAACATATCCAGTTTAAGGCAATACTTGATCACTGTACTCTCTTTTGTTTATCTCAGTTAAAAAGTAGCATCCCTTTTCTGCAATGCTCTTATATGTCTTAAACTTTTCTACACAACCAGCAAAAATGCAATGACCATACCAAATTTCCTGCTTTCCTTGTGTTTCCTGCCTCCTTCCCAAATTAGATTGAGCATGTTAAAGATGTTTCACAGATGTATTTGCCTCTAATTCATTTATTACACGGTGATTGCAATTCTGATTCTGCCTTTTTCTATTACTCAGAAAAAATCTCTGATGAAAAAAAATCTGAAAAAGGTATAGTTGAACTATATCTTCCCCAAATCTTCAGTTGGTCCAGTTTCCCGAAGTGTTTGGTGTATGACAGAATGTATCACTGCAGAACTGGTTTCTGGGCACACACCGAAGTGCAGTGGAAAATGATGCACACCAGGAAGTTACACTGTTTACATTAAAACAGCAGATTTGTGTCCTCATAATCAGGCAATCGGGCAAATTTACAACGGTCCTTTTCCAAGCAGAAGGTAATTTGATAGACTTGTAGAAGAAAAAATAACGTAAACCACCTCTAGCAGTTCTGGAGTTTAGTTGTGACAGATGAGTGGTTTTAACTCATGCTGGAAAAGAAAATTAATACAGGAGGTTTAGGATATGAAATGTAACAATCTACCTGAAAAAAACTAAACATCAAAGGTATTCTGCAAAGAATTAAAGAAGAAAGGTTGATTAAATGCACTGTGACCACTGCCAAGCCTGCAAGAGCACCAGCTACAAAGCTGATCACAGTAAAGCTGTCTAACCCTTCTTACTCTGCGTTATTTTCAAAGGCCAAGATACCCCGTGTTTAAATATAGCTGGAGCAAAAACTGGGCAAAACAGCACCTCTCTTTCTGGCTGTTCTCCCTGGCGTTCTAGTTTCCATCCTGCTGGGCTTTGTGTGTTTATTTGTTCAAGAAAAGCAAAAGAGAAAATGAAAGTTTACAGCATTTTAAGGAACTGACTTCACTCTCGCACCCCGGACAATGTATTTCAGGAAGAACCAAATTCTATCCACATTCAACAAACCACTACTGGTTTTATAAACCGATATGTTAATGAATGTAACACAGTCAATATCAAAACTAACCGGTTTTCCATGCACGTAAACAGCTGCTCTTGCCTGTTTTTCCTGTTTTTCAACCGTGCCTATGAGCAGGGCAATCAACTTACTTCAAAACTGTAATTAGTTTCGCTTTCACTGTGGTTCATCTCTGTACAGAGAGGGAACTACTGAAACCTAAGTAGTTTACAATAAGTTGTTCCTACCTACATAATATATTCACAGTTCTCTTTTGCATACGAAATGTTGAAACTTTACAAAATTTGACCACGATGAACCTCACTACTGATTTTCCTACAGTGAATTTTGACATTTCAAACCTTTCCCCAGTCTTAAAAAAACTGGATGATAAAAACTTGGTAAGATACGAACAGTCTTTAAAGAGGGGGAGTGGAAGTTCAGACATCACAGCCCTGTCTCTAAGATATCTGGTAAGCTTAAAAATTTCACATAACAAGAAAAGAAGATTTCAGAAAATGGTATGTGAACAGGGATATCAGAGATTGGGAAGAACTGATTATTTTGGTATTTGCTTCCATTGTGTCAAGCACCACAACTTCCAGCAAGCACTCTGAGCTAAAAACCATCAGACTATTTTGGACTGGCAGACTTTCTCTGGTTAACCTGCTATGTCAGATAAGAAAAATAACCAACCAACCAACAAAAACCCCATAACAAACTAACAAAAAAAGGAAAAGAAAAGGAGAAGTCTTCATTGTTCCTCCTGGCTAAACAGAGCCACTCTCACCAGCATGACCCTTCACAAGAAAGCAAATTATTACATATAAATAATACCATCACATTAAATACTTCAGAGAACTTATGGATCCCTTCTTTCTTGTAAGAAACCCATGCTGCCATTTCTCCAGTCAGATCATTAAATGCTGTATTTAATCCACTTAGATGCCTTTACCGTGCTGGCACTGAACATTTCCCCTGCTATGAGAACCCACAAGTCCACAAGTCACTGAAACAACGAGGCAAAATTGCAGCAAAGGTTCTGAGTGTCTTCTGACAGATCTCAACTGATAATTACACTGGCCAGTTTCAAAGCAGAGCTTAAGTGCTTCACTTATTTAAGTGCTACAGTTTACTATCGATGTTTTCCAATGTAAAAGTACCGTGATGTTTTTAACAACTGCGAGTAGCCCGATACTCAGTTTCCACCCGCGATCCAGCAGCAGGACTCCTCCCAGGAGCACCGGGCTAAGAGGACGCCCAAACTGAATCCAAGAAAAGAGAGTTACTGACAGCCCTCCCTGAGGATTGGTTTTCTCTGGAGACTTCAGATACAGATACAAGCACTGTCTGAAATGGAGACTAATTAGCCTACAAATGCTGAAGACAACGTAGCTAACAGATACATTGCTGAGACCCGCGTTCTCCCTCTCACCACAGCGGGAACTCTTACCGAGTGATAACATCTGAAGGACACACCCCAGGCACGCTCACATTGCCCCACCTTCACGAGGTGTTTCTGTGGAACTCTGTCCAGAACTGACTAGGATTCAGAGCAATTACTAAGGGATCTTGCAAAATCAGACAGAGTTTTGCAAGGACGTAAATTCCACGGGTGAATTATCCGCATGGAAAGGTAAAATATGATGCACAGATCCTTCCTGGAGCAGCTGTTTTCGAAAGCTGAAAGGGGATATAAATAGAATGTCACTTGATTGCCAGTTCAGATGAAACTAAAACATGGGGTAAATAGGAAACAGCAATCAGTTCTCAAGTGTCTTCCTTCAATACAGAGTCACTTTCAATCAGGTACTTCACGTTGCAGCATAACACTACGATTTTATCCCAATGAATGTCTAACTATGCCATTACCATTCACACGGACACATCTTCCCTCCAACACACTGTGAGCTTCATTGGTAGTTATGGTTTTCATTTGATTTGGTGGCTGAAAAACAGCAGCAGACAATGAATAGATAGATAAACTTCTTAATTTTGTACTGGCATCCATAACGGCTTTGACAAATTTACCCCAAAAAATCCCCCCAAACAAACAAAAAGCAAAAAATGCACATGGGTAGCGCCTCAAATCTCCCAATACTATTTCAAAGTCAAAATGAAATGCTTGACTTGCACTTGTTCTGTCAGCCAGACTGCTGAAACGTTACTAAAAAAATGTAAATAGGAAGAAACCTTCCTTCCCGTTCAGAGCAGGTCAGCAATGACCAACAACTAGTGCTACCCATCCAAACAACAAAGCTCCTACATGGAACTGCTGAAGTCTGAAAGATCCACATGGACACTAAACTACAGACAAAAAGGCACAACAACCGGCCTGTTGTCTTGTAAATCTGCACACAAGCAACTACACCTGACTAGTGGGTTTACTGAGGCCATAAACACCACTTTGGGTAAAAGTGCAGAGGCTCCACAAGACAAGCACACCATGTACCAACCCCTTCACTAAAAGTAGGAGTCAGTAAGAACTGAGCATCTCCTGCCACCACCAACACGGATCTCAACATAATTCAGTGGGAATGCTCTCCCAGGTCCTATTTACTCAAGGCAATAAAGCTACTGAAGTTGTTTACGTTAAATGAAAAACAGTAAATATGAGACCTTAACCTTAAGCCACCAGAGGGATTTTGTTCTTAGCTAAAGTTATGTACATTTTACTGGACAAGCATCCAGAAAAGAGATCTTAGTAAATCTCGGAGAATGATTTCAACTGATCAAATCTTAATACTTCAGCTGTCAGAGACACAATCATGCAAGAGCAAAAGAAAAATAAACAAACAAACAAAACCCACACAAACCCCCCAGAAACAACAACAACGAAAAAAATCAAAATCATAAAGGTCTTACAGTGCTTCTTCAGAATCTGCACACTACGGTCCTAATTTTAACGCTGAGCTTTTCTGCTCTGACTGGAGCAGAAAAAAATCAATCAATCAAACAAACCCAAAGCAAACAAACAAACAAACAAACAAACTCCCAACCCCCCAGAAACCCCAAATCAAGTCAGAAGGGTTGATCACTAAAAGTTAGGACAATCCTCAGGTAAGATTTAGCCAAAACCAGGTGTCAAGACACAACAAAAGTCAAGAGCAAGTTAGACCATTAGGGTTTTTTTAATTTTAGGACCTCAAAAATCCTTTCTAAGGGACTTCTATACATGTGGGTGCTACACACACCCCCCCCTCGCTGGTGTGGAAGCCAACCAGCAATGACCTTGATTGCCTTCGGTGGATTACTGAGTGCTAAGGGACCACGGGCAGAAAACTACCGAGTTAGGCTCGGTAATATGATATCCCACCTGAAATTCCACCAGGAAACAAGACGAAAACCAATACTGACCACGGTCAGAAACGCCTGGGAGGCACAAGAAGATACGCGTTTTACAGCGCTGTAAATCAGCTCCATCTCGAGCACTCGGAGGTTTCGACTCACAGGCAGGAATTGTTTTGCCACTCGAGCACAAAAGAACAACCCATTTTCCCTGGAGAGCTAACCCCTTGCCTCCCCAAAAACCCACGGCGGGACTACGATGGATCGCCACACCTCCAAAACCACGGGAATAAATATTGTGGAGTGGGGGTTTTTTTAATATTTTTGGTAACGTTTCGCGTGAAACCTGCGCCATGACAAAGAACACACCGATAGTTCCTCCTGCACCACGGGAATGTCCCCGCGGCCTCGCGAACTGAAAGTAGCGCTGGGTTTAACTTCCAAAGTGGAAATAACCTGGACGGGGCGTGGGAGCGAGGGCAGCGCGGGGCTGGAGAGCCGGGGACACAAATCCCGGCTGGATCGGGCGGCACCGGGCGCGCCCCGGCTCCCGAACCCCCGGGAACACGCCGGGATCGCCCGCGCCATTATCCCACGGGCGTTCACGCGCTTTGTTCCCGGCAAAGCCGGACCGTGCCCGGGCTCCGGGCGTGATCCCGGGGCTATTCCGAGCCGCCGCCGCCGCCCAGCTTCCCGGCTGGGATCGCCGCGTGCAACAGTTCCCGCGGGAAGCGGAGGCACCGCCGGGTCCCGGGGCAGCGCCGGGGGCTGGGGCGGGGGGCGGAGGTCCCGGAGCACCCCCAGGGTGGGATGGGATGGGTCGAGGGGAATGCTGGTGGGTGTCCGAGGAAACTTGGGAGCTGCGGGACCAGCGCGACCGAGGGGCGGAGCGGCGGCGCCGGGAAAGGGCTCCCACCCCCGTCCCGCCCGCCCGCCCGCCCGCCCGCCCTTACCGAGGTAGTGCCTCCGTAGCAACCCGGGCTCCTCCAGCCCCAGGCTCCGCTTCTGCACGTCCCAGAGCAGGTGCGGGCAGCGGCCGCGGGACATGGCCCCGCGGTGTGCCGGCGGCAGCGGGGCGGTGATGGGTCGGGCCGGGGGTCGGGCCGATGGAGCGCCGGGACGGGCCGGCGCGCGCGATCACCATGGGAACCGCCGAGCGGGCCCCGCGCGCGCCCCGCGCCCGCCGCCGACCGCGAGCCGGGGGGCGGGGCCGGCAGCGGGACACGCCCGCCGGGCACGCGGCGGGACACGCCCACGGGGGGGGAGACGGCGAGCCGGGACCGACGCGCGTCTCGCGAGAGATGTGACGTGTCACCCCCACCCCGCCCCCGAGTGAGGGCAGGCGTGGGCGTGGCCGGTCGCCGAACGGGCTCTCCGGAGTCAAAGCGGGGCGAAGCCGCAAGGCCGCCATGTTGGATTTGGGCTCATTGAGTTTCCGCCGCTCCGGCCATCTTGAGCAGGGGAGCGAAGCCTCCCCGCCGGCCGCCATCTTTGAGCCGGGCGCCCCTGCCCTTCCCGAGGGCGGACGGCGCGCCAGATCTCCTCAGGGGGCGGGGCCAGCCCGCTCAGCCAATGGCGCCCCGCCTCGCCCCGCCCTCTGCCGGGGCAGCCAATCAGCGCGAGGGCCCGCCGGGGGCGCGGCCGGAGGGGGCGGGGTGCGCGATCGGTCCGCGCTCGCGCCGCGGTCCCCTCTGGTCGCCCCCGCTCGGTCCCCGCTCGCCCCGCTCGTCCCGCCATGGCCGCCGCCGTCGCGGGGCTCCGCGCCTCCTACCACCGCTTGCTCGACCGCATCGAGCTCATGCTGCCGCCGCGGTTCCGGCCCTTCTACAACCACCCGGCGGGTAACGCGCGGGGGGTCACCTTGGGCGGGAGCGGGGACGCGGGGGCGGTGGCTCCGCTCCTTAACGGGGACGCGGATGTGTCTGGGAAGGGGAAGTACGAAAAGGCGGGCGCCACACGGGTGGTCCCAGCCGGGTGTCGCTGTCACGGCGCTGCCAGAGCCCGTCCCAGGGGATGCGACGCTTCCAAAGGAGGCTGGAGGCCCCGGCAGCCGAGGGGATGTGCTGGGGAAGTAGAACAGAAAATAGAGTCGTGGAATCACGGCGTGGCTCGGGTTGGAAGGAACCTGAAAGATCATCTCGTTCCAACCCCCCTGCCAAGGGCAGGGCCACCTCCCACCAGAGCAGGGTGCTCAGAGCCCCATCCAGCCTGGCCTTGGATGCTTCCAGGGACGGGGGAGAGCGCTGACAGGCTTGCTGTGGGTAAGGAATTTCCGTGGAACGAGCTTCCCTCACCTGACCTACGGGTTGTCTTTGCGTGAGCAAACACGAGGGGTTGTGTTATTAGGGAGAAACCTCTTGTAAAATGATCTCCTTCGGAGCCATTTACATGGTGTTTGTCATGTAAACAAACTGTGTCGGGCAGTTAAAAGCAGTGCTCGATAAAATCCTGGAATTCCATAGGCTGCTGTTCCCACTGTTTTGTGTCAGTGGGATAGGCATCCTTGACTCTTCACCCACCTGGAATATGCACTGTGAAAATGGACTTTGGCTTTCAGTCTGTCCTCTTGCAATGGCTCTTTCTTGGAAGGAAAAACTGCAGTTCTCAAAATGTTTGGTTTGTACTGAATTCACTAGAGCAACATATCTAATATTAATGTAATTTTAT
>JAYRBT010000001.1:4347193-4367219 GCA_036023395.1 Myiotriccus ornatus
GAGTGCAAGGTAGTCTTGAGAAAACAGAAGAAAAAGGCAGGTGCCTTTTTGGCTGTCAGTAGCTCTCTGCCTCCTGTAAGGTTCTGCTTCCCACTTGGCTCTGTTTGTGCCCAGGTGAAGTATTTGCCTCCTCCTAATTCACTGTACTCCTCCTAGTTGTTGTATTGGTACAGATAGGACCAACGACCTTTAAGCCCACAGAGCTGTTTGATCTCCTTGTTTGACAACTGGCAAGGATGTCACCTGCTCTTGCTATTGCCAGCTGGTTCCTCTCTTTGCCATTGTGAACTCCAGCTTTTTACAGGCCACAGGCCTTGCATTATGGTCTAAGCTACAGCTTGGTTTTTTGTCAGTCTGGACTGGAGCTGCAACAACCACGGTCAAACCCTCCCCTTCCTCAGAGGTTCCCCCTGAGCCTGAGCAGCAGGGTGGTATCAGCTGCTGCTGTGTCAGAAGAGCTGATACACGGCTGCTTTTCCTCTTGGGAACATGCAGAAATGCTTCTCTAAGCTCACAGTGGGTGTCTCCACTGAGAAGTTAAAAAGACTTTCCCCCTGGATGGCCAAGGCACATTCACTGCAGATACCCAAGGGTGTTAAAATCCATCCCTCCCATGGCACCAGTCCCATAAGTGAGGCAGCACACAGGAGTCTCTGCCCTTGAAAACTGGTTTCTTGGCTGGAGCAATGAAGTCCTTAGTGGCAGTCAGGGATTTTAAAGCGTTAGGACTCGCTTATTTTGTGGGATTTTGGTTTTGGGGGTATTTTTGTGGATTTTTTTGTGAACTCCTTAACATGACTATGAAATCGTATGTCCAGTAGAGGGCAATAACACAACAAGCAAATCAAGCAGTGTGTTTGCTACTAATGTGGTCAAGTAGGTCAGCCAAGCTATTCCTCAGTTCACCTGGAAGTTTTCTACTTTTACTGAAATTATATTTTAAAAGAAGCACTTTTATCCCCTGTAAATGAAGCTGAGTGAAGACTATATGGTGTCACACCTATATCTTTACCAGCAGTATCTTAGCCTGAGCTGTAGGAAGAAGGGCCTTATTTAGATAACCACCTACTTGTTGCTTACAACAAAAAACCAGGTTTGGTTAAGAAAGCAGCTGTGCTAAAATTAACCTTGTTCTTGAATTAATACAAAATTGCCACTGCCTGGGATTTTATTGCCATCCAGTTGAAACCCCCATAACTGTGTCCTTATCCCTACCACAAGGGACTGGAAGGGGGTGATATCTCCAAAGTCTAGTTGCTTACACAGTGCATCCCATCTCCTGCATGATGCATGTAGCTGTGAAGCAACTTCCCCGTGTAAATCCCTTGCTCTGTTACAGGAGGTCCTGGACTGGTGCTCACTGAATTTCTCTTTACAGGGTTTGGTGTGTGCTGGACTGGCTGACATGGCCAGACCAGCAGAAAAGCTCAGCACAGCACAGTCTGCAGTACTAATGGCCACAGGTAAAGCCACAGTTACTCCATGTCTTTACCATCTCTGAACCTGAATACGCTCCTTTCCAAATCCTCCATCAGCACTAATCCACTTCGGTAGAAAGGCTTTAACTATAACCTGCCAGCTCTCACTATTGCTGTTGGATGATAGTTCTGGGACAGCTGTATACTTTTTATCAAACCTGTAAGTGTTCTGTAATCATATAACAGTTTTCTACATCTCTTAATTTAGAATTGCCCAGACCAAGTTGCTAAGAGTTAGGACATGAGTTTCATCCCTTAAGTTACCATGAGACCACTCATTCCAGTAAGTGACCTCTTTTGCTTCAGATCAAGTAGTTTTGAAATCAGGCCAGGATATGGTGACTTTTTTAAAACAGACTTCAGGGATTAAAGAATGGTAGAGTATTTAGCTCTAAAGAATTCTGCAAGTGTTACAAGGAATTGGACGCAGTGGTACATGGACTACTGCACTGCTGTCTGCCAAGAATGCTCACAGTGGCAGAAGCAATAGTCTGTAATCACAGAATCATTTAGGTTGGAAAAGACCTCTAAGATCATTGAATCCAACCAATAACCCAGCACTGCCAAGCTCACCACTAAACCATCTCCCTAAATGACACATCTACACATCTTATGACTTTCCCACTTCCCAGGGCAGCCTGTTTTGATGCTGATAACCCTTTCAGTGAAGATGTTTTTCCTAATATCCAATTTAAACCTCATCAGTGCAACTTGAGGCCATTTTTTCTCATCCTGTCTGTCACTTGTTCCCTGGGAGCAGAGCCTGACCCCCACCTGGCTACAACCTCCTTTCAGGGACTTGTAGAGAGTGATAAGGTCCCCCCTGAGCCTCCTTTTCTTCAGGTTAAACTCCCCAAGCTGGATATACTAGAGGGAAATACCACTACCCTGCAACTGTGCTGGAGAATTAAGGTCTAGACTTCTGTAGAGTACAGAGATTTTTGTCTGATATTCAGACTATGATTGACCTCACTGTCTAGTGACTTTGGGAAAATGCATTACATACCTTTAGCCATCCCACTGGCACTTGCTGTACTTTTCACTGAGAAATAGGTAGCTATAAAAAAAAGCAGTTGTTTAACATGAAGTCGTAAAACTTGTCTACTTAAACTGGCCCATGCATCAGTCTCCAAACTGAGGGAAATGTCCAAGTATTTCACTTTAAAGGCTTAACATCTCTAAACCTTCCATTTGATTCAACAGGCCTTATTTGGTCACGATACTCTCTAGTTATTATTCCTAAAAACTGGAGTCTGTTTGCTGTGAACTTCTTTGTTGGCTGTGCTGGAGGCTCTCAGCTCTTCCGGATATGGAGGTAGGTGTTAAGAAGGGCTTCTCCACATTCTCTAACTAAGCATTCAAACCACCTCTTCTTAACCAGGAACTCATAAATGCTGCCAGCCTCAATGTCAGTGCATCAGGCAAGAGGAACTGAATGATTAATTAAACACTGCAGAACTTTTTTTGCTACATTGTTACTTTTTCAGTCAAGTTGGGGTGAAGATTTAAATATTTTAGTCCAACTAGAGCACGTTTTGAGGAATGCTCCATGTAAGCTGCAGTTTCCAGGTCTAAGGCATTTAAAAGACTGACAAACAGCCTAGACTTTGTCCTCATAAGCTCTGCACTTCTATCAGCTTTCAGCATTGAATCTTGTCAGTTCCAGCTGGATCAAAGAATTCTTAAGCAGAGCAGCATATTTTTAATTTTTTTTTTCTGTTATTCTTTCATGAGGGAAACTTGGAAATTTTCTGGCTTCAGTACTAGCCAGGAATGTAGCAAACTTAGCTCCTTTGGAACTTTTTACATGAATTAAGCTATCCTATGTTGAGTTTCCACCCTCAAGCCCTGTAATTTTAAACCTCCTCTGCTGAACAGACTGTTAGGAAGACACTGTTACTGTAACTGTTATTGTAACTATTCTATTAGCCTGTGCTCTTTTTTTTTTTTTTCTTCCTATAGGTATAATCAGGAGCTAAAAGCAAAACAGCAAGAGCAGCTGCAGTGAAGAGATGCTTAACCCAACAGGTCAAATCTAACAGCGCACAAACCCATCCCCATGGGACCCAGCTTCACTAATTTTAATGTGCTTTTCCTCAGAGAAAATCAAAAGAGGAAATTTAAATGCCTAGAGAGCAAACATTTTCTAAGTGCAAATAACAAAAGCATCACCATACATTTAAATAAAGGGTGACGTTTTAAAATGAAGCAAAATTGTGTGTTTGTATTGTCTCTTTAAAGACACTGACTGTGGATTGTGCCTGGAATGAGTTGCTGGGTCTCACCTTATCTGACTCCAGGAGTGACACAGAACTGGTGACAGCCAGAGCCTCAGATTGAAGTGATCTTTCCTATCACAGTCAGACCTGGGCAGGGGTTTACCACACTTTCAGAAACCAACAGCAGCATTTGCATTTTGTTCTCTGCTGCTCTTCCCTGGTGGCGTAAGGACATTCTTTTCAGCTTCAGTTATGTGCATCTTCAGTTGTTTCCCAGCCACCACTGTCTCTAACAAAAGGAGAACAAACTAATGTGTGCCACTGGTGTTTTAGCTTTTGTCATCCTTTATAACTTGAGGCAGAAGAGCATTGCAATGAAGTACCAGAGCTCAGGAATTTATATCCAGGGGAAAAGATAACTGAGACCAGGCAGCTTCTTCAGGATTGAGCTTCCATGAAAATGAAGGCCTTAAAATTTTGGGAGTTTTGCAAAGTCCTATTTTATGTCTTTCTCCACCCCTACTTTCCACTAGTCTCATTTGAGTTATCGCTCCAGCATGGCAAGGGTGGAAAGGAACTGCACCTTGCTGTGGCACCGATGTCCCCTCCTTTTTCACCCTTTGTACGACGTTACATTATCTTGCGCAGAGTATGTGTGCGGGACACTCCAAGGAAAGCATTTTCCACTCTTTCAAGGCATGCACATGATACTCTGTCAGCTCCCCTTTTTCAAAGGCCGTCCTACGTGAAGCCAGCTGTGTTCTGCTGCAGTTGCACTCGCATTCCTTGGCTCTTCCAGCAGTAACACGGGGTGTCAGTTCCAAGGGGGAGCTCTCCAGCTGGGTTGCTGCTGAGCAGACACGAACTGCAGTGACTGAAGAACATTGCCAGAGACAGAGGTGTTGTATTTCAGTCCCCCTCCCTTCCCAATCCTCAACCAGGTAAAATTCATCCAGCAAACCAGTAATGGGAAAAAAAAAGTGTATTAAAATATTCACAAGATTACAAATACAAAACATGAAAGTCCATTCAAGAAAAAATATCCAAGATAACTGTTTCCAGATGAGTCTGTAAAAGCAAAAGCACTAACAGTTGGTACACCGGCTCTTCAAGTAATTAGGCCATGCAATGCATATCTAGCTCCCTCATACAGATTATACACCTGTCTTACAGGTGTTTGTTTTCTTGCACACCTCCAGGACAGAGGTTTACAAAAGACAAGTGCCCACGTACTCTGTTTTCAGTTACATTTACCACATAAGAACAGCTGGCATTGCAGGGAGACAGAAGACATTGCACAGCACACTGATCTCCAAAGGCATGGAACTTAGTTTTTTAGAGTGCAAAAATACCTGTAAATGAAAGGGCTTATTAGCTTTAGGGCAGTGAAGAGAAAGGAAAGAAAAGCCTCAAGAAGTATAATTGCTGAGCAGAGTTAATATGATTTTGTAGTGTCCCATATAAAAATGTCACCTAAATACTAGCACTGCAGGGGTGTGGCCACAGCCCAGAAGTCTTACCCACCTTCTCCACTTCGGTGGTTTTAAAGAGAAAATATTTCCATCACCTACTATACAATAAGAGCATTTGAGGTCCTAGGCAGATAACATCAGTAATGCAAAATTCCAAGACAAGATTTCAATACAGAGTGAAGGTGTTTCAGTGACAAATCAGTCAGTCTGTGCCTGACCTCAGTGAATCCACTCTAAGGTGATGCAGCTCCTCAGTTGCACATACATGTTTACTGCAGCTACAGATGGTTACCTAAACAGTTCTCACAGATTTAAAAAGTTTAAAAACCTAATTACAGCTCTTCTAGTCACAAACTGAAATATCACTAAAGCTTTGAGAGAAAACAAAACCCTGCAGGTCTCTGGTTATAAATGACACATCAGACAAGGAGTTACAGGGACATACTTGCCACTCTGTAATGGCTCTTAATGTCACCTCGTGACCATGGTGACCATCTTCCCCACAGAACAACTGCTGAAGTCAGAAGGGACAGTGGAAATCTGATGTACTGAGTATAGCTTCCAAATTACTTACATTGATATAATTATCTGTAATCTTTCTCCTGAAATTCATTTATGGTAATCAAAAATAAGATTTCAGATTGATCCCAGTTTTGTTTGCATGATGAATAAATGAATATTCATTGCAAGTCTTTTCCATCACACAGACCTTCCCCACTATGCAGGAGCAATGACCCACCTAATAGTTTCACTCCTTGAGGCTGCTGCCTCAAGAGAGGCACCTACTCCTCTGCTGGGCTGCTGCAAGCTTGGCATGCAGCACTTCTTTTTAAAATAGATGGTCCTAAAAGAGCTGGCAGCAGTCCTACAACAGAACAAGGGCAATGCCCTTCGTGCTCCTCAAAGTTCAAGCTGTTCTTTTCCACCTGCAAGGAGCAGCATTAGAGGATTAAGAGAACAGCAGCAGAGCAAACAGAGCTAAATTTCTGGTCACCACAACATCAGGATATGATGACCTTGTTTGACTTCAACCTCTGCTTGCTCTACCCATCAAGGAAGTAGAAGTCCTCTGTCTCCTGTGACTTTGCTAAATAAGCCAAGTCACCATCAGCACAGGTTATTGTATCATTAAAAAAGATAACTGGACAGACAGAAAGTTCACAAGTGTTATCTCACAACGCTTGAAGTCCTTTTGACTTCAGTCTGTTACTTAATAGCTACATTGTTCACTTTTCCCTGACAAAAAAAAATTGAACAGCCCTACCACTGGAGAGGGATTCAGACTGATTTCTGCCATTCCTGGGGGAAGAGATTTTTGTTTCTTTCTAAAAAGATGTTCAGTGTTTTTTAAAAATACTTCAAAGCTCATCCTGCCCTCATAAAGAGGACCCAAGCAGCCTCGGAAGGAGCCTCCTCAGTCTAGGCAATATCCACGTACCTGTAGCCAGACAAAAGCCATGCAAGGAGGTGTCTCCTTACGTCAGTCGGCATCAGCCAGATCAGTGTTTCTCCTAAAGTCAGCACTAGATCAGCACGTCTCCTAAAGTTAGCACCAGATTAGTGTGTTTCCTAAAGTTAGCACCACATCAGAATTGTGCTCAGATTCTCCAGTATATTCCAACAGGAAAAGAAACAAACAGTAGTAGCAGATTTCAGAGGCAAGGCCAGCCCCATCTTCTCATAGCAGCAAGTTTTTGATCACTACATTCATCGCAATTCTCCCTCTTACTCAAAAATACTTCCTTGGGGAGAAAGTTGCTGATGCACAGAGATGAACACAGGCAGATCAAAATCAAGGTTCTCCATCAACCACATCAAAAGCATTAGTTTATTATTAAGTGTAAAACAAATGTTGGGAAGTAACAGCCTGGTAGATAAGGAAAGCAGCAGCAGCAGGATTCATTCTGCTCCTAATCACAGAACCACAGCATATGCTGAGTTGGAAGGGATCCATCAGGACCATCGAGTTCAATTCCTGGTCCTGCACAGGACCATCCCCAAGAGCCTGATAGTGCTGTCCAAATGCTTCTTGAACTCTGTCAGGCTTGGTGCTGTGACCACTTCCCTGGGGAGCCTGTTCCAGCACCTGACCTCCCTCTGGGTGAAGAACCTTTTTCTAATATCCAACCTAAACCTCCCCCAACTCAGCTTTGTGCCCTTTCCTCGAGTCCTGTCACTGGTCATGAGAGTGAAGAGATCAGTTCCTGCCCCTCCTCTTCCCCTCCCAAGGAATTTGTAACTGCAGTGAGGTCTCCCCTCAGTCTCCTGTGTGCCCTCAGCTGCTGCTCACATGGCTTCCCCTCCAGACCCTTCACCATCCCTGTTGCTCTCCTCTGGATGCCTTCTAATGGCTTAATATCTTATATTGTGACACCCAAAACTGCCCCAATATTGCAGGTGAGGCTGCCCCAGGTCAGAGCAGAGCAGGACAATCCCCTCCCTGGCCTGGCTGGCGAGGCTGGACCTGATGCCCCCCAGGACAAGGATGTCCCTCCTGGCGGCCAGGGCACTGCTGACTCATGGCCAGCTGGCCACTGAGCAGGACCCCCAGGGCCCTTTCCTGGCACTGCTTTCCAGCATCTCATTCCCCAGTCTGTCCATACACCCAGGGCTGCCCCATCCCAGGTGCAGAATCCAGCACTTGAGGAGATCATACAGAATCACAGAAGCACAGAATGGTTTGGGTTGGAAGGGACCTTAAAGACCATCTTGTTTCAACACCCCTGCCATAGGCAGAGACACCTTCCACTGGACCAGGTTACTCAGAGCTCTATCCAACCTGGCCTTAAACAAATCCAGGGATGGGGCATCCACAACTTCTCTGGGCAACCTGTGCCAGGGCCTCACCACCTTCTGAGTAAAGAATTTGCTGGCTAGTTACCAATGTGAGTACTGCAGCATCCAAGAACAGTGCACAGGCACACATCAGATACTGGCTTCTATCAACAGACGGGAGCCTGAGTTGACAAACTGCCCCTGAGTGTGTCTGGGACAAGTACGTCCCACTCCATCAGCTTCCAGCACTGGCAAGAAGCATCATAACCCCCCATGTGGAGTCTTGCTAAAACCCCTCTTCAATCCACAAAGTGGAAAGTTATAATTAAAGGCCTTCTGTGGAGAAGAAATTTGTTAATTTTACATCTGTATGCATTACTGCCAAAAAATAAAATACTACATAGTTTTCAGAGTTGCAATGGTTAGTGAGCCACAGCACAGTGTCTCAGCCCCCAACGGGACTTGGCAAACACCTGAAAACTCATAACTGAAAAACTTCCTTTAAAACTGAAACATCTCCTTTCTTTGATACCAGCCAAGTCCTGGAACAAGGGTTACACAAATTCAGATATTGCAGGATTAGGAATTGACATCTAGCAGAATAAATTAATCCATGGTTTCCTTTTGAGCCTCAGTTTTAAGAAGCTGGTTCTGGCTTTGAGGACAATGTCTTAAAATCTAGCCAGTGCATGTATACAGAAATAAAGCTGTCAACATTTAATAAAGGCAGGTGTTGTCAGGAAACCTGTGAAGTCTGATCCTGATGAAAGAATATAGTGTTGGCATGCCCAACAACTTTGTTGGGGAAAAAAAACCCACTGGATGAAAAACAGCTAATAAAGTTCCCCTGTTATAATTAAATATTACCTAATGTGCTTCTGAAAGGGTCTTCCATGGGTCTATTTCTCACGTACTTGGTGTTACATTAGGCTTGAGTTTGTTTGGAACAGATTGCCCAGAGTTGCCGTAGAGTTTCCACCCATGGAGATACTCAGAACTTGGCACAGTGCTGGGCAACCTGCTCTGGCTGGCCCTGCTTGAGCAGCAGGGGCTGGACTAGATCATCTCCAGAGGTCCCTTCCAACCTCAACCATTCTGTGACTGATTCTGTGCAACAAGACAGAACTAGGAAATGGGTAAGGATCAGAGACAAGGTGCTATGACAGACCAAACCAAAAATCATTAGCTGCCACAGAAAAAGGCCAAACAACACCACATTAGAATGTACAAAACAGAAATCCTTCTACCATATGCTACTCCGAGAAGATCTCTGCTGGAATGCCACTTCTAGCTCCAGGCACCAGATTTCAGGATACTGTGGATCAGCAGAAGAAAGGTCCTCTCAACAGAGATCCTTAACAGTCTAGGAGGAGTTTAAGCTAGAAACAGGAAGCTGGGGAACTATACTCAAGCAGTAGACTTGCAGAGATGAAGGAAATAAACTGCCCTTCTGCATCCTCTGTGCAAATATAGGTTACATAATAAGAAACCCACATCAAAAAAACCCAGAGAGCCCCAGATCTCCTCCAGAGGTCATTCAGCATCCACTACAGGCTTTTAAGAACAGATAAAGCACCTCTAAGGAGGTGACAGTGGTATAATGGAGCCATGGGAGAGGTAATGGAGTCCTACAGCTTCCAGATCCCTTGGAGCCCTTTTTCACAGTTACATGAAATGACACAGTTTTAAGGAAGAAACTTTTCACTGAAAAGTTCAACAGAGTCTGAGGTAACCACCTACAGCTACAGCTTCCTATGCCTTTAACTCACTATTTCCTTTGTTTTCACAAAATTCATTCATACCATTCCACAAAATTCATTAGATCAACACTATCCCTGCATCTTAAAGGACTAATCTTGAATAGCTGGGCTCATAATGAAGTAAACAGTTCTGTGACCTGTGTTACACAGGTCAGGTAGGCCTAAAGATTTCCTTCACTTACACTGCTAAGACATACATTTCTGACAGCTAGGAATCACAATTTGGCTTACAAGACCAAGTGAGAGGGTCTAGTTTACATGAGAAGGCAGCTTTTACTGAGAATCTGATCAAAGAAAGATAAATACCCTGTATACGTATGGAACTCAGTGGATATAAAGAAGATGTCATGTCTCCTTTATATTCACCTCAACAAAAGAAGGCCTTATAAGCAAAAAAAAAAAAAAAAGAATCTCCAGGTCAATCTAGAATCTTCAGGCATCTTCCAGTTTCTCCATTAATAATCAAGATAAAAATATTTAAAAATCGTGATGTGAGCTTTCACTTTCTCTCTCGTCACACATGATACAAAAAAGAATATTGGCAATTTATAAGCAAAATTCTTACCGCATTTCAACATGCAACATTGGTCTCACTTCTGTACGATTAAATAGACTATTTACACACAATACATATATATCTTTCCCTCTGTATGCACATGCATTGGTCCTAGCCTAGGCATCAAAGGCCACATGTGAGTTCTCTGGGTCAAATCTTGTTCAAGCAATTCCAGTCTGAGTGTGTGTTCTCCTTTGGACAGCTTAGGATCTCATCTCAGTTCTTCCGAATGTCGGCGTAGACCACGGACTCTGACTTGTTGATCTTGTCGCTGTGCTGTCCCCCGGAGTGATCTAACTGCGCGTAAATGACTGGGCCCTGGGGACACAACAAAGAAGCGTCATCAGGACTGCTCAGAACAGGCAGCACATCTGCAGCAAGATGAAAGCCAAAGCGAGACCACAGAGCTTTAATGACTGCGAACAGCACTTGGAAGCAGGTGGAATGAACCCTCGCCTTTGAATGAGCTCTAGTCTGCCACCTTTCTGCTCCTGGGAGCAATGCCAAGCAGCGCCCTTTCCTCCCTCCGAGATTTCTTCCTTCCCACAGAAAGCAAAATCTAGAATCCTTTGCTCTGAAAAGCAGCAATTCTTACGTGTTATGCAGTAAAGACTCGTGGCTTAGTCAGATGCATGCCAGATTTGTTATTGTTCAGGAGGAACTGTACCACAGATTTACCAGTCCACAGCAGAGGGTACTTCCTCTTCTGCCACTTAGTTCCTGTAAATGCCAGCACCACTGGACCACTTGGATAACGAGGGAGGGAACAAAGCTGCAGCAACCCTGTGACACAAGTCCCTGCCCAAACAACTGATGGGATCAAGACTTACACAGCAGTGTAGTACAGAAAGTACTGAAATGCTGCGGCAGTACAGAACTCTTACCTGACTTCCGAGCCAGCCCAGGCTCTGCACAGCTCCACACACACCCTGGGCAGGCATGGCCACACACCTTTGTTACCTTTGCTGCTGTGCAGTGGGGGACATTACCAGCACTGTCCTTCAGCTGAGCAAACACGCCTGCACCTTCCCAAAACACCACGCCCTCCAGAAGCCCACAGGAGAGAAAACTGCAGCTACTGGAGACAGGACTGCAGCCTGTAGAGAACAGGTGCCCAACAAGACAGGTGGGACCTCTATGGCCAGGTCTGACCTGCAGCTCCCCCACTGCACCCCCCAGCTGACACAAGCACAGAGCACAAGGCTGTGACCATCTCAGCACAGAGAACACCCCCCCACCCCCCCCTGCAGGAGAGAAAGGGACTGTCCTGTTCGGGGGTGAGTGGGGGGAATTACAGAGAGAGAGAGTTTTTAGTTTGGCTGTGGCTCTTTTTAGCAGTTTTTCCTTCAAAACATTTCATCCATTTAACTGTTTCGGTTTCCCTCATGCCCCAGGAAGAAGGAGCCTTCACAGGCACTTCTCCTACTCCATTCTTGCTTTTGGAATCCTGACATATTAGGAAGCATTTCTACAGAACTGACCCAGAAATCCTGCCATCTATCTCCCAAAGTAATTAGGAGCCACAGATGAAAAGAGACCTTCTGTACAGAGAGCTAAGTCCTTGAAGGACCATAAGCACCTTCCTGCACAGCTGTTTTCCCCCCAGCACAGTGGCAAAGCACACACCTGATAAATACCTTGTTCTCTTTCAGAAGTAATTTAAATCCACATTTTCTTCCTTCAGGGTAAGGTATTTCCAAAGTGATAAAAGAGTAGAAGACAGACAGAAGGGGGAAAACTTGCGAGTGGATATAAAACACTGAATATAAACAACAGACTGAGAAAACGAAGAAGGAAAAAAAAAGGACACTGATTTCTTAGAAAATCCTGGATTTTAAATCTCATTATAGCCATTTTTTTCCTTTTTCTGCTATTTGCTTTCATGTTGTTCTGGTCTCCAACACTATATCGGGATTACATTACTAATTCCAATTAGAGTGCAGTGTCTATATAAACTTCAAGGCAAAGTAACCTTAAAGTTTATTTGCAAGCAATTTTGGAAGTCTCATCTGCCTGAGGCCAGAGGTCAAGAGGAGGATAAATTCAGCTCAAGAGCACTTTCTATCAGTTAAAAAAAAAAAAAAAAAATCTCTAACTGCATAAAGTACTCATTATGACATTCCAAGTGTTGTTCAAGTAATTCCGATGGGTCAATTTTCTACCACGGGAGTTCACTCTGGACCAGTGATTACTATTCAGACCTAACTGATCCCATCCCCTCAGGATCAGTTATCACTATTCTAGCTTTATGCCATTTAAATACAGCTAATCTGATGCAACCAGAGTGTTAGGTGGTGGTGGAGAGACTGACTGACCTGATCACCTGACCCAAACCAAGCTACCCTTGTTTCAATATGTTCACCGTCAGTCACCTAAATAAGTGGTAGGTTAGCTAACAAAGAGAAAAGGAGGACCAAGGATTTATTCCAATGCTCCATCTATTTTATTTGCTGCCAATTGATTTTCTAGCTGACTTATAATCAACTAATTCAGGGCCTTTTAAAAAAAAAGTCTAAACAATTCAGAACTTTCATCTAATCCCAACCAAGCTCATCCTGACTCTTCAGAACCAAAAGACAGACCAGCACTGCTACATAAAAGCAGCATTTCCCAAAGCCTTGCAATTTTTCCATTTAGAACTGAATGGAAAAGAATAGCAGGAGTACCTGCTAAGGGTTTGTCAGCAGTCATGAATTGCAAGTTACAGCAAAGAGAAAGGAACTACAAAGTTAGACCATCATGGTCTAACGGGAGTCTACAATATTTTCAAATTTTTTAGATTCTGAAGGCTGTTCCAACTACCACAGATTCCAGCTCCAGGAAGAGTTATCTGAAATTTAAATCAAGATTCCTGGCACTGCTGCTTCTCAGGGTCGTGGGAATCAGTTTAAAGCCTGGAACAGAGCTCAAACACAGCCTGTTCAGATCTATCTTAAACCAGAAAGAGCAAAGCCAGAGATCAGAGACCTCCCCTTCTGCAGCAGATGTTAACGCAGCTTTAGTGCTCCCCAATTCTACAATGAGACCCTCCTGCTTAGGGAGCTCTGCACCAACCTGTTCTGTACATCAGAACTGCTTTCTAGGGACGTTACTCTTTAGGATCAGCTCCTTCAGCCTGCCCAGAAATGAACACTCAGCTCCTTGCAAAGTACAAAGACAAACAACAGCCGCCTTGGAGTTCGGCATATTTTGGGACAATACATATCTGCCTTCCAGTTTGCCTGCTGCAACACGGTTTACTAAACAAGGACATACATGTGGGAAACACATTTAGTTCAGGCCTTCAAATAATAGTCATGGTAGAACATGAGTCACTACAGAGTGATGGCACGGAAAAGAAACACCACACACAAATTTGACAGGACAGAACGTACCTGAGGAGAAGGAAGGCACAGTGAAAACAAGTAGAGCTGATTCAATCAGCTGAGCACTCACAGAATCAGATCTGCATAATTTCAGCACTCTGGGGCACTCCAGAAAGCAAGGTCCACACCTGATTAACTTGCACTCAAAATACACAAAGGAAATGCAGCCTCAGTGCACTTTCAGCTGAGCAGGGGACAAATACTCCACCTTAAACTGACACATAAATAAAAAAAGAGTAAACTTAATTTAATCAATTTAAATGCCACTCTTTAAGAGTGACCACCTCTGTCACTGTTTTTACCTTGCAGAGCCAGGGGTTGTGTATTTGTATTCACAGTTCTTTTCCAGCACAAAGCATTCAGTCATTTTCTACTCATCCCACCACGTAAAAGGCTACAAGGAAGACCACAGGTCTTTCCTGTTTGACTGTGGGAACCACTGGTCTAAAACTGCCAGGCATTCCAAGAGACAAGAGTGTGCCTGAATCAACAAGCAGCTTCTGGGAACTTCCGGAATCTGGATATCTGCATTTCACCTACATAACCCCTCAAAAGCTTGGATACAGCAACTAATTTCTTGATGACCAAGAAACACCAGTTTTACTTATATGTGATACTAGATTTCAAATATGTTTATTTGCATGCTGATATGATCCTTAAAAAAAAAAATCAACAAAACAGTGGCTAGAAATTAAAAATATAAGTGAAATATAGAAATATTAGTTTTCTCACTGATTTAAACATTCTGTTCAAAATCTGATGTACCCTGATTTCATTGTTGATCTTTTTAAAGAAGAGTAAATTTGTTTACTTGTTCTGTAAGAGGGGGCAAATGTTTACCAGAAGGTAGAGGAACCACTCGCTGCTACAAATGTCTGCCAAGAAAAGAAAATCCAGACAAAACTCTCTTTTGCCCAAGAGATTAAAAATCAAGAAAACTGAACGAAACAAAAGCCATTTGCAGTATTTTCCCTTTGAAATAGGTAGTGTTCATAGCTCTGGGTTTTCCTTTAGGAACTTACCTGCAGGAAGACCCCGGAGGGCCTCTTAAGGAATAAGCAGACCAGAGTAACTACGGAAGGGCAAAAGCTCACTGATCCTGAGTTCTCTTCACATAGTTTAGATTTACTCTGACATGTTCCTTCCAGTACACTGAGACCCAGAACACTGAGGACACAGGAACATGAGGACTCTGCAAGCTTTCACACTAAAACATTATAGTACTTTGTCTTTTAAGATGTAAGTGCAGAACAGCAAAACTCTTAATCCCTGTAGCTCTCAGGGTACTTCCATGTACTGTTTCATACCGTGACAGTAATTAGGCAAAACATCTTTTGATGTCTTTTGACCTAGGAACATCAACTCCAACACCTACTGCAACATAAATCCCACAAAACTTTTTTTTTTTTTTTTGAAGGGGGAACAGGAGGAACCACCTGTCTCACTCACGCATTCTAGAAGCTCCTCCCTTAAACTAGAAAAGACAAGCTTTATCTAGGCCTTATAGGCTGCTGCTACTAGACCCATTCCAGTCAAAATCTGAACTTATCTTTAAATCTTATAACTTGAGTATACTTGAGCCTCTGTGTTCAGAGAATAACTGATCTCTGAAGTCAGAAGGCAGCTTTGTGGGCCTGTGTGCTAAAACTCCGGAAATACTCCAAGGCCCAGAACAAAATGCATTTCAAAACCAAACTAGAAGCCCAACAGAGTAGGGACTGACTTTATCCAGCTCACTGGATAAAGCACGTTTAGGTTTTTTCCTGTACTGTTAACACATTAACACACATCTCCATTATTTTGTCGGGAGAAATTAGGAACCCAGGTATTAACTTTGATTTAGAAACCCATTCACACACTGCAGCCACTTTCTAAAAGGTGGCTAATCAGGAAAAAGTCCATTTTGAACTTTAATTCATTCAGGGTCTGTACCTCCACAGGAAAACTGCTGGGAATACACTAATCAAGAGATAAGAAACAGCTTCCAAATTAGGAAATCTTGTACACTTTTAACAGGTAATCATACATTGCACAGAATCCCTGCCTAACTCGTGCTCTCTCCTCTCTAACTGATTTCCCATGGGATGTAAAGTCTGGATAAGAGACAGTTTTTTCCTTCAAAGTCAGCAGGACTTTGCCAACAGCAGCAAGGACAAAGAGTGGCACTTTGAAGCCCGCACAAGTTGGGAAGCTCTGCAGAAGAGAGCTCTCAGCAGCAGGAGCCATCTGCAAACTGACCATCACTGGTCAGCGTCTGCACCACGCTGCCTCACTACTCCACGTGGCATGAGACAGTAAAATTCCTCTCCACTACAACCTCAAAAGAGACTAGGCAGATTTATGGGGTGATTACATATCTAACAGACTATGCTATCTCTGCACTGAACAGCTACTCATTGCCCACTCCTGATCCTTGCCAACCCTGCACTGCACTACAACCTGTGTATGCTGACACACAAGATCACAACCATCTTTTTCTTATAATTTAGGATGAAAAGGGCATAAAACTCCATCTCAGCTAATAGCAAGATGCTGATCTTCCAACTGCACTAAGCCTTGTGCAGAAGAGTCCACCAGTCCCTGCTTACTGTCCACCCCTTTTTCGGAGCACACGCTTTTATCCCCCAGCAGTTTAACAGGCAGCACCTAACGCACGTATCCCACCCTGCCTTTACGTTTTCCATACCATCTTCCCCACATTCTGGGAGGATCCTGCTTGGGGAAGCAGCTGGAAGCAGTTTACCTGGTGTGATCTGGCGGGCACGCTGTTTACCAGGCCCTCTGTGTCGGAGGGCGCCTTCTGCGGAGCCTGCTTAACCGGAGACATCAAGCTCTCAGAGGTACTGCAGCTGACGAGGTGGCAGAGCAGAGTTTGCACGACAATGTTCAAGAGGCAACACAAAAAAAACAAACAAAAAAAAAAACAGAACAAAAAACAAAAAGACGAGTGATGGCAAGATGAAAGTGGCAGATCACGCCAAAGTAAAAGTGAACATAATGGATTCTAAAATAAACACATATGATTCTCCATCTCTCCCGAGGTATTTCTCTAACCTTCTTCCGTGTTTCATTAGTAAGCGACATGAAGGAGCAACTACTGACATAGGATAGCAGCTCCTCCAAAACCCCTGTTCCTTAAGATACTCCCATTCAACTCAACTCCTCTGTTTTCTTCTCCAAGGCTTCAGACTCAGCTAACAGTGGTAACCAGCAAGGTACTTCCTACCAAACCCCACATTAGTTCCCTTGCTTTTGGTTAGGCTATGATCCCAAATAATGCTGCCCATTCACAGGTGACATTGGTCTCTGGAGTAATCATCCTAAGAGTCCCAAGTGACATTTTAAGCTATGTGCCCTCCTATGGCTACTTGAATAATCAAGCAAATCTTGTTTTTCAAACAGAAGAAGTGTCTTGCGGTGAGAACAAACAGCCATAAAAGAAGGCTGCCAGTTTTCACTCTCTGATTGCTTCTTTCCATCTGCTTAAAGCAGAACTGAAAAGAAAGCAAGCCTGTAATACAGAAAGGAATATCACAGATCTAAGCACAGGAGCAAATGCCCTTAAAGTCAGTAGCTTCTGGGCAATGAGTCTCTCAGTGCTAGATCCACCTCCTTGTACCAAAGCACCCAAGAAAGGAAACTAGTCATCTCCTTGGCAGCAGACACAGGAGCTCCCCTTGCTACCACAACCCTCTGACCACTGGGCCTCTTTTTTCCTGTCTTTGTAGACAGATAGTCTATAAAGCAAGTATAGAAGCAAACAAATGAGGACAGTGACATTAAGCAGACCACCTCCTCACAGGGCAAGCATTTTTTATCCTTTGATAAGTCTAACCATAGCAGACTTAGTTCCTCATACATGCAGCAGTTAAGAGTTTAAAAAAAAAAATACTGCCTCAGCCATCATGGAAGGGGTTTCTACTGTATTAGAGACAATGTAGCCCTTCTGTTATTAAAATTATGTATCATTCATTGTTTTATCCACAAAATTCCTCCGATCTACACTATCTAAATGTTATCACTCAGGTTTAAGCAACTAATATACTTAGATCCCTCCAAGTTTTCAAACACCTAAGCTGCCTGAGACAGAGTCCGACACTTTCAGGGAATTTACTTTTATTTTGAAACAGAAAGGGCTCTGAATTTCCTGTGCTTTAGTCAATGCACTGGCGAGTTCACTGTTGGAAGAGATGGAGGGACACCACCTGGGATAAACAGCAAACTCCACCCCAGTTAGACATGAGACAATGAAACCCAAGCACCCAGTGAAATGCATCATCCCTTTGCCAACAGATTCCAGCTCAAATTACAGTGAAATTATGTTAGTAGAGACCTAGCTGGTTAGTCAGCAAAGGAAGAAGAAATGTGTACACACACACAGGTATTAACAGCAACCACCAACTTGATTAGTTACCATGGTGTCTAGTGGGACTGGAAGAGAAGACCCAGCCCTGTTACATTCCCAATCTGGCGTCTATATCAGGATCTCTGTAAGGAGAGGAAGGTAAGCAGGATCCAATCCCAGCACACCAAGGCAGAAAGAAAAAAAACAAAACAAAACAAAAAAACCCACCAAAGTCAGAGCATGAATGGGGTCTGTGGCCATGCAGGGGTTCCAGATGCCACGCAGGGCCCCAGTCCACCTCAGTTCAAGGCAGAATGGTTATCTGGGAGTAAGTGCATCTCTCCACCACCACCACCACACACCGAGTTAGCATCGTATAGAAGACAGTCCATAAGTTTGGAGGGGGTCACAGCACAGTTGATTTCTCTCTACACATCATGCAGAGCTGGCATGGTCAGTGAAAGCAGTATTTAAACCTCAGAGGTTACGTAACTTTCCCAAGAGAGAGCAGTTAAATCTACTACAAGAAATGACAGTGCATGAACTACTGCTCCAGGCTCGGCACCAGCGTGTGTCCTCCAGCAGGAAGACACTGGAGGGCAGGTCAGTGGGAAACAAGGCAAGCAGGCCATCTCAGGCACACCGCTGGTGCATGACACTGCAGGCTTCTTCTCAATTCTTAGGGGAAGGACACATGCAGAGAGGGAAAACCAGGCTTTCCACACAATTTTGAGCACACACAGCCGCCTTTGATGTATTTAGCCTTACCATTGGGCAATAGCCAACTCCCTTTCTCTAAGCTCTCCAACTGGGAAAAGGACAGGGCAAAGTTTAATTTGGAAATCCCCACAAGTTTATTTTTGGAGTTATTTTCTTTTATCCCAAGGGAAACTCAAAGGACCTGCAGCAAGCAGGAATATTTGTTGGGGAAAGAACAGAAGAAAGTTATAAGTTTGGGGCTTGTTTCTAAGACTACATACATAATTTTCATTCTTTCTTACAGAAGAAAATTACCATCTAATTAGAGAGGAGAAAAAAGGAAGCACCTCCTCCACCAGTACCAAGCTTCATCACCACAGGACTCAAGTCTGCCTTTGTTAGTTCTTGTTGCTTTTTCATATGCCCATCCAAAGAACTGCGCTTCACTTTGGAGTTATCCTCCTAACACTAAAAGCCCTGAAGGGATGGGAACAGTTAAAAACCAGACAGAGAAGGAGAATGGATGCGGAGTGGCTACTCCTTCCTTAATTTGAAGTGTGGTGATGAATGGGGTTTTGGCAAGAATACTCCAGGCTTAGAAGTCAGACACTGGTAACTGAAAAATCCAGTCCTGACCTCAACACAGAGCATTCTTTGGAAGTGCACATATGGCCCTTTTCCTTTGGGGGTGGCAGGGAAAGTAGAGCTGGAGGGAAGGAGAACAGACCAGGTAGGGGATCTTGGATTAAATTTTCCTAGGGCATATATGCCTGTGGCTGGGGATCAACTTCAATATCTAGTGATTTTCAAGTGGAACTCCTGGTCAGTATGTCTTTTCAAGCACAGCACAAAGATAATCATTAAAGGCAGATGATCAGTGCTCCACATGGCCATACCTTATCTGTAGCCATGGCTGCCAAGACTTGGCCAAAACAACTCCTACCCCCCTTCAAGCCCTCCCTCTGCTCCTGCTGCTGTTCCTCACATCACCCACAGGTGAGGAGGGAGATCTCTTACCCAGAGTATCGTTTTTTAGAGTTGTTCTTTCTGATGACAAGACACACGACAATAGAGATGAGCGATGAGAGACCTGTAACCGTACCGATGGCTATCCCTGCCACCGTGGCAATGGGGAACGCAGGCAGGCTGTCTGGGGAGAGAAGGGAGAAAACATTCAACTCTTCTGCATTCCCTCATCAACAGAAGTGCAAACCACAAATGCTCTCGAGCTCGGATTCATTTAGAGCAGGAGGCACTAATGTACTATTCAGAAATTATGCCCTGCAGCCTGAGTGGGGGTAAGAGCAGGCAGCCAGCAAAACAATATGTGAACAGAGCACACACCAGGAGCGTTCTC
>JAYRBT010000001.1:4372333-4412841 GCA_036023395.1 Myiotriccus ornatus
CCTGCAGCCTGAGTGGGGGTAAGAGCAGGCAGCCAGCAAAACAATATGTGAACAGAGCACACACCAGGAGCGTTCTCAGTGCCACTGTCCTTCAGAACTGCATATATATTGAACCAAGAAATTTTACATGTCAGGAAACACAGCTGACAACGAGGACAACCCTGTCTCATTTTGTACCTCAAGGTGTGGGGGGGAAAAGTTAGATCCATCTTCACATTCCCAGAAAGGTCAACAGGAAAAGGCAAGCACACTTGAAAGCAGATTTGAACACAGCACGTTGCTAACCCGCTGAAGGCTGAGTGTTTTCCAGGTAGCATGCAGCAGACAGCACAGTTCCTACCCATGATCACTCTTACTAGTGTTTTTACATGATTCTGGTGTCTCTAAATACAGCTCTATACATTTCTGTGGACTCGTTTTTTTCCTTCTTGCATCAGGGTCACTGGACAATACCAGAAATATACGTAGAGGAACGCAGTATTGCTTTACTCACATTCTCCCTAATATTATTTTGGGGGAAGGTAGGCTAAGAAAGAGCAGTCAGAAACAAAAGCCAATCAGAAGAGAATGAGTACAAAATACCTAAGAGATAAAGAATACACAGACTGCCACTATAGCTTTTCCCAGTAAGAAACAAAATCCTTTCCTTCGCTCTGCACCGTGTTTAATGTAAGGAACTTCTTCGGCCAGAGGGTTTCTTACAAGACTCCAAGCTGTACCAGCTACTTGCACCAAATACAAATGAATCAGCAGAAGACTCTACAGGTAAAACAACTTATCTAGAAAAATCTGTCCCAGACTTTCCTCTCATGTTTGTCTGGTTATCACAGAACTGCTGAGGTTGGAAGGGACATCTTGAGACTGTACAGTCCAACCCCCCTGCTCAAGTGGGATCAGGTAGCTCAGCTTGCTCAACACTATCCAGTTTGGATTTGAGTGTCCCCAGGGATGGGAAACTCTTTGGGTAACCTACTCCAGTGTTCAATCGCAGTAAAAAAGTGCAGTTAAGCTCAGACAGAATTTCCTGTGTTTTGATTTACACCCATTGTCTCTTGTCCTGTCTCTAGGTACCACTGAAGAGCCTGGCTCAGTCTTCTTTAGATGCCATCAATGTACATAAACACTGGTGAGAGGATTCCCCTGAGCCTTTCTTCTCTTTTGCAGGCTGGACAGCCCCATTTCTCCTCGTATGAAAAGTGGTACAGTCCCTTAATCATCTTAGTCATCCTCTGCCAGGCTTGTTCCAGCAAGGACCACAGACCATGTGTATTCAAGCCCTTCCCAGCCAGTCTGTAGTCTGTTGACCAAGTCCATTTTGACACACTGATGTAGAAGGGAGCAGTAACCTGAAGCAGGGGCATCATACTAAGAAAACAGGGCTTTCACTTAGTTCTGTTCCTTTTGGGTTCAACGACTTTCAGGAGAAGGGCTGTCTCAGTAAGAAATTACAGATGAAGACATGAGTGCCACAACTTAGAAGACATCCCTTCTTTTCAGAACCTTCAGCAGCCCAGAGATCCTTCTGCTATTAAGGAAAAAAGTCCTACAAATTGTATTATTTTTCAGGTGATTGTGTTTGAGCCCCATGCAAAAATAAACAAATTTATTTTGAGGCACCTAAGGAGTTCTCTGGTTTCTGTGCTTTTTCACCACTCCAAAAGTGCAGGAATAACTGCCTGCAAAAGCATCAAAACAGACGTGCATTTCTGTCAGCAGAGCAACTGCTGCCTTGTACACCACAAAAGAAAACACACACGCTTTTTCAGAGCAAGAAATCAAGTAACAGTCCAAAACTAGAGAGCAGATTGTTTGCTGGAAGAACAATGTTAAAATTTGATTGTGTTGTCGCTTCTTTGACTCAGGGAGTTTTCTGGTTGGTTGAATCTGAGTGATGGACAGCAGTTACATTCTGTTGACAGAGGTTATTAAGACCATGTAAAGAAATGCAACTGTTTGCATGTGAAACTAGAGTGTGGCTTTATTGCTTCTCAGAACATGGTCCAGCAGATTACAGAAGAGCTCACCCAATTTTATGATCACTTAGTTCAGCTAAAGAATGTTTCACCCCCATGTTTTTCCTGTATTTTCCAGCATTCCAGTTACATGATTTCCTCATAAGTACTTCCAGAGCAGTCAATGACTTCATTATAACAGAGACTCCCAGCTAAATAACAGAACACCAGCTCTGAAATCTAATATTTTAGTTAACAGCTCAACACAAACCAAAAATCCAGCCATTCAGAGAACACCTTCCACTAATTATCACTGTAATTCAAAGCAATTTCCATTTTCGCTGAAAGCCTGTTAGCATCAGTTTTATGAAACAGGCAGGAAAGGGAAGCTTCCATTGCTCCTAAGTATAAAGCTTTTCATACAATTATTATTTTCAGTGTTCAGATCAAAGATGAACAACCTCCAGGCAACACTAGCTGTCTTGAACACACTGTGAAGTAGCTGCCTGTTACAAATAGAGTTACAACCTATTTATTACAGGAGCAGTACTTTCAGGTGAAGGAAGGAATGCAAGACAGCATTGCATCTATAGCTTGAAAACCTGCTTTCACAGTCTTCTCAAGAATTTGAAGACAACTGTCACAGCATTGTTCTGAGGATGAGAATGATTTCGAACTCAGTGTTTCTTCCAGAATCATTGTGATCCTCTTGTCCAGATGCTCCACCATGCATGGGAAGCCAGTATGCAAGTCTGTTAAAAAAATATCACCTAAATTAGTATACCTAAGTCAGTCTTCATTTGCTTAACCTGGGTTAAGATCTGAAGAGACTTTGCCAAGAACAGCCTGACTTTGCCAAACTGGCAGTTGCTTCAGTGCTTCTTCCTGGTGACCATCAATACACTGCGAGAAAATAAACTGCCCCTGTTTTATATAGACTTCAAACTTCCAAGAAACAGAAAGTTCTAAGTGATGGTTGGACCTCCAGAGGTCCCATCCAACTCCAACTGCTCCATGAAAAGAAAAGTTAGATACAAAAGAACCTTTGCCTACAAAAGAACTTGGAATGACCTCACAAGCAGGGGTACACACCTGCCATAGCAGCAGCATCACTCTAGTTAGAGCATACACATAGGTATCATCCCTAACATACTAAAATCTAATGAAACAGCTGCACTAGCACTGCCATTTGAGAATTCAACATTTATTCTTGTCCTTATTCAATTATGAATTTGGAAATCCAATCACTGTAAGAACCATTTCATTGCAGGAAGCATCTCACTTTGGCTGACTTCCAGCTTAGGCAGAACAATCAAATGTTTTGGATGATCAAGAGTGTGCCAAATTGACACACAAGGGTGTGCCAAATTGACACACAAGGGTGTGCCAAATTGACACAAAGAATTGACCAGCAGCCTTATGTGGCTGCAAGCAGCCAGCCCTTGCAGTTTATAAGGGTCACCACTGAAAGAACATCCCAGCAGAAGAGACTGAATGTACATCCAACACAAACACCTTTGCAGGGAAGACAGCAGCATTTCACTGCCAGTATGTGCTTGGGCCAGATTTATGGTGTTGTATTCCATTATATACACCAGAGGGATTCCAAAGGAAAGAGTCTGTCACTTTGTCTCCTTGCTCCCCAGATTTCAAATGTCATCCTAGCCCTTAATGTAGCAAAATACAGGAAATGCATTCACAGGACTTTGAAGTGAGAGGATAGGTTCTCAGCAAGGCTTCCACCAGCTTTTGCTAATATTTGTTTAAAGCATAGGAATTAACGGTTATAGAGGAAAAGTGCGTGACATTCAATTTTTTAAACAGCTGACAGATATTTGTTCAAACATTAGGACCTGGAAGAAGAGAATTAAAAATATAATTGCTCCCTCCAGGCTACTCCCCGACCCCCAATAAAAGTGACACAAACAACGAAAGGGGAAAATAAAAATAAAATTAAAAAAAAAGGTGGGAAGGAAAAAAAAATCACATAGGGTGAATACCTTTCTCCACAACTCTAACTCGGATTTCTCCTGGTTTGACAACAATGTCGGGTGGGTTCTTGACATCACAAATGTACGTGCCGTTGTCCCGGAACTGCATGTTTGATATAGTGATAGAAGCATCTTTCTTGTTAAGATCTCCAGCCCAAGTGATCCTGTCTTTAAATGGTATGTCCTTTCCGGGGTATGATTTTCCATTAGAGTAATAGAAAAACTGTAGTCAAAGAAAAGAGCACATAAAAACAATCCAATTTGAGATTCCATTGCTACCACGCTTCTCTCACTGTTGCAGCATTCTCCCAGAACCAACTGAATGATACATATTTGAGACTTTTTTCCCTCCTCCTACCTCACCACTTTAGTTTGGCTTGCTGCCTCTTGATCCCATAATCATGCTATGGCTTATACTTCAACCCTACCAGCACAACAGACCACAAGTTCCAGTTTTCAGTTGGTTTTCATTTGTTTTGTGGTTGGATTGTTTGATTGTTTGGGGTTTTTTTTTTCTGTTTTGAAGGACAGAGTTTTGCCCACAAAAGGAGCGGGATGGGAAGAGAAAAAGGCTGGTAACCTGGGAATAATTAAAGCACAGAACACTTCTGGAACACAGCCATCTGTCTTTTAGGCACAGGAAGCTGCCTGCATCCTCAAAGGAAAGGGTACCAAGTTTCCTATCTCATGATTTGCTGGGTGTTACTTGCAACTAAAGCACAGCTAAACTAACATGCAACATCCTTCTTCCTTCCACCCCTCCAAAAAATCCCATGAGCAATTTAGAGTGTATCTAGCTGTTTTCCAGAAACCTTCAAGTAACTAAATAGAACCGTTTCCCAGTTTTTCGATGAGTAAGTTGCACATTGGCCCTGCACAACCCAGACATGACCAAAACTCCTTGAAGAATGAACCTGTGCAGTACAGTTTAGGGAGAAACTGCATTTGTCCTAACTATACCTGACCAAAATTGGAATTGACAGCAGTAGAAGTGCACAGACTTCTACAGGACACCTCTGCTTTCCAACACATGGCATCCTATAAGAGAGGTCTACAGATTAGCATAAAACCAACAAACTATCTCATACAGAAGGAAGTATGCCAGCACACAGTCATCTTTCATCATTTTGGAGGAACTGCATCAGTCTGCAGCTTTTCCAGCTGGATTATAGCCTTTAGCACAGCAGCACTGCATTACCACCCCCCTGAGCACAGGGAAAGTCCCATTGGAAGGCTAGAAGGCAAGAGGTAGATTCCTCAGCTCTCTAGGTGTCCTCACCTGGTGTGGGAGAAATCACAAAGTAAAATATGTCCTGAAACACAGGTTACATGACTCAAGCCACTCCTTGCCTACAAGGATTTAATATGAAACCTAAAACTGATGGATTTCACTGGTTTAAGCCAATTGTGAAACTCTGCAGTGATCAGATGTTTCATTCATACAAAGATGTCTCTATCCCTGGACACGTGCCAGGGGAAAGGGACAAAGAGGGGAAGCTCTTGGTCAAGTCAGCCTCACCACATGGCCATAAGATTGCCAGAGTGACTCTAAAGAGGCACAGGACCATCCTTGCAAAGAGAAGCATGGACTCAGTTCAGACATAAGCTGATCATGAGATCAACCTTTCAAAGTAAAGCCCACCAAGATATGTAACAACATGACTTGGGTTCATAAAAGAAAAATGTTCCCTCTATACTTCCCCCCAGACCCTCAAAAGAATCAGAGGAATTAACATCAGATCATGCTGGGTCACTTCTGCCTTTCTCTCAGTTGTGCTGATAACTACATCCATGTGGAATGTCTAAACTGGCTACACTTCCAAACAATGTTATCTCCTGAAGCTGTATTTCCACAACTGGACAGTGATGCAGAAAGGGAATGGAAAGATGTATGGGGAGTGGAAAATGTCCAAACAGATGGCTTGTTTTCACCTATCCTGTTCAACGTTGGCAGGAAATGTGCCCTACTCTCTTAAACTTTTGACAAACTACTGCTTTGGCTTCCCAAGGAGAAGAGCACCCTTTTCAAAACAAAATATTTATTTCACTGAAAATTGAGAAGCTTGTTCTTCAGAGCTGTATATATTGAGCAAGATGCTCACACAGTGTTTTGGATCATCTCTGCTTTGAGGACTGAAGGGGTCCTAGAGTTTAAGTGACCCCATGTCTGCAGCAGACGGGAAGCAGGCAGGCTGAGCACCCTGCTGTCCCCACACCTTCCCTGCTGCCCCCAAGTCCCTTGTTCAGCCTCCTCTGAGTTCTCACTCAGGATAAGGAACAAGAAGGAAGCAGAAGAGTCAGGGAGTTCAGATGTGCCCAGCTTATGCAACCTACCAAAGCCATTTCTTTAAAGGTTCCCACCCAAAGGATCTGAGCCCACTTGGGCTCAACATACAAGAAAGGAGTGATGTCAAATATTATTTGCTGAAGTTCCTTGCTAACTTGGCTTTTTACTTGTCATATAACTAAAATATGAGGATGTAACTGCTCACTGATTTGAGCCATTCAATTCTGTTCTGAAACCAGGGAGATTGGTCTTACTTCAAACCCTCTCAAACAGAGGCTATACAGTACACAAGCAAAATAAGCAATGTGCACAATGCAGTGTAACACTGCAATTCCAGTGATAATTCAAATTCTGTGACCACTCATTTCAAGTGCAAGAGGACAGAGAACTCAGAAGATTCCTAGATACTCATCTACCTCATACATAGCGCTACAACACCAACACCCCTCTCCTCAGACTAACAAAGTAGCTGGTATATTTTACGCTCGCTGCACACTCCAGTCTTTGCAGTGATCCCCCTAAAATCACAGTGATGGAGACAAGCCACATGGAAGGAGGCTCGAATCCATAATCTGCTTGCTCCTTAGAACCAACTAGAAGAACCACTGCACACTTATGGCAGCCTCCCCTCCCAGGTTTGTCCCCCTCCAGCCATTCCTTACTGAAATACGAGTTGCGGCTCCCTCTGGTTGAAAGCTCCAAGAAACAGACGCTGCGCTGCTGATCACTTCCACGGATGTGAACGTGCACGGAAGCTTGGCGTCTGTCCCGTTCTCCACAAACATCTCCTCTGGTGTGTTGACCTCTACTGCTGATACTTTGACTGCATGGGAAAGGTAAAGACAAGAAAGAAGGAGGACAAGCGACATCAGTGCTGTTTTGAGAACCAGGAATTTCATAGCACATTGCCTGAGGGGAAAAGAGAAGAGGCATCAATAACTCCTACGTTGAGCATGTGCACAGACATTGCATTTTATACCTGCAATACAAACAAGGATAGAGTGGGCCAGTTAACTTCTCTTTCCTTGTATTATCTGTCACAGGATGTTTTTCCATCCACAGATGTTTCCTCTGCAACAGTTTGTGGAAGTCAATTCTATGGTGCAAGGGGTGAGTTTGAAACTCTTTCATAAAAGGTGCCACCAGACATTGTAATAAATAAGCCCCATCAGAGGAACTAACAACTTGGACCCAGCTATTACTCAGTTTCCTCTTTGGCTCACATCTTGTTTCCCATCTCCAGTTTTTCCTAGCTGTAGGTAGAACAAACACTCACCGCCAGAAAGCTGAAGAGTAATAAACTTCTCTCGCTCCCAGCTATGTCATCTACTCCTGCTCTCCGGCATGCTTCAAGGCCTTCACGTGCATGGCCTCAGAAAGAATCACTCAGCTACAGCTCAGAAGCATGAGAGCAGTTTAACTTTTTTCTACCAAGCAAGCAGACCACAACCTCCCCCCAAATTTAAAGAAATGAAGGTTAATATTGCTCCTGTAGTGGCAGTTTTCCTACCAAGTGAGGAAAATCCATCATGATTCGGAAAACCTGTTGAAGATATTCTTTATCTGGCTACTTCTAAACTCCAAATCTGGCTACTTCTAAACTATCCCTATCCAGATTTAAGCAAAGAGCTCTAGATTCATTCAAGTTTATGCTAAAAAACAAAGCATGATCTTGTGACATCCCAAAAGAATGTCCTTCAGCGTACATGTCGTGTCCAAGTGAAAGCAAAAACCTTGTGAAGTCCCTGTGGGTGGGTGCACATGTGATCTGTGTCCCCAGTACTTCAAATTTATTTTGATTTTTATTAAACCATGAACTTCAGCCTAGAAATTTACTTCTGTTCATATGATTCTGTGTTTCCTGGCTACAATATCTTAAATTCAGGGGGTTTACCCCCCTTATTAGAAGAGGAGAGTAAACCTTCCTGCTTCTTCAGTATCTTAGCTGATTTATTTCTCAGCTTTGAATAGACTAGCACTTGAAGTAGGCAAACCAAATAGAAAGATGCCAAAGAAAATTTAATTTTAAAAAAAGAGAAAAATCTGCCTACATTAGTCTATAAATCACAGGGTTTGTGCTTCTAGTCAGTGAGAACAACCAGCTCAGCAGCCTTGAAAAGTTAAGACAGCAAGGTTCTTTCGAAGTGGTATGACCATCCTAAAGTGTAGACTTGCCTTAAGACCAGGTTATTTTATAGGAGCTTAACATTAAGCAAGGTAGACAACGTTTAAACCTTGTTGCCCAGGAAAAAAAGCTCTCGTGAGGTGTGCCACTTCCAATCCTCCTTCCTCACCCTGAGACTGCCAGATCCACTGGGCCACTCCAGCTGTCCGGCCACAAACACCAGCTGGCCCTGCAGCACAGGGGGTTGCAGCTCATCCAATGAAATGGCCAAACAGCGAGAGATAGAAGCCCCTGGCCATCTGGGAACACCCAACAAGCACCACCCTTCTTCCAAGGAAGCTTCCAAGGAACTCCCACCTCACCCAGCCAGCATGGCAGAGCAGGGGAAGGCAGAGCACATGCCCAGGAGACACGGATAAGCATGTAAGCAGGGGTGGGAGAATTAAGCACGACAGATTTATTATGACAACCAGAACCAGAAGAAACCACCATTCTTTAATTTTGTCATTCAGAGGCTACACTGTTTACTTCCAAAATGCACTAACTCCTCAGTCCTGTCAGGTTATCTCTGATCCCTTGAACTCCCCTGTTACTGCTCTCATTTCAAACAAGTGAGAGAGAAACAGCACCCTAAGGGGGGTGGGGAACAGGGGCGGTGAATTTTTCATCAAGAGGTTGTATCAGAACTTCCTTTCTCTTGTATATATTCTGACTGTGGGCAAAAAAATATCCTTTTGTTAAACAACTACCAAATATTTATTTGGAACATACAAAGACAAGCAATCAAATGAAATTAACTTAGAGCTGCTGTGCTTTATGTATTTTTTTGCAGCTAATGGAGTAGAAAAGAAAAATAAAATAAAATCAAACCCATTGTTTTGAGTGCAAGCCACAGAACAAGCCTCCCTTTCAAGCATAAAACAAGCAAGATGCCCTCAGCATTTGTGCAGGAAGAAAAGGGTCTGCACAGACATTGTCTGCTTGTACATGGTACAGAGAACTGCTTGCCACACACAGGCAGTGGGTAGTACAGATCTGCTTTATCTAAAGAAGTCACTGTTCTAACTCACTGGAACTGTAGTGAAGCAAAAGAAAAAAATACTTCTCCCCACAGTCTGGGAAGACAGGAACTACATAAGCCTTTACAGATACTTCCAGCAAGTTTCATTTTCATATGTCCCACTGTTGTCTCAACTTCATGTTTTTCTTTGCTCATTTTCTTCCCTCTGCCTCTTTCACTGCTTCAGAAACATTTTTCCTGCCTCTGTTGTCTTACAGCATGGGACATGAGCTCCTTAAATTCTAATGTGACTGTTTGGAAGTGGTAGAGAGGTTACAACATTTGTCAGTCTTAGCCCCCTACTCCCACACTCACTGATATGGTTGGCTGTTTCCACTACCCTGAGCTCTTTGGCCTCCTCTGCCACAATAAAATCCACATGGATCACCTCCAGTTGGAGCTCTTTTCCTCCTCTTTCCACATCTGCCAGGATCTGCCATCCTTTTTCCACCTCTTCCACGTATTTAAATACTTCAGCTAGAGAAAGTTGAATTTTGAGTCATAATTCAGTCACACTTACCCACTGCTCTATTCCTCAAGCTTACTCAGCCTTAGTTGCTCTCAAGAGAGAAAAATCAAAGAAGACTGTCAGAGAGAGAAGAGTGCTTTAGGAAGGGAAGGTCTGCAAGGTACACAGGGCAAAGATAAACATTTGCCCTTCTCCCATACATCCTCCTTGATCCTATCAACTGCCAACTAATCCCATTCCTGTCCAACTGACAACAGTCCCAGTATTTCCCTCTGACCATCTCATCTAGCCTTCATCTGCTTTAACTCTTCCACAGAAAGATGCTTTTGTTTTTCTCACCAACCATCAAAATAATTGGAAAAAAAACCCACCTGTGCCCCTTCACTTATTTCTTCTTCATCTCTAATGTTGTTGGAGCAGTTTTACCCCAACTACATGAACTCTCATCAGCTCCCACACTTCAATGAAAACTCTCCAGCCAGATCTTCCTTTTCAGACAATCCTCCATCTTTAAGTAGAACAAGACACTCGTATTCTTACTGCACTTACTAATCTTTCCTTATTTTTCCCATCATGGATCTTCATTCTTCACCAATGCTCTCTCTATTCTCAGGTCTCTCTGTCCTCGGTATCTTGTCTCAGGGATCTCATCTGCAAAACAAGTTCAAGCTCCCATCACTGCACTGACTACTCAGATCTGCGTCTCTGCTCAGGATCTGTCTCCTTATGTTCAAAGAACACTCTCAGTCTGACATCTTTGTCAATGCTAAGTTGTCAGCTCACGACTAAATGGGACTAAAAAAGAGCTCATTTCTCCCCCCAGAGTCCTGCACAACTGCTTTTATCACCGTGGACCTGCCACGTGTCTCTCCAACACAAAACCTGTTCAGCATCTCTGAACTCTTTGCAAGTCAAGGTGCAGTCTCTCAGAGTTTCCATCCACCTGTTCAGCTGATACCAGCCTAAAAACTCCTGTTTGTACCTTGGCCTTCATTACTGTGATGTCCTTTTTCCTCTGGAGAGATGGTCAGCAAGACCAGTAAAATACTGCAGTTCCTGGTAACCAAACTGCTCCAAGGGTGACAGTTCCTCTTCTCCCAAGAAGAGGAAGACATGACATATGCAGGATCACTGCTTCCTTCCATGAAGTGACTACTGGTGACATAGTACTCAACATAATCATTACACAGCATCACCACATAATAACCAGCTTTACTGACTTAATACTCTGAAGGTGCAGCTCTCTCCAAGAGCTTAAGAAGATCTAAAGATGCCAAGCTTTGATTTCTTCGTAATACCACCAGCACTCTGCCAGGTGACACAGAACTGGTGACAAAGCTACATCATTTCAGGTAATGTACCCTCAGGCACTGTGCCATCACTGGTACTCTTCAGAGTGGCACCAGTACACTGCTCTGAAATCTCTCCTGTGGAAGAAGCCTTCACAGTTACCAAGCAGGGGAAGATAAGGGCAGTCAGAATTGGTACCAGACAAGCATTCACAACCACAAGAGTTTGTATCTAGTTAACCAAACTGTGGTTAACCATCTAGCTTTCAGTGAGATTAAGAGCAGTCAAGCTCACTGAACATTTGGTTTGGTAGCATGTCACAAAGAAATCCTTCCATGCACTCAAGTTCCACACAAAGTAACACACACCTAATTAAAATTTCTTTGTAGACCACAGTCTCCACTGAAATCCTGGACCCAATGAAAACATTCCATTAACTAGGGCTATGAACACACCAAAATAAACTCAATTCCTCTGGATTCAACTCAACTTGATCACTAGGAGTCGTAACAAACCAAGAATGCAAACAGCCAACACTGTAAGCACGGGCATCTTATTTCCACCAGCGCAAACACAGCCCACGCAGAAACTTTGATCAGATCCCTAAATACTGGAAGTTTATGGCTGCTACAGTTCCTATCCTATGCAGAGAAAAGTGCTACTCCTCTTGAAAAGGCCAGTCATCAGTTTATTAATTAATACAAGCAACTTCTTTTGTTTATCTTAAAAGACACCTGGTAATACACTCATGTATGCAATATAAATGAAGGCTCTTATGGATGAAAGACCAAGAAATAATCAAAATGTCCGATGAAAGAAAGCTGAAAAGACAGGCTGTTACAGGTAACAAGCTGATGACAGTGACAGATTGGAAAAATGGAAAGGAATTCATTAATACAACAGTCTGAACAGTTCCAGTTAAAGGTCTTGGCAAAGTGACAGAAAATTCAGTGTATTGATATGTTCACTATCAGCCCAGCAGCCCAAAAATTGCATCAGAAAGGAGGATGTGGGGCTTTCTAATGACTAACGGTCATAAGTCACAAAAAGAATATACACTTGTGAAACACTGCTTTCATTAAGAAATACATTTACTTAATGTCAGGTGTGTTGTGAAACATCTACTGTTGACAGAACTCTCAACTGCACTGGCATGACATTTAGTTCTTTCTCCCACAAAGCACAGTTTCCCTCTACAGTCAGCATGAAAAAACAGCTGCAGGACCCTACAAAACATCTCAGAAATCCAGCATGAAGTTATAGCCCCCCGCTGCAATTACAGGCACTTATGTCCCCACAGGCCATCACTTCTTCACTGTGGATAAAACACCTGGTGTAGAAACCCTAGCTTTCATGACTCAAAAGGCAGGAGCAGACATGCCAAAACTGTTCCTCTGAAACTCCACAAGATCTGTTAAAGCACCCAGATGTTGGACAGAATTTCCATACAAAGAATTCATCATCATCATTTAGCCTTAACATAGAAGTGAAATCCGTGCCTGCAATTCCACCCAGGAGCAAACCACGGTGCGTACCTTATAAGGACAACACACAAGTGTTGAGGAGCCACGTACATCTGACCACCTTCACACCCGAAATCCATCATGGTGTTTTCTGCTCTGAAGTCTTATTAAGTGTATAGATACAAAAATGAATATATACATATATATCTCTACATATATGATCTTGCATGTCACTGTGGTGGGCTGACCTTGGCTAGCTGTCACATGCCCGTTCAGCCACTTTCTCACCATCCCTTCTTAAAAAACGACAAGGGGAGAAAATGCTCATGGGTACAGATAAGGACAGGGAGATCACTCCCAGGCCAAACAGACCTGACTTTGAGAAAATTAATTTGATTTATTGCCAATTAAAATAGAGTTGGATGGTGCAAAACAAAGACAAAAGCTAAAATACGTTTCCCCTACTTTCCCCCCACCCCAGTTACACTTAAATTCCTGTATTTCCAATTCCTCTACATCTCCTCTGCATTTACACAGGACACAAACCAGCATCAGCTACAGAAATGATGACTAGACAAAGTCATACCCAACCAACCTTAACATCCAAGTTTCAAAGCAACTAAAACTAAATCCCACTGCCTCAAAGGAAGAGTTTAGTTTCACTCACAAATGCCAATTTACCAGAACAGCCTTTTGCTGCTGTCACAACAGCTCCCCAGGTTGCCCATCTCATCAAGCAACTCAGGCTGCTGAAGGAAAGAGCTTCCTGTCCGCAGTAACACAGCCAGTCCTGCAGCCCCTGCAGCTCCAGCAAACTGAGAGAAAAGCTGCTGACACCTATACCATGAACACCTACCACCTCCTGGTGCCTTGCTGCTGGGAATGTTCAACCCCCAAGCACAGACAAGCTCAGAAGAGCATCTGCTAACACAACACTCACTTTCTCTTGGCTGCTTTGCGCATTCAGCTGAGCTCTGCCTGATTCAACCATGAGGGAAAAAATAGCATTTTGTCACTCCAAGTGAAAGGAAAATAGCTTCATTGAGAAGCCTTAATCAGGCTGTGGCAAAGCTGACAAAGCAGCCAGTAACATCCATGTATCTCAGCCCTGCACACCTCCATGCACCTACTTTGACCTAAAACCTAAAAACAAATCTTCACCAAACTTGGGTACCACTTTCTGCTCCCCCACTGCAGTTAGTTTTTCAAGTGGTCTCCTCCGCATAACACAGAGCTGCTCACTGTTCTGTCAAGGGGCAGCAGAAGAACCTCTGCTGAGCTTTACTTTCAAAGCCACGCTTTAACCAGAAACTAAGAACAAGCATGAGGAACAGCAAAAATGCCTGAGCTCCCTCGCCAGACAGGCCACAGACTTCTTGTTTGATCCTGAGGAAATAATTTCACTGCTGCATCACTCTCCCATCTCATAAAACTGAGATGCTCGTAAAGGTGCTGAGATCTATGAACAGGTAAGCATTATATGTGCACAGCTTCATGTTCCAACTACAGGATCAGTTATATGTCAGGTTTGGGCAGATGCTTGTTTAGTTCGAGGCAAATAACTTTTAGCCTTGCTCTGGTAACTTTTCCCTGGGGATCACGAAGCAATACTTCCCTGCCTATGGGATACCCATCAACATCTCAGGTACTTTCCAAAGCACACAGCTCATTTTTCCATTCAACAGCCCTTAAGTGGTTTTCCATCCATGACCAAGTAGGTTTACAAGTGTTCAGATTCAAGTAAGCAGTTCTTGTTGACAAAACCAAATCAAAAGACTGGAAAACACGAAGAGGCAAGTTAAGCAAAGCCATTCAAACTGCAAACGGTAACTGGAACAACTGATGGCAGCTGCTCTGCCTCTAATCTTGCAGTACTAACACAGCCAGTAACACAGCACATTACTTCCTAGGAACAAGGAGAGATCCCAGAAAACAGGAATTAAGGTTACAGAAGGGCTACACAGGCAAGAAGATAAGGGGTACATCTCAGAAGAGTCTCCGTGAAATACACTAGGTTTTTCCCACAAATAGGATGCCATGAAGCTTGTTTGACTAAAGAACTGCAAGAAGCTGGGTAGACATGCTCAACACATGGCAGAGAGAGTGAAAAAAGCATCCCACCATCACAAACATTTCCTAAAATTACTAGAGCATTCCACTAAAACTGTCACAACAACTACTAAAGAAATGAGAGTGGTAAGGATCAGAAGTGTAAAAAAAGAAAAAAGCACAACCAAACAAAAATAAAGCCCAAACCCCAGGGAGTGGACAGTAGAGATGGACATCTCACTGGGTGGAACAAAAGCTTCCCTCTGGGCTTTTAACTTATTTATATTTTTTTTTTGTTATTAATACTATTTCAAGTGAAACTGTGTTAAAAATACCAATCATGTTGCCAACTGCTGATGGCATGCAGCATCTTTTTGACAGAATCTATCATTAGCAGCATGGAAGCCACCAATTTCCAAAACAAACTAGGCAGTGGAATTTAGTACGTGGATATGCAAATTTCACAAGGAGAAACAGTGCAAAAGGCTACATAATAAACAGACATCAAGAATCTGTCCTTTTTTCCCCATCTTACAAAAATCAATCCACAAAGCTGTAACCAACTCAGTGACAATGTATCTTTACACATCAAGAAATATTTGCAGAAGACACACTTTGAACCATCCAAGGTATTAATAGTATTTCATTACCAGTCACCTGCCATCATGCCTGAACCAGCAACATGTCCAGCTGTTGCCAAGTATTGGCATTTCCAGCCTGAAAGGTGAGCACATGGGGTTTTTTTCCTGTGTATGGAATTACTCAATTAAAACCTGTTAAACAAAATCCCATCACTTAGCAGAGCAGGAGCTAGAGATGGATGAAATTAAGTCATCCAGGTGATTACCCTCCTCAGCTAACAGGGTACCCAGCCACACAGCCAATACTTCAGCAGTTCAAGCAAATCCAAAGCCCTCGGAGGGCCACATTCCTTACTGATCCATGAACGCCTGCAGCCAGCTCTGGCACCCCGCTCCCAGCAGTCTTGCACTCACTTGCCAACTTCTTTGCTGAGGAAACTCATAACTAGCTCTAACCTGCAGCAGCACAACCACAAATCCAAAAGGAAAAGCCAATGCTATGTATTTCAAAGCACTGTTTCACAAGAATTTGTCAGTGGTGGTGCCAATTTAAATAGCTCACATGCACACATAGCGAGGTGGATCTGATCAGGAACTAACCCATGTTCAAAACAGCCCTTTTTCCATTGTGTTCCTTTAGACCAGACCAACACCCAGCCCAGGCCACCGTACACCACGTTTGCACAACAACTATGCAGGGCTAGGAAGCACTGAGTAGGAGCTGCTTCAGCTCACTCTTCCCAGGAACACTTCTCTTTTGAGAAGTATTTACAGCCTCTCTTGTAGCATCCTCTACATCACTTCCCCAGTTTACACGTGTGGTCATTTCTAGAGTCATCCCTTGGATTAGAGCAGTGCCTTTATTACCAAGAGGAAGCCTTGTTCACCATCTTTACAAAAACAAGTTACTGAATAACAGGTGGCTTGCAGCCAACTAAAAACACCACCATGAGCCATTTCACCTACCTGCCCTGATTTACCTCCATCTCATGAAGTGAAAGTGCCACAACTGCCACATTGCCCAGAGTTTAACCTTACCTTAAGGATCAGAATCTCAATTTGATTTTAAACACTCAAGGTAGGGTGAAATCAATGTTTCAGGCCAAGTTCCCTTAGTGCCCCTTAACATCATGCACATAAAGCATGTCAGTGTACTACAAAGCATCTTATTCTGCAGGGTTGGAAGAACGAGTTCATGAGAACCACCAGCCTTCCTGTTCCTGACGCACTTTAAGCCAAGACCAAGCAGCAGCACCAACTGGAAAGTGCCAACTCAACAGCTAAATAAAAAATACAGGAACTGAAAGGCACAGCAGCAAAAGGGAACAATATAGAAGGATTGTGGGATAATCCCATCAGGAAGCTCAGCCTCATACAGCTGCTTGCTCCCTCACCACAGCATGACGAGGGAGAGAATTGAAGCGTAAAAGCGAGAGAGCAAGAGAACTCGTGGGAGATGAAGACAGTTTAACAAGGAAAGCACAAGCCATCATCCACTGCTTCCCATGGGCAGGCAGGTGTTCAGCTGTCTCCAGGAAAGCTGGACTCCATCAGGTCTAACAGAGACTTGGGAAGGCAAATGCCGTAACTCCAAATAGCTCCTCTTCCTCCTTCTTTCCCCAGCTTTTATTGCTGAGCATGATGTCCTGTGGTCATGCCTGGCTGTGTCCCCTCCCAGATCCTCATGCACCCCCAGCCCACTCACTGTAGGGGAAGGGTGACAAACAGGAAAGGCCCTGGGGCTGTGTAAGCCAATGTAAAATAAGTAACCAATGTAAACCATTGTTATCAAGGCTCTTTTAATCACAAATCAGAAACGTAGCATCATACAAGCTACTATGAAGAACATTAACTCTATCCCAGCCAAAAAGGTACCAATACATTTACCTGATATAAACATCTTCAACTAGAAAAAAAAAGGTTATTCAGGACAAGTAACAGAATGGCCCTGCCTCTTTAAAGATAAAAGAGATGGGGGGGAGGGAAATCAGTGAAATCACCTGACTGAAGGGTCATCTTTCCACCTACTCAGATAGCAACAAATACTGATTTCAACCCCGCTGTAAGATGCATTTGCATATCCTTTGTGCTGTGGGTTCAGCTTACTGCTAAGCCCTAGTTTGAGTAAACACCGGCTCTTCTAAATGACTGCTGAAAAGAGATAACAGTAAATCACCACAATTAGTTCCAAAAGCCTCTTCTACTTGCAACAAAGCCAGTTCAGAACTCCCTGTCCTCTCCTGCCACAGCTTCCTCTTACACAAGACATTTCCATTTTCTCTATTGTGTTAATCACTGCTTGTGGGGTTCCACCAGCTCAGGTCAGCAAAGTAACCAAGATAAACAAACCACACACAAAAAAAAATGGACAGATGCCATAAGGATGTAAATATTTTCATAGCCAGACCTTCCAGCTTTCTGATGTATTCCTAGGATATCCTGAGTGAGCATTCAATAGCTAAAAAAAAAAAAAAAACCAACAAAACTTTTTTGCACACAAGGCTGTTTATTTTGTTGATTTACCATTTAATTACATGTAAGTGGTAGAAAGAGCCATGTCTGCCACACATGGCCAAACCACATCACATCCTATCACACCTGGAGAACTCCCACTATGGGTGCCAATAATGAGCTTTAGATAGATGACCTCCTGGTGACCTAGAGGGTACTTCTCTATCAAAACAATAATTCTTCAGAAACTACTCAGATTAAAATCTTTCAAGACAAACAGTACAAGACATTTGCCTCGTAAAACTAGATTTCATGTTTTTATGGTCTTCCATCCTGGCTGCAGATGCTCTGTATGGGACACTAGACATTCACCACTTATTATCAGTCAGGATAAAGCAGGTCCACAAACAGATTGTGTTGCTTAACGCAATCAATTGCAATTCAGATAACAAACAAAAGAGTTACTGGGTGCTGTTACTTAGGCTGAGTATGTTGGGTGGCTGGGGGCGAGAAGGAACAAGACATTTTACCACATTTTGTCATCAAAATATTGAGGCAAAGACCTTTCAACACACTCAAGAACTTCTTGCCGCAGCAAACGAGGCAAGCTGAGCATCAGGCCCACCCTGAACCCAACCAAGAAGAAGAGTTTATCCACCTTTTCCCTGCTGAGCTCTACAGGCAAGGAGGTTTTCCTACCTGCAGCATCAGTGGTCTCAGCTTAGAAGAACTAACAGCTTCTGACGGGGTGACTACAGGAATTCTGACTAAACCTGGCACAAACACGAAGTGAGCATTGCAACCCTGACTTACACTGTTATTTTCAGAAAACATTTCAAGCAGCAACTGAAACGGGCAGGGGAGCTCAAAGCAGTAGCAGGCAGTTGAGCTAAAATTTACCATGTCAGTACTCCTCTGCTTGTTACTGACCCCTGTGTACGTGCCCATGTGCACTTGTATGAGTGTGTACAAAAGGAGTACTGGGAGAAAATAAATACCCCCCCCAGGCTTTGTTAGTATAAAAAAGAATAGTAAAAATACCATTATTATTCTTTCCAGTAATGCCTAGACACTCTTTGAGACTTTCAGAAGCAATCAGGCAGCACTCTCATGTCAGACAGACAGGATACCACTTTAAGTGATACTCACATGGCTTGCAAATGCAGGATTGCAGAATAATCCACTGTCTTGATAGTCTTGACTGATTGTTCAAGGCTCACCCATGTACAGAAGAGATTATACCTGGAGTAACAATTTAAGCTACAAATGTCCACAGAATCACAGACAGCACCTTTGACAATGATCCTTCATCCTTAAAAGTGAATGGAATAATTGAGTTTTCAGATGACTGACCATAAGCAAGCAAGATGAACTCCTAACACAAGAATGCAGGGCACACAAGAAAATAATCTTAAAACCCTGTTGTTTCCAAAGATGTAAACCTTGCTTTTCAAAGCAGACAGGAGGATTAAGGATGTGCAGTATAAGCATGGAAGAGAAGAAGCCAACATGGACATAACTTCTGATCTGGAGTTAAAACAAAATCAACAGCTGTAGGAATGGGAACAGAAACAGTTCAACACAGACAAGACAGTGACTTTAACACCCAGTGGTTTATTCCTTTAAATTGTAACCTCACTTTTTAGAAAGACTCCACCCTAGGGAGTCTCATTCAAAAGAGTATCTTGCAGCTTTGCTCGGTTTTAAGGCACTATATTTGGTTACATACCTCAGACTCTGTACAATGATCTACTATTCCCAGCTACTGTAGCTGTTACTGTAGCATTACTGTACCTTTTGTTGTGGTCAGGGGAAATATGCTCCTTTCTTCTCCTGTCTCCATATTTATTTCCAAAGAACTTGGTTTTACTGTAAGCTATGCATATATCATACCTACCTACTTAAATCTAAATACCAAAGCTGTCTCTGAAGGTATGCAGCAAGCCTTAGCAATCTCTACTTATGTTTATTGTAAAACACAGTAATCTTAAACAAATCTGCACAATGCTGTTTGAAAATAGATTTAGGAATTGAAATAATAATAGGAATTAGATATTAGGAGGAAGCCCTTTGCTGTGGTGAGGTACTAGAACAGGTTGCCCAGGGAAGCTGTGGATGCCCCCCTGGAATAGTCCAAGGCCAGGTTGGAGCAACCTGGTCTTATTGGGAGGTGCCCCAGCCCATGGCTGGAGAGTTGGAACTGGATGATCTTTAAGGTTCCTTCCAACCCAAACAATACCATGATTCTATGAAATAAGCTTTAAGCTTCTTACCACTCAGCACAGTTTCTTATTAAACCTCCTTCCAGATGGGCTTTTGACACAGTTTTCCAAGCATGTGAACTGAGGAGGCATCAGGCTTCTTTATCGATTCCTGCTGAAATACTCGGCGAAGTTTTACCCTCTAAGCAATTATTGCCAACCAAAAATACCCATCACTGGATAGCCTGGATATGCACATATTGGATATCCCATCAATGTCCATGCCCAGCATCCACACACAATGAGCCGGCGTGGAACTCTGCCCTCGGAGAACAAGAGCAACGACAGAGTTAAGCATTACCCCTGCCATCTCCGCTGCTCCATGGCCTTGTACGGCCTCCCTGGAGATATTCCAGAACCGTCTGGACGCAATCCTGTGCCATGTGCTCCGGGATGACCCTGCCGGAGCAGAGGCTGGACCAGGTGCCCCGCCGTGCTCCTTCCAGCCCGACCCGCTCTGTGATCCTGCGGTTCTGCACAGACTCTCCGGCACGAGTCACAGCCGCATCACCTGCCTGACACAATTCCCCCTCCACCCAAATACTTCACCCGTGACCGAACCAAAGCTCCTTTTCCGAGTCATTCATCACCACCCCGGCGTCCCCATTCCCACTGCGCCTCTCCCCAACAAAGGCGACCCGTGCACCCGGAACGCACACCCCACGGCGCCGTGAGCTCGCAGGTCGGACCCGATGACCCTGGAGCTCTTCTCCAACCTCAGAGATCCCGGGACTCGGCGAAACCAGCGCTGACACGGGGCCGCGGCGCAACCCCGCCCTGCGCGGGGCTCATCCCCACACCCCGACCCTTCCCCCGGTGAGGGCGGGCGGCCTCGCCCGCCGCGAACCGGGCTGCGAGCCGGGCGGGCAGCGCCGTGCCCTGCCCGCGGAGCCGTCCGCCGCCCCGACAGCGGCGCTCCGGGACGCCCCGGCGCCCCCCCGTGCCTGACTCACCGGCGGCGAGGGCGGCGGCGATCAGCACCCACGCCGCGCCGGGCCGGCCCGCGGAGCCTCCGCCCGCCGCCATCTTCCAGACACCGCCACCTCCTCCCCGCGGCGCCCCCATTGTCCGCCCCCGGCCCCGCCCCCCGCCCCCGGCCCCGCCCGCCCATAGGCCGCTGCCGCTGTCACTCACACACACCCCCCGCGCCCCGCCCCGCTTCCCCGCGGGGATTGGACAAGAGAGGCATCAGTCAAGCTCAGGTGGCCTATGCGCGCTGGGGACGTATTGTCCCGCCCCCCCAGCTGGGCTCGGCATTAGCGCCCCCCCGCGTCCGGCGGGCGGAGTTGAGGGGCGCCGTAGCCGGGGCTGAGGGGCCGATCCTGCGGGTCGGGGAATCCCGAGGATCGCTGGATCACTGGGGCAGTTAGGTTGGAAAGGAACTCTGAGATCATCGAGTCCGCCCTGTGACCGAACACCACCGTCTCAACCAGACCATGGCAATCAGTGCCGCGTCCAGTCTTTTCCTTAAACACCTCCAGGGGACGGCGACTCCACCACCTCCCTGGGCAGCCCATTCCAATGTCTGATCACCCTTTCTGTGAAGAAATTCTTCCTGATGTCCAACCCAAACCTCCCCTGGCAGAGCTGGACGCCATGTCACTCGTTACCTGGGAGCGGAGCCCGACCCCCGGCTACAGCCTCCTGTCAGCGAGTTCGAAAGAGCGACGACGTCCCACCTGAGCCTCCTGCAGGATGAACACCCCCAGCTCCCTCAGCCGCTCCTCACAGCACTGCCTCAGGCTCTGGTGCTGCCCGAGAGCTAACCTCCTGTGCCCAAAGCCTTTGCAGGCGTGCTACCGACCATCCCAGCCGGCATTAAATCCATCTGGAAATAAGCCCCGGTCACGCCAGTGGAGTTGTGCATCCCGTGGCCAAAACCCCCACGGGAGCTGTGGGGTGGCTGTGGCCCGCAGGGACCACAGTAATCACACCGGAGCGTGGTGTCCCAGGCACTTTCAGCTCTGTGAGACTCCTGCTCTGCATCGCTCAGCCCAGTTTTCCGAAGAGAATCTTCCAAGCAGCGTGCTCCCGCAGCACTCGTTTAGTGCCCCAGCCTCCCGGGCCATGGGCAAGCCTGGATGGAGTTCTCCCGGGTGCGTGTTACGGTGACATCATCCCAAGGAAAGAGGGAGAGCACTGCTGCAAGCTCTGAGTACGGACAGGAGTGGTTTCCCTGCCTGCACCGAGATCCTGCTCGGTTTTCCCTGTTAACTCAGAGAGCCTGTTTCAGCATGTACTGCCTGTAAGTGCAGGCTCCTTCAGAAGTTCTCCTGCTACGCCAATCACATAACCACCTTTGCCTTTCGCCTGAAAATACCTGCTTGGAATTTCCCTCGGCTTGCTGACTGGACTCCCTGCTGTTACACGCCCCCTGAGACCAGGCTTTCATCCTTCCTTCTTCCCCCTCGCTTTTGGGAACCTCTTTTATAAGTGTTTCTTCTTTTCCTAAGGCGTGTATTTTAAACAAGTTGCACAAGCTGAGTCATATCACACGGCTATTGCTCACTGCATCCATGAGACTTCAGAAGCCTGTGGCGTGCTCTACTCCCCAGTGCTCCAAGGATGGAGCTCCTCTCCCAGGACCTGTGCCACCAGTTTCCCTACCACTCTCTGGCCACCTCATCACATCTGCACATGAAAGAAGCCATAGGAAAGCCCTGCTCCCATATTCCATGTTGAGGAGGGCCATGACAAAGCAAGCTCCTGCAAAAACACAGGCAGATTATTTTTTTCCAGCTGTGATGCAAGATGCCAGGTTACAGTGCTGGTGGGATTTAAAATGTAACAGCTTATGCATTCATTATTTACACCCTAAGGGGAAGCTCTGGAGCATGTTCCTCAGCTAACTGTTGGACACATTCTCTAAAAACCCAGGCTACCAGAAATCCAGGGCACCAGTTGGGAATAAATATCAACAACACAGGCAACTGTTTGTATCACGGGGAATTGCCACCTCATTTGGTTGGTACCTCTGACTTTCTTTTATGCAACTCACAATACCCCTGCTTTCCAAATGGAGCAGAAACTTATATGCAGCCTCACCTTTCTAGGCATTTTTGCAAGATGGCAAACCTAAAGTGTTTTTTTCTTTTTTAAAATGTCGCCTTTTTCTTATTCTCAAATTTACTGTCCTCCACAGTTTACACATTCCTTTTTTATGTACTAATAAGCCTGATTTGGCTGCACACATCCCTTACCAGAGAATTCCTACACTCTCCCTTCCCTCACAAAGCTGAGATCCCACTGTCTCAGGTACAGCCCCGTTTGTTGTGTAGTAATAGAGTTGCTCCACACAGAAAACATCTGGGATAGTATCTGGTCTGCTTACAGCAGAATTTTCTTTATCCAGATAGATATGATCAAATTATTCTCTTCTGCTATTTCCAGAGAGGAAACAGGGTGCAGGAACAACTTAATTTGTTCTGAGGAACATATACTGCGTTTTTATGGTAAGAGATGCTACTATTAAGGTTATGACATAAAGAACTGGGAACACTTCTCACACACCTGTTAAATGTACCACATAATTCCCTAATTCACCTCAGCACCCAGATCCCTGAGAAGCTAAAATACACCCAAATACAGGCGTAGTTGCTGCTGTCCTTTTCCCTTCTAGCTATGCAACTCTACCCTGTCTAGTGATAATACCAGTATTTATTTGAGAATTTCTTAGAAATGCAGCTCAGATGGCAACAAACTCATTATTTTCTGCCTGCATATGGAGACCAGGGGAGTTGTTTCTTCTCTTCATGCTGAATCCATTCCCTCTCCGGTCAGAGAAGCAGCAGTGACAGGGCAGGACTGCTCAGACCACAGCAGCCACCTGGCAGGCTGCTGTTGAGTTGTCCAACTGGTTTTTGAGCTTTCTCACACACCGAAATAGCAGCATTCAGGAAGAACATTTTTGTGTTTTTTTTCTTTTTTTTTTTTTTTTTTGTATCTTTTTTTTTTTCTTCTGCTTATCACAGAAGGAAGATCTAAACCAGTGTGTGTCACTGGGAAAGAGGTTAAATAATTTTTTTTTTGTGGCTGCTGTTTCTGTTAGAAATTCAGACCTTTGTTATCCTACTGTTTTGGAGAGGTCTCTAGTAGCCTGACAGAGAGAGCAAGCAGGATTACGACGTAAAAAAAAAATAAAAATAATATCTCCTATGAGGAGAAGCAAACATATTCAAACTGATTACATTTTTAATGGTTTTGATTGTTTTCTATTTAGCTTGTATCTCCTAGAGGAACTGTACAGTAGAGACTGCTTAGCATACAAAGATATGCATTCCTGCAAAAAACACCCCAACCAACATGCTCACTTTGAATCAGTAAGAGAAGAACATGGGAGAGAAAGAAAAAAGCAAGCTCCATTTGTACAAGAAAATATGGGGTGTCTACTGCAACATAACTTTTTCTTCTGCAAATTGGGAGAAGCTGTGACTGGCACAATAATGCCACATTCATGTTTACTCTGGTTAAATAGAAATGCAGTGGTTCTTTCAAAACTCAGAGCTGGCAGCAGCACAGTACTTGCATGCTGTCCTTGGAGAGTTTGGTAATTATTTTTCACAGAATCACAGAATTCTTAGGGTTGGAAGGGACCTCTGGAGATCATGCAGTCCAACCCCCCTGCCAAGGCAGGGTCACCTGGAGCAGGTTACACATGAACACATCCAGGTGGGATTGGAATGCATCCACAGAAGGACACTCCATAACCTCTCTGGGCAACCTGTTCCAACCTGTTCCCTCCATGGAAAGAAGTTCTTCCTCATGTTGAGGTGGAACTTTTCTGTGGTTTAGTTTATGGTCATTCCTCCTTGTCCTCTTAGCATCACTGAAATCAGTCTGGCACCACCCTCTTGACACCCACCTTTGAGAATTTTCATTCATTGATGAGATCCACTCTCAGTCTTCTCTTCCACAAACTGATTTTTCCATAATTTGATTAAGAAGAAGGACTTGGATCACCCACTATGCAAGGATAAGTGTTCTGAGGAAAACTTACGATGGAAAGGGATGAGAATGATGAGCTATTCCCGTGCTGAACTGAAGCTAAGGAACAATTTGAGCCAGGAGTATTCTCGATAACCTTGATGTATAAAAAAGTCCATGAAATAAAAGCAATTATTTTCCTCATCTCTCTCTCCTACGTTCCCTCCAGCTTCTTGGAATATAAGCAAAATTAGTTTGGAGACGAGCCAAGGCAGCACCGAGCAGCACCAGCGTTGTAAAAAGACTCTATTTAAACAGGTCTGCTTAAAATCTTCACCTGTAAGGTCGGGAAGTACCGTCGCCACTGCCTGGCCGTCGCACAGTTCGGAATTACGGAAAAGAACCACGAATTTCCCCTTTTACAGCTGGGGTTTGCAGTCCGGCTGCCGCGGTCCAAGGCTCGCCACGGCAGCTCTCGCACCCACGGGCAAGCGGGGCTGCCGCCGTGCGCGGCAGGAACCCGGGCACCACCAGCCCCCAGGGGAGCGGCGCCAGCGGCCCCTCGGCAGCACGGAACACCGGGGCGGAGCGCCCAGCGGCCCCTCGGCAGCACGGAACACGGGGGCGGAGCGCCCGGGACGTGTCCCGGTGAGGGGCGGGCGGCAGCACCGGGGGCTTCCTGTAAAAGAGAGAGAAAAAGGCTTCAATGCAGCGGCTCGTTGGTCTAGGGGTATGATTCTCGCTTAGGGTGCGAGAGGTCCCGGGTTCAAATCCCGGACGAGCCCGTCTTTTTCTTGTTCTTTCCACCTCTTTCGTCCGCTCAGCGCTACGACCCCGCGTTGTCCCCTGCGCTCCTCGGGCATCGGCAACGAAGGGGTAACACCCGTTCCATTTTAGCGCAAAGAAAAGCGTTAATAACTCACCAGGGAGAGGCCGCTTCTCTTCGCCTCGCACCGGGCGCCACTATCCCGAATTTTTTCCGCCTTCCCCCTCAGCTTTCGCCCCTCGCACGCCGCAGAGCACACGGGGCTGCTCCTCGCCTTTCCACCGCCCCCGCGCCGCGGGCGGGCCCGACGCGCAAAAACGCTCCCGGAGGGCACTGCGGCGGCAAAATAGGGAGCACTGAGCACCCCCTTCCCGGCGGGCTCGTCCGGGATTTGAACCCGGGACCTCTCGCACCCGAAGCGAGAATCATACCCCTAGACCAACGAGCCGCTCTGCCGACGCTCTCACGGCTCAGCACTTCACTCACTTCCCGCCTCCTCCCCGCCCCGGCCACCTTCGTCAGTGCTGCTGTGGGTCTGTCCTGCCCCGCCACCGCCACACCCGCGGTGGCTTTGCCTGCCGCTCCGGAACACAGCGCATCCATAACTGATGCCATTCCCCCCTTCCCTCCCTCTCCAGGGTAACCCGTGGCATCGCCCTTCCCCCCGACCCTTCGACTCTGCTTGGCAGAGGTGACTGCGCGTCCCGCGGGGGGTGCGGCGGCCCCCGCGCCGCTCCGCTCTCTTGCGCTGCTCAGACCCGCTCCCGCGCTCATCCCAGGCGTGCGGCAGCGACCACCCCCTCCTTCCCATTCCCGATCCCGCTCCCGCGCTCATTCCAGGCGTGCGGCAGCGACCACCCCCTCCTTCCCATTCCCATTCCCGCTCCACGGCCGGTGGCGCTCGAAGCCGGGCGAGCTCATTCCCAGAGGACGGGAAAGGGGGGGAAAAATAGGACACACCCCCCAGTGGCGTTGGTTTATCCCGCCCCGCGCTGTGCGCTGCGCCCCCTGGCGGGGCGGGCGATCCCACGGGGACATCCAGGGACACCCAGGAATCCCCAGAGTGACCCACGGGAGCCACAGGCATTGCCTTTGGTCTCTGAGCTCTCGGCACGCTGCTCGTTTGGATCTCAGGTTGTCCCTGATGTGCTCTATCCCGCCAATGCTTCCCCCTCATGTTTCCATGCCTCTGCATCCCAGATCTTTCAAGAAACCCCCGTTCCTCCCCTCAGTAATTGCTCTTAGGCTTGGCTTTTCCAATACTTTCTTGTGGCTCACACTAGTTTAAACCCGGTCCAACCAAAACCAAACACAGGACCAAGATCACAGATAAACACAGTCTCCTTGCCCTTCTGCTGCATTCCTCTCTCCACTTCTTTCTTGCTCAGTCTTCCATCCTCACCCCCCAGTATAAAGGTGCTCTGGTCCACAGTGCTTGTCCTTTACCTTTTTTTTTTAATCTTTCGGGCACCATCCATACCAGAGGGATTGCATAACTTATATCTTGCTGAGGGTATTTTCCCATCTGACCAGGTGTGTTTACAGCTGACACCACACACTCCTGCCCCAGCCATCTGACAGATATGAGTCTGAACAGGCACTCCCATCCCACACACGGAGCCAAGCTGTGGTCTGCACTGCAGTCAAAACTTTTTGTCTCTGACATCTTGTGGATATAAGACCACGTTGCCCAAGCTAAAGCTTCCTGATAGTGTGGATGGGGCAGGGATACATGTCCACATGCATCCTCTGCTTTAGCAGTGTCACGCTGCTTATGCTGGCCAAAAATACTTTCCCGAAATTGCTCTCACCTGGCCTGCAGTCAGGGTGAGGTTTGGGGGGGGGGGCGGGGTGGGTGCCTGCCCCACCCTGAGGGGGGTGGGTGGGTGCCTGCAGCTGAGAAACAGGCGTCTTTCTTTCTTCCTCACACTTGTAAAGTCATCAGGGACAAAGATGGTGATGCAACTTCTGGCCCAAAAAGTCTCTCAACTGTTGACTGCCAAAAGCTGGGAAATCTCAACGGAAAAAATCACTGTGTGTTGCCTTGTTTATTTATGCTTCCCAAGGATGCTGTTGGAGAAATGGCAGCAGGCTGGATGGCTTTGCTTTCTTCTGTTCCCAGGTACCGGATACCTGCAGGGTTAGGGCAGGAAGTGTGGCAGCCTCCAGTGTCATTGCTCGCCCCAAGGAACACATTCCTTTGTGATTGAGCGTGTTGGTTATTGCTGCCTCCCAAAAACCACAGCATATTAAAATGTTGAACTGTTCTAATGGCAGTGGAAATCCCACCCCTATTTTGCCTGCTGCTACCAGCTCTCTCCATCCTTCCTCAGACTTCTTCATCTTTCCAAGAGGAAACAAAACATACAGATTTTTTAATTTGCTTTGCTTTTATTCCACCATTTATTTCTTCTGTTTCTCCCTCGGATTTCCATTCCTGTGCTCAGGACATACGTACACATTCTTTGAACAGGCACACATATGTCTGTATATACAGTAAGACACAATCACTCACATACAGATGGGACACTGCTGAGAGAAGAAACGGGGTACAGCGAATGATTGAAGCCTGTCCTGGAATACAAGCTATTAACGAACAGATTACAATGGATTCAAAGGCAACAAGGCTCCACGGCACAGCTCAAAAGGATGTGGAGGTTGTGTTTGCCAACAAGCCCATGTCACACAAGAGGGTCAAAGCCACTGGCTCTCAGCAAATGTCACCTGAGAGCTCTCACCTGGGAAAAAGAAAGGCAGGGCACAGAGCCACTTCTTTCCTCACGATTTTGGAGCTGGTGAACACCAAGGGGATATCCCACAGATTCCCCAGGTTTGTAACTCTGCTGTGTTGCAGAGCCCTCCTGAGGACAGAAGGGAGCTGTGCTGTGTGAAACACTTGTGCGTGTCCAGAGAGACAGGGACAACCTAAGCCTCTGACACTGCTAGGAGGAGCTTTGGGATGGCTCGTTCTTCCCTTGGTCTCTGCAGCTGTTTCTGTGTTGCTGAGTACTTGGGTGGGGTTCAAGCACTGGCCCCTGACCATTCACACCACCCAACAGCTGGCTGGCACTTCAGCTCAGCTTTTGACAAGTCTGGCTGGCAGTCTCCAGTGAGCCCAGATTTGCCCACAGCTCCACGACATGCTGTGGACATGAGCCCTGTGGTCTTGAGCCAAGGCAGTTTTTTATTCAGCTTCAAGCACTGCTGTCAGGAAAGAGGTCAAGTGAGGGTCTATTATCCATCTTTCCCCAAAGAACTTATTTCTTATGGGCAACTAATAGTCTGCAAATGTAAGTCCTTCTTCTTTTGTTTTGGCAACTCCTAGCCCATGACTTTAACTGGAGGGTGAATGCAAATCCAGTACAGTGCCTAAGTACTGAGGAGGGCCTGGCTGACCTTCACCAATTCAGTCAGTCAGGGCATACCACTGGAAATTCAGACAGCCAAGACTTTTTTGACCTGCACAAAATTAATTGGTTGTTTCCTGTAAGCCAGGGTACTTTCTATCCTGAGTGGCTCTCAGTGGCCATACACTAAAAGTTTCAAAAAAGACTGCATAGGGTCTGGAAGTGAGAAAGACTGATGGACAGGCAGGCCTTCTAAATCTGGACTGGAGCCCAGAGCCAGGCAAATCCTTGCCCTGTTGACCTGCTCAGCACATCTTTTCTTTGCATCCAATCTGCTCGTTGTCACTTTCCACCAGCACTAAAAACACCGCAAAGTAGAAGCACAGAACCTACTAGCCTGCCCCTGCTGGCTGTTTCACAGACCAGTCAGTTCAACCACCACTTCAAAGGGATTTTATGTTGTACAATCAATGTCCTAAGAGTTTTCCCTGTGTTCAGGGTTCACATTGTCTGCCATACAGCACATATGGAGAAAACATACTGTTTCCTACTGTTAAAACATTATTTACTGAAGTTTAAAAACCCAAAGTATTTCAAAAAAAGCTACCAAAAAGGCACCATATATGTATGTATGTAACTGATGAACTTCATCTAAGACCAATGCGGGGGAGAAGAAAAAGACATTTTGGAGCAGAATGAAGAAGCAGAGGGACCAGGAGTAGTGATGGTTGTTGGCTCCAGGACAGCCAAGTATCAGGTCTCTCAGTCCCCAAATATTGCTGAGGAACATCAGCCAACACACCTGAGTTTTGAACTCTGAAGAGATTGCAAACGGGTCTCTTGTTCCAGCTGTCCCAAAACATGACGGTGCAGAGCAGAGAGCCAGCAAGGAGCCACTCAGCTCTGTGAGGAGTCTGGACCTCAGGGGATATCTGTATTCTGCTCCTCTCCTGCCACTGAAGGTTTTCCAGTAGCATCCACCTTGATTGGGTTAGATGGCTCCTATTCACATGTTAAGTCTCCTCTACCCTGACTGGATATGTCCTTTTGAGAGGGAACAAGTAAGGAAATAATGAAAAATAATCATGGTCTAAGTAAATACAGTGCTGGGAAGTCCTGGGGGTACTTTGATAGTTTCTGTGCTAGGAGGCAAAGGCAGCCTGAGCACCAGCCTCCTTCCTTCAGTTGGTCCTTGCCAAACCAAGGAAACATCTGAAGAGGAGACAGGTGGGGAGGTGGAATTAGACATTTCCTCAGGCATCTGTGGCTATGTTATACTTAAGAAGGTACATGGAATAAGCCCTGCTTCAGCTACTGGAAATCCTCTTTTATTTCAAGTGGCAAAGGGCCATGTTTCCGTGCTTCCAGGGCTGATCATGAAACTGGTGTGTGTGCAAACACTCTTTTTGCTGGCAAAGCTAACAAGCTAAACACACAGAGAGAGAGAATATATATATGTATTCATGTATATATACAACATGTGCTCACATATAAATATGTATATGTAAGGAGGCATAACTGATATAGTACATACAAGGTTACTGCTGGGGAAATGTGCTTTTTACTGTTAAGTACTTTCAAATTGCATTCAAAACAGCAATAGAGCAGAGCCTCTTTGTTATACTGAATCCAGAACCGGCTTTGCTTCTTTTCCATCCTTTCTCCCTGCAACACCACCCAGAAAGGCTGGTTGTTTTGAATGCCCTGCCTCGCAGCCTCTGCAGGCCTGAGATTTGAGATTTTTGACACGCGGGGAGCAGCAAAATTGTTGTTGTGTTCTGTCACAGTTGTCATTTTCATGAATAGCAAAACCCTCTGGTGTCTTAGAAGGCAACACCACGCTGACCTGCCTTACCTGTGTGTCAGGGTTACGCTGTGCTCTGCTCCTGCGTGGCTGATGGTGAAGCTTCACTGGCAGTCTCTAATCCCACTGCATCCTGCAGTGATTCAGATGCCAGTGGTGTTTCTTCAGTGTCTGATGTTCTCTGTGTGTCTGTGCTTTCACTGGTTTCCTTTGCTTCCACTTCAGCTTCTTCCTTCTCCTTGTCCCCCTTTTCCTGTTCACTGGCAGTGTCTTGCTGCTCTTCTCCCTTGGGACCCTCACACACCTCCTTGTTTCCAGAGGTAGGCTGGGCAGAGTTCTCCTTCCCTGGGGCATCATGACACACTTCTTCCTCCTTTGTATTCCCTTTGTTACTCTTGCAAGGATTCATTTCCTCTGTCTGTTTATCCCCTTTTTCTTCATCTTCTGATTTGCTGGATCCTCTCCTTGATGGGGGCTTCTCATCAGACCCTGCCTGTTTCTTTTGCTCATTGCTGCCTTTTAACTCATCCTCTGACCTGCTGGATGCTCTCCTTGATTGGGGTTTCTCATCAGACCCTGATTCTTTCTTTCGCTCTTTTCTCCCTGCTTCAGCCTCCTCTGTCTTGCCATTGGGCCCAAAGACCTCATCTTCCCTGGCACCATTTTCTGGAGAGGAGATGTTGAGCCCTAAATCTTCCCCATCTCCGTACTCGGACAGAGATCTTCGGAACCTCCTGGAGGGCGGCCTGCGCTTGATCGATCCTCGCGTCCGCACCTGGGGGCAGGAAAAGCAGACACTGAAGCGCTCAAGAGAGTGGTACTGGAAATCAGGAAAGCACAACAGAGGAAAACATGGGAAATTTAATTGATACCCTGGTGGCTTCACTTTTCCTGCTCTGCTAATGAGAGGTAGGGAGAAGAGGGCTCCCTGCTGCTGAAAGACCACTCTGCAGGACAAGCAGCTTCCTAATGTAAGCCTCCCTTCTGTAAAGACGGTGCCAGAGACCATCCAATTTGAACTGTGACTCCTCGTCCAAGTTAGACCCCTAAAACCAAGGATGCTGCGTTCATTACACAGATGCTGCTGATTTTGGATGTCTCAGCCTTCTCCTCCTCTTCATCCCCAGGGAAAAAGCAAGCAAGAAATCCCAGCACGTATCCTACCTTGTTGTAGAACTGCAGCTGGGTGCCTTCCGGGGGCTGATCAAAGCTGACTGGCGTCTCATTTGCCTCGCTGGGCTGGGTCTGAGTCCCCGGGCTGCTGGGTGTTGAAGGAGGTGTGCTGAATGGAGAAACCAGGGCTTTCAGACCAGGGCTTTTGGGAGACACTCCCGGCAGCAGAGCAGCTGGAGAAAAAGCCAGATTGGCCTGCAAAGAAAAATCCCAGTCATGTGCGTGAATGACAGCGGGGTGCGCTACACACGATAGCCACGCAGGGGAACCCTTGCTCTGCCGCAGCTCTCAGCTGTCACAGCCCACAGACCTTCTGGTTGCAGGTGTCTCCTGGTGACACTGCCAACAAACAAGTCTGGGCAGAGAAGTTATGACTGGACATTTGTCCTTCCCCAGCAGCTGGAACTCAGGATGTGTTCTTTTGTCATCCTCAGGCCTTTTGGGATTTTCCAGTGACCCAGCCAAGCCGGCACAGTCTACAGCGGCTGAACTGGGAGCAAATCTGAACAAGCAGCCAGCAATCACTTTTAAACCAAAAGATTTAAACCATCCCTGTGTGAGCCCAATTTTCCAGCCTGATCTTTTGAATGAACTGCACAGTTGTGAGAAGACCATGGAAAGAGGCGAGCTTGCGATTAACTGTGGCAAAACACTTCCTGATGGGCTTTCACTCAGAAGCTCTCAAAGGCAAATGTCCTTGGTGCATTAGGAGGGACAGTGATATGAATAGGCATATGTTGTGTCAGCGTGGCCAGGAGCTCTGGAGCTGCACATGCTGCCAGGAATGACAGCTGGCAGGGCCAGGCCACTCTGCCTTCAGGCCATCGGGTACTGAGCTGCCCTAAGCAGCGCGGATCAGGCACCACAGAGACATACCAAAAGGGCAGGAAGCACAGGGTGTGTTTTTGAGTAACTGGGGAAATCCAGATGAGGGAAGTGCAGAACTTCCAGGCACGTGTAGGGGAGAGCCAGAGCCTGGAGCGTACTCCCCATTGCCAGGGTTGTAGTTGCCTGTGCTGAAGGCCGGCTCCCTGACAGGGTGCAGGTGACTCAGTCTGAGTTAGACTGCTGCAAAGAAAGCTTAAAGAAGTCTCAAGGTTTCCCTCACTTTCTCTGGAGACCTGCATTTCAACTGAGGCTCCTGCCCCTGCTCCCCACTTAAGCAGTGTTGCTGTCATGCCATGCCCAGCCATGTGCTCCACAGTTCCAAACGATCCTGACCCCTGCACTGACATGCTTATGGGCACACCTGGGGATCACTGGACTGCTTCTGATGCTCATTGACCATTACCAGATCTGCTCTGCCTTCCTTATTTATGTACGGTGGGACTGGGTCCTTATGGGTGAGGCCATTGCTCTGTTCACCCAGTTGTCACTCTTGGCTCCTGGATCCCCCTCCCCTGTGACTGCTCTGCAGGGGAAGTAGCTGTGACAAATGCCTGTCAGTTTTAATTTGCTGAGGAAGACATGTGGGTTTTTCTAGGACCTACCTGCAGCTTTTCAATCATGGGGGAGCTTTTCACCTTGACCTTGGGAAGGGGGCAAGCATTTGGAGACCGCTTCTGCAAAACAAAATGAAACACAAACACTGCACAGTAAAGTAGGTGAAAAAGAGGAAATCTAATAAAGGCAGAAAACTTGGAAGAGATAAGCAGAAAGTGCTAGCCATCCTAGGACTAGATACATGTACCCTTTTGTGGGAGAAAAGGAGATTGTCTGAGTTAGGTGATGTGTAATTGCTCTGCTTCTATTTTGCCTTCACTAAGGTATGTAGCCTATGGCATAGTTTCCCCTAGTATTATTTCAGGACCAGACAGATTAAAATTCTACTTCTTAAAGCCTTAATGTTGGCAAACATTGTGAACTTTCCGTGAAGGAGAAGACTTTCTGCCACCACTTGACTAACAGAGTTAAAGGATATCCAATTAGTATAGGCAGGAAAGGGCTAAGTGGCAGGAAAGGCAGAGCTCTGAAAGGCTGAAAACAGTTCGAGAAAGGGAAAGCATTGATTTGAGAAGGGGCACATTGCTTTTTTCAGGTCCAAAGGAAAAGGAAGGAATCTAAGATTTTAAAGCTTGCTGCTCCTTTGGCATGTAGCTGACAGATAAGGACAAAGAACTACTCCCTTGTTAAGGGCAGGTGACAATGTGAAATATGGTGGGTAGACCTCATAGCTTAAAATATAAAGGACAGAAGTGACAGGAAAGGTCCTGAGCACAAAATTTAGTGAGGAGCAGCCAGCTTACTGGGACCTGCTCATTCAAGGGTGCTGTATGGAGGACACCTAAAGACAATATTCTGTGGGTATTGCTGACAAATCCCCTCTTCACTCTGGATTATTTATTCCCTTTTTCTGAAGATGGAAAAAGCTCAGAAGCAGAACTATTACACCATTATACTCAAACCTCTAGAGTTCATCTGAAGGCAACAGACGCCATGGATGCTCCCTGTGCTAAGCACCATTCAAATCTCACAAATTCCAGTGGTTCCTGAACAGTGGTAACTGGATGGATCCATCGGTGTGCTAAGGGTAAAAATGAAAGCAGTGGAAATGGGATGTGTATCCGTGCTACAGGAGTGGGAAACAGCATGGAGCTGACTCTGAGTCAGTACACGTGTGTGAGCAGAGGGAGGTTTGATTCTGTGTGATTGATGTCTTTGGCTGCACAGCCTGACCTCTCTGCTACCTCCAAACCCGTGTCTCAGGAGAGAGCAGGTTGCAGAGAGGAACGACCTTGCCCCCTATTAAACTGATACTCACTTGCTCATCATTGTCACTTGTCTCAGTTTTGTGGGAATACAAAGGAAGGGAGCATGGTGGTTTCCTCCGAGTTGGCTTATGTGGTGGCACCTAAGAGAAGAAAACAACCAACTCAGCAGCAGGGAAATCAGGTTTCTTAAAAAAGGAGTGAAACTCAAGCACCAAAGGCCATGCTGTGTAAGTCACCTGCTTGGGTGGCAGAGCTCAGCTTGCCTGAAGGAGTCATCCAAAGGCAGCACCAGGTATTGGCACACGGGCATGTGGCCAGCATGCCAAGTATGCTTGTAGCATCTAGAGACTAATCCTGTAGCATCCTGAGCCCAGTCCTAGTGGTGGAAAAGTAGTCTGTACCTTTTTCCACAGTATGAGCCACAACACTTCAGGCTTTGTGCAAAGGATGCTCTTCTAAGCTCTGGAAGGTGGCAAAACTTCAAAGCATCCTGCTGGAGACCCCCTCACACTGGAATAGGTTGTTACCGTTCTCTTTCTTGTCATTACCAGGATTTCCTTTTAATTCTCATCTGCCTACCTGGTTCATGATTTCCTGTTCTGCATCTGATACGTTTTAAGGGCAAAAAGGGTAATTTGGACTTTTTCAAAATTTCAGTCCCATTTATTTTTCTTGAAAGAAGAAAAGCAGTTCACAGGGACAAGTCCTCAGGTGTAACCTTTGATTTGACTAAGAAACAGATTCTCCAGGGGAGAACAAGAACAAGGCAACTTAGTGGCAATTCCTTCTGAATGTCTTCAGACTCTGAGAAGTACAAGAGAGCTCCCTAGGAAGGAAGAGATGCATAGCACATAACTATTGCTCTGCTTTTGAAGCCAAGCTGTCTCTATTTTTATGCCAGGTTTGTAGTCTCCTGCCAAGCTGTTAACACACTTTTTGTGTGTTAACAGGCAAAATAATTGGATAATATTGTGGATCTTGGATAGCATCCACAATAAAATATTTGGATAATTTTGTTGTCATCTCACAGGCTGGCAATGTGAAAAATTGGATCACGGTGTCTTTGCCCTCTATAGAGTTGACTGTCTTGGAGGACCTGTAGACTTGATGCCACTTAGCTTCTGGTTGGTGCTGCATCCAGCCATGGCAATGCTGCATCTCCCAGCAGCCAAGGGAGCCCTGCCCTTATCCTTGTTGGAAGGAAGCTATATGCTAGGAAGCAATAATGTGTCCTATTGAAACCCCATCATTTTGCAACCATGAAACGCACTGTGCCAGAGTGAATGTGTCATAGGTTCCCTGGTTGATGAGATCCTCTCTGCTGGCATGGGTCAGGCAAGGGTTAAAGACCATCCACTGAGCCATTAATCTGACTCCAGCTTGAGAAAGCCAGTGGGGAAGTGGCAGATGGCTTGGAGAGAAAAGACAGGAAACTTTGTCCTCCTCTGTCTCTGGAGAAAATGAGTTTCCCCCCACAGTGAGGCCCCTCCACACTGCCTTGGCTTGGGAGCAGCAGAGGTCTGCAGATAACACAAGGGAGGTCTGGGAACTTTCTGCCTTCTGTAGGGTGAGAGACTTATTGCAATTGAATCCCATACCTCAAAAAAAGGAAGTTACTGTAATGGGATGGATGCAGCGGTGCACTGGTGACTAGAGGGCGAAAAAATAGTGCTTGGGAAGAGATTGGCTATTACCATCCTGGGGCCTGGCTAACCTCTGACAGATGATGATATGCCAGCCCTACAGGGCACAGGTCACCACTGCATCCAGCCAAAGGCAGGAGGGGAGACAGGGAGGGTCCCCTTAGGCCCAACCTGGGGCATCCTGAAATCAGCTGAGCAGCAGAAGGGAGCAGTTCAGTTTTGAAAGAGAAGAGAGCCACCAGTAAATATTTATGCTTCTAAAATAGAGTCATAATGATACTGGGGGCTCTCCTAAAATGTCAGCATCCTTTCATAAACCCCGTGTCTCTCCTTTCTTTCTAAGAGAGGTATTCTAGTGTTTTGCTTAGCTGGTGAAAGACAGCTTATGAGGTGATGCTTGGCACAGTGGTCTTTCAGTAAATCAAAGTTTCAGCATGATAGAGATAGGCACAGAGTCTGAAATGTCATGGCAAAGAGGCAACGAAGGTGAGTAAAGAGGCAGCTTTCTCTCAGACCCTTACAGAAGGAATAACAGGAGGAAACCTTCTCCTTTTGCAAATGGGGTGCTGATGACCTGCCACTGGCTTCCTAGCTGCATAATCTGTTGTTTGCTTTCTTTTCCTGTGGCTCAATAATAGCTAATTCGTTATTCACTCCTGCTGTCTGCCCACAAAAGCAAGCCCAAATAGTGCATGCATGGCTGTCTGCTCTTGTTGGTTAAATATGTGCACCCTACCAAGCTTTACAATGTCTCAGTTACAGTGTCTGGCAGTCCCGAGGTGCAGCTTTACCAAAACACTCATCCACAAATCAGCAAAGCATGGAAGATACTGCCACAGCTTGCATTGCATGAGGAGAGGAATCCTTTGCAAAGATCAAAAATCAAGGTGAGTTCATGCTCAGGTCACTGATCCTCCAACAGGCAGAGGTGAGGGCCTGATTTCCCCCACCGTTTCCTAACGGTGGCTGAAGAGTTTCTTACCTCTTTTCCAGTGATACTGGCTGCTTGCTCCTTGAATTTCCCTGCTAGCTGAGCCACTGAGGGTGATGCTGACTTGTCCACCTCTGAGCTGGTCTCTGCTGGCCTGTTCTGACAAAGTGGGAACAACACGTTATGAGCAAAGGCTGGGAAAGGCAAGCCTGTGTATGTGTTATGAAGTTCAAGAGCAAGCACAGACTTTAAAGCAGAGTTCCTCACATCTGGCATCAATCATCTGGCCTGTGAGCAAGAGGTTTGGGATGACAGGATCTAGCAGCATTTTCAAATATTCCAGAAAATCAGATATTCATGCAGAGCCTTTCAGCTCTTGCTGAAGAACCTACACTCAGTAGTTTTCAGTAGACGAAAACTAGGCATTTCAAACCAAGTGTCTGTTCCCCATCTTATCCTTGCAGTGAGCAGATGGAGCAGGGCAATAAAGTCCCTTCCCATGCACCTCCTCAGCTCTCCCATACCTTTTTCACTGCCCTGGTCATCATCCTTCCTTTTCCAGCACTTCTGCTATGAGAAGCCATTCCCAGTCCTTGCAGCAAGTCAACATCTGCTTGGAGATGTGTCCCTGTGCTGTTCTGCTTTTTTGGCAGTGAAATACTCAGGCGGGTGGGGGGGAGGGAGGAAATACCACGGCTGAGAGAAGCTTCCCCTCCCGAGTCGACAACAGGCTGAGAAGCAGGAGGCTTGTGCTGGAGTGTGGATGACGCAGCTCTTCCCACAACACACTGCCCTGGTGTCATCCCACATTTACCTTTGTTTTCTTTGCTATGTGTGTATCGAGCACTGAGTAGAAAGCCTCGAAATCAAAGCTGATGAAAGGAAACCGTTGTTCTTCATCTCTGGTATCTGATGCCAGGGAAAACCAAACCAGAGGACTGAGAATAAGTAACTAACAATCCTTGTTTTGTTAGAGGCGGAGAAAGAAACCAGGCTTATGAACCATCTGTAAGAAACCTCATACCTCTGCTCCCTGTACCACCACCATCAATGTGGTGCATGACCAGCACCACACCTCTCACCCCACTGGCTCAGTACTCAGCCAGAAAGTTTCCCCAAAGGCCATTGCTAGAGGAATATATTTCTGTTTCTCCAGTGACTCCAGCAGAGCCCTTCCCTCTCTCTTCACGCCACTCTGCCTGGGAGGGACCTGCTGCTTCACAAACACAACCGCTCCTTCAGCACCGCTGGAGGTGCAAGGCCCTCAAAACACCAACCTGGCCCATGTATGGACCATTCCCTTTGGGTAATCATGTCACAGGGACCAAAGAAATGGCTGTGGAAACTTGATATCCTGTTAAGGAAGGGATTTCTTTATACTCCTAGTTTCTAGACTAAAAGCAAATTGAGGTGGTTACGTTAAGGATCATCTCATAATCCACAGTTTGGAGCAGTCTCTATTCTGAAATGCCTGGTACAGACCAGTGTGGCTGAGGCCTGTTTGCATCGTGGAAAAGGGCCTTTCCCTTTCTCAGACAGCTGTAAATAAATGCTCCCAATAAATGCTATCTTGTTTTCCCCAGGCCCACAAACCCCTGTAGATGTCTACCATTCCCTGCTTCCAGGATCCTGACTACATCTTCACTGTTAAGCTTTCCATGCACTTTGGACTGGCTTTCCTGCATTTAGGAAAGCCATATCAAGCCGCCTTCTCTCAGTGACCTTCATACACCTTCCCCTCATCTTCTCACCTTCCATTAGAGTAACTACGGGCAGGGAAAGTGGCAGATAAGGGAAATGAAGAAACAGTGAGGTAGGCAGATCAGCAACCTGCTGCACACGAGAAATGGTGGCTGGGCTAAGTGGGGAGGGAGAGCAGTTCCCAGCTGCAGACTGCCTCCCTGCTCCGAAGGAAGGGCAAGCTGGAAAGAGAAGGAAGCAAAGAATGAACTTGGAAAAGGCAGGATGGACTGGGAGGCTTGGCTCCCAGCTCCCAGGATACATGGGAATGGCAGAACAGACACCTGAAGTGAGGACTCTGTTGAACTGAGGAGCTGCAGGTCTTCAGTGTTTGTGGTGGAAGGGTTGCCTCCCTCACAGGCCCTTTTTCTCCAAAAGCTTCTCTCACAGCCCCTTTGTCTTTACCCAGAAAAGACACTGTACTTCCTCTTGGCCTTGGCCCATCTGACCTCTTGTTTTTGGGGTGACTGTGTTTTTTCTTTTTCTTTTTTCTTTTCTTTTTTTTTTGACTTACAGTCTGAAAAACACAGCTTTGTTCTTTGATCAGAGCTGTGAGGCTAGAAGGGTTCCACGTGTTTCTTGTTTTGCTGGTGACAGGCACTGATTGCGAGGTGGCTCTGGCCGGGCAGGGCGCAGGAAGCAGTGAACATGCCATTCTAAGATTAGCCCCAGTAGCCCATGGGCTGTGTCCTCCCGAAATTGCCAGCTGCAGACTCTCTGATTACGCTTTGCAACAGGAAAAGTCCTTTCTCAGATCCTTTCTGGCACTTACACTGGTGTCCTGTATTCAGCTTTTTCTACATATCCCTCCCCCCCCCCCTTCCAGACAGTGTGCCAGGCTCTGCATCTTCTAGTCAGGGGAAAGTGCTGAAGCGGGGCACTTGGATGCAAAAAGTTCCATTCTTTGCGCTGCAAAGAGAACACCATTCCCCTGACTTCCAGGAGCTGGACTGTCAGTCTTCCTCTCCTCCTTCCCACTGCTGGGGGTAAGGTGGGAAGCCTCACTTTACCACTCTCACCTCAGAGCCTGCCTCAGCCTCTTCCACAACCAAGATGTGCATCTGCTTCTCTCACCCAGGAGCTCAGCACTGGGTCCCTCCTGCCCCCTGATATAAATGCAACCTCTCCTCCTCCTGGTCATATTTCACATTTTGGTGATATAACCCACCGCTTTTCTGAATGATGCTTTTTTTTTTTTTCCCCCAAAAATGTTTTCTGCAGCCAACTGCTGATTCTTTTCCTTTTCAGAACAGAACATAATCAGCCTGTATGGGCTAAAAACAGTGAGCTAAGGTTAAAGGTTCTGTCCATCAGTAATTTGGTAACTGCTACTCTGAGGCCTTTTACTGTTCATAAAAATAGGTGTCTAAGTATTGCATGTTCTGAAAAATGTCAGGCAGAGCCATAAACAGGTATTGAATTATACCATCCATGTAAGTATGGCACTGTCTGCAAAAGAGGAAGTGCAACTACCAAGTTCTCTGTAAGGGG
>JAYRBT010000001.1:4412941-4469027 GCA_036023395.1 Myiotriccus ornatus
CCTTATAGGGCTAACGGGCTCCATCTGCCCGGGGAGTGGCCCTGACCAGGAATCGAACCTGGGTCTCGGCGGTGATAGGTGTCTAAGTATTGCATGTTCTGAAAAATGTCAGGCAGAGCCATAAACAGGCATTGAATTATACCATCCATGTAAGTATGGCACTGTCTGCAAAAGAGGAAGTGCAACTACCAAGTTCTCTGTAAGGGGTTTGTTTCACTTTCCTCTTCCAAATAAGTTTATAAAATTGAGTAAATGTGAAAATAGTTTTCAACACCATGTTTTTTCATTTGTTTTTAAAACCGAGTCTACTCCTTTTTAGCAGTACTGGAGAAGAAAGCTCTGCCTCTGTGGTTTAGGTACAAATGTGCCAATTCAAGCTTCCCACCAAACCTCTCTTTCCATGTGCCTTGGAGTCTTTGTGGTGAGAGCAAAGCTGCCCACCGATCCCCAGCTCTGCAGATTGCCTGAAAGGGGCCACTTATTTCAGCACATATCCCTGCTCCTCTCACAGGCTGCCTGGTGGAAACACCACTAGAAATGTCCCACACTATTCCTGCTGTATCTTTTCAAGGCAGCTGAGGAGATCTCTGAGCAGAGACACCTTGAAGCTGCAGCACAGTCAGCTCTGGCTCACACAGTCCCAGCTTCACCAATGATTTCATGTGTTGGAAGATGACCAGTAAGACTGCCTGATGTGGGTGTAGTAACGTCTCACAGAAGGGGCCCCTCACTACAGCAATGCCATTACCTGGCTCGGTGACATTTGCCAATTCTCCTGCTACAGCCCACGGACCCACTGTGGGCACCAGGTGAGAGAAAGGTGCATGTTAGAGGCCCACACAAGAGACCTGTGCATACTGTTTGGGTACTCACAAAGCGCTTTTCTTAAAGATGATGGATTTGAGTGTCAGTACAGATGAGTTTCTTATGAAATCAAAATCACAGAGAATTTCCACTCCTGCGGAAAACTGGAAAAGCCAGAGGTGGCTTTTGGTATGAATTTGAAAGTTCTGCTGGGATTGGTGCATACCGGGGTCCAGCAGTCCTCAGCTAGCAGTTTTGGTCATGACCCACCCCACTGCAACTGTAAGCTATCATGACTCCATCATCCCATGGGACTGGTATCCCACCAGTTTTGTCACTGTCCATGACACTGGAAACACGAGTCTGAAAGGGTACCAGTAGGGGTCAGAAGCAGATACAGAAGGATTTGTGTACCTCGTTTGACTGATGAAAAGAGCAACGTTCTGCTAGCTGTCATACAGTGGAGTGTTTTGCCTTAAGCAGCACTTAAATACCAGCTGAATAACAGCAGAGCTCTGTGCTGCCCTGCTCTCCTTCCCTCCCATATGAATCCTCTGACTTGCCTGCTTTTGCAGGTAGGATAGTTTGGCCAGATGGAGCACCTTTTATCTGAGATGCAAGAGTTCCACAGCACCTTGCAAGGCTGGAATATTCAACATCGGTGATGGTTACACCATTTTTGGTACTGTTCCGGTGCAAGTGTCACACCCATTTTTGAGTAGCTGCCTCTAGACATGGTTTTGAGGCCAGTCTCTGACCTCCACATCCCTCCTTTGTTCCCAAAGAGCTTTTCAGGACTGATTCCCTGCAGCCTGTCCATCCTCCCAGCTGCCTTCCTACACTCTGTGCTCCCACAAGATCTGTAAAGCTCCGCTGTGACTCTCACAGGGGCTTTTCACTGCTGCACACACAATCTACCTCAGCAAAGCAAATACGGCAAAAGGAATGACAAATACAATGTCTCAGAGGCAGATAGAAAAAGGCACTTGAGGCTCAGGGCTAATGTCTTGATTACAGACACAGGGTCCAGAAATAGTGATATTCAGCACCCAGCTCTCAACACTGCACCACGAGAAGGCAGTTGTCAGTAAGATAGAAGAAAACAAGAGATGGCCAGTGCTTTTGGGGTGAAGTTTCGTAAGGTCTTGGTTTCAGCAGAAAGACAGTCTATGTTTCCAGCTGCTCATTCTCCCCTGACCTTTCCGTTCCCCCTTCCCGTCCTCCCTTGCACCAGTGTGAGTTGGTGGGGCTGTGCTGTAAACTGGATCACTGAAATGATCTGGGCTAAAAATACATCCCTTAACTCTTTACAAGGTTATTTTTAACCCAGATCATTCCAGCAATGGAGTTCACAGCACAGGCTTGCCGTGCTGTAGCGTGAGGGGATGGTGGGGTGGCAGGGGCAGCCTGCAGCACAGGGGGGAGGGCTCCCCTTTAACCACTCCAGCCAGAGCCTTATCCTTTCACATGAGGAAATCAATCCTTACGTGTCCTCCTGTTCAGAGGGCTGATAAGGAAGAGAAATTCTATTTTTTGCATGCTGACACGGTAAAGGCCGTGTTGGTCTGTGGCACTGGTGTTTTGCCCTGCGATCTGTTGCCACCCAGCCCAGATGCAGCGAGTGCAGGCTGTGAACCCGGGGAGCACCTGCGAGCCACCACAGGGAGCACGTTACCCACAGCCCAGTGAACCAGAAGAAGTTTCCATTCAGCACCCACAAAACCCCCCAAAAAACTGTATCAGTGATCTCTTCAGAAGCCCCACTTCAAACTGCAGCAGCCACACAAAGGTTCCCTTCGCTGCATGGCAGGGGCAAAGCTCTACGCCTGCAGGACCTGCTCAGCTGAGGAAGGGATGGTGGTGCATCTGTGGGGAGGAAACTACTGAAATCAAAATAAACCATCATCACAGTGTGTCTGGAGGCCAGCAAGAAGCACTGGAAAGCAGTGCCATGGTTTCTTTTGAAATTAAAGCATCATCTCTGACCAAGGCACTGGATTTCAGGAGGGAAAGGAGCCTGTTACAGACCTCCTCTTCCCTGCCTGGCTCAGCTCTCTGAAGGAGGAGGGCATGTTTTCTGCACAAAGCCTGCCCAGGCAGGACACCTACCCTTCTCATTTTTCAGCAAGGTAGCTGCAGGATTTGAGGAGCCAGACAGTCACAGACCTTGCCTACATGGGAAAGCTTATACCAAGTACACGGGGGTAGCTCTCTCAGCTTTCAGGGAGCAATACAGGCTTAATCAGATAGAAGTGCCTGCTGTTCCACCTACCTGAACTCATTTGCAATCGGCTTGGCTGAAAAGAGCCATTCTCAAACTGTCAAGTACCTGTTTCTGAGACAGAAAGCAGTATATTTGGGAATGGTGTATTAAGCTGTAGCATTAATAGGGAATAGGACTCCCCAGAGGTAAATGTCTCCTGTTCCTGCGGTGAGGTGCTGCCTTTCTCCTGAAAAGACCCCCCTGCAGAGATGGGGTTTGATGAACTGGGGAAGTCCTGCATGCTCAGAGACCAAGCAGCAGAGAAGTGATGGCAGTACCAGCTCCTCCCACCTATTTGGGGTGACCATTTTCATCGGCAAGAGCTAATCCCTTCTCCCTGAACCATCTTTTGTTCAACGGCAGAGGAAAGTAGGACGCAAAAGGACACTGAATATTCACACAGTTCATGATCTAAGGTACACTTCCTGTCTATCTGCAGAGGACATGCACTTATACTCTGGAGAATGCACCATGAATGCATCTCAGTTATTCTGGCTCTCACATTTTTTAAGTACAGATAAGATTAGATGGGGCAGCTCGTAAGGAGCCCTCCTTTATGTGAACTAAAAAAGCTCAAGAATAGTTTTTAATTAATATTGGACCTAAGTTACCAATGGAAAAACCTCTCTAATATGTAGTTTGTAATCTCATTCAAAGCCATCTCTTTGTATCAGACATTTAGATAAATCCTAGTTTGCACCCTCCTGCCAACAGAACCTGAACTAATTTTTTTATCTGTATCTATGTGAGTACATCAGTGGCATCAGGATCATGTTGAAAGGGGAACATTGTTTGGACTGAGAAGGGAGAGGCAAATTAGCAGGGTAGGTTTAAAATACAGACTACCCCAAAAGAGCAAACTGAAAGGCAAGAGGGTGAAAAAATACCTGAATCACAGAGTGAGGATGCGGGCAGCAAAAATCAGAAGATGCTTCTACCCACAATCTGAGCCTGCCTGTTCTCCTTGTGATCCACAAAATCATCAATGCAGGCTGAGGACAGATTGCCCAGGAAGTGGGTGGGCTCACACTGGCCTTGGCCCATTTTTACATCCCTAGAAGGAAATCTCACGGTGCTTGTTCCAACTGGAGCTCAGCACCACGCTGGGCCTCTGGCTCAAGAAGCAAGACTTCCCAAGATGCAAGCCCTGAATAAACAAAACTCTTCTTGCTACACTCCTCATCCCAGGAAGCATCCTTCTTCCCATCTCTCTCTTTACTCTTCTTAACAAATCATTCTCACTGGAGACCTTCCAGCTCTCTGTTTCAGGAGGGATTTCTGTGATTTATTTGTTTGCTTGGCATCTTATCCAGCAAGGAAACTGCTCCTTGTCTCATTGTAGTAAATTTAAATTATTGCAGAAGGCCCAGCTAGAAGTGGCTGCAGCTATGGCTCGATGGTGCCTTATAGCCAGTCCTGTCCCTCACTGTGCCAGCATAGCCTGGAGCACCCTGGGAAGCAAGGGCAAGGCTCCTACCTGCAGTTCCTGCCATTTGCTGTAGAACAGGAGTGATAATTACTATGCTGTGCTCCACCAGAGCAAAAGTTACTGTGTGAAGCACCTCTGCACCTTCCTCTGGTAGGGTCAGGCTACCTCTTAGAACTTAATTTATCAGAGCTTTACCACAGTTACTTTCCAGGAAAGGACCAGGATACCTTGGAGATCTTTCAAGTGTATCCTAAATGCTAGAAAAGAAATAATATTTTTCTACTTCTATCTTTCTGTTGTGTTTTCTTTGATCAACCTCTACCAGAAGATAAACACCTCCGTTTCACATCCCAGGTGAGAATTTTGTGAGCTTTACGGGTGTCAGCACACACAGAGTCCTCATCCTGTTCCTCCAAGCTGCTACAACATGGCTGGGCAAAGAGGAGTAACTGGCCTCAAACAGCCATGGGTCCCTCTCTACCAGGAGGCAAGAGTGAAACACAATAGAAAGGCTGAGAAAAGAAAGTAAGATTTCCACTTGAAAGATCCAAAGAGGATTCTGGGGCTGATATCAGGACATAAAATCTGGTTATGAAAGAGTATAAGGGTTTGTGGAGGTGTACAGTGATGATCCCAGCACGTTCTGCAAAATCCTTGGCTGTTGTTTGCCAAGACTGGCATTTTAAAGGTCATGTAAACAGGTTTCTAGTTTGACTTGCAACAAAAGGAGTTAATGTCTCACATGAGAGTGTGCACAACTGGGCAGAAACACTGCACTTCCAAGATAAAGCTTTTTATACATTCGTCAAACCTCAGCCAGTGAGGAGAAGGCCTCCACATCTGGTTGATGTCACATGCAACTGATTCAATCTTCAAACTTGCAGCTTCAGGAAAAGCAGTCTGCAGCCCGTGGGAATATACTGTAAATGCTGGAATTTGGGCTCCAGATTTCTGAATACTCTGTGAAGACAATGGGATCTCAGATTAGGTTTGTGACCAGTTTGAGCCCCTGGGCCCCAAGACAGCCTTGAGACTCCTCTGGCTCACATCTCTTCTGTACATATCTCTACATAGCTGTAGATTCTGGTTTCCTTCAGACATGGGAGTGCTCATTAATTCAGAAATGTCAAAAAAAGTCAAAAAATACTGGACATGGAAGCTTTGGAGACAGGCAGGAAGAGGTAAAGACTCCTGGTTACACATACTACCTTCAAGGCAGTCAGTGGTGTTAGAGTCCAGTGATCTCTGGCAGCTTTCTTCAGTTCTAGTCTGAAAACCACTGCAGCCCTCACAGAGATTTGACTGGAACTCCTGAAATGCGTGTCCCAGGAGTACAGATGTCAGGTCTCCTCTAAAACTCTTCTTCTTTGAAACACTTCCTGTGGAGGCCAAGCTCCTTGCCCAAGTGTAAATCACTCGAGTCCATCTATTGGAATCTGCAAATAAGTTTGCTACAGGAACAACTCTCAGAAGTACAACATCCCTCCCCAGAGTGGCACCCAGGTCAACACTTATCCCTCCACAGAGGAATGAACACAGGATGAGTGTGTGCCTGACCTCAACAGCAAGGCTATTGCACAGCCTTAACAAGGGTGATAAAGAGGAGGGAGCTCTGACTATAACACAGGTCAGAATAGTATGAGAAATGCAGACTACAAAGGAGGGTTGTATGTTTATTTGTTTTTAGGAGAAAGGGCAGAAAAATCCCACTTTACATAAAATATGTAAAAATATGTAACATTTCCCTGTGTTTGGAAAGAGTTTGCTTTAGGGCAACATTTTTCTCAAGACTTGCAGTGGGTCTGGTCTTGATTTTCTCCTTCTGAGAGTTCCCTTGTGAACTGCTGCCATCTTGGCACTCAGGGTCAAGCACTGCCCAAAGGGTAACGTGAGGATATTCCAGCTCAGCAGCTTCCATCCAGAAGACTGCAAGCAGCTCCTAAATACAGCACAGTAATTTCAAAACTACAGAGACTCAGAACTGCCAAAATTTAAAGGCTCACCAAAGCAAGATTTGGGAATTGGGTGGAGGTGGGAGACAAGGATCCAGAACTAGTAATGGGACAAATGTTTTTCAAAGGAAGGAGCACTGTATTGAACTTGACCACTATGCTGTAAATAAATGGTTTGTGTACTCCCCAGCTTGCCTGCTAAAAGTAGAGGGGAGACTCCTGATGGTTTTCCATCTTTCAGTGGTTTGAGGTACCCATGCCTATGTGGAATACAGCCTGGAGAGTTAGCACAGTGGATGGAGTCCGGCTTTTCTCAAGAAAGTGTTGCTGTTTGGCTCAGACCTCTGCTCAGAGTCCTTCTCTGGTACTTCCCTCCAAGTAACCTCGGGACTGCCCACAGCAGCTGAACATGGAGGCAGATGTGAGGCAAATGTCACTGTGAGAGAGAAAACACCTTAATTGTGTTGGGCCAGTGTGGTCACTGAGTGGTGGCTGGAGTTAGATGGTGTGGTGCCTCTGCCGGCAGAGCCAGGCAGTGCCAGGCAGGAGGAGACAGGTGGAGGAGAGCAGCCAGTGCCAGACATGATGGCGAGGAGCTGTGTCCTTCACAACAGAACTGTAGCAAACATCTGTAGACACCAGGAAATCAGATGTGGTGAATAAACTATCTACCTTCTGTTTCAGAGAGTGACTACAATGAAAATAAAATGAGATAATCATTATCTTAAGCTCCTCTATGAGAAGTCCCTCCCTTTGCTGCTGATGCTCTCCTGCTTTTAAAGTGGGTGTGATGCTGATGTTATACAGTGTCGTTTTTCATGATGGATGGTCGCTACCAGTGCCAGCTTTCTCCACACCTTCCAAAAGGCGTCTCTTCTCAGCGGAGCAACTATAGGAAATCTCAGTTTAACTTGATGAGGTGGGACTGCTGCTGCTGTCCTCACAGCCTTCTGGGCCCAAAGTGGAGAAAGCAGCCTCCTGCTTGCCTCTGTGGAGTTTGTTAGCAACATGTCCTAATATGTCAGGGATTGAAAGGCCTTTGTTGTATCAAGGGCATGTCAGCCACCTCGCACTAATCTTTGGCTGGTGTTGAAAATTTTTGAGGCTGGATTACAGCAAATTGTTCTTTCCTTTGTGCTATGGTATGAAGCTCTCAGCGTCTGCTTGGCAAGCTCTGCCTGGTGAGATTAGCAAAAGCAGCAAAAAAAATATCACTGCGAAAGGTACAAGTGAGATCTTGAGTCAACCTTTTAGTAATGACAGTATTTGGCAATTGCCTGGTGCCACATGCTCCCAACACTGCATGGGCTGATTCATTTCAGCAGCATTACCCCAGACCTTCACTGTTAGGAGCATCTGCTGAGAGGGCAATGTATGGGGCTTGTGCTTTTTAATGCGTATCAGCCACTGATGCAAGCCCCATGAGTCCTGAGGGAAGCCAACGTTTTATCTGTCAGGAGAGCGCTCAGACCACCAGGCAGGTGTGTGAGGTCCCCTCTGCCCTGGAAGAATTCAGGAAGCCTTGAATTCTTTGCTAAGTGTTAGCATAGCTGTAACAGGCAGGCTGGCAAGTGCTTGGCCCAGCCTTGCCCTAAACCCTGGATTAAAAACCTCCACTTGCTAGGCAGACCAAAGAGTTTGAAGCCCACACCCTCTGAGAATGCAGCCCAGGCCACTGAGCAAGTGTCCTATTGCACCTGGCAAGGGCTGCCAAGAGAGGTTTGATCAAGGACCATCATTACCAAAAGAGGCAGTGAACTGCAGCACCTGGTTCCTCCCGGGCACGGTGCCTATGCAGGGGTAGCGCGTGTGTAACCTCAGCCCATACGCGACCGAGACATGGGCAGCTCTTGGCTCTGCTGTGCCCTGGGCTGTCCAGCCACAACTTGCTGCTCAGGGAATGAATTCATTTAAAGTGTAAATCAATCATTTTGTGTGTATGCATAGTGGTTTGGCAATCCATGACTGAGGTGATTGTATAAACCTCCAGCAAGACATGGGTGGCACCGTTTCCTTTTCTGAGAGAAGTGCTTTTTGTGAGATGCCCAATCCTGTTTGCTTGTGTTCACCACCCTCAGAGTGTTCTCATGGGGAGAGGAGTGGTAGGAAGAGATGAGGATGTGGGACAGTGGAAATGTAACAGGGACACATGGACAGGTCAGGCAGGGCAAATCCAGGCTGGTGCAGAAGCAGCAGCCCAGACACTGATTACACTTTAATGTGGAGCAGGCAGGTGCCTAGTGGAGTAGGAGGAACCTACAATGGTTGCAAGGGTTTTTTTCCAGGCTGAAGATGTGGACTGCAGTCCTTCCATTCTGCATTAGTTCTGTAGTTGATGTAGGACACAGTAATTGCCCTCAGCTACTCAAAATTCAGGAGAGAATTTTAGTCCAGGGCTTCACAAGCTCCATTCTGACACTTGGACCCTCATGGCAGACTATGTCTCAACAACACACGTTCCTGACAGCAGCTACACTGATGCAGAGCAGCCCAAGGAAACCTGCAGTGAGGCATCTGAGCCCCATAGTCACAGTGCTGCACAACTGCTTGTGGTGGCACCAAACTGGATGTAGGCACTGGGTGCTGTGCTCACACCAAAGGGATCATTAGCCCCACCATGGCTCTGCATGAGCAGCACCCAGATCAGGTGTCTGCGTTTCACCTCCGTGTCTGTGAGAAGTGGCCTTCTGGAGTTTGTGTGTACAGGGTCCTTTGGGCACAATAACTGAGATGACTTCTTCTCACAAAACTTCCTAAGCAAGTCCTAAGCAAGACCCCCCTTAGTGGGGTCCAGCACCCACAAAGGACCGATTCCTTCCTAGCAAACTACCCTTCTGATGGGATTTCTGTCTGATTTCCCAAGATTTTTAAGATTTTGATAACATCCAGCAAGATTATAAGGGTGTCTCAAAGAAGCTCTGCGAGCGAGACAACAGATTTCCCATCTCAGCCACACGCAGCCCCTCTTTGTCCAGCTCACCCCTCCTGCCTGCAGCTGCACAGCTCTTCCCCAGCAATCACTAGGGTGCAGTGACTGGCCTGGACTCAGCAAGAGGAGTCAGAGCAGGGTTTCCCTAGGTCACTAAGTCAACAATAAAAGAGGAAGGACAAGCTCAAAGGTTTCGAAAGCAGTAGCAACAACAGAACAACTGAAATGAGATTTAGTGCCAGAACATCCAAGAGGAAAGACTCAAAAGGTACTCAAGAAAGGGCAAGGTGAATCCTGTTGCAGTGAGAAGACAGGAGGTTGGGATGAGTGGTAGGAAGCTGAAAGGCTGTTAAGTACGAGTGAGGCCTGAGCTACAGAGGGGACAAGCTGTGTGACAGTGTGACATACAGCCAAAAGAGATCATGATCATCGGCATTACTGGGTTTTTAAGATGCATGACAACATTTGTTTGCAGAAAGTGAAGAGGAAAAAATATGAGGGCTAGGTGGAGAGCCAAAAATCTACATTGCCCACCAGGTCAGTACCCTACAGGCAAGGTGATTGGGGTGTCCAAAACTGCAGGGAAAACACATAAGCCTCATTCAGGAGTCCAATCAGTCCAAGAAGAAACGGCCCCGCCTTTCCTGTAAAAGGGCCATGCGTCTGTAATTGCCTCATTACAAGCCCAGCACAGCTGCTTGCAGACAGGCCAAGCAGCCAACATGGAAATAATATCAGGCAGCAGGAAAAGGACTGTGGATAAAGTTGATATCTGGCTGGATGTGGTCATACCCAGCCACACAAGTGGAAAAACAAAGAAAGGCAGAGGGGCTGTGCCCACACAAGCAGCATGGCAGCCTTCTCTGCAGAGGCTCCTTGCAAGCAGAGTCTTCCTGCCACCTGAAACAGCACAACGTCAGAAACTCACCCATTCTGGGTTTTCAGGCCAGACAGACAGACAGACAACCACACAGGGTTGTCCCTCCTGAGTCTTTGGGATGCACTAGTGTCTCCATGCAGGACTTTGTTGCAGTATGGGCAAGACATGCTTTTTTAGAGGACGATGAGGCATTTAAGATGATAAAGATAAATACAAGAAATAGAAAATAAATACAGAAAGATTCAAAAGCTGATAGTTCACTGTGTGGCTACTGTAGGTAGAAATGTATTTCAAACTATCCAACTGCTGCTCAGTGTTACCCTGTCCACTGCAAACTCGAGCTCAGCCATCAGTAACCTTAAGCACTGAGACACAAAAATTACTAGTTTAACAAAGATCTCTGCAATTACTAAGTTAGACTGCACTAGAAGGATAGACTTATATGCCTCCTTCCTTTATGAAATTTCCACTGGAAATTCAGTGTCCTGCTATGTCCTTAGAGTAAATATGTCTGTTTTAAAAATACGGGCTGTATTTATCTGGAACAAACAGTTTCAAAAAAAGATTGCTTTTTTTTCCCCTCATTGTAATGAACATTTGGCCTTACAAGAACAGAAGCTCTTCCCTTGCTCCAAGTGAACACCAGTAACACATCTGAAATATTTTTCCATCAAGTTCACAATAACCCTGAGTGTTTTCAGGGAAATAGTTTGTGTCTCTTAAACATGAGTGCTGCCAGTGAGCCAGAATCCTGCAGCAGATACACTGAGCATTCCTATTATTTGAGGTTATAAAAATTTGGATTGGGATGCTGAAAACAAGGTCCCTTACGCTGAAATGCCCTGTCAAATATAGCCTGCAGCTCGACTCTTAAAGAAAGTCACAATGAAGGAGGCCAGTGGGCATGTAACAATTGATAGGACAAGAGGAAATGACCTCAAATTGCCCCAGGAGAGGTTTAGATTGGATATTAGGAAAAAATTCTTCACTGAAAGGGTTGTCAAGCACTGGAAAAGGTTCCCAGGGAAATGGTGGAGGCACTGTCCCTGGAAGTGTTCAAAAGTCATGCAGATTTGGCACTTAGGGACATGGTTTAGTGGTGGGCTTGGCAGTGTTGGGTTAGCATTTGGACTTGATGATCTTAGAGGATTTTTCCAACCTAGACAATTCTGTGATTAACTGCAGCAGGACTCCAGTGTCATCTGAGAGCTAATTCACCACTTTCCTAAATAACTGAAATCCCCACTCTCTTTCAGTTCAGCTTAGTTCAGGAAGATGTCTGGCTTTTCTGGTGTGACAGGCAGGATATATAGTCCTCTCATTAACTCCTTCTCCCCATCTGATGGGAACCCTCTAGCAATAAATGCTGCCTGAAATCTTGGTTGATACAACCAGACATGAGCTACTGCAGACATCTAAATTGCAGATACATGTGAAATACACGTGAAAGGCGTGGGGGGGAAAAGGGGTTATTTCTCAGAAATTATCCACTGAGAAAGTCAGCTGATGAGGTTGTGTTGTTTTAGGAATCCACAGACACTCCCTGGGTGGAATAATCTGTACCCTGGTGTAGTGATGCTGATGTCCTGATCTACAGCTGACAACAGCTGTGAGCAGGACATCGGCCTGGCTTGCCTGGAGTCTGCCATTCCCCATCATTCCCACACTGCTTCCCATGTGTCTTTAGCAGCTTGTACAAGCAGGATCTGGGATCTGCCCTTGAGATACTCACTCTCACTACTACCAAATTCCTCCATGGGTCGATGGGTGACACGGTAGTTCTTCTGATGAAGAGGAGTGATGGCCACCGTAACACGTAGCTGCTTTCCTAGTGAGCTGCTCGCACCAGCTGCTTCTGTAGAGCTCTATTCCTGGCCAGGGTTTTCCCCAGGATCCTTCTCAGCTTCCTGATGTTTCCCTCTCAGACATCTGTTTTTCTTAATGGTCTGGGAACTGTACACAGCTTGTCAAGTTTCCCCAAATTAATTGGTGCCTCTCTGTGTGTACTTCCAGGCCTTGTTCTGGGCAGTTCTTGCTGCTCCTGAAGGATAAGGGGTGAGCTAATGGAGGAACAACCGGAAAAACCTCCCAGGCTGCCCACAGGGAGAGGAGACACAGTGCAGTCTGCAGGGCAAGTGTATGCAATCTCATGAGAGCAAAGAATTCTAGACTAAGACATAGAGTGAGATATGGCCAGGAAGGCTGGACTTGCATGTGCACTATTTCAGTGGGCAATAAAACGCATGAGCCGCGGTTATCTCCTGATACCGAACCTCTGAGATGAGAAGCTTTCTGTTGGTTAAAATGTGCCTTGCAGAAAATCATTATTTTGTGCCATCTCAGCCATAGTTTTGCTTTAAGTGATGCACACAGCCCTGCAGTTGTATTTACAATGTGAGGCTACACCTTGCTCTCACCTACAGACATGGAGATGCTTGGGCAGCTGTCCAGAAGGAAGTGGGATGAGCGAGTGGAACAGCCCCTGTAGTAGGGAAGGTCTCACCTTTAATTGCTGCCCAGCTGAGCTTCTCCATTGCTTGCCTTGCACGGGGTCAGGAAAAAAGCCCTGCTTTTAGCAGAGGTCTGAAGAAAAGGTGAGTTTCAACAGACTCAAGATGCTTCAGGTGGGATGAGAAAGAGGCCTAAAGGAGCAGCTTAAAGAGGATGAACTTTAAGCAGGTGCATATACAATATGCATAAACTATCTAATCTGAAGCTATTCAGAAGGTTAAATTAGAAACTGAAGTCACTGAACTGCCAATAGAAGGGACACAGAGAATGCAAGAAGCAGGGACAGTTCAAAACACTTCTGATAAATGCTGTAAGTAGACTGTGGTACCTCCCCATTTAAACTCAGCACTAGAGACAGTCGAGGTGTAGCAGCTGATGGATTCAACTCCCCTTAATTTATCCTGCTGGAACAGAAAATCACAAGGGTAAATGAGCCTACGCAGAGCTTCCAACTGCTGCAGCTTCCAGGCCTCATCAGTTAGGACTGTGCTATCTTTGTAACACACTGCTATTAAATTAGGTCTACACTGGTTACAGGTTGATCAGAGAAGGAGGTTCGTATTTATCTGAGCCAGGAATTTAGTCTCAAAAGGTATGCAGATATGGAGTGGAGGAAAGTGATAGTAAGCACTCATCTGGCAGCCAGCTTGAGGTGTGAATGTTATGCTATACCCACGGAGGCATCTTGTGAGTGGGATCCTGGAGAGCCCCAGCAGCAGGTCTTTCTCAGCACCCTTTGACTTCATCTGGAGTCTCCAGTTTGTGAGACCCCTGAAAATCAGGTCCTACACTAGGCAAATGCACCCAGGCAGCTTGAATTTGCTGTTATATTTGAAAATGCCTAAGTGAATTTTCAGCCCAGTCTGGATCAGCCTTAACGATGCATTAGAGATTTAATGTTTTCCACAGTTAAATGACTCTATAGACCTTAAGGAAAATGGACACAACCAACTCCTAAGCTGCAGCTTGGCCTTCAACATCGATATTTTTGGGTGATCTGAAGAAGATAATGATCTCTGCTTCTGAGTAAACCTGCTCATAAAAATCTCCCAAAATGCTGCAATGGAGAAATCCAATGTTTGTAAGAGCTTCAAAACACTCTACCTACTTCAGTGCTCTGTTTCTTTTTCCTGCTGGCTGATTGAAACCCGTTTACACATTCTCTCTATGGCAAGAAGAGGGACTAAGTTCCTTCAACCTCAGGCACAGCTTCTCCAGATAGAAGCCGGGCCACCGGAACCAGGTGTCCAGGAAGTGTGGGCTCAGTGCCTGCACACCACTTGCTCAGGGAGAAAGTCAGCACTAGGAGGCTCTGGCCAGTGTGCCACTGAATTCACAGATCTTAAAATGAAAGGTGTTGAGAGGAAAAATGATATTCAACTTACAAATGCTGGAATTGCTGGAATGAATCAAAGATTTTTTTGCTGCAGAGCAGAGTCAGAAGAAATAAAGTACGACAGTTTCATTACCCAATAGCTTTTCTTTCCCATGGGCTACAGAAAGAGGTTTCCAGCTTCCTCCTTGAGGACCACGTGCATTCCCATGTTTGTTTGCATGAAGAGCTCCTCTGCCTCTAACTGGGAACAAACACCTCTGAACTGGGAACAAAAACACTGGGTTTTCGTGGAGGGACTGTGCTGACAACTCTGTGCACTTTGTAAAGACCAAGTGGGAAATCAAATTAAACTGTGCACATTTCACAAGTTAAACATGCACTTGCTGTAGGGCCCAAGGGGTGAAATTCCTAGGAAGCCTGCCACACAAGCTCAAGTGTGTGTATATTAAAACAGGACATGTTTCACCCGAACTTACATCAGGGGGACATGGCACTCAGCAGAAAGGTATTTCAAGATGATTGACTTGAATGAGCCATGATTGCTGTTGCAGTACACAGTTTTAAAGATAAAGAAACCCCTTCTAAAAACAGGAAGAAAGAATAAAAATAAAATTGGTTTTGTGTTTTACACAGGCAATAAAATAACCATTCCCAGACTCTTGCCGACGTGGTGCCAATTTATTTTGACCTAAGCTTCCCACAGGCAGAAGTTTGCCGGGCTTGAACAATATACTGCAGCAGGGAGGAATCATAAACACTTTTGGGGCCTGATGCTGAATAGCCACTGGCCTCTGCCAGCAGCATCACACGTGGAAGAACTGCAGAAACAGTATGGTCCTGGCTCCTCTGGTGGCCCTATCAGTGCTACTGCCTGAATACAACAGATCACTCCTGCCATTATCTTTCTTATGCTCAGCCCAGTCTATTTTTGAATCATTCATGGGAAAGAGATTTCCACTACATTTGGTTTCCAGTACACTATTCCAAACCCTGCCAGACTTCACTGTTACAAATCTTTCCTCCTATTTGGTGAGATATAAATCTTCCCTTTAATTGGATCCCATTATTCCCAGGCATGCTGCTTTGTCAATGCACTAACTCCTTCTGTTTCCTCTGTGTTAAAAGTTTCAGACTACTGTCCTCTGTCTCACTGCAAAACCACACTCACTTGTTTAACTCCATTCTTCTGAGCCAGATTTCCCTTTCTTTGCATTTTTGTGCCTTTCTGTGCACAAGTCACTGGTCTGCACCCTTTAGATACCTAGGCTTTCCAAACCACACGCTTCAATTCTCTGTGCATCTGAGAAGCCTGAGATAACCTGTGCTGAAGCTGGCAGTGGTGAATCAACATCCTTTGCAGACTGGCCACTGGTCATCCACACTGACCACAATATCGTGTGCATCTCGTTACAAAGGGCAAACAGGTTTTTTTGCCTAAGGACTCTTGTATGTAACAAAAACCAGCTCACAACTTTGTAAGTTGTATAGGCTTTGAGCTCCTTTAAAATTTGATGATGAAGAACAAAAGAAAAAGCCATGCACCTATACCAGCTGTCAATCTGGCCAATGAGGTCTGTTAACTATTGTTAACCAGCCAGCTGAAAACAGAATGGAAAATCAACCCTAGTTTGTATGGGCTTGGCTATTCCCATGACAAAAAGGTTTTCTAGCAGCAGGTATTGATAAAGCAATGCTAATGTTTTCCCCCCTGTTCTTCAGATAAGGGAATGTATGAGAAGTATGCATAATATGCTGCTCAATTAGACTGTGGAGGTACAGGATAGAAGGTGTTTCCAAAATGCTATCCCATGACTTGGGACACTCAGACAACCAAAGGTTAAACTGGGGATTGAGGAGGGGTTCAGAAGAATCAGCCCTCTCTGGTGACACAGGAAAAGCCTGAATTCCATTTACTCTGGGGTCTCTGTCAGGTACAAGAAAGGGTCACAGCACAAGCCGGTGAGGTTTGGGTTTGCTGTTTTCTGTCCTTTAAGTGGGAGGCCTCCAGTTGCTGTGATATGGAAGTCTGGCAAGCCTGATCCTTTCCAGGACCCTCTGCTGCAGACATGCTATTTACTGTCAAGCAGGTCCTAAATCTGTCCAGACCTGAGGCATAAAATAGGGTCATATGGTACCTCTCCCAGTGTATTTAAATACTCTTCCCTTTATCTACACAGACACTCTGCACAAATGTGTCATTTTGATGAGTTTGAGAGGAAACACTGAAAACAAGTGTATTTGAGGTTAAACTGTTCTGTTAAGTAAAACCAAAAAGAGAGAAAAATTATTGGTTTAACTTTCAGAATGAAAGTCAAGCATCAGAGCTTCCCGAGAAAGGGAAATTGTTTCCTGGCAGGCCTAACTGTGGCGTAATGCCTGTTAATCTCTGCTCCACAGCTGCAAGGGTGGGCAGAGACCTCTCTCAGCCCAGCTCACCTCACAGATTTCAGCCCCATCATCTGCACACCCCCTCCACTTCAGTCCTCCTGAGTGACAGGTCACATATCCTTAGTGCAGTTTTCCTAAGGACAGGGTAAGTGCCTGTTCTGAAAGCAAGCTGCCCTGTTGCTTGGCTGAGGGGGTCATTCCTTGTGGCTACAGGAATGGTGCAGCAACTGGGATACTGGACCTAGAAATGTGCTCAGTTGTGATGTCTGGCAGACCACAGCTCAAATTAAAATACTGCTTCTGACCTTGCCAGCTGAGGGAAGGGATGTGTTTGAACCCCAGGAAGTTTCTGCAGTCTCTCAGAGAGATGGGGAATGGCGGACTCAGGAATTTTCTCCACACTGCTCTGCTGCTCTACAGAGAAGTGGGGCAGGACCCCTCTGTGGTATCCTTACCTGACACAGGAGGAAGAGCTTTACTGAAAAAAGCAGTGACTCTGTCTCGCCCCAGACATCCACAATGAGTTCACTGTGGTGCAGGGAGAGCACAGGGCCTGGGGCTGGAGCCATGCCCAGTAGGTTGCCAAGAAGGGAAGTGGTGAAGTGAGCAGAGATTTGCCCTCAGCCCTGGAAAAGTTTTCCCTCTCTTGAGCCAGTGTACCAACAGGAAAAATGGAGATCTAGCAGGAGTAATTGCAGAAAAGAGACATGGGAATGGAGATGTTAACGAGTTAAATTATATCTGTTGGTAGGCACAAAGAAGAGGGGAGCCTTCCCAAAATAAACCTGATTGCTGCACCTTTGAGGCTTAGAAACCCATCACACCACAGGGAGCCACCAAAGTGAAACTCAGTCTTGGATTGCTTCTCTTTGCTGTGCAGTAAAGTTCAAGTGTCTCCATGCTCCCAGGCTCCTACAGAGGCTGGGAAGAGCAATGCCATGACTGCTGTTGGGCTGCAGAAAGCCACAAGCACTCTCAGCAGATGCCTTAGCTCACACCTGCAGCAAGGTTTGGTGCAGCTCTGGGAATTACACAGGTTGGACCAAATCTGAAGATGTAAACTAACACACCAACACAAAAATTTCTGATCCTTTTTGTACCCTGAGCACAAAGAATGTTTAGTGTTTTACAAATAGCTTAGTTTTCATCAGTGCAGCTTTACACATTTTTGATATGAACTCCTCATGTTAACAGTCTGTGGTATACGCTTCATGATTTCAAGTTCCTTTCATCAGTCCCAACACTGGAAAGAAAAATGATTTTCAAATCTATCTTGCATCAAGAAGCTGCATCTTAAAAAAAAAAAATCCCAAACTGAAGATCAGCAGACTTGCAAAATACATGAACTGCAAGAACAGGATTTTGCTGCCTCTTTCTCCCTCTTCAGGGTTTTAAATCGTTTCAGTTACTGCTTTCACTGTGGCACATTCCTGACAGCAAAATGGCTAAGACCATAGGTACTAGTCCCTAAGGAGTGGCAAACCCACACTAACCACTCTAAGAAAGCAATCCCAGCTATCTCACTTCTGTGGGTTTTTCAAAACTAGGGTCTTCCTGCCAGAGACCTGATGGAAATTAACTGTCTAGGTCATCCCTCTGCCCTTTTTCCCCTAATGCTGGTAATCCTCATGTGTCCCATTAGAGCAAAGAGCTTACCAGTTATGCCAGCAGGAAAGCACAGAGCAGCCCTGCCTGCCAATGATGAAGCAAATGGGGAAATGACAGGACTTCTCATTCCTGTTGCACAGGATCGTTAAATCTGGTTTTAAAGCTAAAGACTGTGCTGAGTCTCTGGGTCCTGCTCATGCTGCCTGTGAAAAGCCCCCAGGAAGAAACAGAGTGGAAAAAATCAACTGGTGGGAACTCAAGCTCTTGGCTCTATTTTGGTCTAGTATCTTCTTACCTTTAGGACATTTAAACACCTTTTTGGAGGCTTGAGGCAGGACCAAGTGCACTACTTATAAAACAGCCTGGGAATGGAGATGTTTTAAAAATAAGAATGGAAACGGCAGTCTACAGATGATCAAAAAAAAAGGTAACCCGGGCAAAAAGTGTGAAATAGAGGTAAAGGGACAAAATCAAGAGCAAGGAACTTTCAGATTAGATACTTTAGAGAAGCTTCCTGATCATCAGACATCTCCCAAAGGAAATGGCAGGTCTGTGACTTTCTATTCCAAAACACCACTGTGGCAGACAATAGAAAATACTCAAGGGGTGTAGTCCTCTGTGTGTGGAGAGGAGAAAAGGAGAGGGGGTTGGGGAGAGTGTCCTCAACGTGGCAAAATATCTGCTTCAGCCCTAAGTCAGTCTTTGCTCCATATGTGCACAGAGGACACAAAAATTAAGAGCTCAGCTCCCCATCCCCTCTGAGACATCCCAGGATACTATACAGTGAAAAAGAATAAAACAAGTATTAGCAGTTACTGAATCAGGCTCTGTCAAACGTGCAAACCCTTATAAAGCTATATATCGGTCATGCCACATGCAATCTGTGCTGAGTTGATTTGATCACTGCTTGGTCTTTTCTCCACCCCAAAATCTATTCAGATAGTTTGGTTGAGGACTTTTTTCCTGTAATGAACATGCCTGAACACACCAGATCTTTAACCCTTGCCTGTGGGAACGGTCAACACAAACAACAAGGATGGCAATGTGAGCACCTGGGTGTTATCAGAACCGCCCAGCTGAGCTATGTGCTGGAAATCTTCAAAGGTAAACTGAAGTGGTGCTTCAAACACACTGTCCCCTGGCTCTGTTGTGTGTCCCCTGCTGCTGGGGCTGCATCCACGCTGAAAAATGCTTATCTGGGAAGATAATATACAGTGTTTAGTGAGATCTCGCTTTGGCTAAGAGAAATACCAAATGTCCTCTCTTTCGTCATTTGATGTTTTGCCAATGTTGTAATCACCTTTCTATTTCCTGCGCCCCTCCTAAAAACAAATATTTTTATTCCTTTGCCACTTAAAAAAATAACCAGTTTGGAAAGCTTGCAAACCCAGTCTGACATGATCGAAACAACCACCATCATTCCCATTTTGAATGAATGGGAAAAGAAGCAAGGGGAGGTGAACTGCCTTGCCCAAGAGGGTGTTACACAGGAGAAGGCTTGGACATGAACACCAGGGAAGCCAGACTCCTGTCCACCGGCTGTGTGCCCCTCCTGAGACACGAGATTCAACTCTCCTGAAGCACGGGACACACGCCATGGAGAAAAAGGGACAGGAAACCCTCTGGGGGTGCGCTACTCATCCACCTTGCTGAAGCAACAGTTCTTGGGTCCTCTTTCATGAACCAAAATGCTCTATTGATAATGAAAGTGACACCTCACAGTCCACGTGGAACAAGGGGTTCACACAGCTCAGGCTCCGAATCACTGCTGCTGCTGCACGAGTTGGGTAGGAATCAACCCCAAGGAGCTTGCCAAGTCTGGACAGTTTGTTCCTTCTCCTTATGTCCCCATTTTTAACAGGGGCTTCTTAAAGCCCCCTTTCAAAATGATACCTTTTAAAACCTAACCCTCTTTTCCACCTCAGAGACTAAAACAGTAAATGGCAGTCCTTTCTCGTTCCCCTTTCACAGATGTAATTTCTCCCCATAACATCCCCCTACTTTCCAAATCTGGACTAAAACCCATAAAATAGTTTGAGGTGCATGGCAGGGGCTGGGGGGGGGCGGGGAGGGGAGAGACCTTTATCTGAACTCCAGCGAAGAGAGATTTTGAAGCTGCCGTTAGTGAGAAATTGCTTTGCAAGGTGGAGCTAAAGCAGATCGAGGAGCGAGTCACAAGCTAGTGGAAATAAAAGTTTTCTTTACCTCCATGTCCCGCAAGAAAGAGGTGTCCTCGGGGCAATCTTTCTTCCCCACCCCTTTCCCTCTTATCTGTGGGAAAACTTCAGCCGAGCCAGAGCAAAATCGTGCCGCCGTGGAGGGAGTGTAATATCCAAGCCCCTGCTCAGCTTGAAAACTGACAGAGCCCAGCGAGTGGCCCTGCACTACGAACAAGGAAGAAGGGCGGGTGGGTGAGAGGAAGAGAGGGAGGGGAGAGGAGGGGGAGGCAAAGCAATCAGGGTTTAAATTTAGAAACAAATCTAAACAGATACTGTCCTTCTCGCAGTGCTAGGCTCAGGAGACAACAAGCAACAAACTCTGCTGCTGCGCCCAAACTTGGGGACACCACACGTGCATTTCCTCCCTCCCTTTCTTTCTCCCCTTCGTATTTTGTATCACCTTATCTTTATTCCCCTCCCACCCACCCCTGTTTTGTCTTTATTTCTCTCCACTCCTTGTGGTTGCTGCCCCAGTGCCTCTGCCTGGACCTCCCCCATCCACGTTTCCCTTTCCAAGTCTGCAGGGTCTGTTGCTCGTTTTTTTTGTGAGGACGATCTCTTTCCCTCTAACTGCAGCTTCCCTTCTCTCTTCCTTCACACTTTTTAGTAATTTCAGTCAGCAGTGAACTGTCTTTAGAGTGGTTAGAGAGGCAGAATAGGAGGAAAGTGAGGGTGATTATTGGGGTTGAACAGAATTTAAGCACTGATGTCCTGGTGTCTGGCTAGGACTCCCAGGAAGGACAGTATCTGCTGGGTGATTCCCCAGAGAGACAATAGAGTGTTGCTCAAATGTGGGCACAAGCAGAGGGTCCCTATGCAAGGTTTTCACTGTCCAGCTGGAGAGCAGGACGAGCTCTTTCCACCCTGAGTTTGTGCCTCACAACACCAGATCAGAAGGTGCAGGTTGTTCTTCCCTCCCTCCACAGGGATGGACCTACTTATGCACTGAAAGTGAGAAACTTCCATGGTGATAGAAAAATTCAGATAGGGGAAAATGAAGCCTCTGGAATGTTTCACTACAGTTTCCCTTTCCATTCTGATCACAGTGTTGCAAACCGGACATCTCTTTTAGCAACTGTTCGCATATGCTTCCTTCTCAAGAATTTCAGTCCCCACCTCTCAGAGCAGGGTGGTGCAGAGGAATTTGGAAACACTCCCTTTGTCTTCTGCTGGCTTCCTTGCCTTGTGTGCAGCTGCAAAGTGACACAATGTCATATCGTCATTTTGGCAGGACACCTTGGGGGCAGAAGAGGGTTAAAGCGTATTTTCTAAAAGGGATGCATACTTTTGCATTGCAGTGTTTCACAAGTCCCTGCTGGCTATGGCTGAAAACACTCCAGAATGGATTTCAGTGTGAGCACTGTGATATCCCAGTTTACTGTTACCAACACTTGTCCTTACAGTGTAGTTAACTGTTGCTGCACTGCATGCTGTGGGACTCCCGTGGAATTAGCAGCTTTAAATCATCATCTCATCTCCCAAATTCAATATACAACAGTTACTCTGTCCCCAGCCAGAAGAGCGATAGGCTGAGTTGCTGCAATCGGAAGATTGGGCAAGAGGGCTAATTAATATTCAGTTGTTGAAACACTAGATTATTTGAAACCCCTCTGCTGTAAGTAACCAAAAGATACTGCAGCTGTAGATATAAGAAGATGGATTAAAGATCTAAAAGAAATATGAAAATGAAACTGCTTGATCGGAAATCGTATTCATTTCTTCAAGTCCTGACAACGGTAGGTTAGGAGAGGGAACAGGAACTGAACAGAGAAGCAGGGTGAAGCAGGGAGGGCAGGACTCTTCTGCTGCCCATGCTCTACCTGTTCTTAGGACAGAAGGAGGATTTCAAGCTCAGGGGTTTCCCTGGACATGGGTCACAAGTGTTGTTTTCAAGATTTCTGTAACAGTGTCAAAACCACACCTCCAATGGCTGCTTTATGCTGCTCACCTTCTGTTTCAGTATTTTCTTTTTTGCTTTCAGGGGTTGTACTCTGCAGAGGAAACTGTTTGCTTAGTTCTACAGGAAAGGAAACTGCCAGACAGAAACAGTATCACTACCCATACCAATAAAGCAAAGGTAGTTGCAGCTGCTCCACCACAGTTCTTAACTCTATTTCTGCTCCCAAGGATCTTGCCACAGAGAAAATCTTCTCTGCCAGCAGGATTCCCAAATGCCATTGCTCTAAGCATGGTACACAGCATTCAGTTTTTTAATGCTAAATCTTTCTTTCTTAAGGAGCAAGGAGAGAAGGCACAGAAATAAGGTGTTTTTCTCCAGACAGGAAGACATGAAGTGTGGATTAGTTCTCCTCTTTCTTGTTTCTGGACTGAAAAACACTAGAAACTCTGAGCAAAAACCCCCACATGTTTCAACTGTGAGAACTTTGTAACAAACCTTAATTAAGGGAGGTTATACTGAGAAACCGGGTGTTTTACACGATGTGCATATGCAAGTATGAATGTGAGGTATCTGTGAGCGTGACTCTCTACATCCCTGTGTATATCTCTGCTTACTGGGATGTAGCAGTGTCTAGGAGACTAACTTCTTCTTATATGCAAAAAAAGTTGCCACATCTGTTCTGCTCTGGAGGAAAAAAAAAACATAGTCATCACCACAAGTGCCATGAAAAGGGGCTGTAGGGGGAAATTTCATTTGACTGAGAAAATGTTGCAACTGTGGCCGCCTGGATTTTGCAGCTTCCCGGCTCACTCTTTTCAAGACATGTGAGGCCAAACCAGCAACTTTGCTTCAGGCCAAATGAACTGGTACTTCTACTATGGCCTGCACGTGGAGGAGAGGTGCAAGGAACTCCTTCATCCTGGAATTCCTGCAAAACAGGTAGCATAAGTGGTTCTGCCATGCTCAGAAAAACCATGTTTAATATTTGTTGGCCTCCTGCATTTTGGCTATGAAGTGGTGGGTGCTGGAGTGAACATCAAGGAAGAGACGCAGGGATGTGGCAATTCTTTATTCAGAGACTAGCTAGTAAAAAAAGGTTTTGAGGGCATCTGAAGCTTTGACTCTGGCATTTGTGCCCATATACGAATCTCATTCGGGTGTGTCTGTGTAGCAGCCAAATCTGGGAAGGTATGTTTGTCAGGGTGGTGGATGAGCAAAGGGTGGAGGGAGCTGTGGGTTCCTGCAAGACAGATTGAAATTCTGTACTTCGTTAAGGCATTTGTTGAGGGTTTGGTAGAGCTCACCTGTCAATGCCAGTATCTGAAATGATTCTGTCAACCTCTCTCTCTGGCTGCTATCCACATGATTTCCCAGAATTCATACTATTAACCAGCAGCTGTTACTATGTTGGGCTTTTGACTGCCTGAAAACGGGTCTCAACCCTTCCTGTTCCCACTCAAGCAACTCAATTCTCAACAGAAAAAAAAAAGGGGGGGGGACTAAGGGAACCACAGAAAAAAAAGCATTTGCATTTCAAAGATCAATCAGCTCTAAAAGCCAACATCCTGTTTTGGGTTGGCTTTGCACATCAGCCCCTCTGACAACAGCAACCTGACAGGAAGCGAACGTGAGCAGCGTTTTTCTATGGGAAACTCCCTTTACTGAACCCACCATTCTGCTCCCTGTGCTCTGAAGCCTCTGCTCCCGCCCACCCTGCCCTCGCCCCTCAGCATTTCAAACTAACACTGCGGACGCTGAGCCTCACCCTCCTCTTCGGGGAGTTATCAGCAGGAAATGAAGTCAGCTGGAACGCTTTGTACCATCGGCATTTTCCTGGTCGGGCCGTGCAGCTGCAGCGAGGCGCGTCTGGGAGCGCACAGGCACACACGTGCCAGCACCCACACGGACACACGGACACTGTGCAGCCCTGGGAACCGGGGGCAGCGGGAAAGCCCCGTTACCGAAGATGCTTGGATTAAATGAAAGGCTGGACAGGGAGTGTGAGATTGTGTGCTTTTCATACACAAAAAAGTAGGTGACGGAGACTAACTAAACACTGAATCATTTCAAGTGTCCCTGACTGCCAGCTGGCACCTGAGTGCTAAAATCATGCTTCACATGGACCAGGCTTCTTAATTCCCAGGCTCTGAGCAAAAGCCTCTCCCTAAGCAGAGTAAGGTTAGGAAAACGCTGCATGGTACCGGGAGCATTTCACCTGTGATGCTCATAATAATGAGGTCACACTGAGGTGGCTCACCCTCATTCACACCAGGCCACTTGGGGCTGGTGGGTGGTGTATAGGCAGCTGGTGTCATCTCTTGCTTTGGAAAGCTCTTCTTTCACTGCTAATCTGCTTAACTTCAGAGAACAAAGTGAGCTGGGGTATTAAGAGACATGGCTGAAACCCATCATATTAATATAGTGATGGGACAAATACTACCAGCATCAGCCACTGGCAGCTTGCTTCCAGACTGAACAATTCCTCTATCAGCTACTAGTTTTAATACACAACAAAGCTTAATATAAACAAACAAACCCACTCAGAACATGGGTGCTGACTCAATCCCAGGTGTCTGTGTTGGATACAACCATGTTTTTGATCACACTGTTCTCAGGCCAGTCCTACTGCCTGTCCCTCAACATCCTAGAAAGCAGTGTCACAAGCAGCGGCTCTTGCCAAGAGCATCCTCAGCTCAAGTGCTGACTGAACAGCACAATTTTCTGACTGAAAATGGGACAGCATTTCTGGTCCCCAACTAGTTATGGACAGGGGAAGCTTGCCTTGCCACTGCCTGTGTGGTGGCTGCTAAAAAGGTAAAAGGACTTTCAGCTGAATACCAGGCCAGCACTATGTTCATTGTACCCATCTTCTAAAAACAACACTGATGAAAAAGTCAGTTAAGAAAGCTAAATTCCCAGTAAAGGTAATTCAGGAACTTTGAGGATAAGAACAAAGCACGTAAACACCTTCTTGTGTTCAGCAAAGGTCGGTGTTGTGTGCCACTTCCTAACAGCAGCAGTGCTACATTATTTGGCAGGACTGATATCTCCTCAGGAGGGCATCTAACCAACATTTTTAGAAACAATTTGCATGGTGGGTCTCATGTGGCATGGAGCACTGGCACTTCAAAGCACTGAGTGCTTCAGCTTTTGCCAGAGCTGACTCACAGTTCAGTCGCTTCTGTCACACACAGCGGCAAGTGGCTTTAATCACTTTAATCACTCTGGCTGTCATTTGGATGCAGAGAGCTGGCAAAGCTCTACACGCAGTGAGGCTGCACAGCCCACAAGTGTTATCTGGACACAGGCAGGTTTCTGTTCATGGACAGACTGCATGACCGAGACAGGAAGCCTGGACCAGGGCACAGCCAGACTGCACGTCTGAGGAGAAACCTTGCCCAGCCCATCCTACAGCCAGGCCATCTAAAGAGAGAGCTGGCTCAGGGAAAACCAGCTGTAAAGAGGGCAGACAAAGCATGATGATACACTAGCCCACTCTCTGGCTAAAATACATCTCCAGAAACACAGCCTGAAGCATGTAAAACACAGTGAAATAAAGACTGATCCATGAACTGGCCAGCTCCTGCAGGAGGGAGTAAACTGGATCCATCTTTGGTGAGATATTAACTGTCTATTTACTGTTTTTTTAATGCAATAAAGCACATGAGTTGAAAATGAGAAGTACTGGCTGGCAATAATTTCTTGACCTTGTTATGCAACGGTGCTGGGAGCCCTGAGACATATTGCACCATAGCAGAGAGAACTCTTCTCCTTTCTCCGAGATCCAGCTGAGCAAGCGAGAGAGCCTGGAGATTGACTTCAGATAATTCATCCTTTCAGAGAAAGCTGAAAGAGTTAAAGACCTTATCCCTCACCCTACAGTTTCACTCTACACAGCCCATCCAAAAAATAGGGCACCAAAACAAGCCCCCTTTTTTTACTGCAATGTTCAAGACAGTCTGTACACCACAGTGCACCACCCACTATAGAGACCACTCAGCCTAATAAATCTCATTCTCTGTAGAGGAAAGCCAATGCTATTTGCTTCCATAAATCCTGCCAAGCACTGAATTCCCACCAGAATTCCCACCAGACTCATCAGCCCAAGTGCATGGGGGTTGCGCAGCAGCAGCCCTTGGCAGCTGGGGACAGAGAAGGCTGCAGATGTGCCACCAGGCTGTAAGGGCAGGGAGAGGCAAGGAAAACTTGGCAGACCTTGTTCGGATGGGTTTTTTCTCTGGGCACCTGAGATCCCGCTGTGTGTTCCCAGCGGTGGCAGGGGGGGTGAGAAATGATCTCCCACTCTCTCTATGAGGTTCACTTTAACTCTCCTGCCACAGGGGCTGTATGGCTCCAGTAACATGCACCCTTCCTATAATAGGAGAGATGGCCACATTCAGCAAATACATATATGTAAATCCAGAACATGATTTTTTTTTCTGAGCAAAATAATAATAATAAAGAATTGCTAGCCCTGCTTGCCACATCCTATCTTCTTTCCTTTCTATCCTTCCTCCCCTCCTTCCGCCGTGTGGCACTTATTGTTTGTTACTTCCACATGCTCTCTATGGTATCCCTTCTCTCGTGTGCTGACCCCACCACCTCCTGCCTGTTCCCTGTCATGCCCTGCTGCTCCCCAGTAACACCATTCACACACATACTCTGCCATCACCACCATTTGTCCCTTTGACTGCATCAAGTAAATACTGACACCTGCTCCCAGGCTCTCCAAGGGCAGGACTGCTTGTAAAAGGAGAGAAAAATGCATTTTCTGTGTATGTACACAGAACACTACATGTTGGTAGGGATAGAAAAGAGCAAGCTATAATGTCTCTGTTTTAGCCATAAAAACCTCTAACAAAAAGAGTTTCTAACATCTTGTCTTCCTCATCCCCTTTTCTTTCCTAAGATATTTCTTCTAGACCATTTTTGACCCTTTCTTCTACACTCTTCTCACTCGTGCAGAACGGCTCCTGTCTTTTTCCCTCCAACATGTTCCACTCCTGCCCCTCACCTGAACACACTGTATAATCCTGCATACACACAGACAACCTTTAGCACAGTCTCTTCTCTCATAACTCACTCCTTTTCTCCCTCTGGTTTTCTCCTCAGCACAGTATGGCCTTATTTGCTGGAGTGGTTGTCATTCCCAGGCTCAACAACCTACCTGAGCAGAATGGCTGCACATCAGGAGTTCAGAGCACCTTTTTTTTTTTTTTTTTCTTTTATTTTTTTTTTTCCAGGAGAAGGCAGCAGCAGAAGGCTCTGTGTGTCCGGGATGCGGAGGAGAGGAAGGAATCTCTGTTCATGCTCTGCAGGCAAGGGGAATACTGGAGGAAAAATTATTTTGTTCTGCCCATTTAGGATAGCAGATAAATGGTAGGACAGGGATGTGTGGTGTGTTCTCCTTCCTGAATTCAGCCCAACAGAACGATCCATCTGGCCTTCTACAAGCTGTGGGTGCTGTAAGGGCAGACTGTAGTCTCACACTAAGTTAATTTGGGTTTCTCGGTGTGTGGAAAAATGAAAATTCACCGTCTTTCAGGAGAAGTTGAATCAAGTCTCAGTATTATCCCAGTTAATAACATCTCTTTATACAAATCTTTGTAAGGATACTGAGCACAAAGTGGTGGCTACAATAAAGTACAGCTCAGTGTTTATTTGGGTAAGTGATGCAATTCTTACCCTGCAAGGCCTTCAGTGGAATGGTGTTCAACTAGGAAAACCAAGTCTTGCAGAAGAGAGGGCTCTGCCATACAGAGCCTGCAGTGTGCAAGAGATAAGGCCTGAGCTCTGCCTAATAGCAAATCATCCTATAGTCTTTGCTGTCTAAACCAGTTCGAGATAGTCCCTGCTTGCTGTAATTAAATGACAAAGTTTCCCTTAGGGAAAGCTGAGCCACAAACACCTGCGGTGACACAGAACCAGCCCTTGAGACTGATTTGGCAGTGGGCAGGGACAGCGGGGCTGATGGTGCCACAACCACCCTTTGACCACAGAATTGGTCAGGTTGGAAAAGACCTTTAAGATCAAGCCCAACCACTAACCCAGCACTGTCGCGTGCACCGTTAAACCACGTCCTCAAGTGCCGTGTCCACGCGGGGTTTTTTGAACACTTTCAGGATCCGACGGACTTCCACAAGGCAGGGGCGATGCCAGGGGACGGCTGCTGCCGGGCTACCCCGGGGCACCCGGACCCCGCAGGTCGGACCGGCCCCGGGCCGGTGGGTGCCGGAGGGTGAGCGGGCAGCGCCCTTGTGCGGGGCTGGCTCTGGTGCGGGCGCCGGGAACCGCCGGGAGCCGCCGAGAAAGGCCGGGAACCGCTCCCGGTGCCGCCGCAGCCGCGTCCCGCCAGCGCCCCCCGCAGCCCGACGGGATCCCTGTCCCGATGGATCGGGAGAGCCCCTCCTGCCGCCCCATCGACACGTGATTGCCAGGGAATTCTGCGGGCTCGACTGGAGCAACACGTCGGTCACAACAACCCCGTGGAGCGCTGCGGGCTGGGGACGCGGCTGGAAAGCGGCCCGGTGGAACAGACCTGGGGGTGCTGGTCCACAACAGCTGGACATGAGCCGGGATGCGCCCAGGCGGCCAAGAAGGCCAATGGCATCCTGGCCTGGATCAGGAACAGTGTGACCAGCTGGATCAGCTCCGCCTGTACTCGGCACTGGTGAGGCCGCACCTCGAGTGCTGTGTCCAGTTCTGGGCCCTCACTCCAGGAAAGACACTGAGGTGCTGGAGCGCATCCAGAGAAGGGCAACGGAGCTGGGGAAGGGTCTGGAGCACAAGTCCTATAAGAAGTAGCCGAGGGAGCTGGAGAGGCTCAGCGTGAAGAAAAGAAGGCTCAGGGATCACCGTATCACTCTCTCCAACTCCCTGAAAGGAGGTTGTAGCCAGGTGGGGGTCGGGCTCTTCTCCCAACAATAGAATGACAGGACACAGCCTTCAGCTGTACCGGAGGGGCTGAGGTTAGACATTAGGAGGAATTTCCTCATGGAAAGGGTGATCAGACATTGGAAAGGGCTGTCCGAGGAGGTGGTGGAGTCACGCTCCCTCGAGGTGTTTACGACAGGCCTGGCCGTGGCGCTCAGTGCTACGGTCTGGCTGACACGGTGGTGTTCGGTCACGGGTCGTACTCGGTGATCTCAGAGGCCTTTTCCTACCTGCTGACCGCCGGGCTGCTGCTGACTCTGCCCCGCCTCCCTCCCTCCCTCACGCCGGGCGGGCGGACACCGCGTCACCGCCCCAGGGCTGTTTACAACATCTGCGCTCGTGGGCCCGCCCCCTGCGCTTCTCATTGGCCGAAGAGCGCGGGCATCGCTAGTCCATTGGCTGATGGCGGGCGGGCCGATCCCCCGCTCCCAGGACTGCTCCTCATTGGTGGGGGCGGGCGGGCAGCGCCGTTCCCATTGGCGAAGGGCGGAGAGGCCCCGCCCGCCGGCGCGCGGCCGGGTCTGTCCGGCTCGGCGCCTCAGTCGGTGGCGGGGACGCGGCGGGGAGTGATGTTTGAGGGCACGGCTGTGAGGGGGAGGATGGCGGGGCTGCTGCTCCTCTGCGCGGCCTCGGCGCTGCTGCTGGCGGCCGTGGGGGCCATCCCGCCGCCCGAGGACGCGGCGCGCATGGCGCGCTTCGTCCTGCACAGCTGCGACTGGGGCGCGCTGGCCACGCTGTCGGCGCAGGAGGGGCTGCGCGGCCGCCCCTTCGCCAACATCTTCTCCCTCAGCGACGGGCCCCCCGGGCCCTTCGGCGGCAGCGGCGTCCCCTACCTGTACCTGACGGACATGGAGATCTCCGTGCAGGACCTGGAGGTGAGCGGGGCAAGGGGTGTGAACAGCGTGAGCGGTGACCCCCCACGGGACGCCCAGAGGAGCGCCCGGGGTACCGAGGCAGCGTGGGGTTTTGTTTAGTTGCCTGCATATTTTCATCTGTCAAGCGGTGGTTGGAGTTTCTTTTGTTTTTTTAAGTTCACACCAGCCCTGCGAAGGCAGCGCGACAGCACCGAGTTCACAGAATCCCAAAATCCATAGGGTTGGAGGGGACCTCTGGAGATCATCCTGATGCCGGGGCAGGGTCACCTGGAGCAGGTGACACAGGAACGCATCCAGGCTGGTTTGGAATGTCTCCAGAAAGGGAGACTCCACACCTTCCTGGGCAGCTGTTCTAGTGCTCTGACACCCTCAACGTAAAGTTGTGTTCAGGTGAAACTCCTTGTGGTTTAGTTTGTGGCTGTTCCATGGACGTCACCTCATTTGTTATTATCCCTTGAGCAATTATTATCCCTTGAACAGCTGAGCATGAGCAGCGCTGTCCATGTTGACACTCAAACGGCCTCCTGAAAAGTTCCTGCTCGTCATGGCCTTGAGAAATGGCAGAAGCAGCACCAAACAGAGTGGCTGGAACTTCCAAAACCACTGAGCAGAGAAATGAGGCTCCACAGAATGTCACAAAAAAAAAAAAAAAAAAAAAATCAAAAGGGCTGGAAATTGGCAGTGTGGGACTTTAAACAAAGAGGGCTCCTACACAGGCTGCTGAAGGAATAGTAATTAAATCCCTGGAGCTTACCGTAAAGGGAAGCGCACAAGCAAAGGCAGCACTGGCATGTTGTGGCTCCGAGTGTGTGTAATTGGCCTTGTCCCAGATCTTTTGCCTGCCTGTGCCAAGGGAGGTAGCTAAAAACTTAGAGACATAGCAATCGTGTGCCTCCTTTACAAGAAAACTTTTTTTGTTCCACTTGCTGTGGCAGTGTTATTAAAAAAACCCACAAAATGCAAAATAATAGAAAATTTCTATAAACCCTTTTTATTTGTTCCCTGCTGGGTTTTACTTTGTTACATTAAAATGCCTCAATTATGTATCTAAGTGCTGTAGAAATTTTTCTTGTATAGTATCTCCCCCTCCACCCCAGCTACAGCCTTTTATTTTCAGAATAACATAAAAACTATGGTGTGAACTGCTATTGGACGTTTCCCTTCAGAAAGCTCCTCAACAGATCCTTATTTTGCTTTTACAGGGCAGAAACACTTGACATGTGATAGTCACGTGCAAGGGAGAAGGTGCTGAATAATCATGAGTCAGCTTTTCCTGTAGTTAAGCAACTTCCTATCTGTCAGGTGGTGCCTCCTGTTTCAAGAGTTCACTGGCACTCTGCGCAGTGTTTGACTTTTGGGGGGTTCTTTTTGACATGCCTCTTCTAGTAAAATTTCTCAAAGCAGGTGAACTTTCCTTGCTGGGAGATAATGAACATAATGCATGTGTATTATGTATGTAATGTATGTATGTGACACTCTTCAGTAGGGAGCCCTGTTTTGCACCAATATTTTTCAAGGCATGGTCACCAAACTAATTTTAGAAAAACAATCAGGTACAGATTCTTTAATTTTTCAAGTTAGGTGTTTCTCTTAGGTTTTAAGAGTATGTCTAAAATTCACTTTAAATTTCAAAAGAGCTGACTGGTTTAGGGCAGCCAGGAGGCTTGTTTTGAAGGGAGGAGTTGTTTGGTTTTGGTTTAACTAATATTACTGACAGTTGTGAAGCTCAGTTGGTTACCTTCTCAGTTGCTCTTTGTCCTTCCACCAGAATTAATGAAGTTCACCTTTTTTTCTGTACTTTATGTATTTGGAATATGTCATCGTTTGAAGGTGAAATAGCTAGACTGTATACTGAGTTCAGAGTTTTTTGGAGTGCTGTTTTGTGACATTTGCATTTTATTCTAAAAAGCGTCAGCACACTTCAAAACTGGCCATTCTTTCAGATTCAGAGCTCATCTAAGTAGGCTTTCAGCTACAGTCGGAAAAGGTGATGACAGCTTTAGTCTTTTTGGCAGTAATACCGAGCTGAATAAACTACCAAGAGCTGAATAAAGTACTGAGAGCTGAAAATGTGGCAAGGATGGCATTTTTCTTGCAAAAGTATGTAAACCTCTTATCTTATTTCTTGCATTTCAGGTCAATTCAAATGCCTCCTTAACTGTGTCTTTGGCACAGACTCCTTACTGCAGGAGGCACAGGTATGATCCCCAGAATCCCCTCTGTGCCCACATAATCTTCGTTGGGAGCATTGTGAAGGTAAGCAGCTGAAAGCTGACACTGCACAAGGTTGTGTGCATCGAGTAGGGTTGTTTAGTGGGAGAAGAAGAGAAAGGTTAGAAATTCTGTGCGAAAGCATGTGAAGAGACGTTATGTGCTGTGATACCCCAAGAGTGGTTTGTAGTTTGAGGAAAATGAGGTTACCCCTTGATATTTGCAGGAGCTTTATTGGCATGTCTTTAACAAGGAATTTGAGGGGACAGCACTGTAACGTTAGAAGTCTCCCTCCTTCCCCTAGATGCATTCTGAAACTGAGAAGTCTACGACAACTCACTTGGAAAAGCCTTCATACTTCATCCCTGTCTCTCCTGCTCAGCTAAATTCTTTGGTCCATGCGTTGTGACAAACGTGCTTCTGAAACTTTTTTGCTCAGGCCAATATTTACTTCAACAAAGTTACAATAATAAAGTTACAGGATTAGAGCAATAAAGTTACAAAAATAAGATTACACTAATAGAGGCAGAAAAAGTGCATTGTGTGTCTGGTGGCATTGCTGCTAGGGCAGTATTCTTTCATGTACCAGTACTTTGGTGTCTCATGGAAGGAATTTAGAACTGCATGTGTTATTGACTGAAGATCTTAATCCCATCATTGAAGATGATGATTGAGGATGAGAAATAGTCATCATTCCTCTCTCTTAGATGACAGTCTAAATTTTGGTGTTTTCATACCTCTGATGTTTGTACATTGCACTTAGCAATGTTTTATTGCTTTCCTGGGTTTCTCATTGATAATGGAGTTGGGTTTTTTCAATTTGTTCTTCTCATACCATACTCTAACTTGTTAATTTAACTCTTTGAACATTTGCACATCGCACACTGTATGTTAAGTGCTGTCACACTTTTCAGTGAATTTCTCTGTAGGTTCTGCTATACCGTCCTATTTGTGTGTGTGTTTGCAAAGGTCTGAACACAGTTCAGATCTGTTTCTGTCAGTTTGAATCAGCAGGTGCAGAGGAGGTAAAAATATACCTAAGACGTCATTTTACAGTAATTCAGCAAGATTCCATACTCCTCTGTTTTGTCTTTTGTTGGAAGACTTATTCCTCTGTTGACGAAGTACTTTCTTGCTCACGCTAACTTTAAAAGCACCCTTTTGATTTAATGTTAAAATCAGCTGCCTTGGAATTTTTGCCTGTCTCACATACACCACACTGAAGATGAGTGGACTCTGCCACAGTAATGAGTCCCCTGGGACAGGGCATGGCAGAACTGAAAAGAGCACACTGCAGTCAGCAGCGGTTTTTTTAGCTAAAATCTGTCTTTACATGACTATCTCACTGTAATAATTTGCTATTTTTTTGTTTAGGTGAATGATTCAGAAGCAGTCTTGGCCAAAAAAGCATTATTCAGTCGCCACCCTGAAATGGAAAGTTGGCCTAAGGATCATAATTGGTTCTTTGCCAAATTCAACATCACCAATATCTGGGTCCTCGACTACTTTGGTGGATTGAAAATTGTGACACCAGAAGAATATTATAGTGTCAAACCTTAGTAAGTACTGGAGTTTTTAATGCCTAACTCTTGTTATATTTGAAACCTGTATATATATAGTATGTATATTTGAAACCTGATATATAGTATGTACTGTATATTACCTGTCTCTGGTTTTTATATGCATTTATATCTTTTCTCTAAGTGATCTACTGGATGCAGTGTCTGAAGTCATGAGGTATGTTTGAATAGGGGACCCAACTGTGTAAAATTATCAAATACAGTATCTGTAGAACTGTACATTATTAACTGCACCTCAGCTTAAGTAGTTTCTTGGGACTCCTGTAGAGTGGGCACAGTCACTGTCCAAGACAGATGATGTTTTGGTCTAATAATTAAAAGCAGTGAGACTATTCAGCATTTATGAGGCTGTATTAATGGGATCACAGCAACATTGCTAATATTTTCAGAACAAAATCGCTGTTGAATCTATCATGATATTAAACTATAGAGAAGTTGTGTTCTTTTATCTACATAAAAGTTAGTCTTGAAAACTTCCAAATGTATTTTAGCTCAGTCAGCAATTATGCAATAATTTCACTCTTTTTCTTACTCCTTGTAGGTGGAAGAAGATTCGTGTCATGCTGATATGGAAATGAATTACTTTGGCTGTTTCATGAAAGATTTATTTTTTTTATGTATTGTAGAGGTGAATTAATAGCACAGTAAATCAAACACCTCACATTGTTAATGAGCATGTATTACCCTAATAAGGCAGATTTAACTTCTCACTAACTTGAATCATGTTGTGCTCAAAAACCTTTGTGCATAATCCATAACTAAATTTTATTAGTTGGATGTGATTTTGGAAAGGTGGCTGACAGTCTGCATTCAGAAGTGTTTTGTTTACTAGAATCTAAAGGATTAGTCCAGTTCTAAAGCTTTCAGTGCCTTAGCTAAATAATATCTATTTGTGAGCACTCTCCAATTCTATTTTATTTTTGATACCAGTTTAGTTTAGAATTTTATGGCAAAGTACTAAGGGATGGCTCAGCTGACTCGGCTCAGTGGAATGGAAAGCACTGCTTGTGTTACAATGGTAAATGATGTGCTGAGTTCCCAAATCCTGGTAAGAATTTCCTTTGCACTCTGATACAGTCCCTCGTTTGAGCCATTGTTTTTTATTTTGCTGCCTATATTGAATGTGCTGTAGGATGCAGTTGTATTTATGCAAACTGTACATGTACCTCAGGATAAGTTCTTGGTACGTCTTCAGTGGTTACATGCCCTGACCCTTTAATAGAAGCAGGTTGGTATCTGATTAGGATTCTGAGATCTTCAGCTGTGGCAATGTATCAGCTTTTATTTCCCTCAGCACTAGAACTGAACAGATTTTTGGGTTTGGAAGCCTTACACATCACTTCTGGGTTAGTAACCCAGAAGTGAAAAAGGAGCAATACAGTTTCACACACATGATTCATGATTGTAGAGCATGAAAATTAGTGAAAGGTATGGACAGTTAATTCTGTGTTATAATAAGTTGCACACAACCACAAACCCCCCCCAAATGAACACCTTTTTATACTCTGTCATCTGCTGTGTGCTAAGTTCGCAAACACTAAAAAGCGTTTATGAACAATTAAGTTGGTTTTGGAATGAGCAAATATTACCTAGTTGACCTAGAATGTGAGAATTTAGACTCCTTAGAGGCAGATTATTATATAGAACTGTGGGATTTCTCATATAAAATCCCTACATCTTAATGTTGTTGTTATATCACTACTGGAATGATTTGTGAAAATATTTGTTATGTAACTTATTAAGTTTTCCTTCTCCAGAAGGGGAGGGAAGGTACTTTTTACTGTTCTTCTATTTTAAAACTAATTTAAGATCAAAAAAAGTTACAATATGGAAACAATTTATGTTGAACAGGTAACACTGATATTTAATATGAAATTGAAAAGTATTTTTATATAAGGCATGACAATTGTCGAAACTCATATGAATCTTTGTCATGGACTTAATCTTTACTGTGAGGACACCTGAATGCATTACATGTCACCCTGTAACTTCTCATGTGTGAGACTGATGATGCTGAGCTTTTGTTAAAATTAAAATATTTTTTGACAAGAGGTGTCAAGTGTTATTTATTGCGCGTTTGCGAATTCTTCTCTCCCTCCTCCTGCTCTCTTTCACACAGGCACTCTCTCTTCAGCGTTAATGTTTTATTATTGCTCTGGAGTCTTTCATTCTTGCAAGGATAAAGGGGGGAAATGTCTCTATTTACACTTGGCTTTCCCCTCCAGGGCTGAAATAAATATCTTTGTGTTTCACTTTCTTTCCTGCATCTAATACAGTGAAATGGAACATAATAACAGTGGAGTTTGTGAAGGCGAATACAAGGAAGCCTCATTTGATTATCCTTTTCAGCCAGAGCTTCTGCATTTTGACATAAAATCTGTGTCACTAGCAGGCAGGTTTCCAGCCATCCCCAGGAAAGCAGGGCTCCATTACACCTTAACAATGAATAGAAAGACAAATGCCATAATTCTCAACATTCCCGCTTCCTTCTTCCTCCAGCAGCTTTTATTGCTGGGCATGACATCCTGTGGCCTGGGGTGTTCCCCTGGTCACTTGGGGTCAGTTGTTCCTGTGTCCTCAGATTCCTCGCTGGTAGGGCAGGACCTAAATAAGGACAAACATTGGTGTGTTATCAGGGCTGTTTAAAGCACAAATTCAAAACATAGCCTCAAACATGCTGCTATGAAAAAACCCCCAAGCCCCTCCATTCCAGCCAAACCCAGTACACCACCTTCAAAAGTACCACTTCCGTAAGGCTTCTGTTTCTGGCTGTCTTGTCTCACTAGTACCAGTTCCCAAGTATTTCCTGATTGTGAGTGGAAGGGCTTTTTTGAGTAACAAATGAGTTTTGTAGTACTACTGCATTTTATTGGAACAATTTTAGATCATTCAAATTTCTTACATTTGAAATTTGAAAGGACCCCAACCGGATGTTTTGGTTTTTTTCAGAAAGTGGTGAACAACAGGATGCTTAAGGTACATGTACAGACCTGGATTTGAGATTTTGATCTGAGAAGAACTATCTGAAATTGTGTCTGTGCATCTCACTGAACACTTTTTGTGTATTTTTATATATAGAAATGGATTGTAAAGGAGGTTAGAGTGTCAATCTCCCCTAGTGATAGGTGTGTAAATGTTAGTATCACCAACTCAAGAAAGTCACCAGCTTGTCCCGTTTTTCCTTGCCTTTTCTCTCTGTGTGCACCTTTGTTCTATTTGACTCATTTGGGAACTTGCTTGTGAGCATGTTTCATTTTTTTCCTCATATCCAGAAGCAACACTGTGGCTTAGAAGAGGCCAAGAATAAGAAATTGATACAGCTGTAAGCAATGAATCAGTGTTTCAATTTCTGACTATGTCCTCTGCCATGGCACACTGGAAGTATCTGGGCATATTCTCAGTAGCAATGAAATCAGCCACCACCCCCAGGAAGGTAAGTACCTGCATTCACAGATAGCAATCTGAGTCACAGGATAATTCAGGCACCTCACTAAGTCACAGGATGTTTGTTAGCTGGGAATCTAATAAGGATAATCACAGCCTGTCTCTCTAACGATACAGTCATGTTCTTCCTTCTACTTCCTACTGCATGTTCTTCCGTCTTCGTGTTTCTTCTTGGCGTTCAATTCTTGATTTTCAGTTTTGTTCTTACATTTTAAGAGTTGTGCCCAGGAGGTTCTTGCAACATGCTACATCATTACAGACTAGAACTTATGTATATCAGGTATTTGTTTAATCCTTTATTCAGTTCTCTCTGTAATTAACTTCTTAGCTATTTAGTCATCTTTGGAATAAAATAGAGGTATCTCAGAGTCTTAGATTAGCACAAAAAGTATTAATCATAACTTAGTGGATAAATTTGTTTTCAAAAGGCCTTTCCTGAGTAAAAACGTTGAATCTAGATTAAAAATCCAGTAAACTGATAAACTATTGTTGAACACAAGAGGGTGCCATAGACTCACATTCGGCTTGAGTGTTAAATGTTTAATACTTAAAAGTGGTTATTGAATTCATCATAACTCAAAGGTGCTGGAAAAGCAAACGACGGGGGCATAATATGAACAAATTCTTTTTCTACACAGTGCTTTACATTATGAATGCTTCCCTCCATAAACACAGCAGCTTGCTAGCTGGGAAAAAAAAAAAAAGGAAGCATTCATCATTTTTTTGTGTTTTGTAATCATTTTGTGCTATGGAGAGCCAGAAGTAATATCCATGAAAATGATTTAAAGGGTTTTAAATTAAGAAACTCTAGTAAAGGAAACGGAGACAGGTATAGAATGCCTCGGAACATCAGCTGGGAGCAGCCACCTCCAGACTCTACAGTGTTTATTTCTGCCAGTATAAGAATCTAAAGTGAGAGTGTTCATTAGCGTGACAGTGTTTTGGTTTAGGCTTATTGTTAGCTGGATTAAACCACTTGACTCTGGTTTGTAATTTCCAACAGTTAATTAATCTTGGATTCTTTGAGTGCCCCTGGTCCCTCTCCAGTGATTTGGGCTGCCTGTGCTGGAGGGCAGCCCTGATGATGTGCAGGTGTTTGGGTGGTGAGGTAGAGCTGGGAAACGCCTGAAGCTTCCCCTCTTTGCCTGGGGGCTGTGCCAGAGCTCAGGCTCTTGCTGCCTACCCAATTCTACTGATATGGCCTGCAACCTGCCTCAACTGTGGCTGACCCTGGCTGCTGTCACACAACATGCTTTTATTGTCCACATAGTGCGGGGTTGTGTATCTTGGAGTTAAGGCCCCTGCTCTGCCATCCCTTCCAGCTCCTCTGCTTGGGTGGAGCAGTTGGTACTTGGTGCTCCCCAGTAGTTGTATTTTGCCTGCTGGGAAGCTCAGTCCATGAGCTTCTCATGCAAGACTCCTGGAGTTGCTCGCAGGGCTTTTTGACTTAAGACCTTTTGTGTCTGCAGGCTTCCTCTGAGTTTCTGAGTTGAATTACTGTGTAAGAAGATTAGACTGTAAGACTGTTTGTTCTGGGTATAGTGGTTAATGTTCTTCCCAGCCCGTTTTTCTATGGAAACAAAGCTCAGGTAACATGTTGTCTGGGTACTTGCTTTTGTCAGATTTGTTTTTCCTTGGTTGGATTTAGATCTGAAATCAGAAGTCTGACCTTGAAGCCACCAAGTCCCTATCTGTGTCACAACAACTGGGAGCTCAAAAGAAGAAACAAAACCCGGTTCATGTCTATTAGAGTTACAAAAGTAATGAGTTTTAAAAATTGGAGTTTCATTAGTTGTGCTGATTGTAGAGCTGGAGCTTTCTGGTTGAGTGCAAACAGGTATTTGTTTAGTATCTGAAGGAGTGAAATTTTGCGTTATTGGTAGGATGGTAGGTTTTAATTAAAGAACCTGACAATTGTAATGATTGCTCTGAGCTATTTTTTCCCTCTAGCTGCTAATATCCTATAGAAAAGCCTTAACAATTCCCCACTACTATTTGCTTCTGATTCCTGCAGCTGTTACGATTTCTTTTGCATAGAATTTCTCCAGTTTAAACAAAACAGATGCCGTGTTCGTGGTGGTGGTCCAACAGCTGACGTGGTCTTGTTGAGAGAGGAAAGTCTCTCCCTCAGCCTCAGTAATTTGTCACTGTGTGTGTATCCACTGAGGTTAAGAATTGCTTCACGTTATTTTTGCTGCTGCCACTAGCTCAGATTCCAAACTTTGCACCCTTAGTTTCCCACCCCACCCCCCATCTATAAAAATGTAAATAGACAACAGTTCACAAGATTCGTGTAAAACACTTGTAAATCATCTGGGTAGCTTTAGATGAGGGGAACGTTTTTATGCAAATAGAACTTATTTAACACCACCCAGTGCTAAAAAGTAACTTTCTAGATTGAAAGGTAGCAATTGTTTAGAGATAAGAAACATAATCATATACTGCAAGTATTTCTCTAAGAAAAATGTGTACTTTTTTCCTCTCATTATTTAGCCAAAAGCAATTGCCTAAACAAGCATGAATTGGATTTTTGATTTGTTTTAAAAGCTTAAATGAATTACAGATAATTAAATTAAGTTTTCCCCCAGATGAGCATGTGAAAAATGCAGAAAAAGTATGTGTTAGGGGTGAAGAGGGGAAGAAAATAAAGGAAATGAAGATACTTGTCACATGCATTAAAATCTGACTTCACAATACTTTTATATTCATAAAAAGCATAACCTTACTGATAAATTACATTCTGTACAGCCATGCAAGAAAATACTGGAGCTGCTGTATAATTAAAAAGAATGTTTCCAGAATATGTTTAGTGGTAAAGTCCCAGAATTTTTCTACATATGCTGTAATGGAATTGGGGAAATTCACTGCAATTAACAGGTGAAAACGCTGATGATGCAAGAGAGCTCAGTTTGACGAGCCTAAAGAAAAAGAAGACGTGTTCTTCCTTCTTAAGATATGACACAAGCAGTGCTCTCTTGAGTGCATTAAAAAAATAATAAACCAGAATGATCATAAAGGCTTCATTGGGGAGGAAAGAATTGGGCAATACAGATCCAGTAGTCTCAAAACTGAGCATGCAAAGATCATGTATTTTAACTTTCTACTAACAACTCCTTTAGAGGTTTCCAAAACCCTTGTTGCACTGAAAATTTTAAGACCATAGCAGGAACAGGAAATGGATAGTCACAAAAATCCTCAAAATAATGGATAGAGACTCGTTCTTGCACCACACCAGGGCCTGTTGATAACATCCCATGGGAAACATGGGCTCATGGCTGTGTTTGTCTTTATGGTACTGCACAGGTGTTCCTTTTTACGTTTGGGTTTTTTTTTCCCTCTTGTTGCATGTGTCAGGGTTTCTATTTGTTCAATGCAGCTGCAAGGAGTGGTGACAGTCAAGTGGATTTTCCTCAGAAAAGTAGTATGTTCATACACAGAGGGGAGCAGTCGTAGCAAGACCAACTTCTCTTGCCTCGCTGTTGGGAGCTGCCAAAGCAAGACCTGTAGTTAGACCTATCTTCTTTCCAGCTCTCCATTTGCAATGCTGGCAAAAGTGCAGGGCAGGGACTAATCCTCTTGGAATGCAGCAATTATCACTAAATAAGTATTAATTGCTGCATTCCAAGGGGATTAGCACAGTTGAACCCAATTATAGCAAATCAAAGCTAGAGCATAAGGCACTACGGTGCATTGAAATTCAGTGAAGCAATGTAGGACTGTCAATCTGCAAGGTTTTGTCAATAAAAATTGTGGGCTTACACACTACAAACAGCAGACTATTTCAGTGTATTAGTCTCCTGCATGAATGGCATGTCTGGCTGGAGGCTACAGCTTGCCCACCAGTGAAAATTGTTGCTTATTTAACACCCGTTAACATGTGAACATCTCCAGAAATGTTTTTAATATTTGTTGAGTTGCCAAGTGTCACTCCCTGCTGGATCAGGGGCAGGACTCTGCAGTCTGTCTGGATGCTCCTGCCTCTAAAGTTGGCCAGGTCCTCCATCAGGTGATGTAGGAATTAATTTTGCCTGCAAGAACTAACTGTATCAAATAGGCTTAGGAGAGCTTCTCATAACCGACCTGTGCTCAATCCCAGCAGTCTGCAGCGATGATTACAGGCATATCTCTGTGGTAGCAACACATGAGCCAGAGGGCAGTGTGTAGTTATTTTTTTAATCCTCAGCTTGACTGCGGTGTGGGTTTGTTTTTTAGTTTTCATTTATTTCCTGTTCAAATTGCAAACCCTGCTGCCCTTATTTTTTTTTTTTTAATAGCACTGTCAAAGCATAACCAGTAAGCGTGAAAAGGGAATGTTTCTAGGGATGAATCAGCCCCTTGCATTAGAGCTGTTCCAGTATTTCTTGTGTCCAGAGAAAGAATGACATATGGATGCACAGTAGCTGTTGAATGTATACCTTGACTATTTTATGAAAGATGTTATCCTTTCAGGTAATGAGCTGCACCTTAACCATCATTAAACACACTGAGTAGTACTTGAGGACCACTTCAGTTCCCTCACCCATTCTGTTTCAGGAACCACAGATCAAATATTTGCAGTCTTCCCAGTGTAGGTAATTCTTGGCATTCATTTCTAGTACGGGGTTAAAAAAGTGAAGTAAGTAAACTGAAATGTCAGTGTGGTTTAAACTGTTGGTAAAAATGCATGTGTAAGATTGTCCAGTGCAGTGTGGCTGGAGATGCTGAAGGTTTTATGTGTTATGTAGTTCCTAGAGATGCAAAGACTAGACAGGCTGAAAAGAGGGCGACACTCTGAGCAAATAATTCCTCACTGTGTAATTGCAAGCTGTGTGAACACAGAAAAGCTTTCTCCTGGAGGCCACTTCCCCTTTTTCTTCTCCTGTACTGCTTGACTGTGTATGATTTGCATTTCCCATGCCATGCTTGTGGTGTGAATAACTCCTAATACAGAGATGAGTGCTCTTTTGTACACTTTCATTGTATTTAAATTATAATGATAAGCTTGCCTTATTTCAAAAGCTGAGGGATGGGTCGGTGAGAATTTCTAGGGGCACTGTCATGCAAAGCCTTTTTCTTACTCTACCCACACTTCCAACTCAAGTCCATATACTCCATTCCTCTGACCTTTCCCTATCTAGACATCAAACCACACTGGCCCAACTGCTGTTCTCCCAGTGTGCCTGCTGTTGCCATTAATCTCCCTTTCTTACACAGCTCTTCATTTCTTTTCCTTACCTTTGGCCTCAACTCTTTATTCAAAGTGATAATTTGCTGGCTTTCTGCCGGAGACACAAGCTATGATCAATAACAGGAGGAGACAGGGGTCAGCAGAATAGTGATGAGCAGTGCCATCTGCTCCTCTGAAAATACCGTTACCCAAAAATATCAATAACTAGGATGATATTATTTTAGCTTTTGGATAAGGCGACTGTGAGATTTAGGCAGCCTGCAGTGAGAGCAGGGGTCTTTTTCTGCTCACTAATTCCTTGTTTCAGCCAATCTTCTGTTGCACAGAGGAGTGGACAGAAAGGGCTTTATCCAGCTTGTGTTGGAATATAGAACAAGTACCTGAGCACAGCCATTTCTGTGACTAATGACACCTCTTTCAGGTTCAGTGCATGGCAGCTCTCATGGGTTGTGCTTTGCTTTCTGCCTGGTGGTGACTCAGAGCCCATCTCCAGCTTTTCCTCGTAGCTTTTAGGGTAGAAGAACCACAAATAAAACCCTCCCCAAGGCTGGGGGGAGAGCAGAGGCTCAGCAGTGCTGCCCAGGTATCACAGAATGGCATGCTGCACTAGGTGTTGGGTGCCAGAGTGATACTACTGTCTATTACTTTTTTTATTGACTAGCGCAATATATAATATTTACTAAATTAAAGGAAAGGATGGTTTTATCAAAGCCTTTGTTACTACGGACAGCAAGGTGATGAATTGCCTCCAAGAACTTCAGTTTGCTTTCTAAAGACACCTCATGTGTACACAATACCTCTCACTCTGCCATACTCTTGGGAAATTGTTATCACCATACCTGTTCCTGTACCTGCTGGAGATGCACATTCCTCTTTCTTTTCTAAGATTTAGAAATAGGGGGGAAAAATATTCAATTACATACTTGTGCTTCCTCTCAGCCTAAGCCCTGATCCTGAAGTATATTAGTAATACTGCTGTTATAAACACTAAACACTCGGTGTTCTGTTGAGCCAGATGTATTTTAATGGGAGTAAGGCTGAGCTTTAGGCCTTAAGGTTAATCTAAGTCATGTTTTCAAGCTTTTCTAATTCATAGTTGTTTAAAATGAGCTTTTTTGTTGCTGATGTTAAAAAGGGTGGAAATTTTTATTTGTCCACATTTGAAAAGAGCACAATAATGTGAGGTTTCTTACAAAGTGGGAGATGGCATCATGTGTCAAGCTGTGTGATTTTCATGTAAATGCCCTAAGTGCTTTGCTGAGAAATAACTTGTCTGATACTTCCTCCTCAGGAAGTTTTAGAAGAAAACTCCAGATTTTACTTTTCTTAGTTTCATTTCGTTATGCTGGTCTTTTTCTCTGCTCCGTTGCTCTAAATGGATCCCAGGCACCTGCCTCGTGTAGGTGTGCACGGGAGAGCCAAGGGGGTGGCAGGGGCTTCGGGCAATGTGGGAGTCAGTGCAGCCATCGTGCCGGATGGACAAAATGGAGCTGTGGGAAGCCAGGCTTCTCCCACGCGGCTGCTGGGCAGACCTGCTTGGTTTTGTCACCCCAAGGACTGCAACATGGGGCTGAGAAACCTTGTTATATCCCAGACTGCAGACAGCTTCAGACCACTCATCCCTCTCCAGGGGTGTGCCAGTGTGGGTCGGGATCTGTCGCTGGAGGACAGCTCCAAGCAGCAGGCAGGCTGAATCCCGTGGCCACTCAGTAGGTAGGAGTGTCAGGCATAGCTACAGGCTGCCAGGCTGTCTGTTCCAAACAGAATGAGGAAGGGATCTTCCCTGTGAGATCTCTCCCACAGGGATGACACAGGCTCTGCTCCCTGTGGGCTGTGGGGACTCAGAGGACAAAAGGGCTCTCAAGCTCTGCAGGCCCTGACACCCCTTCAAAATACAAAGGTGCCAAGTGTTCACATTAAAAGGCATCTGCATTTCAAAGATAGGTACTGCTCCAGAGAGCCAGGCAGGGGCAGCTGAGCTGGTATTTTATGTCCTGTGGGTGCTGTGTGCAAGGACAGGCAAAGCTCAGCTCTCCCTGGTGCTGTCCACCCCACAGCCCTTTGCTCGTGCCAAAGCTGTATTTCCATTAGATTTAGAAATGAGCTTTAGATCTGTACCAGTTTGGCCAGCTGCTGTTCAAGACCAACTTATAACTTACAGTTTTAAACTGCTATTTATGCCACGTGCTGCACAGTGGGAATAGTTACACAGATCCCTTTTGAAGACTGGCCAAATAAGATACAAGCTGCAGAGACCAGCAGCTGTTGACTGGGGATGACCTGGGAAGCACCAGACAAGGCAGAAAAAACCCCACCCCGCTGAAAATCATCTTGCAAAGAGTAAAAGGGCGAATAAAAATACAAAAGGAAACCCTAAACATCAATAGCAGGAACGCAAACCCCAGCCCTCAGGGGTGTGAAGGCAGAGGAAGCTGGCAGGTGGACTCCGAAAGCCCTCACAGGAGGCGAGCTGCTTCCTGTGGCGGCGGCACACGAGCAGAGCCCGTGGAGGAGCCGCTTCTCCTCCTTGCCCGTGGCCTCCCGCTCCCACGGCACCGTCTGGGCGAGCAAGATGAAGTGGAGGAAGATCGCCATCCTCGCCACCCTCCAGGCACAGCTCCCTGCCACAGGTAAGGCGGGCTTTGCTTTTACGAGGAGCTATCTTAGAGCTCTCTCGAGGAAAGGGCGCGATGTTTCTGCGGTGGGTTGCCCACCATTTTGGTAGCAGGAGGGTATCTGCACGAGCACCTCAGCCGTGTCTGTCCTCCTCATCGTGGCTGGAATCATGGCCTGCCGTACCCAAGGGGCAGGACCCGCTGTGTGGAACTGCCCTGGGGCAGAGGGACCCTCTGGAGGGCTGGGATGAGATGCCCTTCTCCTGCTGGAGCAACTGCCACAGCTGAACAGCAGCTCCTGATTAAACAAGGCCCTCACCTGGGAAGCTTTCCTTGCAATTTAAAAGGGGAAATTCGAGACACTAATGAAAAAGTAGTCATTTGCAGTGATCTGCCACAGTAGAGGCTTTTAATTTGCGTGAGGCAAGACAAGAGCCATGCTGGTGTCTGGTTTGCAGCCCACCGCACACCTGGTGGGCAGGAAAGAGGGGCACAGGTGGTGAGAGAAAGGGTAGGGACCTTCCTTCCTTGTCCCTGCCTTCATGCTTGCCTCCATGAGGCGCAGCATGGAATTTAAGCCATTTTTACCTCTGTGTATTTACCTGTGTGCCGTGTACCCTGGCCACACTCAGGCACAAAGGGAGGCTGCTTTAGTGTGCACAAATCTTCGGAAGTCGTGCCAAGTTTGGGAAGGAGAATTTTATTTCTGAGTAAGTAGCATACTAGATCAAAAGAGCAACAAAATTTACATCTAGAGAAGGCCTCAGCTGAGGTCTGAATGTGGAGAAGTCAGGCCATGTTTGAGCTTGCATTAAAGCAAAACCCACCGGAAGAGTTTCACACAACTGCATCTTACGAACACAGCATCCTTAAACTAAAGAACTTTGGTGACCGCCACAGACTTTATTTCAGTTTTCTGGAGATGACAGAAGGGTTTTGTAGCTGCTTGCTAACGCCATCAAACCAGTTCTGGTTAATTTGTGGAGGTTCTGTTTCAGGAGAGTTTTTAAGTGTGGTTTTATGTTCTGTGGCAAACCCTGTCTTCTGATCACCCTCTGTTCAGCCTCTGGGGCCTCTGTCCCTCCCTGACACCCAAGTATGATCCTGTGCTTACAGCATACTTCTGGTACTTGTATTATGTGCATTGCTCTGTATCCATAGATACACGTAGGGCTACGAAGGTATGGAAATATCTTCAGGTCAAAATGCACCTGCGAAAACATCTTTCTGCATCTCCTCTTTTCAATCTGTCACAGAGCATCATCACAGTCCCCTCTTCGTACACTTTCAGCGGAAAACTTTGACCGAAAAATATGTTAAAAAAAGTATGCAGTTTGCAGATAGGTAAAACTCATAGGGGTCTCTGCTGCAAAGCTCTTGGGGTTATTCACACTCACAAAGAATACATGGGATCAAGTTGCAAACTGGATACTGTTGTCACTAGTTTGGAGGTGTTTGCCTATGAATTGGAGGGAAAGCGTTTTTGACTGGATACCTGGAATACCTTGAAGAACAGCTGTATTTAGCCTAAGAAGAAATAGCCGAAATACAGGTCAAAATGGAATTGTTGCAACACGATTGATGCAAAATAAACAGTAAGAAAAATGTAAGATTGCCATGAATGTAGTTCAAAGATGAGACTGAAAAAAGGGGGGGTTCTGCTTAGAGGTATGAAGAGAAACAAGTATTTTTCTGCTGCATGGAGTGTTTTCAAGCTTCCTTTGAGTTCACTTCTAGAGTGACTTACAGAGAAATTAAATTTTTTTTTTTCTTTTCTTTTCATAAAATGAGCTCGGAGTGGGCAGACTCAGTAAGCTGGGTATCTCCTTACAGTGAGTTCATTCCACTTCACTGTAAAGTGTTTGTGCTTATTCTTCAAATAGTTGATTGAAAGATGCCACCAAGATTAGCACTGATGACCATGCAAAGCCTTTCTATTTGAACTTTTCAGTACTGGAGTAAATGTCACGCATGAGAAAAAAAAAATGTTTAAAATAAGTAATTCTAGAGAGGGACCATGAATTCTGATGCAGATTTTCAATTATTGACACCAGACCACAAATTTCAGAACGCTCAAATTTGATGTTTGAGCAGTTACAGAAGGAAGCCACATCATACACACATTTAATTTTCCTTATTTCCCCCTTCAAAGGTACAGAAGTGTACATCTGGAAGTTTAGATGATGTCCCCCTACAACCCCTCTGTTAAAAAATGCATAAAAATTAACAATTTGAATTTCTGAGCAGATGAGTTTGTTAATCGTGTTGTGCATTGAGATATAAGAAGAATATTAAAACACTTCTACCCAAATGTCACAACTAAAATGGCAAAAATCTTTATACTGTTTAAATAGCTTTTAGTCTGAAGTATGACAGGCTTCAATAGCAATAAAACAGTCCTGTGGGCAATACTGTAGAATTGTCCCCCTGCTTTTTTTAAGGCTGAGATTACACTTTGATTTGTACAAATACACAGCACACATGTGCATATAAATACATGTGCAAGAGTTTAACAACAGCCCTTCCTTGTTCTTCACTTCTTTAGAAACCCACTTTCCTCAGACTTCTCTGCTAACCAGAACTGGGCAGTGTCCTGTTTTTCGCTGACTCCGTGGGAACTAGAAATGTCAGTCTTTGGCAGATATTACTTGCACAGCTTATTTTCTCAGTATTTTTCTGCTCTGCATGACTGCGTCTTCTGCCCATTGGGTGCCATGATGCCAGCAGCCTTTTTTCAGTCAGTTCACGGAAAGGTAATGGGTCTTAGTGTTAATTTTTTCCTTCCTTTTCATCAGATGATTTCGCTGGTCTACAAACTACAAGATTTCCAAAGCAGAAGTTGTTTACAAGCTTGTCTGAGAAATCCTGACAAGCAAATTCGGAGTATTTCCGCCAGCATCCCTGTGTACTTACGCGCTGTCGGAAGTTCTCCGAGCTGAGTTCTTGTTACACCTCCGGGGGAAAAAAAATATTTAAAGGCTTAATTTTACACATTTTGTTTCCTTTTTCTCCTGCCTCTTTACAGTGATTCATTAATAATTCATGGAGGAAAACTATGAACTGGCACATTAGCAAATGGAACAAAATGCAGGCCGTGTAGCCTTCCTTTGTAAAGGGATGTTTGCTGAGCTCTTGCAGTGCCATGTTCAATTCTCTAACGCTTGTTACAGAGTAAGTGCTTTCTATCTGAACCCTCCCGAGCTAAATTCCTAATGAGTGAAGCAACAAGTTAATGGTTGCATTCCTTTTGGGTTTTTATGTGTGCTAGATGTGAAGGATATACAAAATAGAGAGGGACATCTGCAAAATAAATTTATATTTCTTCTGTGTGTGTGTGTCCTGCTTAAGTAAGGCTATGTGGATAAAAAAACAAGGTGGGGTTAATAAGGAGCTTCACTAGCAGCCTAAAGGGCACGAGAAATTAATTTATAAATGAACATTCACATGAGAAACATTTTTGACAGCCATTTTCTGTTGTTCACACAGACCTTGAATTGTGAGTAGCACAATGGGTAAACACTTTATTAAGGAAAAATACATAGCTAGGAAACAAAAAATTTATTTTTATGTATCTCCAAACTCTAATCAAACTCCCTTTAAAAAAGAAAGAATAAACACTTGTTTGCAAAATTGCAGGCAACCATCGAATCCCCCTCCCCTTCTCCAATTCACCGTATATTTGAACATCCATACTGTGTGTAGAACTGTAAGATACACCAGCTATTCTGGCAAAAAAATAGAGCACATTTTTAGAGTGGCATGAATAGAAGATACAACTTCTTAAAAATACTTGTTAAAACACGTATCATATTAAAGGTGTCTGCTTTTTCCATGTGCGTGTGTGCTTGTAAGCATGTTGTTGATTTTCACTGTTCTACTGACACAACTTCAGCGAACAGCTAAATTAAAGTTTTGCTGCAGTTTCTTTTTAACGTTAAGAAATATATGCTATTCCAGAGTTTGTGAGAAGCTGAAATTTTGCAGATTTTTCTGATTTGTGCTCTTGTATAAGGTAGTATTTTGAGTCTCAGTTTGAATACTGTTTTCTTAATTAAATTCATCTCTGGTCCTCTAAAGAATACATAGCATTTTAAGCTTTTGAAGTATGACAGTCCCAATCAGACTGGTTCTTTTCAGGAAAGCAACGAATGCATTTATTTCTGCTTTGTCCTATGCAACTGGTTTATAACTTCATATTAGAGATAGAGTGTGCAGGCAAATAAAAAGCTTAGTTTGCAGTTTTTCAGTCTACTCACTCAAATGCACAGATCTCGGGAGGCCGTGGAAATGCCTGTATTTATCCACATACAATGGATATATCCCTCTTGGTGAAAGTTAGACTTACCAATACGCAGTTCTTTCAGTCCTTTGGCAGTTGAGCTATTAAAAATAGAAGTAAAACCAGCTCTCCTGAGCCTCAGAGATCACCAGCACAGTGTCTATGCAAGTTCTGCTTCAGTGATAGAAGCCATCTCAGTTCTCGAACCACGTAAATTGGAAATATTTTATTCCCTGCAGATTTTCTAGGAATAAACAAACCACCAAACTTTGGAAGCCCTCCATGTGTTTTGTTCTCAGTTCTTTGCTATATGTCTGTTAAGTCTTACAAGACGAAGAACAGCAAGTGTGGAGTTTTCTGTCTATCTTGATGTACTTTCGGTATATGAGAGTATGTTAAACACTGTGCTTCTGGCAAGCAGGTTGTGGAGCCTGATGGAATTCTCGTACTATCTGGCCTATTTCTTTCATGAGATGTATCTGTAGTGAAAATTTTATCCCGACTCTTTCTGAGTAGCAGAATGTTTTTTTTAGTTTGTTGTATTTTTAAGTGAAGGAGAAGCCTTAATGATAACACAACTCTTTGAAAGCTCAGCTAATACAGAGGTGAAATATATTCCAAATTAGAATTTGATGGAAGCTGACAAGGGAAAATGGTTGGAAACTTTTCAACAAATGATAGGGTAAACTGCAGTGGGACACACTGAGTAAAGGATGGCTAGTTATCAACCCTTGTGGGGATTTATTTTCTTTTCTTTCAGGAAATCTCACCATATAGGAGTTACTAAAAACTCAAGCTGTTGTCTTAGGTGACAATCTTAACTTTCACCATAAGTAAACTTTTCTAGTTTCCTAGGAAACTTTTCTAGCTTGTAAATAAAGCCTTTAAAATGCAAGCCTACATGGCTCCAGAAACAGAAAAAGAGAAAACCTGCTATATAACCTGTCGCTTATAATTTATGGGGTTTTTTTTAAGGCAATTCCTATTTTGGGGGGTGATAGGCCAGCCTGACTCAGAATGCTGCAATGCTTATGGTTGGCAAGCACTGAAAATAGTTTCCTCGTCAAAAGGAAAGGCACATCAAACATTTTGAACCCAAGAACACATAAAGAGCCTTTTCTAAGACCCCCAAAACTTGTATAATAAAAATGAATTAACAAATTTTGCTACTTAAATCAGAGTAATTGTCTGAAGCACTTTTCTAATGGGATAAGATGCTATATCCAGGAAGTCAGTGAGGGAATACTAATTTGGGTGGTGTTTTATTTCAAGTAAGCATACACTGGCCATTGAATAAAGGCCTACGAGGAAAAAAACCCAAACCTTTTTCTAGTTGTTCATCCAAATTTTATAATCAGTGTGTTCCAGCCAAGAGCCACGGGTGTTTTGCATTCACTGCCCTTGGAATGTTGTTGTTGTCTTGTCTGCATGGCAGTGAAACCTGAAACAAACAGAGCCCAATATTCATAAAAATGCTTCCCAAACACTCAGTGCACCAGTGTGTGTTGTAAATTCATTCCAATTCCCCGAGGTGTATATATCCTCACAAAGCAAACTGAGGCTTGGGAAGGACAGAACAGAAACACCTGCAGCTGGTGACCGGTGTGGAAACATTCCCTCACATGTGCGCGGATCCTGCAAGCGGATCGCGGTTCTTTGCACGGGCACATGGATAGAAGAGTAGGACCCAAACTGGTCAGGTGCTTCGCTTGCAAAGCATTTCTTTTGAATTAGATCATGTAGAAATTCGGCTCAAACTAAAATTCAACGTCCAGTAATTTACTTCTGCTTAGATCAATTTGAAGAAAGAGTTTGGTACAGTTTGACAGTGTCACTTCTTAAATACTCTCAGCAAATGTCATTTCAGCCAAAGAGATCAACTTCTTAGTGCTAATTCCTAGTTATCGAATGTTTGTTTTGCCATTCAGAAATAGCTAAATGATTAGAATAAGTCCTTTAAAAATTATACACAAACTGGATTCCTGCCTTGGGACCTTGCAGCTCCTTATTAATACAGCAGAATTTTAAACCTTTGCAAACTAAAATTGAGACTCCTATCATATTGTACATTACAGCTGTATAATTACCATAACACTGGCTCATTTGTTTGGTCACATATCAGCAAGCTTCAGTCAGAGAACTCAATATCAAGTCTCTGGGAGGAGTAATTTCTGTGTTTATCCACTGTGTGTTGTTGCAATGTACGTTGTTTACCATCCAGCCGTGGGAAAGCAACTTCAGGAAAGACATCTTACCAGAAGGATGTGGAGTCCTCTCCCTCTCTTTCTGTCTCTGTTTCTCTCTCCGTGATGTAAATTTGCACAGTATCACCACTCTGAGCTTTTATCTAAGTAAGGTAATTTTGGCAGTACTTCATGCAAGCGTGCAGGTGCATTTCTGGAGATCGCAAAAATAGAAAAACATCTTGCAAGTGGGGCTAATAATCATACTCTAAAGGTAGGAAGGTGGAATACAGAGGGAGACAATTACTATATCATTGGTAACTTGTAAAAAAGTGTACCTAAACTAAGGCAGTTTTTAAGAAGCAAATAAACCATTCTGTGAATTACTCTGAGAATAGTTGCTCCGTTCATAAAATGTCCTGTAATAACTTAGTGCCTTCTGATAAGTTTGGAAAGAATGTTATTTAAATTCTACAGATTTCTTTCTAACAACTTGCTGCTAGTTTTCAGAGTTCATTTGTTGTTTTATGCTATTTTATGGTCTATGAGCTATAATACCTGACTCAGTGTCCACAGGTGAAATCATTCTAAAAGCCTTAACCATTATACACTAATATCTGTTAAGGGAATTTCCAGAAGAAGTTTATGGGAGCAGTGCTGTATGAAGTAGTGTAAGTGTGCCTTTTTGCTGTTTGATTTTTTTCTTATGACTTTTTATGTTCATATTACTCAGGAAATGCAAAAATACTTTCTATCATTAGTGGTTCAGCACTTAGTAGTCCATGGGAATTTAAAGAGTTACAGATGCAACACAACCACAGTAATCCGTGTGATAATTAACTGACTTTGGAGGTTTATATTAGGGATAGATTTGACCTCATTCTTGTTTGTTACCGACCATTTTTTCCCCTCATTTACTCGTAACATACTCTTTTTTTGGCACAGGCTTCTGGTTCTTTCAGTCTCTTTCTGGACCTGTAAATTCTCTATCTAAGTTTTTCGGGGGGGGGTTCTCTGATGAATGAAGTAGAAGAGTGAAATATTTGCAGGTGGGAAGCTTAAAGAGAATGAGTGAAAGTAAATTGGACGACTCCATAATTTTCAACAACTTTCAGAGAAGAAAAAGGAGTTACTATATCCCATGACTAGTTGCCTTAAGTTTTAACCTCTTGAAACTATTGATATTTTTAAATATAAAAACTGAGCATTAGTCTTTTATGAGCATAACTATACCAGTGAACCAGAAAAGATAAACAAGGTTAATCCATCTGGATTTAAAGTAGAAGTTCAAACACCATTACAATTACTTAAAAAAAAAAAAAAACAAACGAGCAACTAACATATGCCAGAAAGGGTTTCTGGAATTTAGCCTCTCAGAAGAAGCATCTAAACAGGAAAGAAACCAAATCTCTCTAAATCTCTTTCAGTGAAATAAATTTTAATTAAGCTTTCAGCAGGACCCATTCTCACTCTTATTGGAGTAGGGAGGCGATGGGAGCTTTGCCTACACACACACACCTCAGAGCCCCGTATGAGCAGAACCGGGCAGGGAATGCTCATTCCTGCTCCATCTGGGTCAGGGCACACATGGGTGGCCGTGCTTCGCTGACGAGCTGTAAAATGCCCTCGTTTGAAAGCCCAAACCCCCGCAGGGGGTGATTGCTTTTCCATCCCCAATTTTGGCAAATGATCTCTACTTTCTCGATCAAGCTCAATACAGTCTGCTGAGAGTATATGCTTCTTTGCCCCTACAAATTAGGAATAATTTTATTGAATATAGCACGATGTTGTCCATTTTCTTCATACAGCAGTTTTGCAAGAGATCTTGGAGTAATTTTTTTTTAAGGCGACTACTTCCCAGATAGCAAGGCTGTCTTGATGTGATCTAAAGGCCTGATGAAAGCTGTTTGTATTTTGAACATTATGATTCACTCCCAAAATTTGGAAAAAACCACAGATCTTCAAGAGTTTTGCTTTTTCTATCCAAAATGGTTTGCCTAAAATATAATGAAATATTCAAAGCTATGCAAAATGGGGTCATTACTTGACTTTTTCATGAGTCATTATTTGACTTTTTTCCATTTCCATTTTGATCACATCTCCAAGTGTTTCTCCTTGACTCAAATGCTGAAAAAACAAAATTCTCTCACAGAATTACTTCTCTCTAGAAGAAGCAGCTTTAATTTACATTGCTTTGAATTGTCTCTTGAATTTCAGATGTCACTAGTATTAACGTGAACTAGGCAGAACCACAATTTTCCATCCCCTGTCTATTCATGCTGCTAAAATAATCTCTTTTTTTCCTAATAACTCAGATGTTATTTTATTACTTGACTCAAACCCCAGCAGCACTCTAATGCAATTGTTGCTGCTGTTAGCTATGTCTCCTCTGACAGAAAAGCAGCAGTGCTAATTTTCAGGCTTGAGACATTTTTTTTTGTTTTTCTTTTTATAACTCTCTTAAAGAAGTTATAGATATGAACCTTCAGCCCTATCTTATTGTAACATCTTTGCCAGGGTGTTTTTATCTGATTTTATCTTTCTCAGCTGCAAAGAAGTACCTAACAGGTTTGCCCCCTTTCTCTCTCACTCCTCTTTTTAAGTCTTGTGACAAATGCCTATTTGTTAGACATGATGGCTGTAGCAGAACGAGTATCAGATTTAAAATAGAGCTTAAGGGCAAGCAACGTTCTTCTAAGCTTTGAAATATTTTAATTTTTCCCCCTCTCCCCCTGCCCCCCTCAGTTTTCCACTGGGAAATACTCCAAAAAATACTCAAAGTATTTCTGTGAGACGCCAAACAATCTGTGAGCAATCAGTGTTCTGCATTTTGGGAAGAGGTAAACCCAGATTTGGCTCCTTATTCTGTCTGATTTGGAACAGGAGCTTGAATGGGACTTCCATGTGCTAAGCCATTGGAGAGACACTTGCTGATTTTGGTGAGAAATTCCAATGGAGTCTAGAAAGATTCCCTAGCTAATGAGTCATCAGAATTTGTACTGGGAAGTGTTCCTTGACAAATGAACTTGACAAACCTAAGCAACAAGAAAAAAAACACCTCAACTTCAGTTGTAGTATTTTAGAGTAATTTTAATCCTTTGCAGTCCATTAATGGAGTATGGGTATCCAAGAGCTTCCCCATCCACCCTTGCAGAAACTGCTGAGCTCCCTTCAGCAGCAGCTGGATTTCAGCATGACCAGAACCCCTAAGCAGGTTCCTGTGGGTGAGGCTCTCTGCAAAATAGGGCATAGAGGTGCTGCTGTTCTCTTATACATGGATATATGAACAGAACATTAACGTGACTACTGGTAAAATATGCTTATATATGGATGATTTCTGCCACTTCTGAAACCCCGCGTAATTATACAGCTCTGGAAGACTTAGAAGAAGGTTCTGGGCTACTAAATCTTAAAGATATGCAGGGATCTGAGGGAGTCAGCAACATGAAATGCGATCAGCAGAGGCAATCTGAGAAAGCCCAGCTGACCTTTGAACAGAAGGATTATCTGGAGCCAGAAAGGAGGGCTTCAGGTGTTTTAAAAGATTTGGCAAGTAGCATCACCTCTAAATGTGCTGACCGCGTGCTGTAACTGTAATGTGGAGATGGTAATTAACTTCTGTGGAACTTCCCACTTCTAATTAGGTCACGTCAGTGTTTTAGTCAATGCCGTTTTTCAAAACATAGCCAATTTAAAACTAATTTAGCTGTCTTGCTTAGGCAGCTGCCCAGTGGTGTCAGCCGGTGTTTTACTTTCGACGAACTGCTTGGGCATTTACCAAGCTGCTCAGCCAGATTTTTGCAGCTCTCACGAAGGTCTCTGCTGAAGGAAAGGCGCTGTTATCAGATGGTTGAAAACCAATTGAGCGATGTTTTCGTGAGCCGCTGCCACCCCCCATGAAGACTGCAGCATATACAAACATTTTGGAAAGGTGAGAGAGTTTCTCATTCTGTGCCTTCAGGTTCAGTGGGGTCTTCACCTCTTTTGAAGCTTCAAGGTCAAGCTGTAATAAAAACAGCAACGTTCATCTTCGTCCATAGCTAGAAGGTATCTTATGGCCAAGGAAATGGGTGTCTATAATGTAAGTAGTTATATTATCTAGCTTCCATTTGTCCAGTTGCTTATATAAATGATTTTACAAAGTAGTTTTAATGAGATCTGCAGTTAAGTAATGTGCCATTCCTGCAGTAGTTCTGTTTTGAGGTTTTCATCTTTGACTCCCCATTATCTTGTTTTGTTGTAGTTCTGATTATTTTAAAAGTATCTTCTTGTTGCCCGAAACAGGAACACAAACCGACAGAGTGCCAGTTTATGCGGTGCTTTATTCAGGGCCCGGGAACCTGGGGACTACCGTCCCAAATCAGGATTCCAAAGACCCTCATGTCGACTGCATCTTTTATACTCTTTAACAAATAAGGCTACATGATTGGTTTTACACATCAGAGCAAACATATATCATCCTGAATACAATTAAAGCAAACATATATCATCCTGAATACAATCAACTGTTAACCCTCCCGCCATAAGTTTACTTTATCAACCTAACTCTAAACATTGTGTAACTGACTCCCACCACCTGA